>JAOXXN010000395.1:118633970-118648704 GCA_026770055.1 Myrmophylax atrothorax
ATTGTCCAGACATACTGCAAATGAGAACTTCTGCGTGAAGAGTTTTGAGCCTTACTTCAAGGCAACACAAACCCAGTAAATGAGGTAAGCCAGTAAACCTGTGGAAGGGGTCTTGGAGAATGCATTTTGAGCAGGTAACCTTGGTGCCTGCTTTGCAAGCATAGGTTTGGATTTGTAGGAATAGTCAGCTGGGCGGCATGTTGTTCACCTTCAGCAGGCTGTGTCATCCTGTGGGCTCAGACCTCAGCCCTGCCAAGTCTTGGGGTGTTGAAACCTTGATATTGAAGGGCCTGCTTTTCAGGAGAATCCCAGGTGGCAGCGTGAGGGTTGTTCTGCAGTTCTGAGCCATTTTTAGATGGAGACAGAGGCAGTAACCATAGCTTCTCAGGGCTCAGGCAGAGCAATGAACCTGGTAGTCAGGGGGCAGCAGTTTGGGAACCCCAGAAAGTGGCTTCAGACATGTGGAACACGGGTACCTCGGCACATAGTTTAACATTTCCTTCCTCTGGCAATTCTGCTACTGTGTGTCTCATACCTGATCCTTCATTCGAAACCTGAATACTGGAAGCCTGCACTGTTTAGCTCAAAATGGACACCTGCATGTCTTTTTCCCTATGTGTACCAAATTTCCTTTTTTTTTCCTTTAGTCTATGATGAGATTATGATTCTCAGAAGTTTCTTCACCTTGAGAAGCAGAAGTTTCTATTTTAATTTGAATTGAAATAAAGAGATTATCCATGAAGGAAGAGATTGTTAGAAATCTGTCAGAACTTGGAAAATAATGTTAAAGGAAGGAGGAAAAAGTATCATTAAAGTTTCTCTGTCATCTTGCTGGCTCATAAGGAAAATCAAACAAGTAATTTCTGCTGATGTCCACTAGAAATAAAATAGTTGCCAGTATCATGTGGTAGAATTTAATAGATGGTAGTACACAAAATGAAGGAAGATCTCCTAGAGTATAGAAACAAATTAGTCAATATTTCTTTTTTATTAATTAACATAGTTATTTATATACTTACTAGAATATTGTTAATTCTTGCATTTATAATCAAATTTTGTTATACCTGTGGACTGATGACTTCTGCATGGCAAAAGATTCCTGTATTCTTGCATTTAAAGGGACCAGTTCTTTTAATTCCAATTTCATTGTGGGTTTTGTTTTTTCTTTCCAAATAGCAAAGTTCAGAGGTACATATAATTAAGCAAAAGCTTCATCTACACCTAAATGAACATATGTTAAAATAGCTGCTAAAGTAAAAGTGCTACTTGTAATAGTAAAAAGATTTTTATAGTTTCCACCTGCAGTTAGAAAAGCAGTGTGAGCAGTGTCAAATCAAACTGAACATGACTGAGTGTTCTCAAAGGTGTTTGAGAGCTTGCAGATAGTCTGCAGTGGTGTTTACTCCGACAAGATACTGAGCATCTTGTGTTACCTGCAGTGCGACCTTTCCTTTGGGGAAAAAGAGGATAAAAGTAGCTTTAGGTTAATCAAACAACTGCTTATATGTGAAATAACTTACTTGTTTTCTCTAAAATGCTATATAAAAACACTCCCTAGTCTTTTTTAAGGAGTTTCAGCCACAGTTGCAGAATCTAAATTCTAAGATATAAAGTAACTCTTTGTATTTTGCTGTGGTGAAAATTAATTTCTAGATTTTTCTATGGCAACATTTTCTGACCTTTCCAGTTCAGAAATCTCTGTTGTATTGTTGCATATTGAACATTTAGATCTATTTAAAAAGCTGATTACAATACTGGAATGAAGTCTTATGAGACCAAGTCAATCTCTCCCAGGTAAATAAAAAGAAATTAAGATGCATATCTGAATAGATATTCATCTATTCAAAGTGTATGAATAAAACTTGTAATTAGAATGCGTACTACCAACAGTTGTTTAGTTGCTGTACTAAAGGAACGTCTCCAAATGACATGATTTAAGCAAATTCTAACAATCAGGGAGCATCTGTTAATTTCTTTGGCATTTGTTTAGTGACCATTACTTGAGCAAACTTAGGGTAGGCAGCTAAACTCAAGATAATTAAATCTCTGTTAGAACTTTCCCACATTGGTCTCTGGAAACTCACATTCTCCATGTTGAGTCACTGTAATCGTTGGTTATTACTTGAAGTTCCATGTGAATGGCGTGAAAGTTCTTCATCAAGATTAAAAAAAATGAAAACAATTTTTATAATAATTTTAATGCATAGAACTTACACAGAATATTTAATAACTTCGGCTATACACACTGGGCATTAGAAAATTTTAAAACATCATCTCATTTATATTTTGTCTCTATAACTTGAGTAAATCTAATGCTATAGTAATGCAAAGTTACTTGTTTCCTTTTTTTCAGAAGTAATGTTTATTTACCTCTGACAGATAATGCATGAGCTACCGTGTCTTGTATCAAAAGCTGTCAGAGCAGAGTGCCTGCTAATGGACACCTGATAGCTCTGAGTTTTAATTTTTCTGCTGATGTGGGCCTGACTGTCTGCAGCTTCATCATGTGTAGTATCCTGTGGTTTATGTTACATGCTAGTTGCATGCACTGGTGAAACCACTGGAAGGCATCTGGTGGTCTTTTCCAGAGGCAAACTTCAAATTGTGGCATGAGCATCAGGCCAAGGCTCCATTGAAAGTACGGCTTTGTTGTCCAAATGGGATTTTGATGTGTAAAAATGATGCTAATTTAAAGAGGTTCCCTGATGTTCATACTTCTGTGATTGCAGTTAAGGGATTTCTCAATACCTCCCTTTAAAATAAGGCCAACGAAACAAAAATCACTGGAGATGTGATCCAAACAATGATGTGCATTTAGATATAAGCCAAACTGCTGAAATTTCAGTGGCGTGTGAGATTTGTCAGTCACAATGTTAGGTCCAAACCCTATATGGGTAGTACTATGTCTCAAAATGGTGATCCAGAAATGCCACATACTATGAACTTATCCATAGTACTAAGTGCCAAAGTACAAAGCAGTATCTGAAATATTAGCTAGGTCTCAAGTGCCAAGCTAGAGTTAAAAAGCAGGTATTGCTGTGCAGTTTTTCAAGGAAAATCTTAGAAATTAGAAAATAATCGTTACTTGCATTGTGAATTTATTTGGAGTATGGCTTAGTCCTAAGTTTTTTTAGGTTTGCTTTTTTTTTTTCAATTTCTTCTGCTCTTAGCAGTACTTTGGCAGCTGCCCCAAACTAGAAGTTCACAGGAGGAATGGAAGGCAGTGACTCCAGTGCAAGCATAGTACATTCATGCTGCCACAAGGCACTTTGTGGTTTTCTACAAAAATATAGTCTTTTCAGTGACTTGTATATGCTTTAAGTGTACAATAGACAGAAGAGTAGTAGTGAGCCGTGTGAAATGGAGAAAGCACAGCACCAGGCTATCAAACCTGTGGCTCTGAAGTTTGCTGTAAAACTTGATTTGACAGTGCTTTCTTTGAGCATGACAGTGTTGGTGGAATGAACCCCACTGCACACCTTGTAGCTACTAATGCAGTGAAGCCAGCAGGGTAATTAGAGGGGGTGTTTCAGGCAGTGTGGGGGGCAAGTTTCCACCTTGCTCATGAGTTTAGATAGGACTAGGACTTTCACTAGTGTTGAACTAAATAATCACTTGCTGTAAAACTCCAGATTTAGGTTCCCTGTCTTGTGCTAGAAAAATTAAGAGTAGCTGTTGAAATTTGGGGTTTTAAGTATTAAGAATGAGACTTTTAATTCCTAGACCAAAATTATCAGTGCCATACTTAGAGTATTGTGCTTTTAGATATTATGATGGGACTGTAACTGAACGGGGGGGGGAAGAGGAATTATAAAATCATGTCTGACATGGTAATTTTCTTTAAGCAATTGCCCAATAAATCAGTTTAAATCCCTTAAAATGTGAAAAAAGGAACTAGAAAAAAGCATGAAAAGTGATAAATGGGTGACAAGTATTTCTGATAAGTTTTTCTTCTGGTAATATATCAGTAGTATATTCAATGTGTGGTCTAATTTGGAAATATGTATTTACATTTTTTTAACCTTACTGGAATAAGTAATCAGGAGAGGGGGCTGGTGGGAGATAGAGAAGCACCTGAGAAGTGTGGTTGGTTGCTGCTCACATTTTGAAAATGTGTATTCTCCAAGTTTTCTGTGGGATGCCATTAAGGAGATTTCCATCGGTCTTCAAAGCATTTGACTAGTTATGTTCTATGACCTTATTGTTTTGAGGGTAGGCTCCCAGAAGGAAGGAAATGTTTGCGATTCTGCAGTCACACTGCAGTTATCTAATTCATCAAAGCATTTTAAGCATGCATCTGGTTTTATAATTATTTCCTTCTCATGCATACAAAGTACCTGAGCCTAAGTGCTTCACTGACTCCAATACCTTAATATACCAATTGTTTTTTTCATATATAGGCTTCTCCTGAGAACCACTCATAAACCATTAGTATCCATTTCTGGGTCTGGCTGGGATAGAGTTAATTGTTCTCATAGCAGCTCATATGGTGGAGTATTTCAGAGTTGTGACTGAAACAGTGTTGAAACACCAGTCTTCTAGCTCTTGCACAGGTTCAAGGCATTCCCTGTTCTTCTCTCTGCCCACCAGCAAGCAGGTTTGAGGTGGGCGAGAGGCTGGTAGGGACACAACTGGGACAGCTGACCCAAGCTGGGGAAAGAGATATTCTTTACCATATAACATCATGCTCAGCAATAAAAGCTAGGGAGTAAATTTTGTGAAGTAGCCATTCCTTGGGGACTGACAGGGCAGTGGGAGATGGGGAGCAATTGTCTTCACATCACCTGTTCTTTGGTTTTGTTTTTTTTTCTCTTCCCTCTGGTTATTAAGCTGTCTTCATATTGACTCAGGAATTTTTGTTGTTCTTGCTCTTCCCATTCTCTTCCCCATCCCACTGGAAGGATGAATAAGTAGCTGGTGAGTGCTTAGCTGCTGGCTGGGGTCAACCAGGGTTACCACAAAATACCTGCTGCTTTAGTTTCTAGCATTACCCTCCCTCAGAAAAAGAGTGCATCAGAAAGGTTGAAACTAAGTCAGTGAAGTTTAAACTGGAAATATGATGTGTTTGTTTTTGTTTTTGTTTTTTTTAACACTTGCAGTAATGAATCATTGAATGTGGTGGAACAAGTGACTTTACTTTAGACCTTGAAATTGGAATAAGATTACTTCAGCTGATCACAGAAAGATCAGCTCTAGCCTGTTGAGTTAGCTTTTGGGTAAGGCAGTGATGTGCAGTCAGTGTTGTTTTATGGCTGTAATTTAAGTTCTAGTTGTAATAGTCTTTCCTAGCCTTTATCTGTTCGTATTCCTTTTGATGTAAATCCTACAGACCTTTCAGAAAACCAGCAGTTTTCATTTTCTCTTGGCTGAACTGTGAAGTGCATAACCTTCAGGGTAGGATTTCCAGTGGTTGATGAAGTGGTTGGAAACTGAGGAAGATTTCTGATATACGCTTCAAGGAAACCTTACACTATTTCTGCACTAACGTGAACTCCTCTGATTTGATAAATCCTTGCTGACTTCAGATAATGATGTGGTAGGCATAGTTTCACAAGTGTGAGATTGTTACACAGAGATACAGGCCTGCAGAAAGAACTGTAAGATATCATAGAAAATCTTTGTCATTTGAAAACCTTGGGAGAAAATGTGGTAACTGTTGCCATGGTTGGCAAAGCTGAGAAACATGTCTTTAACCTCTTCTTCTTTTACTGAGAATTAATTAATGTCTTAGAGTAACCTAGTACCAATGCCTTATCTTTTGACAGCATTCTTCTCTGGGATGCTTGAATGAGAGAAAGGAAATATTTCAGTAATAAAGCCAAAGATGAAAGGTGTTCGAAGCCATTGTGTAAATTCAAGAGTGATGTTATATATTTGGGACAAAGATATTTGAAATATTAACAATAAGATAAAAGAAAAAAACCTTCTAAGGATAAAAAAATGCAGCAAGCAGTTCAGGTAGATATGTTGTAGTGTGTGTGGTGGAGTTGTATAAACTGTCATGAATTTACTCAGTTAAACTTTGGAGTTGCCTACTAGACTTCATCCATGCAAAAAGTTTCTGGGTTGCTAAGTAAGATCAATGATGCATATTTTATCAACTATTAAATACATGAGTTAGAATTGTGTAATATAAGGCTAGTTCATCCATGTAAGGGAACTGATTATATGATTTGCAAAGGGTTTGTGTGTTGTTCCCATTCTGGTCTCCAGAGTCTCCCTAAACAAGAGGTTACTAAGATAGACCCCCAAATTGGTCTTCAGTTATTGAATTGGTACTGATATTTAGTAGATGAACATTTAAGAAAGACCTTGAGCTATTCAATGTTGCTTGTTTTCATCTTCCTCCTATTATTCTCATTGTATGAACCATCTTTGTTTAAATTGATTTAAATAAATAAATATTTACCACTTTTTTATATCCGTTATTACTCTGATCTGAGATGTTGAAAACACAGTTTGAGACTTCAAATGGTGATAGTCTGAGTCTGGAAATGTTACCTGTACCACTAGTCCCATATTGTAGAGTTTCCTACCAGCGCTACGTTTAGGAGGATTTTGTTTGCCCCCAGGGCAGCAATATCAGCTTTGTACTTTCTCTTTACTTCGATGTCCAAAGTATTTTCTCTGTGGGTTGTGTTCCAATCTGTGTACTGCAGTTTTGTGTTATTAAATCTAGCTGCACAGCTATCTGAAATGACAGCAGTGAGTAAGGCTGAGGCTTTGAAAAAAAAAAAAAAGAAAAAGTTGGTTGAAAATTTTTTAGTCACTTCCAGGTAGAAATGTGAATATTTTTACAAGAAAGCTGAATAGGACTACTAATTCCATAGAAGTTTGCTCTCTACTGTTATTCTACCATGGTTACTTTGAAACAACTATAATGGTACAGGCACATGAATTGTGTTTATGAGGAAATTTGGTTAAGGTTGAGTAATTTATTTGATAGGGAGATGTGGTAGTCATTTTATGAACACTTGAAATATAAGTCCATTTTGTTTATAGTCTGTAATATGATTTTACTACTTTTAATTCTAAATTGCTTGAGATTTAAAGCCTAGCTATTTTCCAAAAAAAGTATGCTGGTATTTTTCATTTATTTCCATATAAAATAATATTTTTGGGGAGAAGCAGGGATGTTTACCTTTCTGCTCACATTTAAGAACTGCAGACTCTTAATTTAAGCAGTAAGAATAATTTTGAAATATACTTTTAAAACTTTTTGTTTCCAGAAATCAGAAAAGAATTTAAAGGAAAATATCAATCACTAAAAAGTTTATTAAACCAACTTTCCTTTCACAAGTTTTCCCTCAATTTTATATTTTCTTTGTTCACTTGCAGCCTATATGAAGTGATTAGGAAGCCTAAATTTAAATATCTGTCTGTCTTCTAAGTGTCCAAGTTTCATTGTAGTGTGTGTGTGTGTGTGTATATATATAATCTCTCTATATGTCTATGTGTATATATATATGTATAGATACAGATATATATAGATATGTATAGCCAGTGGAGCCAGGAGAGCACCACTTCTTATCCTAAGTGAGCATTCATTGGCTAGTCAACTGGAAGCCCTCTAGCTTCTCTTGACTTCTTTATTGACAAGATCAGCACTGTGAAAACTTGCTGTATTTAATTCACTTAATTTGGAAATGCATCCCATCAAGATGTAAGCTACCTAGTCTGGTTGGTTGGAAGAGGGAGACAGGCATCTTCTCAGGACAATTCAGTCTACTGACTTTAACCATCTGCTTTAAATCATGACGAAAGAACATAATACAGTCAAAATCTGTGAACTCTGTGCCATAATCTGTAGAAATCTCTATAGTTAAAACATGTTATTGTTGTATAGTTACTGTTACCAGTTACAGGCCAAGATAGAATGTCTCTTAATTAACTTAATAACCTGATAGATACATTTAGACATAGCTAATTAGGACTTTCTTGTAATTGGGCTGATGATTAATAGACTGTGAAGACTGTTTCATTTGTATTAAATGCATGAAAAATCACAAGGAAATTAAAATTTGAGCCTTCATTGAATAACTAATAGAGGACCTCAGGACAGCACAATAGGAAAAGATTATTCTCTTTATAAAGAATAACTACTTTAGACTTTTTTTTTCAAGATCTTTTGCAGCCTCATCCATATGCATCAATGAATCTCTCTTGGAAGCATTCACAAATCAACTTTTACAAGATTTTTTCTTTATATCATCTATGTAGCATAGTTCAGTAAAACTAGTGAATGTAAGAACATATGAAGATAACATTACAGAATAAAGTAGAACTGGTTTGCACAATGCAAGGTAAAATTCTTGAAGGAGTTAACTAACTGAGCTTACATCACCTTGCTGTTCTTTCTCATCCTGCCCTCAGTCAGGGCAGAACCAAATTTGGATCAATATAGTGGGGAAGCAGCAGAAACTAATGCATTCACCCTAGTGCTCTAGCCTTTAGTAACCATAAAAGTTTCTCCTTCATCCCTTTTCTGTGTCTCATGGGTGCACAGGGATTTCATAGTTACTAACATTTGAACAGGCTTCTTCATTTGTTACACAGCTGAAAGGAAGAGACTGAGTGTCCCACTGATAGATAAGACAAAAGGATATGGAGAGAAAGGAAGATGTAACAGTGGAAAGAAGACAGATCATGAGTAAGGAACAGTTCATTTGGTGGCATGGACACCCAATCTTCCATGGCACACTGAAGAACACAGTTGTCTTATTTGAATTGTAGAAAACTTAGAAATTTGAGCTAGAAATGCAAAAAGTATAATTAATGTTTTTAAAAGACATACAAGTGTCTTGCATTTCTGTTTTCATGCATAATTGAAACTCATCAGATGATTTTTTTCATCAAGAAATAAATCTCAGTTTCAATGATCTTGTGCTGTTTTCATTCTGCTTTTCTTGTAGAGGCGTCTTCATTGAGACTGGTTGGTCTTTTCCCTTTTCTTTTTGTTGTGAAACCTTGCCTACTTAGCACTTTGTGAGTCAGATCAGACTGCTGCTAACTAAAAAAGAATTTTATTTTTGTACCTTGTACATTTTAGTTTTTCTTACTTAATACATTCAGTTTTGTCATCTTTTTTTGAAACATTTCAAACATGTAAGAGTATAGTTAGAGTACCATATAGTATATAATTCCTGCTGTCTATTAAGATGTTATCCAAACAACAGATGAGATCATCACGTAAACTTTGGATAATTCCACCAGAAGTTTAATTTAGTTCTACTAGAGAATGGTGTTAAAATGGGAATACTCCTTAATAGGCATTCATAATATGTAATGTCTTTTCAACTTCAATAAAGTATATATTTACTTTTAAAAATGAGCTGAATAGTCACTAAGTATGGTTACTTCCTGTGTGAAGCTTTTTGATTTTCTTTTGGGGAGTAGTTTGGGCTTGGTTTGACTTTTGGGTCTCGTGCCCCTCCAACCCCTCCACCTCATCTCATAGCCAAGCAGCTGAACACAGACAGATAACATACTTCCATGTAATTGTCAATTTGCTGGGGATTATAAGTCTCAAATGTTGGGGACTGAGCAGATGAAGTTTGGTTCCTTGATGAACTAAGTGGCAGAAATTGGTAGAAGGGTGAAGGTAGTTAGGGTCGTGGAGTTTTGATCCTACTTCTGGGATCTCTGACAGTGTGGGTGGGAAAAGGATATGGAACAGAGAGAACACCTCCTGCATGTGAATATGGTTTTACACAGCTATTCTGAAGCTATTATCACTGCTTTTGTTTTTGGGTTGGAGGTGTTTTTTGCACCTTCTCCAGAGTTCAGGAACTCCATGAAAAGTGGTAAGTTGGAGACTACTTTCACACCTTGCTGGGAGCAGCTTGAGAAGCAGATCCCTGAGCTTCTTTTCTCAGTTTTGCAATGGAATACTTGTAGAAAAGAGATTTGTTGTTCTTAAATGGCTGGCTTTGTAATATGAGGCACCTTTGGGTTCATTTTAAGTTGCAGTTACTTATAAAGACAGCTCTGAAAGTGCTTGAGCAAATCAGTTTGAGGCTTATTACACAAATTAGTAGTAATTTTTTGGACTGCATACTCTTTTCAGTTTGTGAGGATGTTATTTCTTCTTCTTCTATTTTTTTGTTTTGTTGGTTTTGTTCTTTTTTTACTTTAGGTGTAAAGGACTGGTGCAACACATTTGTTATTCCAAATAGGTAGAAGTAGCTTATATCTACAGTTCTTTAAAGTTTTCTAATTGCTCTCACAGAATAGGACTATCAGGTCTCATTATCAATGTGATAACAGTAGATAACAAAAGTGATCCTTTTGTATAGGATCTAATTTCACATCACCTTGAATAGTACTTTCTTTTATACTTCATATGACTATAATCTTCAGTTTTATTGCAGTATCTCACAATAAGATAAAGAATCCTGTAATCAGTTTTATTTTATTAGATCTCTTTCTATTAATTAAAGGCCATTTCTTCATGTTACAAGCAAATCAGTGGGTAACAATCAAATGGCATTTGTCTTACATTGACATGTAGGCATTCTAAAATTTTTCATTTTTGTGTATTACCTTTTTAAGTGCTGTGTTAGTTTTGTAATGTATTAGTACTAGGTTGTCACCTGTGGATGTCTTTAAAAATTTAATAGAATCAATGCATGTATCTCAGTTCTCATAATCTTGTTTTTATGAATCTAAGATAGAAAAATAATTTTCAAACCATGATTCTGAGAAATTATTTAAATTACAAGTCAGCTATTATAAATTGGCACTTTTCCTTTGATAATAGAATTCTCTGTAGTGGAATTCCTACAGCTATTGTGGTCCTTTACAAGGACTAGATTACATCTTCCCATTGTCACTAATTCTGCATTTTGACAGGGAAAAAAAAAATTGCTGTTAGTGTTGCCAAGCAACCAAAGTATGAATTACTCCAGTTTCTGAATTTTTCTTGTATGATGTATACAAGAGGGTTTCTCCTGCCTTGGTGAGAGACAGTCTAGATGAAGATGCTCTCTATAGCTTTAACAATTCTAAGACTAGGAAGTAGCTTAATTTCTCCCTGTGGAGTTACATTTCAAAACCAAAACCACCTGGGTTTTTTTTTGTTCCCTGTAGATAAATATCAAAAACCACATCATAGAAGATCATGTCTTCACAAGACATGAGATTTGGTGTATTTTCTCTTTTTTTGTTTTCTGAAATGGAAAGCTTGTTTCTGCCTTGTTTTCATTTATACATAATGGTTTATGCCACTTACTTGAATAAAAAGAGTGGAAAATCTTGGAGTGGACAAAGATAACTTGATGTACCATAGTAATCCTGTGTACTGTTACTCATATTTACTGCTGTTTGGTGTATTTTCAGTGACGTATCTTTTCCAACACTCTTAACTGATGGTGAAACAAAGACAAAATAATATGGCTTAAAATTTAACTATATTTTTGCTAGCTTTTGAATTTGCTGGGACTTTGCAGAATGTAATGTAACGTAACTGTTTGCAAGGGGGGCCAGTCCAAACTGTGGGCAATTAAGATAAAAGAGAACTAGAGCTAACTTGAATATGTGCAACCAAGATAAGAAGACTTGCTTGAAAAGAAAAGCAGATCGAAGCACATGAGAAGTGCTTTCTAACACAGAGGGCCAGGGGGGAAGCAGAACCTGGACATAAGAGGGGGTGAAGAACAGTAAACAACATAAGGCATAAACAACAGAATGTATAATTCCATGACGTAAATCTACAGAGTGCCTGTAACAGATAACATTTGGAGGTAACTCCTTAAAAAGGGCTGAATTTTGTATACCCACTGGACACATACAGGGGGCGTGGGCCCCCTGCGTGGCCCCGGCCATGGCCAGGCCTTAATAAAATTGTGATTTACTATCAATATCTAGTTTTTCTTTAAATCAATGGCAGTGCTAAGTAAGTAGTGGTATTTGAAAAATTATTTATTAAATGAAAGTGTGTGGAAAAGATGAAGTGGAGATAGAGTTAAGTGTGTTAAGTTCCCCTATGCCTGGGGATGGGTCAAGAGAGTAAGTGCTCTGAATAACTTAGTGTGCTGATTTACAGGTAAACTGGCAGGAGAAAGGAGCTCAACTTAAAAGAGATTACAAGTTAGAGTTACAATTTAATATAAAGATTACAATAAATGCAATGATACAGAGAAAAATTTTTTTTTAACCTACAAAACCCAAATGTATAACCCAGCACCCTGGGACATGAACAAAATGGTGTTTGTTAGCCACTGTGCTGAGTACCACGTGACTGCCCTGAGTACAAAGAAAAAGGAAAGGAAAACCTGTTGATGAGGTTGATGGTTGCAGTCTGGTCGAGAGTTATGGTCAAAGTCCTGTTGAGGTTCTGGTCCTTCTCTGGATCCGATAAGTGGTACCAGAAGTTCCCAAACCTGAAGATTATATACCCTCTGGTTCAAGTGGGAATGCCCAGTACCTCCCCCAGGGCAAGGAGTTTCATGATGGGTTTACTCTGTGAGTCATGGGATATTTTTGGACTCCTTGATGGCCCATTAGCAGACATGACCCCTCAGGATGGGTGTGAAGGTACTAATGCCTCCCCAGAGGGGAGTTATCACAGCTGAATCATTGGTGTGAAGACCCTGCCTCACAGGGTTCTCTAACACCCAGCTTGCAGCCTGAGGCGTCAGGGGTGCCCTGGGCAGCTGCTGCCAACAATCCATTATTAACAGTTCATGAGAAATGACAGAGAGCGTGTAGAATACACCATTCTGGTTGCACCCACACAGTGATAAACTGATCCCTGTTGCTGTAACTAGGCCACTTAGCTAGGGTTTTTTTTGTTACTGGCTTGTGGGTATTGTTTGTTTTTGTTAACTTTCTGATTTTGTTGTACGTCACTGTGATTTTTCACTTGTGTGGACCTTTTTCGTTTTGCAGTGGCAGTCACAGATTTGCTGTAGAACTATATGGGTTTCAGGGTCATCCCACCCGCCACATAAGTAATTTATTTCCTCTCAGGGCACATGTACAGCAGAGCCACAGCTTCTTTTTGAGTTCCTGACGTGTTTTATATTTAGGAAGCCAGGAAGAACCCCAGCAGCAATATGGAGAGTGCTTCTCTTTCTGCAGCCCTGCAAGGCCAAGGTGTAAAACAGTAGTTGGATATTATCAATGCATGGCATAGGAAATGCTGTCCTGTTGACATTGGCTTTGTATCCATGTCTACAACAGTGTAATAAAATATTTGCTCATGTCTATACAATGGTGTTTTTGAGGAGTTGCATTAAAAAGCATTTGCCTGTTTGATGAGACCTTGGAGTTCCTTGGAGTATCTAATCAGATAATTGTTCCATGTCTGCGTGAGATGAAAAATACATGAACCTTTCTGATACACGAGTTTCCAATTAAAAGAAACCTGGATGTATGAGTCAGAGAAGAGCTATCTGCTGCTCTAAAGATGTGCTTGTTTGGCATGGTTAAATTAACAATATACAGACTAGGGTAAATTTGGGCAGGTAGCAGGGCCGACGTTTTTTTTACCTAAAATCCTACACATAAGAGACTGTATAGGCTAATAACACTTCAGACATGAGCACTTCATAGGGCAAAGCTAGTAGTAGTTTGAGGAGGTGAATGTTTCCAGCTGTTTTCTTCAAAGTTGAAAACAGGGTTCTCCTTTATAAATGCCTATTTACTTTTGGTGAATACAGGATTAGTTGAGGTGCAGTATCTCACTAATTTTTTGTTTTGTTTTAATTTTCTAAAGGAGTTGATGACCAAGCTGATAACAGAGACACCTGACCAGCCAATCCCATTTCTAATTGATCATCTTCAGTCCAAACAGGGGAACCGCAGTCAGCTTCAGAGAACACTGTCTGGCTCTGCTGCCCTTTGGGCAGAGAGCGAAGTATCAGGTACGTTCTGTGTGCTGGTAAGGGCTGGTCTCCAGTATAATGTTTGCGCACTTTCATCCATGATTTTCTGGATGCACAAGTACCTACTGAGCATGTACTACTCTGTGGTTTTGTGCATACAGAGTAAATCCGGTTTGTCCAGTAGATACTAATTTATTATACATTACTGACTGTCAGCTCAGCCTATGTACATATCATGTGAGTATGGGTCATAGTTACAGAGCGGAAACAGTCCCAGTCTCAGCGAGTAAAGGATGTGCATATATAAGTTTCTTTGTTACCTTGCTTCCTCTTTGCTTTCATTTTCTCTTTGTTTTGTTTTCCTTTCTCCTTCTCTGGTGTTTTTGTGATAGAGATTAAGCTCTCTATTGAGGTATTTTTTTGATAATACACACTTCTTATGACCTATCATTCCAGTCCTTGATGAGAAGATGCTATGCTACTTTGAGTTCCAGTGTGAGGAATTGATGGTTGTAGATCTTCAGAAGCATTACAAATATTCTGAAATAAAATCTGCTCTTATTGTAAAGTAGAAATCCTGGCTTTGATATTGTCTTGGTTTGAGCTGGCAAACTGCCAACCCTTCAGGACAGAGAGTCAGAGCTTCCCCCCCAACCCCCAACACGGAGGAGAAGAGAGGGGAAGGGAAAAAAACTTCTCAGAAACCATGTTTATTAAGCTAAAACTACATATATTTTACAGAAAGAAAGAGACAGCTAGAGAAAAGAGTACAAAAACACGCTCACACAAGTTAAAAGCAACAAGGAACAATTCTTTCTCAGTACACACATGAATCTCACTCTCTTAACCTCAAATTATCTTAGAAGACTCAGTCCCCAGAAAGCCAGACCCGAGCAGAGAGAGAAAGA
>JAOXXN010000395.1:118648804-118664321 GCA_026770055.1 Myrmophylax atrothorax
GTTCAAATCAGCTGACAGCCCCAGGCCTGGACTTTTAAAATCCCAAATTTAGGCCCACCTAGGTGAAACCATGACAGATATTCTGGTGCGAGGTACTTTTACAATGTTAGTTTTGTGTTTAAAAATTGACTGTTGATCTGTTTCAGACAATAGTAGAGCTTAAATAGTTGCTGGCTGATAGTCAAAATGTTAGTTGACTGACAAATCAACTTTTTATCTATATCAAAAATAAAATTTTCAGTATAGGCAGTAAAATTTAAGAAAATAAATGAATGTTAAGGACTTTTTAAAAAATAAACTTATTTTTCATGAAAAAACTATTAACTAATTTCTAAATTTTTGTATTTAGGAAATTAAGTAGATATATCAAAGTTAATAGAAATCAGAAAAAGGAAAGAGCTTTCTTTGGTTTGGACTGATAGACCTTGTTGGGTTTTTTATTAATTGCATATTAAGTCTTGGAAAAATGACCCTATAAATGTTATAATTATCTGATTTGATTCTTTCAACAGAAAATAAAGGAACAAGAAGAGATTTTAGAAGTTATGATAAGCCATGGCAGGTAAATGCAAAAAAGCCTAAAAAGTCAAAAAGTGACCTTGCTGTGTCCAACATTTCTCCACCATCACCGGAGTCCAAGTCATGTAAGAAAGCTTCACTACTTTAATAATTTTTGTGTACTTTCAAACTCATAGTATGTTCCTCTGTTGAATTAGGATTAAAACGGAAAGTAAACTATGAATAGTTGAAATAAAAATTAGAAGAGTTTGATTCCGGCTTTACTCTCACTTGATTTACGAATATTTTATAATACTCTGTTGTCATCTGTGGATAGAATAGAATTGTAGATAGATGGATTAAAAATAGATTAATATCTGTGTCATGCACAGTTTTATGTTTGGATACTGGTTATGGTTTGATGCTTTGGTTTGTATTGCCATTTTGCATGTCTAAAATCTGTTATGTTGATATTGATCCTAATAGATCTGTTTCCATGGGTCAGGCAATGCAAAACAATGAATTATAAGCAGGTACTGTCCAAGGTATGGGGGTAGTGTCAGCAGAACAGGTGGACTGCTCTGAGAGTTACTGACGGAATCTTAACATACACTGAAAGAAAAGGCAGATTAGAAGTAGAGTGGCTGAAGAGAATATCATCAATCACCTGTAAAAGAGAAGTAATTAAAACAGAGGCAACAGGCCTTAATGAAATATAATGCTTTCTATGTACTGGCTATTGAAGAAATTTAATTTTGAAGCTTGATTCTTAATGCTGGTTTTTTTCATAAATAAATATATCTGTGATATGCATACTTACATAAATATAGTTACACACACACAGAATTGTGTGTGCAAGATATGTTCTGCAAAATGAAATGCAAAATGATATTTTCTTCTCTTGGCTGTTGTAGCTTTTTAAATTTTTTTATAATAGCCAGATCTTTGTAATAACTGTGAGTGTGATTAGGTGGACCAGATGCAAGCAGAGACATAGTATGCTCCAATAGAGAGTTTGCTGTCCTTCCTCTAAAAGCACGATGGGGAAGTCTAGACATCAGTGGATTCAAAGGAAAATCACCCCATGGCGTCACTAAGTCAAAATACGGCACAGCAATGGATAAAGTAAATCATGATAAATTTATGTAATAGAGCTACTGTGCTTTTGGGTAGTTAACAGTCTTGTATGGTTATGAAATCTTTTTTGAGAATAAATAACAAGTAAAATGGCCTGCTACAGGTAGCTGTGTCCCACAGTACAGCTTTTCTCAGGTTTATTTTTTTCTGGAAATGGAGCATTTGTCTTTTTTATCTTCGTGAAACACGTTCCCGTCTTCAAAAAGACTCTAATTTGATCATCAGTTGCACTGTATTTCTCAGTGCACACATGAATTTTTAAGTCAATTCAGAAGAAGCATGTGAATTTTAATTTACTTTCAAGAGTAAACAGAGATATTCATATAAATGCCTATAGTCACTCATCATCTGTGTCTAAGCCAACATGTTTGCTGGATAACAGCAATTTGTGGAGATTCGCTGTTTGAAACAGTGGTCAAAGATGTAGTAAATTGTTTCTGTAATTGCAAAGTGTTCCCCTCTGTGCTTAGTCTTCAGATTCTGGGATACACATCAATAATTCTCATGCCCTCTCCTAAATATCTCAAGTTCTGTCTTTATTCCAAATACGGGTGTGACATCATTTCTCTCCCTTCATTTGTGTGCCTACTGTAAGTTTCATGCTTGCTGAGTCCTTAGGTTGTCCCAGGAGAGGGACAAAGAGGAGGCTGGACATTCTAAACTACCAGGTCTCATGTCAAACAAAGAACTGTTTTATTTATCCATAACAAAACTGGGCTCAAGAATCTTTTCTCTTGAAGGACACTAAGTACTCTTCTTTTGGTGAGGCTTACTCTGAAGCTACCCAAGTCCTTAAGTCTAGAAGCAGTGTGTGGGAGTGCAGCTTTTCCTACAACAGAAGTAGAGTTAGGGTGTGTTTAATGCAATTGGACAAGCATAAATGCATGGCACTGTATGGGATTAATTCTGAGCATGCTGAAAGAGGAGACTAATGTCATTTTAAGACCTTTCTGTCATCACTGAAAGGTCTTAATGATTATGGGAATTTCCTGACTAGTAGAAAAATGCGAATATCACATCAATTTTGAGGAAGAGCAAGAAGGAGATTTTGGGGACTACAAGCTGATTGGCTTGTGAGGTTAGCCTCACTCTCTGGGAATGTTTTTAAGCATATTTATCTGGAAGGTGTTCCTAGCCACAAGAAGAAGGAAAATATGATTTGCAACAGCAAGCGTGGGTTTATGAGATCATAAATGTCTGAGTAGGTCATCATGGTTGCCTTCTTTGCTGAGAAAACTGGCCTTGCAACCAAAGAAAGAGCAGTGGATGTTTAATACCTTGACTTTAGCAAAACCTTTGTCAGTTTCCCATAGTATCCTTAAAACTCCATTGGTAAGAAATGGACTGGATGCAGCTGTTAGATTCAAAGGATTGTGATCGGCAATGCAAAGTCCAATTGGAAAATCTATCATTACTGGCATGCTTAAGGACTAGTACTGGGACCAGTGTTACTTAAAAGACTTTCCTAATGTCTCGTACGGTGAGGTAGAATATTCTCCTAGGTTTGCAGGTGAGATCAAATTGTGGGAAGTGGTTGGTATTCTGGGTGGCAGGGCTGATATTCAGAGTTAAGGCATGAGGAGTGGACTGAGAGGAACCTCATAAAGGTTCAACTCAAGGCAAATTCAAAAGCCAGCACCTTGGACAGAATAACCCTGAGCAATAGTAAAAACTGAGAAATGAATGACTAGAAAGTAGTTTTGCTGGGGTGCTAATGAACAAGAACTTGAATAAGGACCAGCTGTGGCTGTATGCTCATGCAGCACTGAAGGTGAGCTGTATGCGCTGCAGCAGCAAGAATATAGCCAGCAGTGGGTTTTTTTCACTTTTGAGATGAAAGGAATGAAAGCTGAAAGGAGATTTCATTGTGACCATCAATTACTCTGCTGGAGAATGATAGAGAAGACAGAGTCAGATTCTTCTTGAAGATGATGTGTAGTGAAAGGACAAGAGGAAACCAAAATTATACTGCAAGGGCAGTAAAACAGTGGAACAAGTTAACCATAGAAGCTGTGGAATCTCCATTGTGGGGGATACTAAAAACTTACTGGACAGTTTGAACCACCTGCCCTCAATGGATTGGTTTGAGGCAGCAGGCTGGGCTAGAAGACTTTCAGAGGTCCTTCACAGTTTAATTATCCTCTGATTCTGTGCTTTGTTGTTCACACCCTTTTGTAGTTTTTTTTTTCCATAGCACTGATTTAAAAGTTTATTCCTCCTATTATTTTCATGACTTAACATGGGCAAATAGTTGTATCTGCAACTTTTTGAAAATACCATGTGTATTTGAACTAAATTTTATTTTAGTTGCTATCACAGAGGTTGGTTCCAGCCTCTTTGCCATATCGGCTTCTCTTATTTTCTGCCAGCTAGATTAATGCTGATGTTCTTTTGACATTTTTTTCTGGGTTTATGCCAGAATCAGTGGGTACCATATGCCCCTTCAACTACACAGATCAGCAGGCAGCAAGCATGATTAGAAACGATGTATTCCTCTGTCCAGATGTGCACACCACATTCCATTTGTTTCGTGTCTTTAGCTTGTACCTCAAAACATTTTTGGGTGTCATTGTACATTTTTTGCCAAAGCCTCTCCAAAGAGGTAGCAAGGGCTCATCTGAGAAACACAATGTTTGGGGCCTGTTGAGACCTAAATATTTATTCTCAGATTTGTGTTTATAAGAACAAACCCCCCTATCAAAAATCTAAAAAGGCCTGCCAAAACACATGCAAAACTTAATGGAGTCCATCAACTGTATTATGTTCTGTTGCAGAGTTTTTGTCTTATGACTGTCTTGCTCAAATGATTCTGAACTTGTAAGTTTATTCAGAACTGAGAACTGTAATTTCATAGGCATCTTTGGAAACATCAGGATATTTTAGTTATTTAATTAGGAAATACTTTTTTTCCTTCAACAGAGTGATGTTGGCTGCAGTGTGCATGTTATTCCTGCAGAAATCTCTCTGTCTTATTTGTTCAATTTTTTTACTGGAAAGATTGCTCCACTCTTTCCTACTGCCTGTTATGATCTCAGCTGCACCCAAAACACACAAAGAAGTCTTGATATCTAAGTAATCTGACCACTTGTTTGCTGTGTGTGCAAAACCAGAATTAAGCAGAAGCGACTGCTGTTGTCTGGCAAGGAAGATGCTCAGAGCTGGAGCTCTGTGTGTGTGTGTATATAAATATATTTAATTAAATGTTTGGATGATCACATACTATATTTGAAGAACAACAAATTTGGAAGTTTCAAAATAGTTTGTGAAACAGAATTCTTACTTCACAGCTAGCTACTTTTAGGCAAAGTAGGTTGATCTCTTCATCACCTCCATATTAAATCAGATCAGAGATAATCCTTCACTGTGCTTCAATGCAGCATTCTCAACACATCTCGTTTACAATTACAGTGTTGTGTACTTCTGGTTGCTCTTGGTCAGTCTAGTACTGTGGGCCATCATTCTCTTATTCTTTTAATATTGAAAGACAGTGTAAACTAGTTTGACTATAATATTGAAGAACCCTATCTGAATGCTGTTACGAGATTTAAATACATGAGTAATTTCCTACACAATAATAATATATGTATTTTTGTTCTTTGAGATACAAGATGGTCATACAAAGTATTAATGAAAAGCAGGATTTAATTAGCAACTGGTCTAGTTCTGTCTCAAAATCATGTTTTTGAAAGGCATGTGTGTAGATAAAACCATGTTGGTACCATAGATGGTACTGATCTACCCTCACCCAGTATAAAATAAAGGTATACTAATTTGTGACAGGATTCATAAAACACCTGTTAAAGAATCTGATGTGCATTTTTTCTGGCTGGGCACACCACCAGAAAATCAGAAATACTGGCAGGCATGTCTTTCCAGACTTCTAAGATGACATGGGGAAATCTCAGCTCTGCAAAGGGAAATCCTACACATTTCTATACAAATGCTACAATGTAGATATAATAAATTTTCTGAATTGAAGGCAAATAATTTCAAGACCAAGTGTTACATAATACATGAATCTCTCAAATAACAGAGATGAGGTTGAGGTGGATAATGTGACAAGGGATTTAAAATTACCAATATGATTTTGAGGAATGAATGAGTATAATAAAAAAAGACGAAGGTCAGAATATAATGAAAGTATTTTACTAAGTATGTAGTGACATATGCATGTAAGTGATTTATGATGGACTTCATACATAAAGGAGGATCATGTATTTGAAAAGATTTTAAAGAAGGGTCACATGGTCTTTATACAGTTCTGCATGCTTCACACAAAGCCATCCATTTGAAAATGACCAGTGTTTGTTGATCCTACAGCTGAGAATATACAAGTTTATATTTTAAAAACATCTATAAGCAAGCAGAAAATGAACTTGAAAGGACAAACACAAGACTCAAGATAAAATTAGACAGATTTTAATTTTAGTGTCCATTCATTAGTTGGAAGAGTAGATAAGTATGAAGAACTAAGTCATCTCTAGAAATAATAAAAATTTCAGTCAGTTCTAATTCTGCTTAATTTTCCCCTCAGTTTTGGTTCAGTTATAGAATAAGTCAAACTCATTGTCGAAACAAATTCTATTGAAACTTAGAAATTCTATTGAAACTCAGCATATCTGTTTTGCTACATTTTCACCAAAGTACAAAATGGTTCATTGAAACACAGTTGATACATACTAAACCACCATGCAGGACAAATTTCCACTTTGATTTTGACAGATTTCCCACCATCCATCTAGTGAGATGCAATCTAAGCTTCCTGCGTTTGTGAGATATTTCTCTGAAACTAGGGACCAGATCACTGGGTCTTGAGCAAGTGCCCCTACTTTTCAAGGATAGATCTTGATACTCTCATTTTGCTGATGTGAGTTGGTCCATATACTTGACAGTTGCTGATCCTAGAACGGTACAGCTGTAGAGTAGAACTTGTCTTTGTTTCATTCAGCTTCTGTACCATAACAAATTTTGCTTCAAGATCATGTGGTGTCTCAAAAATTCTGTCCTTTTGTAATTTGAAAAATGTGTTTTGTTTCAAACTGACATGATATCAAATTCTAGCTTCTGAAGATTTTCTGCAGCCTGGATGCTCTGAGGTTTGGTCATCTTTGTACATTAAAATAAATTATATATAAATTGTTGCCTGTTTGTATTTTGGTGATACTGTGCGATTTTTGTGGTGTGGTGAGTTAAGCATAAGCATGAAAAGAAAGGTCTGTCATACTGCTGGTTAATGATGATGTAGAATATGGTGCTGGCACACTGAAGGGAGATAGTAAGATGACTGAAAATGTAGCCGTTTAAATGAGCCTGGGATCTCAACATGAAACAAAAGTGAGTGAAAATAGAATTTATAGAATTCTTTTTCTAGTTTGCTAAATATTTATATTTAGAGTTAGAAAAAGTTTAGAAAAAATACTAAGTGGAACATTTTGTTTTCTGTAAATAAGAAAAAAAGATGAGACATACTGAAGTTGTGCTATTTAATTTATATATGCTAGAGTCTGTGCATGGAGTCAATCTTTTCACATAAAAATTTACATAACTTTTAATTGACAGAGCAGTTCCTA
This sequence comes from Myrmophylax atrothorax, assembly GCA_026770055.1. Classification (NCBI taxonomy): domain Eukaryota; kingdom Metazoa; phylum Chordata; class Aves; order Passeriformes; family Thamnophilidae; genus Myrmophylax; species Myrmophylax atrothorax. The sequence goes on from JAOXXN010000395.1 coordinate 118,656,010, forward strand.
AACCAGGGATTTATAAACTAGTAATTGGCATTTATAAGTATCAAAAAAATTTCAAGCTGCCCATCTGAGTAAAGGCTATTCCTACCCTAATACCTGTATTTGTTTACTTGGAGCCACTATGGGTTCTTATTTCCATTGTCCTCAGAAGGAAATATATTACTTGTCTTTTTTTGAACACAGAGCAGAACCAGGTTCTGACACTCCAACTTGTGCCTCTCTTCTTCTTATTGAGGGTTCCTGTGTCCCTTTGCTCCTTATCTCTGTAGGACTTTTTTCATGTCTCCTTTGTCTTCTGTCTTTGAAAATGTCTGCAATTACGGTCTAATACTTTAACTTCTGTAATAATTACCCAGGTTCCTGAATGGGTGTTATGGATCAGGATGTACTCTGGGCTTTCAGACACTGTAGAGATCTGGCTTGGAGATGGCTAGGTTTATGTCTACAGGAGATGAAATCATGTTCTTTGTGAAAGAAGGACTTAAACACAACATTTCTTTACCAGGAAGAGATGACTATTGACTTAACTTTTGCTTTCCCTAGTGGAGTAGACTGTATTCACACAGACAAAAGTCAGCAATAAGGCCAATTTCAATAGCAAGTTATTTAACATATATTGTAAAAGCTACCAGACTTTGTCTGAGCATAGTTTCCCCATACCATCATAAAAGCACTCTGAAATTCCAAATTATCATATCACCTTTTTTTTGCCTAGACTCTTTTATAGGAGTCTGTAAGTTTCCTTCTTAGCATATAATGAAAATGGAGTTTTTAAGCATATATTAGTTGACAGCTGTCAAAACAGTAAACAAAAATATCAAAGCTGGCCAGGATATATAGGATATTATAGGCTTTTCTTTGAAGTTATTTTTAAGTGAGTAGTTAGCAACAACTGATAAATGCAACTGGTCCTTTCTGCTGGGAAGGTGGACTAGGCATCATCATCTTCACACCAGCATGTGCAGTTCTCAGCACGGAAATGCTGTGCTTAGAGACAGCCCAACTATTGCATTTGGTGGCAAAGGCAGGAGATTACTTACTTCTGAATGCTGGCAAAAAGAATGGGTTAAACTGCAGTTCCAGAAACATCATTTTTGTTTTCATTTCTACAAATTGTTAAAAATGTACACAATGTTCAATGCAGCTGTGTTCATTGTGCATTCTACATATCTCAGGCAATCCTTTTCTTATAGGTAAAATTAGCTCAGCAGTTGAGAAACTGTTATTTTAAAATAAAATCAAATGCCTTGGTAATAGATAATGAGCAGCAGACTAAGCTCAAGACTGTGTTTCCCAGAGATCAGGTTTATTTAAGTAGTGAAACAAAGATTACATGCAGGCTGTATAGCATGAACAATAAGGATATATTTTGTTTCACTGTTTTCAATGAACTGTGTTATCTACACTTTATGATTATTGAAAAAAAAAGGTATGTTGTTTTGAAAGCTCTATTTCTTTTTTTCTTATTGTTAAAATACCTAGCAAAGCCAAAAGTACCTGTTACTTGTTTTTGTTTTGCCATCCTTCCTTATTGACCCATAGGCCATACAGTTCTATTTTGTTGTAAACTAAGTACCTTCATATGCAGTAGTTTAAATACAATTTTTGTTATTGCATTAATGTTACTATTGTTTAGTATTAATTATTCCTTTTTCCCAATTAATTCAGTGCCAAGAATCATCCCAAGAATGCATCTGTTCATAGATGTTTTCACTTTTACTTCACATTGACCAAAGAAAATATTTCCAACTGTTAAAATAGAAAGTTAATTAATTTCCACTCAAGGTACTTCAGCTTGTAAACTCATTGTGCAGCTTTTTTTCTATCATAGGAGTCTGAACTACCAAATCTAAACTTCATCTATATATCTGTGTATATTTAGTGCCAAGGTCAATAGAGCATCCTAAATGGGATTGGAAGACAAAACCGGAGAACCATGATTTTGATGAACTAAATCATATTCTTCAAGAGAGCAAAAAACTTGGAAAAGCCCTTGAGAATCTGTCTCACAGTAAGTTGATTGATTTTAGTTTTTTAATGTAACCATGCAGCCTGAATTGTAATTTGGAAGTGTATGTCAGGAAGGTGTCTTCTATTGAATGAAGACCAAGTTCATTGACATCAGCAGTTACATTCCTATAGATAAGGTTTACAGAATGTCTGAGATAATTCAATAGCCCTCCTGGAAACAACCTACTTCCCCTGCGCTTCCTTAGTTTTTTTATATTAATATTTCACAGATTAAGTGAGCTGAATTAGCTCGCAGAGATCAACACAATAGGCTGGTTTAATGAAAATGGTGGGATCATGCAGCAGGGAGACTGCTCCTTTGGGTGGTAGCAGTTAGTTTGGATTAACCTTCATCAAACTTTAGCCTCATTGCTGGAGTTCAGACCTCATTGAAAAGCAATTGTCTATTTTTTATCCTGGACCCCAGTCAGCTCCTTCCAGTTTTCAAAAGCAATTAAAATATTTTAAGGCATCTCAAATAAATACTCAGAAACATGAAATCCAATTATTTAATAATAAAACCTTCATATTGTCCCTTACATGCTTTTTTTTAATCTTTCTTTCCTGTATGAGAGAATTCTGAAGTACATTTGTAGGAGCAAATATTACTAACAATTATTAAAGTATGAAAAGACAAAAAATATTTTTTGCCATGGTACATAAAAACTAGGAATGGTGTGATTTGGGAGATATCTGACTGAGAAACATTGTCTTTCTCATCTCATTAAATTTTACCCATGGCAATTCTTGATTCACTGGAGAATTAGCAGATGGTGAGATCAGAGACAAAGCTGAATGAAAAATGGAAGATTTGTTTTGTGGAGAACTTTGAGAGTCAGCATTTTTCAAAATTGTGCCAAATACCCAAACTGCTTTGCCTGAATTCCCTCTCTCACAAATGTTTTAGGTTGATTACAAGAATTACATTCTAAGCATTTTTCATATGTATATTAATTATAATAATATAGTTACAGGGCTTTTTTCAAATACATTTCTAGGAAATCAGTCTATCTGCTTGTAAGGAGCTAAACCAATTGCAGTCAGGATCTCTGATTTGCAGCCTCACTATTGCATGACTGTGTTACTGTGAGGGGTGTGGGTATAGTTTTCAAGCCTTTTTTCTTTAAGTGACTTGTAACCAAGCTTTACACAGATACAGAAACAATTGTTTTCAATTTTAAAAAGGGCTATTTATTCACTCAGGAGATACAAACCAATCAGATATGAGAGTTCAATAATTAATGAGTAAATCAATTCTTCAATCTTTGTGTTTCCTACTGAATATTGAGCTCTAGCTTCCTTATAACTAAAATACAGTTTGCAGCATTCTGTACCTCTCTTTGCCACAGAGTTTTCTGACTGGAGTGGAAAACACTGGTATGGAAAACACTCAGCTCTTCTGGTCTTACACTTGAACCAGGTCGATGTAGCTGATCAGCATCTTTGGAGTCCAGTTTTCATATAGTTATTTCACAAATGAAACATTCTTCACTGTTTCTTGCTAGTACTTGATGTTTTCTGGTGGTTTGTCAAGATAATATGGAATTTGAATCCCATCCCTTGGAGTGCTTTACATCACTTGTAGCCTGATAAGTTCACTTTTATGGATGTGCTCTCTATTTCTTTATTCAGATCATTAATGGAAATATTGTCAGACCTCTTCATGATCCCATTTCAAATCTGACAACCAGCCCTTGAAAGCTACTCAGTAAGTGTATTCTTTCCCACCAGATGTTTATCTACTTGCAGTGATTTCACCCAGAATGTAGTTCTCTTTTTTTTTTTTTTTTACTGAATTATCATCTAGGACAGGAAACAAAGTCTTACAGCTGAAGTATTTTACATCTGCTTCCTCCTCTTATTCACTAAGGAAGTTTCCTAGTTGAGAATGCAATTAGAGTGATGCGATGCACTTCATTCTTGATAAATTCATGGCAGCTCATTCTTATCGCCTTTCTATTACATTCAATATTGATACATTGTTTATTTAACAGTTTTGTCTATGATTCTTACTGCTTTAGTCTGATTTAGGCTTTCCCACATCTTCCCTTTTTTGAAGAAAGGCATGGTATTTGCCCTTTTCTGTCCTCTCTATCCCTGAAAGACAGTTGCTAATGGATTAGAGGCTTCTTCAGTTAGTTAAGTACTCCAGAGTGAATTTCACAAGATTCTGCCAAACAATGTATTGAAGTCATCAGAATATCTTTCAGCTTTCCCTCGTCTTGCTTGCAGATTTTCCTCCTAAAATCACTAGTGTTTAGCATCTGGCCACAATTAATTTTTTGTTAGACCGAAGCAGTGAAAGTGTTGAATACTGGGAATCTTTTTGTTTCATCTCATTTGCTTTCCTTCTCTTTGATGTGACAGTTCTGTATTTTACTTTGTCTTCCTTTCCTAGTGTATTTATAGTATCTTTTCTTGTGACTTTTCTTGTTCTTTGATAGTTGTTAGTTACTCTGCATTTTAACCTGTTTGTTTGTACAATTTAAGCACTTGCATCAGATTAATTATAAGATACCCTTGTTTCTAAGTTTCATACTGTTGATTTTCTGTTCATTTCAAGAAATAAAAAATCTTTTTCCTGTGCTTTCTTACATGTCAGCATGATATAAAAAAAATCAAAATGAAAACCACAAGTTTGTAAAAATCAGAGGTATAATTTTGAAAATAAATGTGTTGTTATTGTTCTCCCAAAGACAGAATACAGATTGCAAATAGAAAATATCTTAGAGTGAATAGGTAGGTCTAGGACTTTAAAAGTATAAGGTGCTTGAAACTCATTCTGTGCTATACCCAAACAAACATTATGTGGTGACTTTTTGCAAAAGCCACCACAAGGTCCCATATCTAGCTTCTCCAGTGTTGATGCTTGTTTTGGGCAAGGTAGTCAGTGCTTTTCATGCAATCTGATAGTAAATGTTGCTCAACACTAATGAATTGTAGAATCACAGAATGGCTGAGGTTGGAAGGGACCTCTAGAAGTCATCTGGTCCATCCCTGTTGCTCAAGCAGGCTCACCTAAAGCCAGATGTCCAGGCTCTTCTATACCTCTAAGAAAGATCTGAGTCCCTCCAGAGTATCTCAAACAGTTATTTATCATAATATTAGAATCAGTTGATATTGTTTATGGATAGGTTATGAAAGACAAGCATGATCTTACCTCTTTAAGAAAAATATTAAGTAGTGAAATGTAAAAGCATATGTTCTGTTTATCTTTTATGAAGAAGACAAGCAACAGCAATAAAAATCTCATAACAAGAAGGGTAGGAATAGTTCTAAAAAAAATCACAATATGTTAACAACAGCTAAAATCATGTCCTCAGTTTTGTGGATGAACCTGCAAGTATGTGGGATGTGAGAAGCTTAATATATACATCATGGACTACTTCAATGCATTTAGCAGTCCCTGAAACATATTAGAATGGGGTTTCATTTAGAAACTTCTACACTATAGGAAACTGTTAATGATTTACATTGTGATTATAGAAAATGTACCTGAATGAAGTGCCACTAGCATTTATTGAAGCCAGACATTTCTGCAGGTGATGACGATATAACTGCAAATGCACATCTGTGTGACACTCAACTAGACTTTTATCAATTACCTTATGAAGGGCATTGTTTTAAGACATAATACTTTAGTACATTTTTTGATTGTTACACAGTTGTTGATCTAAAATTCACTTAAGTCTGTAAAAATGACTTCTCCATTATCAGTTGATCATCTAGCCCTAAATGTGTTCTGCTAATTGAACCTCAAAACTAGTTAGCAGTCTTCTCTAGAGGATTTTCTTTTCTCTCTCCTCAGTCTGGACTTTAAAATCATGTTATTCTTTGTGTGAGATCAATGCTTGTGATTTATTTTGAGATGAACATTTTTAGATAAGCTCAATCAAACCTTTAAGGAAGATAATTTTAGTTCAGTATCACAGCTGCTATATGATACTGCCTTTGCTCATAAAATCCATTTACTTTTAGTATGAAGTATGAGTAATAATACAAAATAATGATATTTTCTGAGATTGAAACAGGAAGAATATGAACATAATTATTGCTATTTAACTATAAGCTGGGGTTTACATGGCCAGGAGATCACTACTACTTCAGTTACAAGTATCTTTTCCCTACAGATATTAAGATTTTAATTACATTTGTAAAAGTATTTACCGTTCTGATACTACTTAAAAGCCTACTTTTAAGTTTCTGGACTGGAGTCTCTTTGAGTTACCATGTCCTTTCCTGGAACAGTATTTCTCTTACTAGAAGTTTCTCTAATGCTGTTGCAGAACTGGAGTTTGTGTGACTGTAATCTCAGTTATGGAACTTTCTACTTCTTAGTACAAGAGGGATGGCATTCAGAGGGTAGTAGAACATAAGCTATGACTCTTTCCTTGGCTACTTGATGCTATGGGGTACCCACCTTCACCCACCTACTTCAGTGCACACCTTTCCTTAAAATCAAGAGTTCTAAAAGGTTCTACAGTGTTGATTATTGTCTTCTGAGATGACAGTGTTGATTATTGTCTTCTGAGATAGGAAAGCTTCTGGGACACAATATTTGGTGGGTATTTTGCATTTTATTTTGCTGTGTTTGCATAATTCATTAGTCACTAAACCTAGTCCTGAAACCTTGTATTCTCCATTGGAGTCACTCAGAAATTTGGATATAGAAATGCTGTAAGTCCAAAGAAGAGATTATTTTGCTAGGGATTATTTGCTTGTTTTATATTTTTTAAAGCCACTAGCAGAAATTAATCCATGTTTCCTAGCTGGTGACTAAAAGATGTATAGTGTGCTGATAGGTTGACATGTGGTGCCCTGTAGATGACCCTTTCCTTTGTTCTAATATGGCTAGGTGCTGGAAGGAATATTATTCTAGTTCAAGATGGATACCACCAGAGAAACTTGATGCATAGTTTGTTTACTAGTAGAAGAACATACGCACTTCATTGATAAAAACTCTGAAGTTTCAATTCAATATGCCTTCACAGAAAGCCTCAAAGTTACTATTGCAGGAAATATGTCTAATTTTGAAAATAGTAAAATTACTCATTTTAGGTAAGAAAATGTTGTAAAAATGTCTTGTTTGACAGTCAATGACATACTTGTTCCTAGTCAGAAATGACTGAGCTGGTTTGTATTTTGTATACTTGTTTATGGGGGGAGGAATGCTTTTTTTGGTCAACCATAGCAACTACTTTATGTCCTTTATAATCCAAGGATACTGTGAAATAAATAATTGCAGTTTACCTTGACTTCAATATGTGGTTCAAACAGGCAAAGGTACTAGAATATACTATGCTGCCAGCTACAGTAGGCCACAAAGTCTTGCCGTGGGAAATGCAAGTACACCTAAGATGGCCTGTCATGCTAATGAAGGAACATATGCTTCCCCTGATTTACAAGGAATAGGAGAATGCATTGGGGCAGTTAACTGCTGGACAGTTGATATGTGATACAGTATTTCTGTGTTTGTGCTCAAAGCTGCACTATTAATAATGGTAGAATAATAATGCTGTTTCTGTCCTGGAGTTTTTTGCAGAACCTGTGACATGTACTATGAGGTTGACAGTCCAGCCATCCAGAAGTTCCCTGGCCTAGACTGATCCTGAGAATGAATTTTTTTCAAGTTAGTCAGAGTTGCATTGGGGTTGTCTTAGTATGTCTAAAGTTTGAATGTCAAAACCTGTGTGTCAAATAAATATAGAAGACTTTGGCAGGTAGGAAATCTGGCTGTTGGGAGCTTTGTGGCCATCTTCTGGATGTTTAGAAAAATGCATAAATATTTCTTCCAATTCAGTTATATAATGGTAGTATTGCATACATTAAAGTGGTAGCATTTTATTTTCTTGTGACTGGGTACACATTGGACTTGTCAGACCTACGTGATGCCTTTAGGGAAAAAAAAACCCTTACAAATTTTTATTTTGTGTTATTTCTTCGTGTAATTATTTAAGGACCAAAAATAAAAGCAAAAATTGGCAGATGCCACTGACATTTCATAACTTTCATTCTTACCAGAACACCTGTTCTATAATTTCAGATGTTACATGAAATTCTGTAATCTCATATAGCATATTGAAAATATTGCAACCTTTGAACTACTGTAAAACTCATTAAGAATAATGCAGCAGTCAAGGATTTTATGACTTGCCATTTCGTAGAATCATGGAATGGTTTGGGTTGGAAGGGACCTTAAAAGTCACTGTTGTAGTTTGGAATTTTTATGTAAATTCTCTCCCCTGACACTAACTACCCATGCCATTAGTGAACAAAGGAAGCAGTTAACTGCTACCATCTTCTTC
>JAOXXN010000395.1:118665316-118676768 GCA_026770055.1 Myrmophylax atrothorax
CCCTCTAACGTATCAATTGCACCACACAGCTTGGTGTTGTCAGCAAACTTGCTGAGGGTGCACTTGATCCCACTGTCCATGTTATTAATAGAGATATTAAACACCACCAGTCACAATACTGTCCCGTGAGCAATGCCACTCACCACTGTTTTCCACTTGGCCACTGAGACATTAACCACAGTACTTTAAGTGTGACTGTCCAGCAATTCCTTATCCATTGAGTGATCCACCCTTGAAATTTCATTTCTTGGTAAGCTAGAAATGAAGCAGAATGTCCTAAGCAGAAAGTCTGTACTGGGGAAGACACTTGTTCTATACTGAAAAGGGATTTTATTTTGGTATAACATACATAGAAAATGCAGGTTCTTCGACAGGTGGCTTTTACATTTAAGAAGGTGCTGTAATGCTCATTTATCTTTATTTCTTCATTCTTGCCATTGTGCTGCTGCATATTGCCATAGGGATAGAAGACTGGGAACAGGAATCTGAGATAAGCATGTAAAGAATGGTTTTAATATTCCATGCTAATTTAAAAAAAAAGGCATGACAAAAAACTAGCTTAATATTTTCACTATTAAAGAAACATAAGTTATATAGCTAATACAGTGTGAAATACACTTGGGGGGCAGTCTGGTTAATATAGGCATACTAGTAGTAACTAAAGTATAATAAGTACATTGTTAGTCATGTTTCATTTAATCCTAGCATGCCAGACCTTTCTTGTAATCAGAGAGTATGTTGTTTTTCCAATTCTCTTGAAAAACCTATCTAGTTACAGAATGACTGTTTCAGTTGAGAGAGGCTGTGTTAGCATCAACAGCCCCACTCTAGATTTGTTGCTGATCAGAGATGGCAGTAGTTGTGGCTGTGGAGCATTTCTGAAGGACTGTGGAAGCATGTTCAGAAGAATTGTTCCAGCACTCTTCCAACACAGAGGGTCGTTACACGCAAAAGTAGAAACAAGTGCCCTGAATCTGTCTGTGTTAATTCACCAGACAACTGAGTGAACTGGATACTTGTGATTCCAGATCAAATTTCAGCACCCTTAATTACTTTTAAAAGGGAGGATTTTTTTAAGACATAAAATTGGCAATTAGCTATTCAACTAATTCCCACTGTAAATCTTGTCCATGAGCCTTAGCTGATGGTGGGAAGTGAACTTCTCATCCTTTTAGTCAGAATGATTAGTAAGAGTGGTAGGAGTGTGTAGCTGTCAGTCATAGTATGATATAAAACTATGACAAATGTCTGTGAGAAGCTGCTGTAAGTAGAGGACTAAAGCATACTCCTTTATTTCTGAAGGATTTGCCTTTGACATCAGATGACCTTTCCCAACAAAGGAAGGAGAACATTTTTAGCAGTCCCCTTCTTATATCCTGCTCAGTATCTTGAGGCAGAGAAATGATGGCATAGCCTTAAAACTTCCATTTTCTACATTTATCATCATGCAGAGTCAGGCTTTAAATGCTCTAAATTGAAGGAAGTCAGAAATAGTTGTTCATAGTAACTTATATTCCAACAAAGCCTCTGGATTTAATATTGAATAAACTAAATGTGTCAGTTTTTCTTGTGTTAGAGTTTTTTTGTGATTAGGATTAAGCTTTGATGCAAAAGGTTCTGCTTAAAACTGAAACATTGCTGTTTCCATTTAGTTTCATGGAGTGGGCTGTCCCTTTGTCTCTAGTATTCTCTTATTTTACAATGAAATTTCCTATTTAGAATATATGAAAAGTAACATTTCTATTTGTTCTTTCATGTTATATGAAAGACACAGACAAAAAAAGTGAAAATAACTATAATAAGTACAGAGAGTAAAATCAGATACTTTTTACCTATATAAAATAAGTGACAAGAGGGGGTTTTTTTGAAAAATGGTGATGTCTGGATACTAGCAATTACATGAAACAGAGATACCAACCATTTATTACTATTACTTTTTAGAAATTGGACTATTTTAATGCTTTATGGAAATTCAGCTATTTTAAATTGACAGTGTATTACTTGAAAATAAAGTAACTGACAGTAAACTATTTGACTACTGAGAAGTCACAAGTCTGCTAAAGGTTAAGAAATTAACAGAAATCTGAAATACTCCTGCATGATAATGATTACTATATCTCTAGTTACATTCTCAGGATTTTGGATTAAATGTTTGGTTTGGTTTGGTTTTCTCAAATGTTATCATAAATGTGCGAGGGTTTTAATTTTTTGAGGAGCTGCTTTCTGAAAACTGGAATCCATATTATTCCACCTGAGATCTGCACCCAAAAAAATTACCTCACTGTTGTGATTTTCTGTCTAGTGCACACAGACTGAAAGTTCCCCCTCTTCTCAAGTTCAGCTGTGATGTTCTGTGAGTTTGACAACTGCAAAGAAAATTGGTAAAAATAAGAATTGGGCACATACTGTGTGGTGCAGTAGTGCCTTACAAAGAAATAAGAAGCATTTTTATACCCAACATTTAGGGCTTATTTATCCTGGTCTCTGCTAATGGACTTGTGTTATCAGTGACTGAAAGAGTACTGTTAATATTAATGAGGCTCAAGACAACAGAAAGCTCAGTGTGACTGACAGTATGGTAAATACCACCTCCAGAAGAATCACCATGCCAAGATTGCTGTAGCAAGCTCCTGCTAAAATTTCTTCCCCAGAATTCTTTTTTTTCTCTCTTGATGACACATTAGAGAGTGATAGCTAAAAACAGTTTGCAGGTTTGATTCCATGGTTGTAAAAATAATATTTTTGTAAACTTGTAAAATTTTATTTTGGCAACATGTCCTCAGAAACTGCTAACTCTACATAATTGCATAAAAAGTAGAGTTAGTTTTGGTCTTTTGCTACTGTTTCCAATTTAGTAAAGAAGAAATTTGAGGCATTCTGTTCAATTCATTACTCAGCATAGTCTTCTCTAAATTCAGAGTAAGTTCTGGGGAGCAATGTCATTTACACACACACCCCCCAAAAAACATTTTACTAAAAGCACTCATTTAGACTATGGATGTTTTTTAATTTTACATGCTTATATGTAACTTAATCAGAGAGATTAGTAGAGAATTTTTGTGAGCTTATAGTAGTATGTACTGGTTTTCCCATTTGCTATTTGGTCCTTTTACTACTGAACTTTAATAAGCAACATAGACAATTGAGTAGTAAAAACATTTGGCGTTTTTTTGGAGTGAAGTTTTGGAAATAGCAGGGTTACCTTTTGTATTTTCTTTTGCCATACTTGAAAGTAAATATTTTTAAGGGGTAAGTCAACACAGGGTAAAATTTCTCAGCTGTCCACTCCTAAGTTACAAAGCTCTATTCACAGAGGTCTGTTAAGCAGAAGAAAAGGGTACCAACTTGAAACATGAGGAAATAAAGCTGTATCAAAACAAAATGAAGTGTATTAACATTGCTGAGAGGAGGTAGTTTAACTGTTTAGGGAGGGTATCTATAGCTGTAGAATGGATTGATATTGGTTATGGAAAATACATCCAAGTGATGGAGAGGTGGTTGAAGGTCATCAGGTTTTCAAACCTGAAGTGAAGTGAACCTTGAATTAAGCTTTTACTACCTCCAAGAGTGCAGTTATCTTCTCTCTAACCAATGTCCATTGGAGATTGAAGAAATTCATAACACGCTAAAGTCTGGTTGATGCAACTTGCTGAGTATACTCTGGGGACATTAGTTTAGGGTCTGGTTAAATAAAAGTCTGAAGTTATTAAAACTGGTTAATTGCAGTAAGGGGTAGATGGATTAGGCAAAACCGGTATTTTTTTCAATATAATCTGCTTTATAACTATGGAATTACTGGAAATATAGCCATATAGAGGTAATGATTAAAAGCACAGTAAAAGACTCAAAGAACTCATGTAGTTGTGGTACACCAAATAGTAATAAACAAGCTTATCCTGCTGCAATCTTTAGTGTGATTTTAGAAAGAGTAATTCTCCACTCAGTTGGTACTACTTATTTTGCCATGTCGTCTCTTGCACTCCTTCAAAGAATGTGTCTGGATAACTCATTATGAATTAGAAAACAGTTTTCAAGTGTGTGATCTTCCTATGCATGGATATATCTCCAGTTTATTTTCACCATCAGGAGATAGTTGTCCTTGGTTTTTGAAGTTCTAACCTGGAAATTGTTTCTTATCTAACAGGAAGTTGGGAAATGCTTTGTTTTCAATGTATCAATATTTTCAACATGATAGCATTAAATTATATATGTGTAATTACTTGATAACTCCTTGTGATATGACTGACATGTGTGGATGTATTAAAATTTCCAAGGCTAACTGTGTATGTTTAATGTACTACATAATTAAAAGAGACAACATGATGGAAGAAAGCATAGGAAAGACACAGATCAGTAGAAAGGACAAGAGCAAATATACAAGTTCTTTTTTGGAGGATTTAGAAAAATTGTTTTGAATTGTATTGTGAAATTTTACTTTATTTTCCAAAGTTCCACCGGATTTTATAGAATCATTTCTACATTGTACCATGGAGAAAGAGAGCAGACATGTCCATATTGCTCTATAATTGCAGCGTGATGTGTTATTTATGCTGGTCGGTGAGATTCTGTAATAATGTGTCCAATGGTAAATACAATGTTGCTGATTTAATTTCAAAAAGGAGGTAGATTTGTACTTAAAATTGTCACTTTACTGGCACATCTGCTATTTTCATTTCTATAGTTTTTTAAAACCTCATTTTGGTAATATTGCAGCTGATATAAAAGTATTAATGTTTCCAAGCAATTTCACTAGTGGAACTAAATATGACACATAGTATGATGCATGCAGAAAACAGTATGTAAACTTTTCAGTTTAAGCCTTACTTTTACTTCTGTAATAGAACACATTTATAGAAAGCATGTTTCTTAATATTTTTTTCAATCTGTTTTGTTTTCAGGCATTGCTATTTCTGACGAACTTGATAAGGTAAGATTGATAAGGTATGCCTAATCAACAGTACAAAGAGACAGATGATTGTGATAATTTTAGGCAATGAGAGCTGCATCTCCCTGTCCTGATATACACACTTCAGTTCTGTTGAGTTCAAAGGAAGTTTGGGTATGGAAAGTTATATGGGTAAGTATGGTAATGTGGATACATTAAGAACTTGACCAAGGACGGGCTGTCAAGTATGGAAAAGCAATCTCACTGACTTTGAGAGACTATCAATGAGGCCATGGAAGTACTTTTTGATCTTGACACCATCTTTGTTTAATATAGTCTGTTGGATTGCTTTCAATTCTACATTGAAATAGTAATCAAGCTAATTTTTCGAAGTACTGAAGGAAACAGAGCTCCTTTATCTTCCCCATTTTCACCAGTGAACAGCAGTATGCTTCAATTGCCAAGAATCTTGGGTTGTGTTCTTGGTGTCAGAAGCCATTGCTGTCAGGGAATCAAAAGGTATCTCAGACACAGGAATAATGCCTAATATAGAAAGTTTTGGGTTTTTTTTTTCAATATCTTTCCCTTATTCTGGTTAAAGGAGGGCACAAATCTTTCTGACAGAAGTGAATATAAAATACCTCCACTGCGTTCTCCAAGGAAGGCCAGTTAGACAGTACCTATCACTGTTGCTGTGTAGTCATGCACGTATGGGGCTGCCATTGCAAAACTGTGACTTAAGTCTTCTTTCCTACTATTTTTATGATTGTGCTCAGAAGTGATGATAAACACATTTAGAAAGCCCTTCCATTAGAACTCTTACCTTTAAGAATACTTATGAAGAACTCCATTTGGTTTTATTTGTTACAAAAACCCTATAAAATACTGTTCGTGGGAGGAAAAGACATTTTGGGCTAGAGCCTGTTATCAGTATTTTTACATCTGTTTTTAGGAGATAATTTCTGTTAATTCTTGTTTAAACTATAATACCTTATTTTTCAAAAACATTAATCATTTTTATATTTAATTATTCTGTGTGAAAACTGAAATGGGGAACATAATGGGGACTTTCCTCAGGATCCAGCTGGAGTGAAGAGATAAATTTTTTTTGTTACTATATACTTTATTGTTTACCATTTAAAATTGAAAGGTGGTAGAATTTTTTAAATAAAACTTGGAATTATGTACATTCAATAGCATGTATAATCTGACACCTTTGCTATATTGTATCTGCTTTAACATACGTTCCTGATGAGGACAGGTAAATGTAACGTTCTGGAAGTCAAAAACTATTTGTAAAATAAATAAACCTCCGAACAATTAAGCTCTTAATATGTCATTTGTGCAGCATTGCTCAACAGGCTTTCAGCACAGACGTAGATAAGAAGAGTGGTTTTTCCATCTCCGTGGGCTTTAGTGAACTTCTTTTCTATTTCTTGTTTGGACCCTTAAGGATTTTGAATGAATGTAAAATCTAGTTCTGTGTTAAGAATATAAGCATAGCCAGGACCATTTTGTAGACTTCTGCCTCCTAGGAAGGATTCCTTACAGAAGCTAATTCCTGAAATGTTCCTCTGAGTTGTTTCTATATGTATTACTTGACTTGGGCCAAAAGCAGCCAAAGACTACCTGATAATGCTTGTTTTAACATTAAAGAGAATTTGGTTCTATTTGTCTTAAATGTGTTCACAGGTGATGTTTATTTTTCAGCTATAAATGTATACAAGTTGTAATTCCTTTCCCAGAAAAAAATGTTGATACTAGAGCTTTCTTATCTAGGCTGTGTCAGCATTGAATCATTTTTGAAACCAAATTCATCTGTGGTTTGGATTAACCATTTAGCCTATCCTGGTGAATGTCATAGGTCTAGAACAGTCTGGCCAAACTTGGCATTGGATTCTGTTAAAACATTGAGATCACATAGGTGTTGTGAGAGCTGTAAAACTTAAAACTAAACACAATAATAAACTTACATACACGCTTCCTTGCTTTATTTTCCTGATGATCAGGAATATTTGGGGGACTAGGACAGAGCCCATAATCCTGACGGTTTATCTGTTGTTTACATTATAAACCTGGAGAAAACAGAGAATGCATGTGTATATTTCTCTATTTTTGTTTCTCGTTGTGTATTTTTTTAAAATGGTTTCTTTCTGGCTTTAGTAATATAGCCACCATCAGGGGAGTGCTTAATCAGTACTGTTGGTTGATGTAACTCCTCCAAGTAATGCAGTTAATTAGTTGGTTGCTTGGTTACTTGAGCATTTTGATTTGGAAAACCAGGTTGCTCTGAATTACAATCACTTTCGTGGAAGGATGTTTCATTTAAGTGCATTCTTGTCAAATATCTGCTATTTTTAGCTTCGTGTCCATACTTAGGGCTTTAGTCCAAGAGAGAGGTAGAGAAAATACAGGCAGACAAGGTCAGTCTTTCAGTCAAAATGGAATCTTACAGTTTGACTTAGTCTAATAAAATTCCTGAGTTCACTGGTAACTTTTCGACAAAAACCCCAACAAACCAACAAGCAAACAAAAAACCCCCACACCAAAAAAAACCTACAAACCCTAAAATTTCTGCAGATAAAACAGATTTATTGCCTAGATTCCCATCTTTTTCATCTCAGTTACTTCAGACTTACAGTGCTTGGTGTTCTGTCTCTCTCGACTCGGCCTGCATCTCTAGCCCGTGGAAGCTGTGTAAAGTCAGAGACTGGCACTGCAAGTACACTGTGTAAGGAAAGAAAATAAAAAGGTGCCTTGTGACTCACATATTTTAAAGCTAAACTGCAGAGTTAGTATAATACAAATTTCTGAATTGACTCCCCCTCCTTACCTCTGAACAGAAACTATTGAGGAGCTTTAGGAAACTACACACTTTCATGCATAATGTGAAGAATTCAATGTAAACAAAGCAGAGCTGGGATGTCAGCCTTTCTTTGACATTCACAGAATTCTAGGGTGAAAAAAATTCTCGCAAAAAACAGTGACAAGTAAGATGTGTCATAACATTGTGCAATTTGTCCAGAATATCCAATGATGTCTTTCTATCACTTTAAAAATTAATAATGAGAGACACCTCTCATAATCAGACTCAAGGGAAGATCTAAAGATTCATATCAGATTTTGATTCTCAATATTAAAAATTCTTCTGTGCTGTCCAGAGTATGATTCTTATATGTAATATTACGACAGTGAACACAGATTATAATTAATAAAATAGAGGAAACAACTATTCTTAGGTCATAAACCCCAGAAAATTACTTCTCACCCAAATGTATTTCTCACAATGGAAGTTCCCTCAAAATCCGTATCAGAAAATAGGCATAATGAACTTTTTAAATGATACATAAATAAGTGGATATACAAATGTTCTGCTCTCTGGTACAGGTTGCATTCAGCAACCATAGCTCAGCCCCATGTGGAGATGAGACTCAGCTCTCCTTCATTCTTTCCCTTCTTTTCCTAGACTCCACATAAAGGAAGGTTGAGTGTGTCAAATGGTAGCCACTGATGTGTGTAAGTGGATGACACCTGGGCTGCTCCATGTAATAGTCCTCTTGGTTAATTTATTGCCGATTTAAATAGCTACCTGTCCTGAAAATATTTCTGTGCACACTAATGTCAGTGTCAATCTCTTCTGTTATTTATAGGGAATTATACATTGGAAATCAATTAAGATTGTAAGATTTATATGAAAAAACCCAAACAAATCAAAAAACCCCAACCCAAAACTATAAAAAACTTGTTTGAGAACAGAATACTTCACCTGAATTTATTACAGCTTTTAAATAAATGTCCTGGTGTTCTGAAGAGAGCTGTCTCTCATTCTCCATTTACTGTTTTCACTGTGGCTGCTTATATAGTTGAAAGGAGGACAATAAATTAGGTCACTGAAACTGTGGTGTACTAATCTAACATGATTCCAAAAGTAAAACAAGGTGATAAAGTGAGGCAAAGCATGACTATGTGATGTAAATTACATTTCTATTAAATGGAATATGAAAGTGCTACTTTAATCCCTAAAATGCCTAGGAAATAAATCAGCATAACAAGGACAGTCACAGTATTCGTGGTTTACTTACTCATATGTTTATAGTGCACTGTACAGTGTCAGAAAAAAATTAAGCTACTGAAAAAAAGGAAAATTTTTAGGTGCTTTTCATTTTCACTTAAGGCACCGAAACTTTTTAGCAAGATTGACACTGCAGCCTATTCTAACTTTCGTTCCAGGAACCATTTTTATTCATTATTAGAAATTATGTTAGAGAGAAAGGTAAGGGAGAAAATAGCTAGAATAGCAGGAATCAATCTCAGAAGAGGCCAAATGGTTCTTATTTAAACTAACACCTTGTGTAATGAAGGCACTGTGAGCAGTGAAATAATCTTTTTTCTAAGCTAATAAGCATATGATAGTAGTCACACCAGTGACAAGTCACACTTTTCAAGCGCCTAGAGGTGACTGTCATCTAGTCTACCTGACCTGACTATGATAGAGCTCTGAACAGATGCACAAAATGTGTATTTTTAAGTACATTTAGAAAGGACAGCACTGACTAGGTATCCTGAAACATCTGAAGTTGTAGTGTTGTCTTCAGATTTCTCTCTTCTGTATTGCCCACATTCACTTTTCAGTAGTTCTTGCAGAGAGCAGACATCATGTAAAAGTGAATAAGTCAAAATGCTGGACAACTCTGGAGAGAGAGTGGAATCTGGTCATGCACTCACAGGCACATTGCAGGAAACAGAACAAAAGAACGGCGGTGAGTGAGTCGGATCCAGGGCCTGGGTCACATTTGGTTCTGTCAAAATGGAAGCTCTTGGAGCTCTGCTGAGCAAAATTGCAGTGTCCAGAGCTGGGTAAATACATTCATAGTGAAAGCAGTTTGCAGCCCTTTTTTTGGCTTGTTTCGTTCATTTCAGTAGAGGCCTCTACTTCAAACTGTGCTTTTACCATATCTGTTTCAATTAGGAAGAAGCTTCAAAAGTGATTTATTTTTAGGAAGGAGAGAAAATACGGTTTCTAGGCTAAGTAATCGCTGTGCTGTACTTTTTTCAGATGCTTTTTGTTTGGAAAGCATTGTTTCATGGCAGAAATATTTACTGAGGCAGTGAGCTAGGTAACAGCTAGGGATTTGTTTTCCTAAAATTTTCTCTCATTAAATTATAGGAATAGAATATGTCTCTCCTTATTAGGAACCCTGTATTTGAAATGTCTTTGCTAATGGAGAAGAGTATAATTAAAGGAAAATATTTCTATCCCATAATCTCTTATCCTTTTTTTTGGTATACAGGTGTGGTTTTCAGTTTGCCTGTGCTGTTTTACATGACCTTTTATCTGCAATGGATCTAGTTAACTGGAGGACAGACATATTTACCACTTCAGAATGATTTTTTGTACAATTTTTAAGGAGGATTTGTTTCTTTAGCCTAAATTCCTAATATGATGATGAAAAATATTGCTATTGTTTTGAATGCATCAGTTGCATTTTTGCTTACTTCTTGTAATCCTCTCCAGCTTATTGTATTCTAGTATGTGGTTAAAAATATGAGTACTAATTTCAGAAATGCATTTTATGAAATACCATTTTCAGACTTAAAAGATACGTTATGCAAATCCCAGAAAGGTTATCTTTAATAGGCAAAATGCAGATGTATTTTTTAATTTTGCATTCATTCATAATGTGAAAAAGAGTGATGTTATTAAATCTGCAACAGTATTCTGGTTGGGGTGTTCTTTTTACAAGTAATTTCATGTGTTGCTTAGCAGAACTGATACAGTACAAATTAAAGAGCTGTGCATTTATTTTTTTAAAGTGATTTTTCTACAGTTACAATTGAAAAGAAGGAAATGGAAGAGATTTGAAGCATCAGGATAGGCAAATATCTCTTGGGATTTTCTTAATGGGAAACTTTGCATTAGTCTGTCCTTGCTTCTGGGTATTTCGTAGCCCTTTGAAACCATAATGTACTGTACTGGTTTTGTATTTTTGTTTGTTTGTTTGTTTGTTTTTTAATTTCTTCTTTCTCTATTTACATATGTGGTTGAGAACTAACAGTGCAGTGTTTTTTGTTTTTTTTTTAACTCTTCAGGACACAACAGGTTTTAACACCCCCCTTCTCAGACCTCGTGTGATTGGAGAATGGATTGGCCGTGAAGAGAATGATGCAGACCCTCTGGCTGCTGAGATGCTGCAGCCACCAATACCAAGAAATAAAAATGAGCAGTGGGACAGTGAGGATAGCAGCAGTCCTGGAGGAAGGTGGGATTTTGGTCCAGTCTAGAAAATTTATATTTTGTGAAACAGAGCTGTCTTTTTAACAAAAGCTCCATTTCTGAGAGCAGAGTACAGGGCTTTTAAATTCCCATGCCATAGTTTGGCAGCATGCAGAATAAATGGAAGTCATTAATAAGTGACTGGTTTCTTCTCATGCTTTCATATATTAATAACTTCATACTCATTTGCAATCACATGGATTTATTCCCATGTATAAAGCCAAGGATATGTTGACATGATTGGAGTCCAGTATGTAGTGATTTTGTGATGTATAGCTTTATTCAGGTATTTT
>JAOXXN010000395.1:118697640-118725729 GCA_026770055.1 Myrmophylax atrothorax
ATATTTCAGGAATTATAAAACAGATGAGGAAGAGGTGATAAGGTGAGACACTGTGCTGATAACAAGGGATCTTAGCCTGCTTTTCAGGTACAAGCTTATATATAAAGTTCAATCATGTTAGATTTTATCAGCTTGGCATTGCTCAGCTAAGTAAAACAAAAATAAACCAGAAAGGTAGTGATTACTTGGCAAATGTAATACTTTAAAAAAAACCAAATTGAAAATCATATCTTTAATATGTAACATAAAGTACTAGGAATCATATTTTGGTCATATATTATGAATCCTTTCTAAATACATACTTGAATGTTCCAATACAGCCTTAATTTTGAAAAACTTTTATTCTGTGTCTTGGGAGAAGCAAAATGGGAATGGCAGGAAGGGGTAGGAGCACAGAAATAAGTGGGACTTTGTCAGTGGGAACAAGCTATTGGGTTACAGAACTGCATCTTTAATGACTACTGTTAACACCTTGGAGTTTGACCTCATTCATCCACCATTTGAGCTAATAGTATTTCAGGGCCAGTGAGCTTTGTTAATGTGCCTGAAGATTGAAAACCCTGAATTACTTGGACTTTTTGTGTTGACCTAACTTTCTTCTTGCTGCAATGCTACCTGTTTTCTTGTTGCTTGAAATACATTTCCTCCACTATGCATTATTGAAGATGCTCTCAATTTAGGGTTTTTGGGGTTTTCTTTTCTCTGTTCTTTCTGTTGGGATGGTTTGTACTATGACTTTGTCCTTATTTCATTTTTAGGTTTTCTATCAGTCAAACTGCCTGCAATCTAGGAAATTAGTACAGATGGTTCTTTTTGAGAAGGAAAATATACTGAATTAGTAATTTATCTTCTGTGATACAATGTACTCTTTTCTGCTGCCTCCGTCCATCATATGAGTTGTGCTTTCTAATGTTTTTGTTTCCTTCATCCTTGTTTTTTCACAATTCTTTAAGGAACATTTGCTATTGATGTTGAATTGGCTTTCCATTCTAGCATTTCTGCCTCCTTCTTGTTGGATAGAACTTCTTTGAATGGTTAGCCTGCAGTTTTTATACTCTGCAAAGGATGGCATACAGTGCCTGCCAGGGATGTGGTTCACCTTCTGTTCCACTGCTGGGGACTCCAAGTTAAACATTTCAAGATCTACTTGAGTTTCACAGCTCTCATATCAGGGAGGTAAAAACGAAAAGAGAAAATTTTACAATACTTTAGATAAATTTTCAGTCTGTGGAGTCATGGAAAATTCCACTTGAGTTCAGTGGAGTCATGATTGACCTTACAATGACTTCATAAACAGAATTTTCAGGTAACATTCTCTGATTCATTTACAGGGTGGTTTTATACCTCTGAAATGAGATCTTCTGGAGAAATGTGGGGTTCATATCCAGAAGATAAAGTAGCACTGATTAAAAGCAGATGCATTTCTATGATGTTTAAGATAGTAGGTGTGAACTAACATTGCATGAAGTAATGTGCTGTGATGCCTGATTTATTATTTAGGTAATAATCTTGTCCTGCAATATTCAATGAAAGCATTGCAAACAAATATATGTACCAATAGATTGTTTTCAATTTCAGCCAGCTCTCTGTCTTGCACTGCAACAAAATCAAACCCCCTATTTTCTCTTATCCAAACCAAAAGCATAAGCAAACATAACCTAACAGCGCACTGAACTCACAGGTTACACAAAACAATATAACAGAATAAACAGCATCTATACAACATCCCCAACTGCTAATGTTTTTCAGTAACCTAAAGATTTTTTAAAAAGAATTAACTTCTGTTTAGTAAAAAAAGTACTGCAAAACTGTGTGGTGTAATTGAAACTTTATTATCTGACTAATCTATTGGACGTGTGAAATGGTTTTGAAATACCTGCTAGGTTTTTTGCTTGACCCAACTGAAGAGATAAAATTATATTTAAAAAAATTGTTCTACCCTCTTTCAAAAGATGTCAATGATATGAATTAAATCAATGAGTGAAGAAGAGTGTGTACTGTCAGCTGCGATGCAAGTGGTGTGCTGATGGTATCCAGCTCAGTGTCTGCTTCTCAGAGTGTAGACAGTGCAGTCTTCCAGATGTCCCAGTGTCTGGCCAAAATAGAGATAGTGATACAAAACAGATGGTCTTGTCTCAGGACAAAGCAGAGTTGATGCAAGCTGATAGACGGGCGAAACTGGAAGAAATGGCAGAGCCTCAGTCTTTGGATGCCAGGCTATACTCATCCTTGATTCACTGTTAGCAGGGGTAACAAGGACGGAAGTTATCCCTCTGCAGGTAGGCAGAAGTTTGAAGAGCAATAGGAAAGATTCACAGTGTGTTTCTTCTAGCCTTTTATCTATGAGTTTTGATGATTATCATAGACATGTTACTGTCTCAGTCAGGACTTTAGTGCACCTAGAGCTCACTACAAAGTTTGCCATACAACATACCAAATATGTGTTGCTAAATGTGCCTGTGCACAAAGAATTTAGAGATTTCATTGCTTTCTTCCTGACCACCCAAACTGTCCTGTCTGAAATGACTCATATATAAGTCCCTAAATTCACTGAAACTTTTCCAGCACAACTGCTTGGTCTGCAGCCAGGTGCATTTGGGTAGTGTGCTTGACTGAAAAGCACTTCTAAAATGGGAGATGCACTAGTTTATCAGTAAAAAATTTAAGCTATATAAGTACTTAGTGTGTTTCTCCTTTCATGAGCAAAATTTGCTAAAGGGTCAAGTAGTCTTTCACTATATTGAAATTTGATCTTTTGAACTAAAAAAAAGAAAAAATAAGTTGGGGAAATAGAGGTATTAGCATTGTAGGAATACTTGATGTGTATAGGATTAGGAAAGAGAGCACACAGGTGCTCTAGTAACTGGCACTCCAGAAATGCTTGTACTAGCAATTTTTAAAAGAAAACTGTTGGAAGTTTCAGTGTTACTGGAAATGTTTGGCGTAAGATTATTTGTAATTTTTATGCTTTACCTCAACGTTCAGTTTAATAGAAGGTGTATGAATTTCCATTGACTTCTTGACAAGCTAGCTAGGATTAATCCAGCCAAGGGCTGGAAGAGTAAATTGCTGAGGGGGGAAATATTAAAAGACATTCCTTTAGATGCCTCATATTAAGACACATAAAAGTATGGCATATAAAGGAGCTTAGGATCTTGGAACACAATCAGAAGAGCTGTCAGCAGTAGGATTTTGTTGGTTTGGGTTTTTTGGGTTGAATCTTTGGTTTGTTGTTGTTTGGTTGTTTTGTTGGGGAAGGTTGTTTGGTTTTGTTTTTTTTTTCTTTTTAGTGAGAGTAATAGAGCATATTAAGAATCTGTGCTTCAATCAACAGGCCTTGACAAATCAATGCTATGTACGTGAAATACCTCAATGTGTACCATAATGTAAGAACACTACCTTGCACTATTCATTGCTTCAGAAGAAGAGGTGTATTTCATTGGGGCATCAGAATTGCCTGGTGGCCTGCAACAACATAAATCAGAATTCATTTTCTGAATTTTTACTCTCATATGAAAACATTTAGTGTTTTTCTTAGTACTAGGTAGGAAGGACAGACAAATTGAGCTGTCATAGATTTTTTTCCAGCTTTGGACCTTGTACTTCTTGAAATACTCCTGGGAAATTACTATATGTTTTATAATGTTGGAAGGAGACAAAAGTAACTAGATCATATAAAACAATGTAACACATGATCTGATTATGTGAGCCTTCTGTACAACTAACCTTTCACTGTATTTTATAAGAGTTTTGCATAATACAACCAGTGTCCTTAAAGTGAAGGGTATGCAAGTCTTGTAAATGTTTGTAAGATGTTTCCACACCCTGTCATCTCAAGACATTAAGCAATCTTGCATGGTCTCCAGAATACTTGGCTCTAGTGCTCCTTTCCCTCTCCCTTTCCCTTCCTCCCCAGAAAGAAAGTAAATAATTGCGAAAAACATCTTATTTAAAAAAATTACCTTGTTACTGGACTATGTGTTGTTTAGTTGAAATAGATACATTTTCCCCTCCCCTTTTTGATGAAACATGTCTGTAAAAAAATCATAAAAATTCAGCTTAGTGCAGCATTATTATTACTATTAATAGAGAAAACATCTGTTTCTGTGCAGTGCTATATTACACTTTTGATCTTTATCTCACTTTAAAGTATTGTCATTATGGCAATGCATGAAATTGCAGCTGTGTGAATTTATTTTGGAGAATTGCTGACTTGAGAAAAATGTTAAGTTTTTTTCACTTGGTTTGTAGGTAGATTTTTTTAACCATAGAAATTACTTTAGGACCAAAGCTGGGTCTTCACATTCCCTATTCATTTAGGAAATATCAGAGAATGAACGTTAAATCAAAGCAATACAGTGCAGTCATGCATTAAAAAAAGAAACTTGTATTAGTACTAGTGAGATTGCTTCATTTATTTGAACTTCCAGCCTATCACTGTACAAAGGTAACAATTTCCTAAGGATTTGATAAGTTTCATAGTGTTCTTGTCTTCCATGATATAAGCAGTTATCAACTTGGCTTTTCTTTCTCTCTTCTCTTAGTGAATTACCTCATTGCTGCTCAATAAAATCACTGAACCACTCAGCTGTATCCTCTCTAGCAGGTCTAGCAAAGAATACAAAGAAAGAGAAAAGATTCAATGTCCAGAACCTCTAACTGCACTGACTTCTCAAATAAAACTTTTTTTTTTGCTAAGACTGGTTCATTTCAATGTTACACAGAAACATCTGAACCTTTAGAAAACTTTTTTTTTAATTCTTAAATGCATTATTGCATTTATTACTTGTTTTTATTTTAATAACATCCTTATTTGTGATCAAATATTGTTCTGTAAAACACACATGAACTATTGAACAATACATACACATACACACAGAGTTTAGTTACTATATGGTTTATTAGGGGTTTTTTGTTATTGATTTTTGATTTTGGTTTTATTTTTTTAATTAAGAACCATCTAATTAATGTGGTCAGTCAGGAAGATTGCCAGATGGCATATCAACTTTTTACTCAAATGTCCCCCTCCAAAGTTATGGATATTGCAGACCAGACAGCTTCTCAAAGCCCATTTGCTTCAATGAGAAGAAAGTAGAATATCTGAACTGTAAATCTGAGGCATCCAGAAGAAACTAAAATAATTCAATGCTGATGCAGAGGTGCAGTAGTCCAAATTAAATCAAATGCTGCAGCTATTCTTCAGATATGGTAGGTGAGGTTACACCTCTCTGTCTGGTTGTAATGCTAACAGCTTTTTGCCAATTTGACAAATTCCATCCAATGCTGAATTAGATAAATGGGAATTCCTTGAGAAAAATTAACAATTGTATATGATGTACGGTTTTGATATTTTAAGTCTGCATTTTTGTATGCACGTGCTGCTATTGGTCTAACAGTATGTGACAATAAATCAATACCATGTACTATTCTGCCTACTTGTCTGTTAGCTACAACCATAGGCAACTCTTGAATCCACATTTCTTGCACAGTTTCACTTAATTTTCTCTTGAAAGAAAAATGCTGATAGTTGACTAAAAATGAAAAAAAGGCATGGTTATGATATAGAAATTCAAATATAAAAGGAATTATAGGGGGCAGCCTATACCATTGCTCTGTTGAAACAGTCTTAAGTCATCAGAAAGTCAAAAGTTAATCAAGCAGAGAACAGTTGAAAACCTCAATTAAAGAGATCAGATCTGTTTAGGAGAAGGAAAACCTGAGGCATATGCTTCAATTTATTTTAAACTGTAATCCATCCAGTGGTTTGCACCCATTAAAAAATATGGAACTTTTCACGCCTCTTTAAAGTGCAATTAAACCATATTTATTTTAATACATAATGTGTTCCAAATATCTAATACCTTTTCTGAAATGACTCATAGGTGATTGATTTCATAGTTATTTATCATATAACCTTCCAGGTCCTTTGAATTAGTTTGTATATTAACCATACATGAAATTTAAAGGAAAAGCTGTTGAAACTGTGAAGTGATGCCAGGAACTTCATTGCAGTGGTTAATTTATATCAAGGCAACAAATTGCCTAAAGGTGGGAGTGGGAGGACAGTTTTCTCAAGCAGTAAAATAAATCATTACAGAGAAGAAAATGTAGTTCAAGGACTTAGGTCCCAAAAATTTCATTTCAGTTTAGACTAGTTGTTACTGAATGTTACTTACTAAAATGAGTGTCTCCCAAGAGTGTTGTTTAGTGTGGCATAGTCCTGACGATGTGACCATACTGCCCTGAGTTTGAAGGACAGTGGGAAGAGT
Organism: Myrmophylax atrothorax; assembly: GCA_026770055.1. NCBI lineage: Eukaryota > Metazoa > Chordata > Aves > Passeriformes > Thamnophilidae > Myrmophylax > Myrmophylax atrothorax. The sequence continues at coordinate 118,703,910 of JAOXXN010000395.1, forward strand.
AGTGTCTGTGAACTATAGAGGACAGACAGAAATACTTCAGGTAAAGGTTTGAGCTGTTGTATCTCATTCTTTTGTGTATCAAAAGGAGCCTGGCACTCCACTGTGTGCCTATGATGACTACCTGCATATTTTAAATTCTAATTGAAAATTAGAATTCTGATTTTGAAGTTCTCCGTGACATTTCTGTGTCTGATGTTGGGATTTAAAATCTGCCTTTTTGCATTTTATTCTTCATCCAGATCCATTGACATGATGTTTCTTTTGTAAATGTAAATATATGAAAATACACATTTTAGTTAGGCGATCACATACTGTATGCCATAAGCCACATGCATCAGTCAGTGCATGGTCATTTAATAGCAGCTAGTCAGCATTTTGCTTGTTTACCTTTTAGCTTAAGCCTAATCAAGTTACAAACTACTGAAAATTGGGCTTTAAGGATACGTTAGGCATAGTGAACTTGCCTGTTTTGTGTCAGCAAAAAATATACAGATTATACTTTATAGCCTGACTGACATAAACTATTCCAGTGTCATCTTGGTAAAAAAATTCTCTAAGTGCCTCAGCTGTCTTCCTGTAACATGGGAATAATTTTATGGTAGTAGAAAATCCAGTGATTATTATGAGTTGCCCATATTACAGAAATATGGTGGATTTAATTATGCACATTATGGTCTCTTTAAATGTGATATATGGGCCCATATCATATTTTCTGGGTTTAGCAGAGCACTTTTATTTTAACAATATCTTTTCATTGATAAGTGAATAGACAATGAAAACAACAGAGCAGGAGCACTCAGAAAAAATAATTTTGTCTTCAATATGTCCTTTGTCAAGTGGAGCTATTGGACAGCATCTCCTGATGACCATTTTTTTAGAAATTAATCAGAGAAATGAAGATTGAAAAAATATACAGCACTCTTTGAAGAGAAAATGATACTGAATATTTGCAAGGAACCCCATGTAACAGGGTGATAATATAAAAAATACTCTCAAATGTCTTTTTCTATTAATATGCAAGTAACTATATGTATTTTCTTCCTGATTTTTGAGCAGTTCCATTTTTTAGAGATTCTACAGGAGAAGCTCCTTTATTTCTACAAAATTTAATTGTCTGTTCATCCCATTGTTCTGTCTTGTTACAGAGGATCTTGACGATCTCAGAATGGAAGGAGTAACAAGTGTGATGTCTTCTGGGAGCAAATTCAATCAGACTCGAAGTGCTCATACGGCTGAGCCTCAAGCAAAGGTCACATTGAATATCTGCGCAAGATGTGCCAGGTAAAAAGCAAAACAAAAACCAACCGGATCATGGTAGCTAATACATTCTTTTCCCCAGGTTTTTGCCTGTGTGTTGTGCCTATGGGCTGAGTGATGACCTCCCCTGTGCCAAAGAAAAATAATTACTTAGCTACTGGCGCCCCTATGACCTCTGGCATTTGAATTGTGCAACTTATGTTTATTCTTGATATGTCACATCAACAATGAATAAAAGAATATAGTTAGTCTTAGGCCTTATTTCACAGCTTGAAACTATTTTAAGCCTTTTTGTTTCTGAATTTCATTAGTTATTTGAGCTTCTGTGGTTTTTCAGGGTATGAATCAGGGAATTTAAAGGTTCAAATCCAATTTGAAAAGCACCTGTATAAATGGAGATTTAGTTGCACAGGTGCAGTCCAGGATTTCAAATAGTTGCTTTTTAGCACTTTATAATCTCATCCTGTTTCACCTCTGAAAAATAATTTAATTAAGTTGAACCCTTTTGGTTTTGACAGCTGGAAATATTTCTTGTATTTACAGTATGAAGGCCAAATAAACAGGTTGGTATTCCTGTAGCCTCCTCAACTTGAGAATGCAACACTAACAGAAACCCCTTACATTTCCTGGATGAATTCTTCTGTGTAGACAAAAGCTCATTTGGAGAAAGGATTTAAGCCTGTTTAAATGACAAAACTAGCCTTCTCACCCTTCTGTTAATGGTTCAGATTAGCAAGAACAATACAGAGGCATGCCAATTTTATCTGCCTGCCTTTGCCAATGGCTGCTCTATTGTGTAGTTTGAGAGGGGATTAGCTGCTTGTAAATAAAAAGCAACCTGGGGTGAAATTAAGTCAAAAGTTTGGCCATATGCCACCCTACGTTTCTACTTTTTCCTCCCATTTTGCTGGTAAATTACTAGTTTTATAAAGCACTTATGTAGGCAGAAGGGCTTCAAACATTTTCTGAGGCTCTGGAAGCGTCGCTACAGGCTTACTGACTTACCCATGCAATAGCATCTCTCTAGCAGGGTTGTGGAGCCTCAGGGAACTTCAGCTCACAGTACTGTCAGAGGAGCAGTGACTGGATGGCCTTGTAATTCTAGAGAATTTTGCTGTCAGCCGTGTGGCCTTATGCTTTAAGAAAAGAGCAAACATGCTAGTTACAGGATTCTTCCAAATTCACCACAAACAAATTGCTTATGTTGTAAAATGTTTCCAGAAAACTAACTACATGAAAGTGTGGCATATTTTTTTCTACCTGTCATCCATTGTCCATGGATTAGCAAGTAGAAAGGTAAGGAATATAGAAATATGAAGTTTTCTACATGGTCATTCTGAATTTATATAACATCTTATATGGATTACTATGAAGGTTAATTAAATTTTTAATTCCCTAAAGTAGCCGCTAACAGCAGGTGTCAAGATACTGTATATTCTCTCAATCCTGCACACTGGGGAGCAAACGGCTATGATCTTGAGCCAAACCTACGAACCTTGGCTATTGCTATTGTCTTCTGCCTGCTGGTACTATATGACTGCTGTCTGAAATATGAGCTGTGAGAGAAAGATCTCATAAAATCCCTTTTGTCACTTCACTTATATCAGACAATGCAAAACCATGCTTTATTTTGCCTATACACCTTCATTTTATTCCCTACTCTATTTAATGAAGTCAGTGAGGAATATGATGATACCTACTTGAGTGTCATTCTTTTCACTCTTGTTGCAGTTTAGCATTTTCTTTAAACTTTGGAAGAATGAAAAAATATACCATCTCATCGGGAGCAAGGGAAGTCAAAAGAGACAAATGGGTGTTGCTGTTGTATTCACTAGTGAGGAAAGTAGCATTTACTCTTTGAGGTGGTAACATTAATCTGTTTTTTGTAGCATTCCTTCCTTATTGCTGAGTCTGGGGACCCCTTTGCATGAAGCAAATGGCTTCAAGGACATGCACACAGTGCATGTCAGTTTTATTCCTGTTTGGTTTCAAGAACAGTTAGATTTAATTTCAAGAGCAATTAGATTTTCTGTTACTCAGTAATATAACTATTCAAAATACTGTGCTGTAAAATTACAGTCTGAGTATGTGGGTCATCTTTCTGAAAGTTTCTTAGCATTAGCATTTATTTCTATTGTGCTGACAAAGCCTAGTATTTAATGAAAGGTCAAAATACCGAACCTATTGGTGTATTTGTTTTAGAAATTATATTTTTGTGTTTTCATATTCTGTTTTTGAAGTATTCAAGTGTGCTGTAGAGTGTATATACAAACAGTGAGATTTGATTGTAGGCACATTTGAATATAATTGTAAAAGAAGTAAATATAAATTGGTATGCATGTTTTTGTTACAATTAAAGAGCTATCTTTTCTCTTAATTTCACACGTTTTTCAGTTGTAAAAAGTGATTTCAAAGGAATGGAACTATTAGTGGCAGTGGGTGTTCTGTAGATAATAGGACTTGTCAAATCAGATTACCAAATTGGGTTTGCTGAAGGTATTTTGTCTGTCTTTAAGAGAAATATGAATTTTTACCTGTAATTTAATTGACAAAGTTCCAAATGTTGGGAAATGTGCTTCTTGGCTCAGAAAAAAAGTTTAATTTTGGATTTGCATTTGCATAATCTATTTCTTTCACCTTGCTGTATTTTTTTTAAATGCTTTGCTCTGGTTGTTCTCCAGTCAATTTACCCTCTATGTCACTTCCTTCAGAAGTTTTCCCAGTGGATACATTGGACATTTGCTGAGAGAGATTTATTTAAGCAATTGAAGGAGTTCTTCAGTACTAGCTTTAACTAATTTGGTTTAATATTTTGTATCTCTATTTGAAAAGATAAATAGTCTTATCAAAATTCCACTCTACTTCTTCATTGAAGTAGTGTGTAAGTTTTAGACCTTCCTGCTACTAGGATTGTATTTTCTTGACCTCGATCATTAGATCTTCCTTATTATTTGGAAATTAGAGTAAACAGGTCTGTGGCTATGTGTAGGCTGCTTTAGACTGAGAGGAGTGCTGGTTTCATTCTGAAACCTCCTGCAGTATGGTAATGTAGCTGTATGTCTCATCTTTTCTGTGGCTGCTATAGCTTCCTACAGTGAGAGCACAGTGACTTGTGAGAAGAATGGGCTGAACCAACTGTTTGCACCGTGCTGAGATATTTGTGATCAGACTTCATTTAGCTCCAGTTCAGCTTCTTCCCTTTGTACCACTGAAATATATGAGAAAATCAGGACCCAGATTCTCGAATGTAGTAATAGGAGGACAATACTAGCAGCTTCTGGTTCCCTATTTCTCTGTCAATACAGCCTTATTCCTTTGCTAGTCACTGCCATTTAGTTGAAGCTAGGGGCTAAATGTTCTGCGTAGCTGGTTTTTTCTGACTGTCACTAGGCTGTTACTCTGCACAGTAATAATTCTTCCCTTGGAAGTCCCCTATTCTATTTCTGATGCACTGTTTACCACTGTGTTAGAGGCACCTTAAAAAAAAAAAAAAAAAGAATGCCAAATGGGAATGCCTATAATTAGAGATAAAAATCTACTTTGTTACAAGGCAAATTAAATCCCGTTTATATTGTGGGGGAAACCTGCAATGATATTGAGGTGCTTTATTTGGGAAAACATTCTCCCTTGCCTTAAGTCTCTTGGACAAAACAACAAACTTGTTGATGAATTACAAGAAATGGGACTGAGAACGGACATAATTTGAACTAGAATAAACCCCTCAAACTTGTATTTTTTTTAACTGATATTTAACCTTCAATGCTGATAATTTCACCAATCATCTTCAAATAATAAATATATAGATAGTTAGCACACACCAGGTCAGTAATTTTTTAAAAAGGTATAATTCTCTGCCCGCACATCTAGTAGTTAAAGATGGAGGATTCTATCAAACTATGACATCAAGTTGTTTTTTACATCTTATGATATACAAAAATAGAAAAACAAAAATAAAAACAACTAAACAAAATCCCAAACCCACAGCCTCCCTCTCAACCAAAACAAACAAAACCCCCTAAACAACAAACAGAGACAAGGAGAAATAAAAGGAGGGGTTAATTCTGCTGGAATAGAAATTGGTTTGTAGTTTGGCATATAGCTACAGAAAACAGTAAGCTCTCTGTTTCTTGCATAGATGTTTCACACAGGATGAGCGAAATGCAGATGGATAACAGCTTTAAGAGGTTTTTCAAATGGGGAAGTAGCTACAGAACAATGTTATTCCCATAGCTGCTCTTGGACTACAGGGCAAGTTAGCCAGCATATTAAGTCATCTAAATAAAGGGGTGACATCATTCACAAGGTGGAACAAAGCAAGGTTTATAGATACAGAAAAAAGGCTACCAAAACTCCCCCCCGCATTTGGAAAGTTTGGATTTTTCTATTTAGTCTGGAAAATTATCAAAGACACTTTTAGTATAATTGATCTGGATTTAGATTATTTGAGCAAATATAATATTAATTCCTTCATCGAAGGGCACAACTGGTCTGACTGAATTACGGAGTAGACTGACATAATATGCTTTTGTGAATCCTTTCTCACAGGCAAAATAAATTAATTTGAGGTTTGGCAAGTAAATCAAAAGACACAGTAACAGATTAGTAAAACTCATATGGGTTAAATAGAGATTTAAACAATAATTTGTAAAAGCCAAACAACACTTCCATACTTTCTTGTATGTACTTTGACTTGAACTTGAGTGATTTGCAGGAATTTAATTGACCATAAGGTAAAAGATAATATTAATGTATTATTGAATAAGATGTAGAGGTTTTTCTTTTTTTCCTTTTTTTTTTTAAGGACCACCCATTAGCCTTGTATGCCCACTGCCATGCTCAAAAGTTAAATCTTGTTCTTGTGGAGTCTTGCCAATGCATTCCTGAAAGTAAGAAGGTTTTTGTTTTTAATAGCGCAGGGGCTGCATTCATTCTTTTTAACATCAATAGAATACAAAAAAAAGGGGTTGCATGTGATTAAAAAAGAAATGGGATTATAGAAAACATACTGTGCCACAAGCTTGAAGGCTTCTGAACAAGAATGTTGGGAAGAAACACTAGTTGCATACAAATGTAGGTTTGAGATGCAATGTTTTAGTTAATATTTTAAGATTAGCTAGAGCAAAAGCACAATGTGGTAAGGAATTACAGGAACCAAATATATAGGTATAAACAAACAGAATGCATCTGTACATTAAAAAAGTAAATGTGGGTTTTCTTACTGTCACCTTTGGGATGTTGAGTACAGTTGCAGCGTAGTAACTTGTATACTTGAGCTGTTGCTGTCGAATAAATGAAATGCTCTGTGCATGCTACCATTACAGATGTTTTTGGAAAAGGTTGTTTCAAAAAAGTACTCAAAATTCACATGACAGTTTGCCTTGCCTGTGAAATCTTCATTGTTAACCTGCTCAGCATCTGTGGCTCTGACTCCTTTAAGATATCTTGTCCTCCAAATGGTCTTCAAGTTAGCTTGTTGATTTAACAAGGCCGCTTAACTTTTCTTTAGCCATCTCAAATTTTGTAATATTTTAGTAAGTTTGGTTTTTTATGGTGTAGTCTCCACTATATGCATGCTTACTTGGGCCATAGCGCCACATAGTTTATATGATTATGTGAAATGTAAGAATCACATGTTGGTTTTCTGAAATGGATCACTGGACTTCGAGCAGATCTTCATGACATAGAGCCATGACAACCATGAGTGTGTAGGGGAGGAGACAAGAGAATTGAAGGAACCAACTGTAATTTACCATAAATTTCAGAGTAATAGAGGAAAGAATGGAATTGTCTGAACTGGCCATCATATATCTCTAGAAAAGAAAAGGAATTAGTTGATAGGTGGCGTAAGTCTCCAGTAATTCTCTAGATTCAACTATTTTATAATATTAGAGTTTGTATGGAGGCGCTTTATCTGAATATCACAAAGCTCTAACAATCCCAATGAGACTTGAGGTCACAAAGAAGCATTTGGTAGAAAATTTGATAATGAGCTATGCAGAAAATAGAGTCAAGCATGAAAAGTTTATCCAGTTTAACTATCAAAAGCAGAAAAACTGATGACTCTTAATAGAGAAAAAACTTCTATGAACAAGCTGCTTTCACTGTACGTATTGTCCACAGATAACACTCCTGAAACTTAAGATGACAAAGAGAAAAATTAATTAAATTAATTACTCCTATAGGGAAGATCATAAATATTGATTAAAGACTACATTTAAAAGGCAGTTAAAGATCATGGACTCCTGGAAGATTTTCTCAAGTAAAGGAAGGAAGCTTATTGAGCTTCCTCAATTTCCACTGTGAACTAGATCCCTCCCTTACTGTTTAGTCTACTCTCATTGTCATTGTGTTCCTTGAACAGAGACCATTGAGATGGCTGACTTGTGTTCTGAATTAAATGAGATCTCCTATTTTGACCATGCAAGTAACTCCAGCCAAAATAACTCCAGAACTGGGGATGGCAACTTGTCAGGGAATGGGTGCTGCACCATGCAGCATAGGGATAGAGTTTGATCAAGTAGGATGAAAAAGAGGGCCAACCTCTGGCATCCCCTGTAGATGCCATAGATCCTGGAAGAAGGGAGGATGTAGAGCTTGGTCCTGGTGCAGTTTTGGGCAGGTGATCTAGGTTTATGTTGTTCCAAATTAGACCAAGCCAACACAGTAGATAGTTCTGCTCCGGTTTCAGCAGACTGCTGCTGTTCAAGCCTGAGTGTGAAGTCTTTCCCAGACTGAGCCATTTTGGAATGAGTCACCTTAAAGGGAGTAGTACCTTGAAAATACATGGGGAACTAAACAACATTGAAACTCCACTTATCCTGACCATATGTAACAGTGTGTGCTGTCAGGGTAAGATGATAAAAGGCTATATCTGCAGGAAATTTTCTGCTTGTGCAAGTATTCCTTAGCTGCTACATGAATTGTCAAAACTGTTCAGGGATAGCATCTACAGATGCTAATTTAAAAGCTTTTCAGATATGTTTGCATATACTATAATCATCCCTTTAACTGCCGTGTTAAGAGATGGTGGAACTAGGTTCACTGTGAATATAAAATAACTTCCTATTTTTATTTATAGACACTAATCCCCTTCCTAATTTAATATTTTGTGGGGAGTAACCTACAAATGGTGGATCCTGGAATGCATATGACTAGGAATTGGAACTTGAGGAGAATAAATTGTAATTTCTGATATCAAAATCATGGTATAATATGATATGTCTTATTTGGAAAACCTAATATTACATTTCCTCTTTAGACCTGATCCATAGTTTTGATTTCTATCTCTCCTAGCCATCTTTGCTACTCCCCAAAAGTCTCATAAATGAATGCAAAGTGAGTATTATGTCAGAGCACAAGGTGCAGAACATCCAGATGACTTGCGTCTGAATCTTCTATTATGTTCTCCACTAAGTTCAATTTTTCTCCTTTTTTAATTGACTACTTGATTTTGAATCATTATGACCCCTTTTTTTCCTGCTAGCTTTATTCTTCATGTTGAGTTTTAGGTAAAATTGTCCTTTTGTACATTTAAATGGGATTTGATATTTCTGGAGCCTTTTACACAGAAATGTAACAAAGAATCCCCTAGCACTTGTGTTTTTCTTATTTGTGGGCTTTATAATAGTTTTTTGTCTTCCTTCATGTGCAAATACCTTTGAAATACATAAGCTTATAAAAGTAACAGCTAATTTCTGTCTAATAGGGCAGCAGAAAGGTGGGAGATGATGTCATGTCAATTTATATTTCTGATTAATCAATAATATACAGATGTGTCAGAAAGAATAACATCTCAAGTACTCCATATAATCCCTGGTTTGGCTCTGTACACTGTGATATAACACTGGGGAATGGATACAGGTGTATGTGTGGTTTGGTACATGTATTTGCATAAAGAATGGTCTTTGTATGTCTGCCTAGTAGTGGCAAGGCAAACTTAGTGACTCAGTTTCTGGCAGAAACTTCTGATTTGTTAAGTTTCCTGAAATCTGGGAAGAAATTACTTGAAAGTGGCAAGAGACTGAAGTGGTTGGTACAGAATTAATGTTGGGGGAAAATTCTACAATTAGGGTTCATATACAGACTCTGAGGAAATTTATGACTTCAAATCTTACTAAACCTTTTGATTATATACATATATATACTTACATGTGTTTTTTTTCTTTCCTCATGCATTTCATATTATATTTTTGTCTGTGTACTATTTCTAGGTCACTATTCTTAGAAAGAAGAAAGTACAAAACATTTCAGATGACTTGTCTCACTGTTTTATACTCTTTTTTTCCTTTATTTTTTTGTAACCTTAGTTTTATTGGACCTCTTCTTCCAAAGCACTTGATTTCCCTTATGTTCCTTTGTGCCAGCTTCATAGACTTTGTCCTAAACAAAGTGTTTTACTTGCATATTGTTCCTTTTAAAAGTGGCAAACAAGTAAGTTAAACTCTCTATGGTAGTGCTTTATAACTTCTAAAAATCTTCTTTCACTTCATGAAATTGTGAACAAAATACATATTTTTCCCTTGGCTACTTAGAACTTCTTATAAGGTAGAAAAACAAATAGAATCACAGGAAAATAAAAAGCTGGGGGGGGGAAAGGTAAATTTTAATTTAGCTTTTTTGATGAGTTGAATTTGGATAGTGACTAATTTGCCCAACTTTGGTCCATAAATGACCACAACATTGTCTTTAACTTCTAAGTGTTAAATACAGCTAAAATAAATCACTTCATCTTTCCTTTTCTGGAGTCGTGTACCACTTTGGTATCTTGTTCTTTAAAAAAGAGGAAAACAAGAAGAAAAAAATAATTCAGGAAAGATTTTTACTGGTCCCAGTGGTTATCAGAGATAGAGACCATAAAGAATCTTCAAGATTTGGCAGGCTGACTTGCCAAGTTGTCAGAGTAACAAAACAGCTTGCCTTTTCTTTCACAGACTCGTGTTTCATTAGAACATTTTACTATATGCAAAACAGATTATATCTGTGTGATTTCAAATTACCATTTTGAGTGCATGAATCTAAGTTTGACCTCTGAAATGCACAAGATGTTATATTTTTTAGTCCAAAACCTTGATTGTTTTTATGGCAAACTCACAATGAATGTGTGCTTTGGAAGAATGGCCAAAGTCTATTTCTAAAATCTTAACTGTGTCTTGGGAAGGGAACAGTATAAGGCAGGAGATTTATATCAAGTGCTTAGAAATCCCAACAAGATCAGACTTCTTTCCTCCTCCTTTTTTACCTGAATTGCCCACTTGGTAAACTCGCCAAGCAATAATTTCAGACCTATCAAAAGTTCCACAAAATACTGTAACAATAAATATATAATCTGTTGTCAAAAATTATTTAAGCTGTGAAGAAACCAGTATTTTCAGATGTAGCGTTTGCCTCTGAGTTTGATTTAACAGCTATTTTATTTCCTTAAAGACTGCATGTGTGGGGTAGACTTGTTGTTTTTGACATAACTGTCAATCAGCATAAGAGAAACAGAAAACTTCCTTGTTTGAAGAAAGATAAGTGTTTCCATGTTAGTGAGAATTGGCTTAGAATTTAATCATGTGCACTAGGTACATAAAATTTGTGTGTGAATTGCATCCTATACATCCATCCATACGTATTGTTCTCATGATGGGTCTGGTGTTGGAAACATGGCACATTAATCTGGAGATAGCCCTACTGTAACCTTTGGAAGAATGCAGTATAAGATGCTGTGAATAAATGATGTGTTATTAGAACGTCTTTTTGTAAGAACTGTTTTTCAACAGTACCTAATTTTTTTTCATTTCACACTGGTTATGAAAGGAGAGAAGTAGCTTAAGGAGGTTGGTACACTTGTGAACACTTAAAAATGCTGTGGAGAAATCCCAAAAACAGTAGATGTAAAGGATTTTTTAGCTATTTTCAATCTACCAGTCTTGATTTGTAAAAATGAAAGCACCAGGAGCATGTTTGAAAATGAAATTAATGTTATTTTCCTGCTCCTGAAAATTATTCTACTGTCTCTCAATTTAGTGGAGGGTAACATCCATTTAATTCTGTCCTTCATTTGTAGATCTTGTCAAGTCATCTCTTTCTCTTTTCCCTTACAAAACCCATTTAACCCCCTCAATAATTTAAAAAGATAAATGCTTTATCAAGCCTTTCTCCCTTCTTTTCCCTTGCTCTCTTTGATGTGTGCTTTGCAAGCTAATTCTTTATTGCAATGTTTATAGATTCTTTCTGTTTGGTGCAACACTGTGATGTATATTAACCACAGCAGTTGCTTATGGATAAAAAAATATAGGGAGGAAGCCAGGAGATCATGAGCTTTGGGAAGCTTGTTGGTCATAATTTGAGACTCTGGATAGCAGTTTAATATAGTTCCTGAAACGCACACTCACACACAAAACTCTTTCACAAGTCCTAGAAAAAATGGTTCACAGGACAAGAAAGAGTGTTAAGCCTGAAAAGACTAACAAAGACTGTAATTTTTATCCTGTGAGATAATGGTTTGAAGCCAGCAGCAGATAAAAGATTGCCATAAGAATGGCTTAATTCCCCATCTTGTAAAAGGATTAGATAATTCAGTCTCTTTATGGATTCCTTACTCTGGGAAATATATTTCCACTTTTGGTTCCCCTCAGAAATAGCTGCTGAGTGTACTTATTTAAATGCACAAAGACCTGCATTCAGACATTTTGAAAAGGCAAACAGGACACAGAAAACATTTTACAAGCTGTGTTAATATGTAAGTTTTGCTGAGCAAGTGGATATTCTAGTATTACGAGCTGAAAACATTGGGGCCGTGCAGTACCTATTGGTGACATGGAAACTCTTCACAAAAATCTTCAAGAGTGACTGGGAAATGGTGCTTTTAATTTGCAGAAAGAGAATGCAGTTCAACCAAAATCCATTATTTACTACTGTTTTTATGAATTTTCAAATAATTCAGTGTGTTCCAGTGTGTAAGCACTGAGAAATAATGTCCTTAAGAAAGTGAGTGCGACAGCAAAAAACTGTCTGAGATTTTAATGGTATCAGTGCAAATAAAGTTATTTTAGATTAACTATATCTTAGATCAGGGTGAAACTCAAAGAATACAAATGCTGTGTATCTTATGTAAATAGAATTGATGGTAGTAACGACATACTCCTGCTTTGCATCTCTTCTTTAAAGTGAATTAAAAGGAATTATAAATCTCTGATGGGAAGCATGCTGATTATGTCATCGAGCTTATATTTATTCAAAAATGGTCTTAAATATCTGTATTTATTCATGTAGTCTTATGGTTTAACTTTGGAAATGTCTCCCTTACTAGTTAAAGTTCTGCAGGATAATCCAGGAGTTCTCATGCTTCGTTTCTCTTCAATGCAGATGCTTCCTGTATGTTAGTCTATGGTAGAAACAGATGCCATGACACTGATTTCTTAATACAACAAGGTGACATGCTGCAGAGCTTTCTCATTATTGCTTCAGACTTGAAAGGTGGCAGCCACTCTCGTTGCTTACCAAATTCGTAATCCTCTGTTAGAGGATCCTCCTCCCATAGATCTAAGATGTTTTCCTTCTATAGTTCATTGATCTAAAAATCATATCAACTTCTTTTAAAATCTAATTGTCATTAGGAAGGTAGAGTATATATCTAAAGCTGGTGAAGAGTTTTACCAGATAAAGAGTACTTTTGCCTGTATATTGTTTAATAATATTTATTTAATACAATTTTACTGTTATATGAACTGGTATAGTCTATACTGGAAAACTGACATATTTTTGTCTTTGTACCTGTGAATACACTAAGGGTTTTGCCGGCACAGTTTTAACATTTTTATATTTGTAAAAGACATTAGTAAAACAAATAGAATAAGTCAGAAATTCCTGGCTTTATATTTAGGTACTGAGAAAGCTTTGGATTTTATACCAGTATAAAGGCATGCAGCACTTGTGAAGGCAGTAAGTCAAGGTACATGAGATCAGAATTTGGATCAGTATGTTTGGGAACCAAGAATGAAGTCAACTCACCATATTATACACAAGCCAGGACAAATGATTATGAAGTTTGAAGTACTCTTACTGGTGTTGAAGTTGCTAGGGAAAGGTGCAAGAAAAATTCAATGCAACCTAAAAGCATGTGGGGCCTTTCAGAGCTTTTGTTGCCTGCTCTGTTGCTATAACTTCCCTTGAGTTATGTATTTGTTGTAGGGAAATTATAATTTAGTATTATTACAGTGCTATCAGAGAGATATGTTACATGTAGATGTAATGTTTAAAATTACAGAAAGGAAGCAAATTATTTGAAAGGAGAAAAAAAGGAAAAAAAGGAAAAAAGTTCAATAAGTCAAATTAATTCTTTTCATCTCTGACTAAAATTCTCTTTGGCTGCTAAAGAAACTCTATCATTTATATGTACAATAAGGGACTTTTTGTTAATAAGTTCATGATATTCATTAATCTTACAAAATGTATATTAGTTTTTGATCCAAATTAATAACTACTTCATAAAGAAATGAACTATCAATCACTGTAGTATTTGTTAGGATTTTTCCAAGAGCATGGTTAACCTACTTTGAAATAATTTAAGCAAAATAAGTGATTCAACAAATCAAAATTTCCATATTTAAGATTCGAATACAAACATGACACTACTTCTGTTCTTCAGAGATTTTTTTCTCATTGTAGCCTTAAAAATGTACATTGATCTTGGCCGATCATGAAAACAACTTTACTGCTCTTTTTGCTGAAAGATTTAAGGATTCTTTAACCAGAACTTCCCACACTTTACCCTACTTCTCACCATATTTAGCTGAAAAAAGTTAACTGAGTCTTCAACAATGCAGATCAGGAATTTTCCAATTAAATGTGTGTTCTTCAGGAATAATGTTTCAAAGAAACCAAAATATTTTATGGTGTTTATTCAGATTCAACAAGATTTAGCTGCCACAGGATAGAGCAGAGAGAATGGCTGGAACTGCAGTGTTCAGACATGTAATATTTCCCTTTCTTCCTGGAGAGTTCCCTTTACTGTCGTAGAGCACCTGGTGGAATTTTTCTTCATCACTAAAAAATAAGCAGAAGCATTTGTGTTGTCTTGAAATAAGAAGTTTTCAGGGTTTCTTCTCAAGTGGAATATCACAGTTTCTGCTTTTCACCTCTGGGGAACATCAGAATTTGAGCACATTTACGCAACTCTAGTTTGCTATTTTTAAAAATAAAAAGAAATACCTAGTCATGTACCAGAATTTAAATGCCAGCCATCTGCATGGTAATTATATATATAACTCTTACCTACAGTTGTTTATTTGGGATTGAAGGACATTTTGTCTAAAAATTATAACTCTTCTGCTGGGTCATTGTTGGAAAGAATAGAATGGAATTTTGGTTATTTAAGGGATATATTTCTGGAAGACTAGGTCAGAGTAGCATTAACCTAAATGTAATCGAAATTCCTCTGTCTCTAAGTGACAGTCGTTCTCCTCTGAATCTGATTTGACACAGAAATTTCCTCAAGTACAACCTCTAATATGCAGTAGCAGAAGACAATTAATAATGCACATACCTTGAATTGGTAGACTACACAGAGAACAAATACTAGAGAGCATGTATTGCACTATGAGGTATCTGAAACATTTCCATTTCTTGGTTTTCAGAATACTTCATGCCTTCTAATTAGGCCCCGATGTTAGAAAGTACCTATGCTTGTGTTTGCAATTATTTTTATTAATCCAACATACTCCTTGGTTATATTATGTGACTTACTTTCTTTTTTAATTGCTGTATTCTGATAAAACATCAAGTTTAATTTTATTTACTGCTCATTTTAAGAATGTCACAGAACAACAGTGTTGACATAGAGAACAATCGTGACTTTTACTGAAGTATCAAATAGCAATATCCTCATCTTGATGATGTCCCCTCTATCCCAACAATCTGTGTTTTAAGAAGCAAAAACCCTAAATACTTGAGTTCAGCAACGTGCTTAACATGAAAAAAAAATCTGCAATTTGAATCTTGAGTCTGTTTTTAATATTTGCTGTGTCCTTGCCCTGATGAGATAATATAGGATTTTATTATGCTGTGACTCATTCAAGGAATGTAGAAGAAATAGTTTTGTCCTCTTTTTGCATACTCTTATAGTATCGTGGATGAAGGGACAGACGCCTCCTCAGCAAGGGGAGGACTGGCCAATACCCCAGAGTGCAGTGCAGCCCTTCAGAAGGTCTTTATATGACTGCAATATAAGCAGAGAAAGTTGGAGTAACTTTCCTTTTAATTAAGCATAAATAAACTACCAACATGTCTGTAGAGAAGAGTACCTCACTTCTGGTTCCTGCAATGCCATGCATATCCTCATAAACTTGAATATGTGCTTGTAGTAAACCTGTGTATATATGCAGTGAAGGATGACAGGTAAATTTTATTGCAAAGGAAAATTATATGATTTTTGAGATCTTCCTTTTTTTCCATAGTTATTTCATTTGCAATTTGTTTTCTCCGTTTTTGAGTATCTTTATGATAATGGTACAAAGTTATCTGCTTCTGTTTGACTATCATCTTTAGGAAAGCCTGTTTGACAAGGTAGGCTTTTAAAGAATTGGCAAATTTATTATTAGAAACCAGGTATAGAACTATAAAGAATTCATGAAAGTACTTTTCAAGTTAAGTTTACAACTTCTGAATTTTACCTTTCGTTGCCTTGAGGAATTTTGTGTTCTATGTCTTCTTAGGTAAGAAACATTATGAATTTACATTGAGCTTTCCATCATAAATAAACCATTCTGAGAGCAATAAAGGGATATAAAGTAATTGAGGGGTGGGGGGAAATGGTGTTGAGAAGTATAAGCAAATGACTTAAGGTCCAAATATACTAGATAACTGTGAGAGTCATAAAATGTGAAATTCAGATAGGACAGATGTGGGGGTTCTGCATAGTTTCCAAGGTTAATTCAAGCTTAGTGTAAAGCAGCTGCAGAGAGTAAGAATACAGAGCGAAAAGAACTTTTTTTTCCCCAAGAGATAAGTTATTTCTTTCCCCAAGGTCTTACTTCAATGCATTTTTATGATTCCTGGGCTTTGCAAAGTTGAATTGCATTTTTCTTATTCTTTTCATGTCTGAATAAATCCAAGGTAAGATAACCTTCATGTAAATGGAAGCTATATTATATTAAGAGCTACAAACCTTTTCTTCAGGACAGAGTCTGTACTCAGGATTCCTAAGAGCCTCAGGAAGGATTGTGGGACTCTTGGGATGCTCATTTAAAACAACAGATACAAGCATTATTTTTGTAAATGGCTGTCAAGGTATGGCAGTTGGCTGGTGCAGGGGGAAAGCCTAAAGATTAGGTCTGACATAAGTACTATATTTTCCTTTTAAAAGTTAAAAAAGGAAGAGGAAATATTCTTGTATGTATTTCCCTATGCTGGGTTAACCTTGGCTAAGGGCCTGCTCTCTACCCAGCAGGAGTGAATAGGAAGTAAAAGCTTGTGTGTTAGAATAAAGACAGGGAAATTGCTTACCAGTTACTGTCATGAGTGAAACAGGCTTGACTTAGGGAAAATTAGTTTAATTTATTGACAATTAAAATAGATTTAGGTAATGAAAAACTAAAAGACAAACATTAAACCCACACCTTTCCTGGGCCAAACTTCGCTCCTTCACTCCAGACTCCTCTTCCCACGCTTTCAGCAGTGCAGGGGAGATGGGGAAGGCAGAGCTGTGGCCAGTCCATTATGGCTCCTCTCTTCACTTCCTTTCTCATCACACTTTTCACGTGCTCCACTGTGGGATCTCCCCAATGGCTGCAGTACTTCAGAAAAAAACCCTGCTCTGTTGTGGGTTCTCCACAGGCCTCCTTCCCTCTAGGACTGTGGTGTTGGCCCTCCACAGGCTGCAGTGGATATTGGCTCTCATGTGCATCGCAGCACAGGCTGCGGGGAAGTATCTGCACTGAACGTGGAGCACCTCCTCCTCTGACCTTGGTGTTCCCTCTGCTTTTTCCCCCTCTTTCTGTTCCCTGCTCTTCTGCCTCTATGGCATTGTTTGCTCTTCCTTAACTACGTTTTCTCCGAGGTGCCACCATTTTTACTGAAAGGCTCAGCCCAGCCCAGCCCAGCCCTGCTGTGGTTCTGTGATGGAATCACCTGTGTCTGGTTCAGGACAGCCCTGGCTTCTCCTTGTCAAGGCCACACCTGCAGCCCCCACACTGCCAACACCTTGACATGAACATCCAGTAGAGTCCTGTTCAATTAAAATATTGTTTAAGGTAGTGAAGGAAGCTTGCAGTTTCATATGCACATGATACCACCAAACCCTCACTTTTGTTAAATAAGGCTTACAAAAATACATAGCTAGGATTCAGCTGGCTATGAGTTTCTTGCAGGCCAGTTTTGGTTACTAGGCAGTCTGGGATGCCATGAATGAACTGTGGGTGTGGGCTTTTCAGCAACACTGCCCTTTTATTTAGGACAATGTTGTGAGTATGGTATGCAGTCAGGGATAATGGGCATGGAATATAATTGCAAATGTTTTCATTGCATTTTTCCACCATCTAGATTGCAAGGGGATAATTTGGCAGAAAGGCCAGAAGATATCTCTATGGTATCTCAGACATCTGAGCCAGCAGTGTCAGACTCTGAGGGTAAGTTATATAAATATTTGCTGCTCATAAAAAACCCCAAACACCAACATCTTGATTTTGAGTAGAGGTTACGTCTATAAAAGTTTAAACACTTTCAGAGAGAGTTCCTGGGCATTTGGTCTCAATCATTTACACTTGAAATCTGTTTGAAGAGCCACTAACCTGATTTTTGTTATGGCCAATTAGCACTCCAGAATAATTCCTAGGCATATTTTGAGAGCTTCCTTGGGCCAGAATTTGTTCCTAGTAGACAGTTTGTATGTTAGCACACTATTTTGGATGTAAAACAGCTTAATTGCATAGATGTGGGCTGTTCACTGCCAGTTGGCTTCTATGCCAAAGAATGGTCTTTGCAATATTGAATTTAATACTATATATGCATCCACATGATTCAAACAATATACAGCAAAAATGAAGACTTTATACAATGTGTTCTGAAGAACACTTTTTCTCCTCATACAAACATGATCATATGTTACACTAATCTGCAGTCAGGACACTCAGATTTTTCAATTTCTGCTCAGGTTTTGAAACAGAGTAACTCCTGAAATGCTGGAAAAGGCACTTCCTAAGGGATACCTTTCCAGATAATGAATGCCCAGCTTTCCCATGAAAGATAAATTTAATGAGGGTTAACATTTTCTTAGCTGTCACTGGAACAGAGAGAGAGAAAGAAATAGAGATTTGGACAGAGAATTTGCAAAGATAATTATTTCAGCCCATTCCCTAACTGTTGGGCAGAACCACCTGAGTGTACTAAATGCAGGGTTTGATTTTAAGTATAGTCTTCAGCAGCCACAGACAAGTCAGCTATGTTGTTCAATTAATGCAAAAAAAAAATAAAAGCAGAATTAACTTCTGGGTTTAATTGTCCCACTGTGTGTTATTTAGTGCTATTATGTGTGCTATTAGGTATTAGGGCAACCTGAGCTTTCACTCATTTATCTTGCCTCATTTGTAAACCAGCCATTAGTCACTAGTATGTCTTTAAAGATAAATTTTTCAGACTGGTTTTGTGAGAATGCATAGTTTCACTCAGTCAAGACATTGGCTTTTTCTTCTATCTGCCATTGATAACTTAATTAAAGAAAATAATGGCATCAGAATCTCAAAATATGATGTCCTTACAATCATCATGAAGATTATCAGCAAGAGATATTTAAACTCATGACTTCACTCAAACCCTCAAAAAGGAAGGCAAAATTCTTCTGTTATAAGAATAGTTCCCAGAAAGTTAGGTGGTGGTAACTTCTTTGGAATAGGTAAGGGAATATGCAAGAATGAGAGTATTGCAGTAAAAGCAAATAGAGGGGTAAGACATACATGTAGGAAAAATTTCTACAGTTCACGAAATAATTTGTTTTGAACAGATCTCATCCTTCATTTTTCCTTCCCTTATACCCTTGTTCTTGAAGTGAAAATATGCCCACTTTGCCATGCCATATTCTGAAATTGTAGGCTTCAATAAAGTAGTTAATTCAATAAAATAGCTGGTTGCTAAATGGCAGAGGCACCAAGATTAAAGAAGGTAAAACTGTCAGAAGGTTCTGAATGCCACATAATGTTGAAGCTGAGTGGTTCATGGTCACAGGTTATGGAGCACAAAAGTGCTCTAGCTGTAGTAACTTGGATCACTTCACATGCTTCTGAATTCTCTGCAGTCAGTATGGCTACAGAGAAGATGGAAAAGGCTTTCTCTAAAAAACCCCCGCCTTCAATAAAATATAGGGAGTAAAAGTTTGGTAGGTGGGACAATGAATTTGTGTTGTCATAAGCACATCTATCTCATGTCTGTGAATATACATGAACCTGTTAGGCATATAGCTAGAAGACAGCAAAGCCTCTAAGGCAAAAAGTCTGAGGTCAACAGTAAGGTACGGCCAAATTTCTGTCAAGAGGCACTCTCAGAAATGTTCAGCATTTCAAAACACATATTTTTGGGGTTTTTTTCCTAAAGTGTTGGCTAGTAATACATTTTGATTTGAAAAAAGGCCACAGCTGTATTTCACAAGTAGGCACAGGCTAGAAAAAAGCACAGAACTTGGGCAACTGCCCATTCTATCAGTCTTTCCTATAAATGCAGCACATTACTTCTTCTCTGTGCATCTGATATTTATTTCCAATAAATATGTATGAGATGATAAAAGAGACTCCTAAAGATATTGTTGAAAAACCTTAAGTAACTAAGGCATTGTTGCACTGAATTTTTAGTTCTGTCCTCTTAAAGGTGTATTATATGATGAAAAGTGTCTAACAGGTTTCATTTGCCAGGTTTATTTGAATTTATTTTCTGCTGTTCCTTATCAGTACCAATGACCAGAGTGAGAGAAAGCTATGCATTAAGAAGTGCTGATGCAAACCATTCATTCAAGAACATGCAAGCAAGAGGTTGATGCACAGCAAAGTTGAGGGTAGCTTTCTGCCTGTTTCTGGGTTAGTGGGAAATTGTTGTTAGATGTGGAACATCTCTCCTGTGGATTTCAGATGAACTAAGTTCAGAAGTAATTGGCAGCACATCTGATCTAACAGGCCTTATAAATAAGCCTCACTTGAACCAATTCCACCTAATAAAGTCAAGGTAGTAGCTTATGTGCAAAGGTCATCAGACGCTATACTGGCTCCATTGGCAATCTGGATCTGGTTCTGCTTAACCACTATACTGACTTTCCTCTAGTATAATCATAATGAAATGGCAAGAGTTGCGTTTGATCTAAGTAGTAAAAATGAGAGGTCTCAAGATCAATATCAGGTCTCAAGATCGAGGAACACAAGACACTTTAGAGCTGCAATTTCTGTTCACTGTCCTAAACTATACCTCTCAAAAATGTTTCTCTTTTCCATTAGGCTTCACAGGTAAGATCTAAGGGAAGAACTTAATAGCTAGGTTTTTGACTAGAAGCAGCAGCTTTGCTGACTGCTCAGAAAACTTATCCTTTAGCTGCCAAGCCTGTCAGGTTTGTCTCTTGAATCAGTTCTCCACTGAGTCCTGCTCTTCTTCTGTAGAGATAGATGGGCAGTATGACTGAAGCTTCGAAAGGTAGACACTATGACAGCATTTATCCAGAAAAATCTACATCTGTTAGCCCACATTGTGGATGTCCTACTGTGGTTTTTGTTTGGTTTGGTGTTTTGTTTTGGGGTTTTTTTTTTAATATTTAGAAATAGTATCACTAAACAATTATTGTTCATTTGCTCCCAGTTTCCTATAAGTACCATAGGACCTTGTTTCAGTTGTTCATTCTTTTTTGTTGAAAAGTACCTTACCTTCTGCATGAAGCCATAATGTAAGGCAGGAAAAAAAGACATTATTGCAGATAAAGTTTTTACAATTTATGCATTCTTGTAGAAGGAAGCTTAAAGTGCAATGACTTATTAGGGAGTATCTCTTAATATAGGACAAATGAAAAGTGTGGCACTTCTAAACTGCTCCTCAAATTATTGAAAAATAGCTGTTTGTGTATGTGAGTTTCTTTGCAGTATAGTGTCCAAGTCCACATATTTCTGAGATGTGAGCAAAACCTTGTTTCTTTTATTATTCTACCTGGAATAATACAAATGAACTGAAAGTGATAGGTTCTATGGTATTATGCCACTGTGTAAATGTACTATTTCCTATTATATTGTACTATCAGGTCTGCAGCTCTACAGATTATATTGTGATAAATAATACTTAATTTCCTAAATAAATTTTACTAGAGCAAATTTCATGTCAGTAGTTCTTTCCCTATCCAACAGGAGTCACTGGTTTTTATTATTTGCATTCGGCCAATTTAAATACAACTTAAATCATAGAATCATAGAATCGATTGGGTTGGAAAAGACCTCCGAGATCATCAAGTCCAACCCTTGGTCCACTCACCAGATCATGGCACTCAGTGACACATCCAATCTGCGTTTAAAAATCTCCAGGGATGGTGAATCCACCACCTCTCTGGGCAGCCCATTCCAATGCCTGA
>JAOXXN010000395.1:118725829-118744080 GCA_026770055.1 Myrmophylax atrothorax
GGTCACCTGATCGTAAAAAGAGATCAGGTTGGTCAGACAGGACCTGCCCCTCCTAAACCCATGCTGGCTGGGTCTAGGCCCTTGTCCATCCTGAAGGATGTATAGCTTCTACCTAGCTGGTGGTTTTGGTTTGGTTTGGTTGGGGTTTTTTATTATTTTGGGGGGGTTGGGGGAGTGTTTTGTTTTGTTTTGTTTTGTTTTGTTTTATTTTCCCTTTAAAGCCATATAGTAGAAAGTTCGAAACAGGGCTTAGGATGTAGAGGAATAATTTGAAGTTGGGGATGTTCAATATAAATTTGAACATATGAAACACACATGGTGTTATTCCAGATGGAACTGCATGACCAGGATAAAAAAATAAGGATGCAAATATGTGGCAACTAGGATTGAGAACTGGATAATACAGTGGCAAAAATGTGGCATCATCTCTCAATTCCTGCACAGTTCTCTGACCCCCACTTTGCATCATCATCACCTCTTCTTCCTCCACTTTCATTTGTGTTTGCAATTAATGTGGTAACCATAGTTGCTACTTCAGTATAATTCTGATGTCATAGTAAGTATATAGTCTGAGGTGTTTAAGAAATCAGGGTCTGGAAACATGAGGCCCTACCTGATGAGTGTCTGCATAACAGTGGAACCTAGGGAAGATCAGGGCATCTTGTTTGCCTGGGCTGCTGATGCATTATTTAAGTGTCTAGCAGTGTCAGGCAAAGAGTGAAACTGCAAAGCGTGTTACTTGGAAATTGCTTTCTCTGACATGGGTACATAAAATCTGTTTTGAGTCATTGCATATGCATCAAATAGGT
The DNA here is from genome assembly GCA_026770055.1 of Myrmophylax atrothorax. NCBI lineage: Eukaryota > Metazoa > Chordata > Aves > Passeriformes > Thamnophilidae > Myrmophylax > Myrmophylax atrothorax. Next base: position 118,726,639 of record JAOXXN010000395.1, read on the forward strand.
ATTCCAGACTTCTCACAAAATCCTGTCATGTTACAAATGTGGCAGTATTGACAAAAATTATAGCTTACATGGCTTTTAAATGTTGTCTAAATTGACCAGAGCATTTAACTTCAAGAATTTTAACTGTATTCCAATTAGTTTAACATGATTAATTAAATCTAATTTTATCAATTTTATTAAAGGTGAAGATCCACTACTCACTTCTGTAAAGGACAAACAATATTTAATTTTAATAGTAAAGAACCTACAACACACCTTGGCAGCTGAAGGAAGCTTACTTATCACTGTAGTCCTGTTGCAAAAAATCAGAGACAAAATGAGAAATAGATTAAAATCCATTGAAGTGTAAATGAAAAGTAGTGCATTTACAGTAGAGACATTACCTTTCCAGCAGTTAATTTATAGACATTGTATTTTCAAAGTGACTAATGCTTAGTTAATCAGAGTGATTTATTTCTCTTCTACCTCTTTGGAACAGCTCAAGTACCCGGGGTTGAAACACTTACAGAAGATATTGATGAATTTCAAAGTGCCTCTCAAGTGGCAGGATCTGTAAGTATCTTCCCTTATGGATAATCCTTTAAAATGTTCTAGTTTTAAGATTTCATAAAAAATAGATTTTGCATAAAGATAAAAGTTATGCTTGCCAACACCATCATCCTAGAGAGAAGAAAACTAAATTTGCATAATTCTTCTGAATTTTAAGTTCTCTGTTTTAATTTTCATTCTAGGAAAGGTGATGTTTTCAAATGCATTATTATGATCTCCTACAAAATCATATGTTGATAGAACAGGTTTATACATATAGCTCCCATTGAAAGTGCAGTCATTTTATATTATGTCTGTATGTTTTTAAATGGTAACCAAATATTCATTTTATCAGATAATACTGAATTTTGCAAATAGAAGAGAATAAAATTATTCAAACTCTAAGTTTCATTATGAAATATGAAATTATATTAACTGTGATTTAGATTTTTGTTAACTTTTGCTTGAAAACTAAGAAACAAGAGGTGTCTAGTTAACATATATGGTTAGTTGATATATATGTATTTAAAGAATGCAACATTATGCTTTGTTATATTTCCAGCAGTTCTTTTATTTTGCAATTTAAGAAAATGGTTGCAGATATGAAGTTTGCAGAAAACATAACCAGCAGTAAAATAATTTCAAAAAATTATATAATCATGATTTTGACGCTAGTTGTATTGCACCAGGAGTTTGACTATAGGTAAAAACAAAGATTGCTTTTTTCCTAAGGCAAATAACTTGACAATAGTTGTTTGTCTTTGCAAAATTTTAGACAGGTGTAAGAGGACATGTTAATTCCTGTTCAGCCATTGCAATACTGGTTTATAACACACTTCAGTGTACATAAAGTAACTGGAAAGAACGGCTCAGTATTTATTGGCTAAGGAAAAAAGGGTGATATAAAGAAAGAAGAAAAATGGCAATTCAGACTGGTCCTACAGTCTTTCAGGCATCTGATTAAGTAGTAATAATAAAAGTAGATAATACTAAACATAAAGTATTTCCAACAAGAGTTATCAAAGAAATTGACAGATGCAGAGTTTCAGATCAATTACTAAAGTTCTTTGTGAAACTGGAGTGCAAGAACTTCACAAAGCATTTACAGATATTGGGCAAAAGGAGTTAAATAACAGAACTTTACTTGCCATTGCTTGGAGCTTCTTTCTCAAACCTCCTTCTGCTTCACACCAGTGAACGAAGGGGTATAATGAATTTTGCAGCAGTTTCTGAAATGCACATTTCCTTATTGATTTGGACCTGCAGCTGCCAACTTTGATTTATCAGTTCTGCAGACACGTAGCATAGTGAAAGAGCAATAATTTAATTGAATTGCATAGAAAAAATAAAAATATTAGAACAAAAGATCACTATACCTATTAGCAAAATCGTGTTACAGAAATGTACAGCCTTCAGCTGAATAGTTTTACATATCAGCTCTGCATGTGTGTGCTTAGGAATGAACAAACAATACGTACCTGTGTCATTTCATGCTCTGCTAGTTCCAGGTTTAGTTAAGGTTGCGTGGAGGAGTAGACTGCCAGAGGCAGTAAGGTTGCCTGGGCTGTGTCCCTGAAAGCCTCACTGACTGTTGCTGTTACTGCAAGTGCTGCAAAGAGAAGACAAGAACAATTGCAGCTACTGCTGTGCTCACCCATCCTCTCCTTGGTGCAAAGGCAGCTCACTTCACTTCCATGAGCTCTAGAAAATGTCTTTAACAAAGTTTCTAAGCAGCCAGTTATTGTTAGTTCATATTCTTTGGGCTTGTTTTTTTTTCGCTGGGGAGGTGGGTTGTGTATTGTGTCTTAAAGTTCTTGCTTAAATATGTGCAGCTGATTGTGTACTTTTCTCCCTTTGCATATGATTCAAGCACCCAATACTATGTTTTTCTGTAACTGTATCTCCTCAAAAAGAAACAAATGATCCAACTGTTCCTGTTGCCTTTTAGGGCTCTGAAGGAGAGATCTGTTCCACCATCCTCTAATAACTTTCAGTGAGACTTATTCTTTGACAATCTTGACATATAAAATAGAGAGATAAAACTGAGGTTCCTCATAGGAAGGCTGTGAAGATAAATGCATTCTTGCAATGGAGTACCACAAATCCTTCAAAGCAGTAAGAAATATGCCTGTAAAATTACTTCAGAACTGATACCAAAATACATTCTGATGACTTGAATGATTTTCAGGTATTATGTGAGATACAAGATAAGGGCAAAATAGAATAAAATGTTGATCAGACATTTCCCATTAACTGGACAAATGGGTTGATGGCATTCACTCAAATGTGCGTATTACATGTAAAAATTCCTGATGTGATTCAAAGTGTGCAGTGTTTAATATTGGTGCTCCATTCCAATAGCGTAATTTCAGTCTGTTGCTAGTTCTATTTGTGACAAATTTTGTAGTTAGACCTTTCTCTTTAAATTTTTTTCAAATAGAATCTTTTGTTACACTTCATTTTTCATGAAAAGAGTTCAAAAATTGAGAACTTAGGTTTTCCATGCTGCACAATCACAAAGAAGGCATTCTAAATGAGTGAGTAAAGCTAGCAAAAAGCTGGTTGAAGCATTTACAAAAATCAGCACTTTTCCCAAGTGTTTTGGAAGAATTCAAAGTGGAAGCAAGCATTCAAAACATCCTTAGCGATCCCAGTTTACTGCCTGTCTCATTTTCTGGCAAATATATAATGTAACAAAAAGTGCTAGGCAAAATGCAAAAGCTTTTTCTTCAGATTTTTTTCAGTGTGGTGAACTCAGAGTGCTATTTTATTTTATATTTCGGCAAATGAGTGTAATAATATTTGGCTAGTAAGCTTTAAGAAAACACAGAAGTGATACTAGGAAAAATTTAATGGGCTGGAATCCTAGCAGAAATGGAAAATCAAGGTATCATTTACTAACTTTACATGACTAACAGAAAGAAAGCACGTGCACTGAGCAAATCACATTGAATAGCCTTTGCCTTCCCTTTGAGCTGCTTCTTTTACCACCTGGATCTGACAGGACTCATGTTTAGTTGTTGGGGGTTTTCTATGTGAATATTTGCATTCAGTCATCTTGTTTTGCATGTGCATATAAAAAAGTGTATTTTTCTTTGCAAATTATTTATGTAAGGCAAACCAATTCAAATGTAGAAGAAACTGGAAGAAAAGAAAATAATTTCTACATGAATTTGCCTTGGGTTTTTGCTCTTTATTACTGTGGGGGAAATACTGTAATAAAGTGTTTTATAGAAGTGTGTTGTTTTAAATAAATTTTCTCCTGTTTTCACTACTGCTCTGGAACTTTTCATTTGCTTTCATAGAAGGAATACAGACATGGATTTTCTGTGATGAATGCATAAATTCCTTAATGTTAATGCGATTTGTGAAATGATTTGAGGCTTCATGCACAAGGAAAAATTAAGCTTTTATTCTTACTATCAATATATGTTGAATACAATAATATTGTCATGATCCATGATTTAAATTCTATTTGTTAAATATTTTCATAGTTTTTTCCACTATTTACGCTTAGAGCAATACAAAGAAGTAACTTGATTGCTTGTACAAGTTTGAGTATAATCAACAGCTCTGAATCACCCAAACGTCAGTATTTAACTAAATTTATACATTATTTCCTGAATTGGGGCCACTGTTTAGCTTTTAGCAGGTTAGTCATTAAATAATTATTTTAAGGTTTCTCTGCCACATCAGGAACAACAACAGTTCACCTATAAGGTAGTATGAATTGTGAAGGTAGTATTTGTACATTAGACACACAAAATTAGTGTGTTCTGATACAAATCTTTTCAAACCCAAGCTGAATTCTATAAGTACGTGGAAATTCAGGCACCTACAGTTAAAATTTTAAATTTCAACTTCAATTTAAATCTTCAGTAAAAATAATAACAGATAATATCAGATTACTGAGACTCTTTCACAGCTAGTAAAAAAACCAACCATGCAAATGTTTCAGTTTACCAATATTATGTAAATTAACAATACGAGATTGTTAGAAGAACATAACATCACTGGTCTTGGGAAATAAATAATTCCTGCAAGTAGTTAAGCAAGTAGTGTAAATGACATACTTTGAATCTCTTTGGTTGAGACCTTCCCTATGTAAAACAAATTCCATAAAATAAACACAGCATTTTGTACATGCAGCTGAAAAAAAATATTTCCTGTAAAATTATCTTTTTCTTTGGAGAGCACTTGAAGTACTTAAAAATTCTATCATTTCTTACCTGCTGATATGCTTTTTGCTGCTATTCTGTTATGTATTGCAAAATGTGAGCCCCCCTGGCTGCCTATCTGACCCCTGTGATGAACGGCAGGGCTGCCACATCCCCCTGGCGAAGTCCCAAGGGTAAGGACTGCTGCCAGAAAAGCTTCTGCTTCTCCCAAGTTCATCAACCCCACTGGCAGACGTTGCACCCAGCATGTGCTTAGTGCTTCCAGGGAGATGTAACACTGGCATACAGGAGAGCAGATTTCTTCTTGAGAGAAAATTCTCTTATTAGAAAATATTTAATCCTCTAAAATATAATATTAAATTGAAAATATTCTGAAATTTAGCCAAAAAAAAAAAAAAAAAGAATAAATCGTTGGGGGCCTTGTTTTTCTCTTAAAATTTTGGGTTCTTAGGCATGACAAATTCAGGAATATTAGTCCAAATAACAGTAAACAGAACAGAAGTTTAGAAAAAAAAAATTCTTGTTGTATTTCAGAAACTGAAACAAATATGATTCCCAGGTGGCCACATATTTCCTGCTTCCCACTTGCCTGTAAACAGAAAAACTGTGTGTAATTTAACTCAAACTACCATTTTTTAGTGTAAGGTTTAGCATAAAATGTGCTGGCTCACTGCCATGGGAAGCAAACAGCTTGTAATTTCAATTCCACAGTATTTCAAGGGGAACAGGCCCTAATGTGGAACATGGAGATTAGAGGTGGCAGCTGATACTGCAACAGAGCTCTGAGAAGGCTTACTATTTTTACAGTGTCAAAACCCTGTGTTGGCTAGCTCACCTTATGTCCTTGAACAGACTATGGAAGCTGAAAGATTAAACATTTGGTAAACTCTGTACAGAAAGTACATGTTGTGTGCAGCATCTTCAAACAAAATATTGCACAGAGTTCCGTTGCATGCGTAACATCTGTACTTGTCAGCTGCTTGGCCAGAGTAGAAGAGACATTTGCAAACAAACTGTTCAATAAAGAGGAGGGGTTTTTTTTGTATTTGGAGGGATGGATCTGTGTCAAATATGTCTATTTAAGATACTGAAGCTATTCAGAAAAGAAATGGTAGGTTATACATAGAAAGCTAAGTACAGTTGTGTTCTTTTCCCTTATATCTCCAGAAGTTACCAATAAAATTTTCACTTAACTAGAAAACTATGTAGAAAAAAATGACAATAAAAATGCATTGCATATACTTACAGCTTGGCAGGAACTAACTAATTGGGTTTACTTCTTTTTCCTCATTTCATTTGGATCATGCAATTCAGAGTCTTCAAAAACTCTTCTGAGGTGGCAACTGTTCCCACATCCAGAAAGAGACTGGTCATGTGCTTGGAAATGCATGTGGTTACCCAGATGTTTTACTCTGGAACACCCCAAATTGACATTGAAATATGTGCTGCATAGTTTATTAACACTTTCTATGGTCAGCAAGAAAGAGTAATTTATTTTCTAACAAGTTCTTGATTTCCAGGTGATGTAGGTGAGTGGGAGCCCTTAATCTTGGTCTTAGCTATTCTGAAATGTTGTACCTCTGCAGGACTCCCCACATGTCAATGGGTATTACACACCCTGTGTCAATTCAGCTCGGTGGGGAGATCAAGACATCCTCATCTGCACTGGTGGTTTTTTTAGGGATAAAAGCTATGCTGCAGATTGATTGTGATCTTGAAAACACTTTCTTTATCTTATTTATCACCTCCTAAATTGCATTTCTGTTCCATTGTGGCATTCTGAGTAAGTTCTGGTATTTTCTAAAGTTCAGGGAATCAGTAATGAAGAGGTTTGTCTTTGACCTTACTGTGGGTAAGTTTTCATTTTAGCAGTAATTTGTCTAAGGAACTAAGGAAGAGAAAAGCGTTAATGAATGTATTGTGTGTGAAAAATGATGATGATATATAAAGAAAGCCACTTAAGAAGTGAATGGACACATGGTTGACCTTAAAAGTTGACAAATATAACCTGAAGGCTCTGGTTCAACATATTTCTGGCACAGAGAGGCACTGCCTCACCTTCAAAATTTGAAGGTGATGAACGGGGCCCAGGGTTGTTTCTACAAGTTAGAAAGAAAAGAATGTCATTCAGGGACATCCTCATACTTGGGTCCTGTTAATCTTGTTAACGTAACTAGATAATTTATAATTTTTGTGCTAATATTTATGAAGTTTAATGAATAAACATGCGCAGTGGTAGTTTGGAAGATGCTGAGATAATTGGGAGGACTCCTGTGAACATACTAAATACTTACATGCTGTATTTTTCAACTACTTTCAATTTGCTGTCATTATCATTAACGTTAAATAAAGTTAACTGATACATTAGTGTTTTATCTCTGCAGTTCCTGGCCAGGAGACAAAGGATGGGTTTTGATGAAGTAGAGTAAGAATGTTTAAATTAATGGCTTGCAAGCCTGAATCTCTTTCTCAAATGGCGTATCTGAACTGCTCCTGTGCATTCAGTGGAGAAAAGAGGCACCAGGGAATTCTGCTAGAGCTGTACAAATTCGTTTATCCTTGCATTTGAATTCACATGCTTCCCAGCGTTCTTGATAACATACCTTAGTTTCAGCTTGTGTTTATCTTTTAGGAATAAGGCTGTTGCACAAATTGTGTGCTGAAGACACTGAGGACCTCTGTGTGTGTTTATGCATTATTCACCTAGAGGAACTCATAGTCTCAAAATGTTAAGAAATAGTTTTCTATGTTCAGTGTTATCTAGAAATATATGAAAAACCATTACCTGTGCCTGCCTCCAAGAATGTTGCTCATAGCCCTGAAGTATCTAGCTCCACAGAAAGAATAGAGAATGGTTATGGTAGAGTTTTAAAATCTTAATAAACTCTTGTACCATTTTTTCCCCTGGATCATTATTATTTTCTATCAAGTAAGAGTGTTTAATTGAAGGTACTACTGTAAGCACGTAATTTGTCATGAAATAAAATTGCTGATATTTAATATCTCACCTTCCATAACTACTATGTCAATACTGTTCTGGTCTTTGTGAAGAGGTTTGCCTGACACGATATCATAAGCTTATAATATTACATAAATCAGAAAAATGCACAGGAAGAATTACAAAATTTGGAAAAAAATTCATCCGAAGTTATCTCATTAGTTTCACAGGGTGTTGGAGCTGGGTGTCTGAAAAGGAGTTTGATCATATAACAGTATGTAATGATAAAGGCTGAATATATGGATAATAATGTTTTAAATCACATACAAAATTACTTATTCTTTGAAAGAATGTATACATCTGTGCAGCATCCAGAACTGAAAACAAGCTTGTATGACGTGTATAGCTGCCTTTGTCTGTGCCTGTATGTGCTTACACTCAGGCATATCTATATGTCTTACATCAACTTATGTGGGATTTAAAAACCTGTCTTGAAACATACAAAGGTATTGCAGACATTTGATGAACCTTGTGATTTGGAGTCTACTAATTGGAAGTAATTTAATTTAAAGATTTCTCATGTGGTTATAAATGTCTAAAGCACTACCATGATGTCTAGCATTAGGGAATCACTTTTCTCCATTTATTTTAGATTCTACTAAGACAATAGAGAGCTTCCTTTATCATATGTGTCTTAACTGGCAATTGTACATAAAGGAAAGAAGTACAGTAGAGGAAAATGCAAAATGTAAGAAAAACCAGCAAAGGTTTGTAGAAGGGAGAGATAACTCAATTTCATTTCCAGACACAATTCCAGGATATGGAAAGTGAAACCTCATCAGGCTAAGCTTTGGAAGTTTGTGTTTTTAGGAGGGAGGTTAGGAAATTACGAAAGATGACAGTAATTTTCTGATAAGCTTGACTAGTCCAATTTAAGAATATTAGAAGAGAAGTTTGGTCTTCAAGTATTGTCATAGACCACTGACTAGTTTTATTCCATATTTGTCAGAGTTGTATTTATGAATGAAATTGTGTATTCAAATTAGTCCTTACAACCTTGAGGATTTTTTCCTCATAGACATTATTGAAGTCCTGTTTTTTTCCCAGATGTGAAAATATGCCCTATCAAATGTATATAAAAATATCCTTTTCACACCATAAAAATCTGGGGACATAGTATATCTAAAAATAGATTGAAAATTGAAATATTGGAGTTCTCTTACAGGGTCTACTCCCCTTTTCAATCTTTTATTTATTTTTACTTATTTCAGAGGAATTGATCACAGAATAAAATATTCTTCCATTTAGATATTGATATTGGGTAACTAATATCCATTTGAAATAAGCATTTAGGAATGTGGGTAATTTAATAGAGGTTAATATTCTATAGTGCCTTCAAGAATCCAGATTATGATTTGGATGAAGAATTCACAATGAGGACCATAGTGACAAATGCTGAAAATCTCTTGGGAATACATTAAGAATGATTTAATTATTGTTTTTGTTTGTCGTTTTTATGACCAAGGCTTGCACACTTGCTCATATATTTTATTGTGCATTTTGAATATGTATTTAAAAAAAATTATCACCATTACCTCATAGTGAATTTTGTAATAATTTCTTGAAAATATGTTGAGTGGGTTCCAGAAAATGCAAATAATTTTGAATACCACAGTGTTCAGTGATGAAGAGACTGAGGAGATGGTATGCTTGCTGTCAACCCTTTCAAATTGAGATGTTGCTCCAATGATTTAGTTGCCTTCCTGAAAGGAACATTTCTTGCAGTGGTAAAACAGAAATGGCACTTTTGATTAGGAAATTCTGTGATATTCCCAGAAGTGCTGCTTTGCAGACATACTGTGCCAAATGTTACTGTAATTTAAAGTAAGTGCAACCCCCACTAAGCAACTGGAACTGTACAGAATATAAATCATTGAGGAATTTTTCCTGTTATGATGTCTAAGCATGGAGCAAGAGCTCATGTGAAGGTATATATTTGAGTTTCTTTAGACCTACTGCTTTTAACTAATGTCTACTCTTTATTTAAGGTGACATGATATTTTGTAGTATTTTGCATAAGATTTTATATTTTCTACATTGAAAGCACCAGATTCACTATTCTAAATGAGGATACCACTCCTTTTATTGTTTCATATACAAATGTGAAAATAGATTAAAAGTATTCCCTTTTCTTTTTATCTGTGTAAGTCTCAGACAGTTTGGACCTTGGACACTATGGGTGTCAGACCTGGAGGTTCCCCAAGGCAGAAGCTCCTAAAGGACTCCTTAGCAGCAAAAGAACTTCAGACCATGGAAAAGCATCTAGCTGGTATGTATGGTAGCAAGGGATCATAGATGACAAGCAGCACTCACCCAGCTTGCTCTGCCAATATTTTAGACAAAGGAAAATATTGTCTATTTCACATGCTACTGAAAACAGATGAAAACTTTAAACTTCCCTTCTTCTTCATTGAATAAAAACAACACAATTATTGCTTCATTCAATAATAAACTTCACTGTAATTACAGTAAATACAGTACTTAAACAGTAATTAAACTTGTTAAATATACTGTGATCTGACAGCATAATAATGCATCTTTTTTTCTGTTTTCATGTTTCACCAAGACTTTTGTAATAAGTAGGTACCAATGTGTTGCCTTCTCTTAAGCAGTCTTTAAAAGCAGGCTGCAGTGGACCTCTAGCTTGAGAACAGATTGCTTTGCAGGAAAAACTCACTCTGTTCATGAGACTTCTGGTTAAGTGAAGTTCATTAATTTGTGTGCCATGGAACATCTGCAACATCTTTGATGGGGTAACCATTTCTGAGAAGTCAGACAAAAGAAGTGTGGCATTTTTACAGTAAAAATACGTTTCAGAGCTTTATTAAAGTTAATGAGGGATATCCAAAAATGTAGCTTGCAATTTGTTACTTTTTGTGATCAATGTTTTCTATCCTCAGCTTTGATTATTACATATTACATAGACCTATAGCATGGTGGGCCTATATTATGCATGCTATGGACATACAGTGAAAACTTCATGGCTAATTCTATGAAAAGTAATGCTGAACTGAAACATAAAGACAGTCTATGTAAATGAAAGTAGAAATAAAATTGTTCTAATCCTTCTTTCATGTCATTTCAAGACTGAGGCACAGACTTGGCACTTTCAGTGTGATTTTCTAAAAGACTTTGGATATGTATCTTACCAATAATGCTGTGTGAACAGCTTGGAAGCTGTATCATCTTTTGAACAAGATAAAGCTTTTGTACTTCTACCTAGGAACTGTTGCAGCTGAAGTCAAGGCAGAAGACAAAGCTATGAGCACAGTGAGGGAAGCTCTTTAGAACAAGGTTCTGCTCATAATGGTGCAAGAACTAAAAATTAAGTTATATACAAATTAAGCTTTTTTTAGGTGGTTTTTGTGTCTGACAACAGAGATGCTGTCCTTCAGACTTTTTTTTTTGTCAGGTTCAAAAAACTTACAGCTATTAGAGCTGCAGCAACTGCCAAACTAGATTGAAAAATCCATGAGCCCTCTCTCTAAGCTGAGATTGCCAGGAACATCTAGTGGAAACCAGGAGACCAGCAAAGCAATCTGTGGTCATCAGGTTTCTGTAATGTAGCAGGGACCTGAGTATCCCAGGGGCCTCTGCTACTGAGGTAGCTCTTGTCTTCCCTTATGTTACTGCAGTTGTCACTCAGGAGGGGTTGGGCAAAGATCTCCCTACTTTGATTTATGCTCTAGTCTTACTTCCATAGTCATACAAGCTGTTCTTGTATGCACTATGCTATCAAACATGCAGTTCCTTTAGATCTCCCTTGGCAAAGCTGAAAGTATTAACTACAATATTCAATAGAATATGGAATTTTAAATATTTAATCGACTGTAAACTAACTAGCTACAGTCACTTAGGCTCTGAGATTCAGTCTGCTGTTGTGTGACCTACAAGGTCTTGTTCACATTAGCGCTTTGGGCCTGTTATTTCAGTAATGCTGTAACATGAGGATCAGTTATTCTACCATTCAGTAATTTTTGTCTGGCTGAGAATTTCACTTGAAAACAGCCCAATTATTAGACTACAATATTCCTAATAATTCATAACACCAGTGCTGCTTGAGAAAATTATTTCCTTCACAGGCAAGGATAACATAATTTCTGTGAAGAATCTATTCAGAGTACCTCAGATAATAATGCTCTGGTTTTGCTTAGCATTATTTGTCATACATTTGCAAAAGTTCAAGTGTCTGTGATATCAGCAAGTCTTCTTGTTTCAATTCTCTTACCAAGCACACTGGAGCCTATTAATTCTACAAAATGACTGCCTATCTAGACAGTCATGTAGATGCCTGAGTTATGACTTGGATTACCTGTGTAATGAAGAAATATGGTCCCCTGTCTCAGATGTACCTTCTTAAGGGCCTGACTTTCCTTTATGGACCATGTGCTGGATAAAACTAACTCCTATCAAAAGGCAGGTTGGTGCTTGTGCCTGAATTAGGGACTAGCACTGACTGCCAGCAACTGCTTCAGTACCTTGATATTTGAAAACAGCATTTTTACAAAATCAGATATTGAGGCAATTAGTTTTCTTTTCCTTCTCTACACATGGCTCATAATTTATTTTTTTTTGTCTAAGATCCAGTCTCTTATGTTACTGTGGCTGTTCACATGCAAGTGGAGAATACTTTTTTGGTAGTTGATTCCAGTATTATGCCAATTTGATTTGCTACACTGATTCTGTGGTCTTCTGGAATATATTTTATCACAAGAACTCACAGAATCATGGACTATTATGTATGAATGATATTCTGGCATTTTTATATGAAAACAGAATGACTTTGTGTTGTGCTGTTGCCTGCATTTTCTTTTCCTCAAGAAGGATTTTGAAAAATCCTTAGTCATAATTCAATTCTGTTATTTAATATGGATCTGATAATACTGTAAAACTGGGATGTATGATTTTTTATTTTCTTTCTGATTGAATGGCTTATATTAAAGCAAAATCAAACAAAGGATGTGTAAATAAAACTAAATAATTATGCTATGGAAACATGTTAATTATATGTAAAGAAATTATTTGAATTGTTGGTTTGTCTGCAGGCTTGATTGCTATATGAATTTAAGGAAACAAGAGCCAGAATATAATGTTTATTTAACTCTTATTAAATCATTCAATATTTAGATAATATCTGAGCATACTGAATCACTACGGGGAAGTTAGGGGTCTGTAATTTTGCAAAGAAATATGCTAAGCTGAATCTTTAAAAATGTGTTCTTCATTCAGTTTAAATCAAGTAGCTGACAATATCATTTATTGACCTCTGAATTTTTGAGAGGCATCTTACAAGTTCTGTACCAAAAGTGTAGCTAGCAGGTCAAGGCAGGTGATTCTCCCCCTCTACTCCCCCTTTGTGAGACTTTGTGAGGGTTATTTCCCCCAGAGTTTCTTTTGGGCAATAGACAACAAAGCCAGAAGCTTGAACTAGTTTTGGATTGCCCTTTACTACAGCTGAGGATGGCAAGTTTATGTCACTGCTCCATCGTGGTTTGATATTAGTCTTGGCAAAAGCCACAGAGAGATAACTGATGAACAAAATGGATTTTTATAGGTTGTGTTGCCATTCAATTACGTGCTAATATTTCATTTCTGGAGTATAGCTGTGTTTGCAGTAAATCAAATGTAAGTAAAATTTAAGGAAATGCATGCCCAACATTTGAGCTGTTAATTCTGTTGCCTTTTGTTTTTAGCATGAATAGATTTTCTCTGCACAGCTTCAGGTTGTCACATTGAAAAAATCATTAAGGGTTTTAAACCAGAGAGAAACAGACAGTGAGTTTATTTTCTGTTTTGTTTGTGTGTGTGCACAGACATTGAGAAGGACCTGGCATTATGGGAAGAAGCAAGGCTCTCGAGAAACCCTAATGTCCAGCATCACAGTGTAGTTACTTCTGACCATCAAGGCAATCTTCAAGCTGCACAGGGCCAAACCCCAAGGCCTCAGGTGCCTACTCCAACAGGGAAGAACATTCAGCTCCAAGGCAACAAATCACCACCGCTGCCCACTAATAGCAGAACACAGATCTCCAGTGTCGCAAACAGTAGACCTTCAACAGCTGGTGCACAAACCAACAGGCCATCAACTCCGGGGAGCAGACCTATGACTCCAAACAGCTTATTGTCACGGCCTCTTACCCCAAGCAGCCAAGGAAATAGGGAAGGCATCATTAGCATGCAAAGAAGCAGATCTTTGACATCTAAGAGCCAAATGGGGAGGACCCTCAGTGCTGCGTCAGGGCTCTCTGTGAAAGTGAGTGGAGATGTTGTTGGAACTGTCACTACTCAGAGAAACAGTTTATCAGAAGTAAGATTTTCAATTTAATGTTTTTGTTATCTCTAATAACATGAATACCAGATTGTGTTTTATGTTCAAATAACATCAGTATCCCTAATGTAACCTACTGTGCTGAAAAGAACTTGAAATGTAGTTATGAGAAAATTAGCAGGGAAATACTGCTCAGCTTTAAGAGGTACTTATTAGAGAATGTCAGTATTATCAGAGAAATCATACTGAAACACTCGTGCTCCCCAAATTTTCCATAAGTTCTGTAGGGTTTGCCTGTATGATGCATAGCAGTTTTATTAGCCTTACAGTTTTTAAGAGGTGCATACCTCTGCAATATTAAACACAACTTTATCTTATCTTTGTGTTCCAGTGTATTTTTTCCTGCCACACTGGCAGTACATGATACTACCTTGGTCTAATTTTTATTTCCTTTTTTTGGACACATTGGAATGATTAGTTAAGATTGCTGAGTGGACACATTTTTCCAAAGCATCAAACTGAATTGCAAGAGAAAATGTCCAACATTGTTGAATCACTGTCTAGTATTATGTGCATATTAACTAGGCTGATTTACAGCCTAAAAACTTCCTGTCCATTATTATTGGCTTTTACAGGACTAGTCTTTGTTTAAAACAGACTAAAAAGTTCAAGTACCTTGTAAATTCTGAGTAGGATTCTCCTCTGCTTACCTTAGCTGCCTTAAAGATAACTTCAATGTGTGGGCAGTGGAAATAAAAGCACCTGTGAAAGAATAGTCCTGCTGTCTATCTCAGATACATGCCTTACAAAGGTGAGTCTTTTCTCAGGATATGCTGGTCCTTCCATACTGACTTGAGATGGAACTATTAGTTTAGATTGCTAATTTTTAAATGGTGGAATATGTTGGTTCCTACCATTATTATTAATCACTTTGTAATCCATTTGTCAAAGCCTCGAGACCGTTTTTCCAAGACTGAAAATAGTATCATGCCTTTAGATAATTGTTTCTGTGAAGTATCATCAGTTTTAATAATCTGTTAAGTATGACATTTGATGCAATGTATTATCAGTATAAGGACTCTTAAAGAAAATTTAAAATGTTGTTTATAATATTGTTGCTTAGAGATGCTTGTAGGAAAATTAGAGGTTTGATACCTAGTATAATGCCGCAGTTCGTTATTTGGCCTCCATTATTTGTTGTGAGAGAAAGGAAATGAGGCACAGATTAGTCTAAAACTAAAGAACTTTGGGGAGGAAATTTTACTTAAATTTAGCGGAAACTCCTCACTATTTTGGTGTTTGAATGGCAGCACACTAATCCCATTACTCAAGATACTTCTTCACTTAGAATAGAATATCCAGCTTAAGGACATGAGGACATGATGACTGAAGGTGACTACAGTTCTGTTGAAAGTGTCTTCACTGACAGGTGATATATTTTCTAACCACAGTTTTTCTATGGAAAAAATATAAGTTATGGTAAAGCATTTATTTTTTAACCAAAAAAAATCCCTTTGTCTCCTGTTTTGAGGTATGGGATGTGTTTGTGTGGTAGAATTTTCTCATATATCAGAAAATGAGGGTTGAAATCAATTTTTAACTAAAAAGATTCAGAAGAAATGAAGGGTTTAATTATTTCCCACTAAATTCTTCACTCCTCTTTTTCTTTCTTTCTGAGCAGTCTTGTTCTGAACTGTTACACAGTCATGTGATACCAAGTAGAATTATTGTATATACTCCTGAAAGCATATGTATTTAATGAGCACTGCATCTCCACCGAGGGACATCAGTCTGTCCATCACTTCTGATCTTTCCTGTAACAAGGCAGGCAATTAAAAATGCTTTCTTCCACAACCTTTCTGTAGTTATAGTAGTAAGAACAAAGAGTCCCATTTAACTTGCTGTATCTTGTTACTTCTCTTTGCTGATAGCTCTAATCATAAGTGTCCTGTTATACTTTTAATATATGTATATATGTGTCAAAGAACTTTAGGAAGTACGCAATACTATTACCCTGTTTTCCAGTTAGAATAGCATGCCCAGATTCAGCCAGCAATTCCACTGTAAAGCTGATATTAAATCTCAGCATTTCTCTGTCACATCTTTTCCTCTGTTATAATCCCTTCTAGAAGTGACAAATTTTGTTCTTTCTCTTTGCTCACCGGGTACAGTAGTACCTTCGTTGCTAGAGACCCAGCTCAAACCTTATTTATCCTTTCCTGACATGCACAAGTGACTTTTGACATAATGGTACCTCAACTTGGGACTTACTCTTCTTCCAAAGGGGAAACTGCTAATATGACACATTCGGAGTGAAGACCTGCCTCTGCCAACCTGTAAAGGCCCTTGGATATCAGAAAGAGGCTGATGAAGGTCTGACCAATCTGCCATTTCCACGCTCATCTTTGGAGTGTTATACTAGAATATTTGGGAGCTCTTTTAAGCTGTCTTTGACCACTGAGTTCCTGGTCACTTAGAGAAGTGGATTTAGACAGAACATACCCAGGAAATATCTCTGTCCAGCGACACTTTTTGCCATGTTAGCATTTCGCTCCTTTTGTGACCTTGTGATTTCATTTTCTTGTGTCACAGCTTCTCTCTGACCATGGAGATGTATTTTAAAAAGGCAAAGGTGGCCTGGGGTAGGAGAAACAAGAGTTCTGTCTTTGTACTCTTACAGATCACAACCATATAAAACTCAAAGCTCATACTGTAATTTATTTTGCAACTTTCATTATAGGTTTTGTATCTTCTTCCTGTATAAAACCAGTAAAATAAAAAAGGGAAATTGCCTTTATTCTTGTTTGCCTTCTCAACTGATATTTCTACTAGATGTAAATATACTTTGGTAGTGTTGCCAATCCTATAGAAGATGCTATAGCAATTTGCAAATAATTCTACTTCCTTACTCTTACGTGGTGTTAATGGAATTAACCAGTACAATGCTACTTATTTGATGAGAATTAATCAGTTGAAAAGAAACTGATTGCTGGCTCCCGGGAGCATGTTTTACCACAAGAAGCTTGATTTGTTTATTTATTTACTTGATTATTTTTCAGGAATTTTAACGTATCTCTCAATGCCTTATGCATTCTTCCTAGGTTGTAATGTGTTTCAGAGTAACATAACAACTCTAAAATAGAAAAATATTCCTAATAAATACAATTCAAAGTTCTTAAGTTTTAGTAAAGCTTATGCTGCATCATGGGTGGTTTAATCTTTTATAGCACAAATCTTAATTTGGCAAGTACTTAATATATCAGCTGTTAAGAATGTTTTGGGGTTTTTTTAATGCTCAAGACTTATAATGATCTGAGATTTTGTGGACAAGTTTCTGCCTCCTGGCACACACAATATTACTAACTTTAAACAGGTGCGTTTTATTATCAGCTCTGTTCAAGGCTGAATTGAATTATAGCAAAGAAATGCTACTTAGAGAAATAGTTTTATTATCTCTATAAAGCTAATAC
>JAOXXN010000395.1:118758824-118790778 GCA_026770055.1 Myrmophylax atrothorax
CAATCGGGATTCATGGAGACACACCATTCACGATGCTGCTGCTTCCTTTGAGAATGCACGTAGAGTCAGTCTCGAGGAAAAAATATTCCTTGCCAATATCACCTAAAGAGACATTCCGCTGTGTCTTTTGTGACCGGACCTGCCTGTCTCATATGGGCCTTTTTAGCCACCAGCACGCTTGCAGCAAGCGTGGGTAGTGCCCTTCCAAAATCTTCGTTCGTGAAGCCTAGCCATGAATTATATGCGAGTATCTCAGACTGTGGTGGGATGGTTTGACTCTCCAGTGGTCACAGTTGTAAAAGCTGTGAAGACGAGCTCCTGAGATCTGGCTGTTCTTGGGATTGGCCAAAACAATATTTTTCTGGGACACTTTCAAAGCTGAAGGGTAGAGGATAAAACCATGGAAAACATGGCTTTATTTTCGCACGAAAGCACACAGAAAATCCCATTTGATTTTTTCTTTTTCAGTTCTCATAATTTTGACATGATCTCATGATTTTTTTAACACTCATGGTTGGCACTACTCCCTCTAAACCGTATGGCAAACAATTTTGGCTGATTCTAGCACTCAGCCCAGCAGCCAGTACTGGCACAGCAGAGAAGCAGCCACCTAGTACACTGACTGCAAACAAACTGGCAATGAAGCATAACAAGGAGAGCTCCAAGGAGAAGCTGAGATGCGCTTAATAGGCAACAAGCAGCTGGGCTTAGGGGGCTAGGAAGCATAAACAGCAGCTGGGAAGGCCATGCAGAAAGCATGTGTGGTAAACTTGTTTTCACCTCTGAGCTGCAGGAAGCCTTACTCATTTTCTGTGTGACCTTTTTGGCTTCAGGAAGCAGTTTCCATTTGTCAATCGCTTATGGAGTAAACTCTGCCTCCATGGTACCTAATTGAATTGAGAGCCAGCTGTGGATGTTCTTGTTGATGCTGCTGTAGTTAGTTTGGCAAGAATGTCAACATGGAGTTTTTTGTTTTTGACTCTGCACCAGGCACTTCAAAGTCATCCAAAAAGCTCAGTGTAAAGCTGCATAGAAATGTTGCTGTCTAGTTGCACGGAACAGAGTAGATTTAGTGCTTTTCAGAAAGATGCTTTACGGGGTCATTGCTGGTGCTATTCAGTTACTGCATTTTGATGGAAAAAGAGTCATGAGAAACAGAAAAATTTTTCCTAGGTGTATGTTTGCATCTTAATTTTGTAAAGGCTTTATGAATACAATAATGTAGGAATGCAGTATTCTTAATAGTAGTTAATAAAAAAATACAACTGTATCTCAGCATAAAAAATGCTTGTAGCTTGTCTAATAAGCAGCTTTTTTCCTTTCAAAGTCCAATTTATAACAAAATAGGTATATTGCAATATGGGTTTCTGCCGTTTCGTTTTAAAACCTTCACACCCTTAATACTTCTTCTGGATAATCCAAAAAACATACTGTTTTTAAGATTTAAAAACAGCCTTAATGTGTCTATATTCATTTCTATAACAAAATAATATTAATAGATTTCCTTCTGTACTGCTCATATTAAATAACTTCATCATTTGGCAGATTTTAAAGAGTGACTTCTTGTTACCCCAGTGTCTAGCTCTAAGATTTGTAGGTGTGACTAAGGCAGAAATAGGGAAGAAGTTTTACTTGCATAAAGATATTAAAATTAAACAATTTATTTTAAATATTATCCAGTGGAAGATTTCTCTGAGCAATACCTTATCTTGGAAACTTTAGCAATAATTTAAAAACACATAATATAACAACTGCATGTTAACAAAAACTTCTGGCCCTGTGGGAATATGTTTCTCCCAGACAACCAGCAGTAGAACAAGAGGGCATGGGCTTAAGCTCTGCCTGGGGAGATTTAAGTTGGATATTAGAAAGAAATTCTTTACAGAGAGAGTAATCAAGCATTGGAATGGCCTGCCCAGAGAGGTGGTGGATTCACCATCCCTGGAGGATTTTAAGATGAGACTGGATATGGCACTTAGTGCCATGATCTAGTAATCAAAGTGGGGTTGGACCAAGTGTTGGACTTGATGATCTCAGAGGTCTCTTCCAACCCAGCTGACTCTATGGTTCTATGAATATATGGCCTTATTCACAGTTCAGGTCTTTTTCTTCTGTGTCAGCACTTATGAAAGAGGGGAAGGAACTCGTTTCCTGCTTCCTGGGGTGGTGCATCAGGTATGTCTATGTTTCACTCACAGAGGAAATCCTATATTGCAGCAACTCAGCTCATGGAGGTATATGATCTTAATGAAAGTCAACTCATCTGCATGAATGGAACACTACTGTTTTATTGCTCTGGCTGTCTATGGACATGTTTGACATTTAATCCAATGAACTATCCACGTAAAATACAGAAAAGCTCCCTCGGTTAGATTACAGCAGCCTAGACTTCTCCGCAGCAAATATGCTAACTATAAAGTCACTATGCTTTTACTAGCTTTATATGAATAGCTCCAAGCAGCTTCACAAGAAAAAAATATATGCAGAAATACATGTTCAGAGGCAAGTAGTTCTTCCTATGCTTAGAGAAGGTTGAACACATTTTCTCTAGGCCCTAGTTTCTACTTTATTTGGATTAGACAGCAGGTAGTTTAGGCAATGCAATTAGTTTTGTAGATATTTTTGTTCTTTACTGTTTTAGCTGAAACTGCAAAAGTTTGGGATTAATCCAAAAAGTTTACACACACCACTGGTTTGACAGAATTATCTTACTTATTGATATATTGCTGAAGTAATAGTCAAATTAATATTCATTACTTTTAATTATCAAACTACTAGTTAAAAGAAGACATCTTTTTAAGTTGGATTTCTGGCATGACTGTTCCTTATGAATTTGAATGCTGTTTTGTTTCTTGACATGTTGCATAAAACTAAAGCATAATCAAATAAAATCTAGTTTGTATAGAATCTAGGATTTTTTTCCTTTATAGCATAGACAGATACTCTTTTCTGTGACTTGTCTGCCCTAGACATACAACAAATCTAATATGTACTGTATGTAGAAGTTTCCCCCACTTCAGTTTTAACCTCAAGGTGCATAATTAAGTGAAAACGGTACTCTAGACTTTAATTTTACCTTCATCAGCAAAGGAATTTAGTGGTGTTTTCACTTACACAAACACAGTGCAAAGGTAAAAATTTCACTTTATGAAGAACTGGAATTTAATCTATGAAGCTCCATACAGATCTCTGTTGTTGGAAAATAGCAGTACTTTAATAACTAATACTATGCCAGCTGCTGTTCCAGAAGTTCTGCTGTAGAATTTAATGCAATCTCCAACTAGTGCATCTTTGTTGTATGCTGAGTACCTGTGTCATATTTGAGCTTCACACATTGTTTTTCTTTAGTTATTTTCAGCCAATCCTGAGGACTGCTTCTGGCTCTCAAATGATTAAGTAGAATCACTGAACCAATGACTTCCATAGGTTCCTGGACCTTCTTTTGAGAGCTTAATGATGGAATACTGTTCTGAATTGTGAGAGACAGAAGAAACCTTTTTGCCCACTACAACTAGCTACAGCACAGCTCTAAAGAGACCTCATAAGAGATCGAACATAAATAGTTTCTCTTGTGACTTAACTGAATCCTGAGCTGCTGATGCTCACCAGAAACCTCCTCTCCCAGAAAACTACACCTGTTTGCCTAGAGAGGGAGTGCAATAGGAAATGGGGCTGGGAAGGGCCTCCAGGTAGCATTTAGTTGCTAACCCTGAGGCAGTGTAACTGCAGTTAACCCATTTTTGACAGATGTTTGTCTAGTGTGTTCTGAAAATATCTGGAGATGGAGAATCCCTCTCCTTATCTTTAGAAAATCATGTACCCAAGTGTTTGTATTTTGCCTGGCAGTTCTTTCTCAGAACAGGATCTTTCCCCCTTGAATACATTCTTCACGTCCTATTTGTCTGTGTCTTGCTTCAGCTCAGATACCTATGAACTGAAATGCCATCCAAAGAAACAGAATTCATTATAAGTCCTATAAAATCTTTTAAATTTTTGCAATGATGTAAATGTGGCCAGGATTTCATCCCAGAGTTACAGACAGTGCTGAAGAAGCATTGTTGCAGCCCAAGAGATGTGTCAGCTGCCAACAACAAGGATTTGTGCTCTACAGGGTGGACATGTTGCTGCTCTGAGAAGCCCTGCTTTTCCTCTAGAAGTCACATATGAAGAAACAGCAAAAAGTCCTTTGAGCCTTCATGCTTCAGTTGTAGCTGTCTCTGAAAAATGCATGAGGAATTCACGAGTGCATTTCAAAAACTTGCCAAAATGCTCCCTGGGGCCTGATAAGGACCATAATCAAAAATCTCTCCTAAGTGCCTCCAGAAATCCTTCTCTTCCTATTGATGTGTGTAATCCAACACCTACACACTCACAACTCCAGGTTTAATAAAGTCTGGGGCCCTTTAGCTGAGATTCCAAAGCAATTTATACTTCCTATCCCCCCAGGTGATGCTAAGTGTTTGTGTTCAGAACACATTATCTGTTATTGACTTTTCATCTGGGCACAGATCTTGCAGAATTCAAAGTATTTTCCTATGAGGATGTGATGAAAACATCTGATGGGCTTGCCCAGGGTACTGTGATGCATAGTTCTTCTGGGAGAGGCTGTAGTATCAACCTCATCCGTAATTCTGTGTCTGCTCTATGAAAAGACAGCAAGGTATTTAAAAGACAGAGCTAAAGTTCTTAATATAAAACCAACCAAAACTCCAGTGAGAGATATACACTCACTATCTCTCTTTAAAGCAAATAATTTGCAGTGTGACAAATTAAATGCTATCTTCTATCACTTGTTTTGCATGCAAAATGTTTGTATAGATCAATACTGTGTTTAAAGGGTGAAACACTGATTTTTCAGTGTACAGACATGTTAGAAGAAGGTTGACTTACTTAGGAAAAGTAAATGATACACCCTGTAGATTTTAAAATCATAAGAAAATGAATTCAGGAATGCAGAAATGTTTATTCCTCTATCCAGATTAAATATCTGTGGTCAGAATATTTTATTTATCTAGCTTGAGTTAAAAAATGTACAGTATCTCCTCTGCTCCATTCCCATGGAACCACATTCAAGTACATAAGATAAACTTCAACAACCCTTTCATAATAATTTTTATGTTACTTATGCCTTCACTAGTGATTCAGAAATCTGAGAACCTTGACAACTGTCATGCAAAGGGGTCCTCATCTTCTCAGAGTGATACAATATGACATTAACAATATGGAGGAATAAGATCTACAGACGACATGGGATATTGACATCCTTTTTGCTTCACTTTGATTTGTGGTGGTCATGTGGTATCATACTTTTGCTTACCTGAGCCATGATACTTTTCAGCTCTATGCTTGGTCTAGTTAGAAAATGCTATAGCTTAGTATATTATAGTAGAGTCCCTGAGATAAGTTTTATCTCATACTTATTAATGCATAGGAAATACTACTATTAAACTTTGTGTATATGGTATTCACTTCTGTGGCATGTGCTACATCCATTAGAGTAGTCTTCTCTTATTCACAGCATTAATATACTCTGTATTCAAAAAGTTAACTCCTTTCTGAACTGTGAAAAGCATCATATCGAAATTGCCCTGTTGTCTTATTCTCTTCTTTGGTGGGCAAAGTTGTCCTAGCAGAGAGCAGCCTCCCAGCAGCTGCATCTTCTTGGCACTCTGAAGGGTCATTTGCATCCTTGCTAGTGTTTCCAGCAGATTCTGTACTGTACAGTGAAGTTCCAGCTTTTGTAGTCCTTATGTTTTATAATCTTGGAAGTCATCCAATTTTATTAGTGGACATTTTTAAAATATCATCTGAAGGTTTTAATCATTCTAAACTCTTTCTTATGAGGATAGGTAAACTTTGACATAGATTAATTACAGGGCTACAATTTTTCCATTAGGAATATCTTTCTCCTCCTTCCCTTTGCCTCCATATTAAATATTTTTGAAGTACTTAATTGAGGTGTCTAATCTAATACAAATATGGCATTTTTACTGTTTCTGAGAAGCAATTCTAGGTTTTCCTCCTATTAATTGTAATTTACCACTACCGTGGGATTTTGAAGAGAGTTAGGGTGATAACAGAGAGAGACTTGAAACTTGTCTCATTTTACAAAAAGTGCATAGGGGCAAGGGACATCTGTAGATTGTTCCTCTGCCTAACTCCCACCCCCCTCCCAACTTTTAATATAGTGCTTACTGAAGTGCAACACAGTTGTTTGATTCTTTCAGCCCAAGGAATGAGCCTGCATGAACTTAAATTTAATTGGTACCTTGGCGAGGATGGAAGTACTCCCCATCCACCTGCATGGTGTTTCTTCTCAAGAGGAAGCTGAAATCCATCCTTCCAATTTTACTTTTTGGTCTGAATGCACCTACAACAGACTGTTCATAAGAATGTTTAAGGTATTAGTTTTAAGATTTGAAATATCATGCCACTAATTCAGTGCAAATAAAAATAATATGTTATTTTCCTAATTTGTTCATACAGAAGGATTTTTTTGGAAAATACAGATCAAACCCACCAGGTGTCAAAATAATTATATACATCACATAGTACTGGCATGGCACTGTTAGTAGTTTTGACTTATGTTTTAGCTTGTACTTGTTCATATTTCCCTATAGGAATTCAGATGCTACCAGATAAAAGGAACTTTCTGGGATTTTCCTATTTGTATAATTTCTTTGCTTTTTTAATTAGTTGGGCATAGCATTTAGCCACACAGAATATGTAGCTGAGTATCAACCAACATTATGGCAGTCTAAGTGCCCTTAGGTAGAGGCAGAAGGGCGTTTGCCAAGTGTGCCGAAAGGCAGTAACATCTGTCCTGAGCTCCACAAGGTTCCACTTTATTCCAGTGCTTCAAGCTCCTCAGTTTCCTCTCCTGTAAAGCTGTTATAATGTTATTTATGTTGCACCTTTTTTGTCCTTTTTCTGGTCTGTCATCAGTATGTGGCTTGCCACATGTAGATCTTCCTTTTGCATGAAGGCTGGACTGCACTGTTGCCATTGTAGCTTTCCTTGGTGGAGCATGGGAATGCTCTCAGATGTGTCCTCATAGTCAGAGAAAATTTTGTGTGCAGTGGCAAGTGAAGGGAGTTTGTACATGGGTGTTTCTGTGATGCTGTGTGTGCATATGGATATTTCTATGTCTCTATATGTCTTCTGAAAAAGTGGAACTAGGTGGACGTCTCTGTGTACTGTGAGGAGAGGTCTCCAAATGGTTCATAATGAACATCCAGACTTTCTCAAGTGCTTGGCCTTACATTTCCAAAGGGCTCACACAGCTACTGCTAGGCTACCTCTTCACTCTGAGCAGAAGCTCCCAAGTAAGCAAATTGCTAGATCAGTTTGGGAAATAGAGATCATTGTTGACATCCTTTGATACACTTCAAATCCTCTGTGTTCTCATAGTTCCCTTGCCCTGTTGACAGCACTTTGAATCTTCTGTGATCATCTAACATTGGTGTCCCAGGAGGGTGTTCTGCTACTGTCCCAAGATGAATTCTTCTCTCTCAGGTCTGAGAACAAGCTCAGATCCACAAGTAAAGGGCACTGTTCCTATCCTTTAAATGATACAATTTAGTCTTCCTTGTGCTGCTGCCAAGCAACTTTCTAGTTCCAGACAATGCTGTGAAAGAGCATTTTAAAAAGCTTTCTGAAAACCATCTGTTTGATGCTGATATGCTGAAACACTCCAGAAAATGCTTCCCTCAGTCCCACAACTTGACTTACAGACAATATTGACTGTAATCCAATTTTGACCTATAGAGCTTTCAAACCTGCTCTTTGCTTTGTACATTCTGTATGCAGAGGTATCAATATTCTCTTTTGTGAGAGAACTTGTAACTTTGCAGAATGAGGAAATCATTTTATTGATGGCAATGGAAAGCAATATTTTTGTCACATAGAGAAGGAACACTCCCCAATATATTATGCAAGATTCTGAATTATCATACATGTTCAATTTTTTGTTCCAAAAATTCCTTTTTGATAAGATTTAACGTTCCCGTGGTGAAATATATTGGAAAATGAGACTTTTCTTATTCCTTGTATTGCCTTGAAGTTTCAATTGTTCATGTAATAAAATATCCCTGTTCTTACATGCTATTATGCTATTTTCTCCTCTACAGAATAGCTTTGATTGATTGGCCTACTGGCATATTCCAGAGGAATTTTAGTTAAACCTAACTTACAGGACTGTAAAGACAGGTAGAATAAGCAGATATAGATGCAATGTTTAATCTGCCACTGTACAATTTGGTATATTTTTTGTATGAGGGTTAGGAAATTAGGTTTTGAGCTTTAGCCCACTGCAAAAACTAAACAAGTGGCATCCTCTGACCCTTTTGGAAGGTGATTGTGTACTTCCAGTGATGACAGCCACCATCACTCTTTGATTTATAGCAGAGCAACTTTCATTTAATATTGACCATATGGCAATTTTCACCACATACAGTGTTCAGGACCTAAATCAGTAGCACACAGAGCAATGAACTTTGTTCCCAGGAATGTCAACTAAGACAGAGGATGCTGCATTGTGGCATATTGATTGATAGTACAAACCAGTCATAATTAGATCTCCATTAATGCCTTGTAAACATGTTGAGGGTTTTTGAACCTTATTGCAGTATTTTGACACTATTGAATTATCCAATGTGCCAGCTTGTTTTCAAATTGTGTATTTGAAACAGATAAGGACAAAAAGGTTGTCATGGAACTAACTTGTGTAATCTAACCCTATTATTGCAGACCTATTTTAATTTATATTAATAGTTTTCATTAAACAAATGGGGAGGGAGGGATTTTATTATCAGGAGTCCTTGACTCTATAGCTTGCATTTTCATAAAAGAGTAGAATACTTTGGGTTGTAAGGGGCCTTAAAGATCTTCTAGAGTTCTAACCCCTCTGTGAGGGGCAAGGGCACCTTCTACTATACTGGGTTGCTCAGAGCCCTATCCAACCTGTCCTTCCAGCAGTGGGGCATCCACAACTTCTCTGTGCAATATGTTCCTGTGCCTCACCACCCTCACAGCAAAGAAATTCCTCCTAATAGCTAATCTAAACCCATTATTTTTCCATTTGAAGCCATTCCCTCCTGCCCTTTCACTACATACTCTTAAAAAAATCCTTCTCCATCTTTCTTGTTGGCTCTCTTCACATACTGGATGCATGAAAACAACCTAGATCATTTGCAATGAAATTTTTCATCCTAGTAATTTATTTTTTACAATTCTAATAGATATGCTGCATATAAGAACAAAACTTGAAGTTGGTTCACTTAACCTAGAATTTGGAAAGGCAATAATTTTTTATTATTACTTGTGGAAATACCCATTAGTGGAATTCATTGATGGAAGTGATTTGGCTGATGTGCTGGACTGTAGGAGTGTGTTGCAGTACAAGTGAAGTGAACTCAGCTTGGGACCTCACTGTACCCTTGTTATTTATACACCGGTTATGTGTGGCTAGTTGAAAGGGAAGCTCTTTGATGTGCTGTTCAAGATATTTGTTCCCATTTGGCAACTTTCTCTTTACTGGAGTTTTGTATAGATCTCCACCCTTGAGTTGACTGATTCAGGATGATTTATTGAATATCCAAAACTTTGTGAACTAGGCATGACAGTTTCACTGAGGCTGGATATGCTCTGGCTCTGCAGCTGGACTACCTAATGGCCAGTACATGCCTCCTCAAGTCATTACACCCTGTTCTGTGCATACTGGATCTACACCAGCTACTGCTGAGAATCTACCTCTTCCTTTGGGCCAGGGCTTATGTATTGCTGGGTCTGTGATGACCTGAAAATGAACCATTGGCTTTCATAAATTGTGTTCAGCCAGGTTGTTTTCTAAAGCCCTAAGTGCTTAGAAGAAAGACAAAAACTGTATCTTGGATCAAAGATGGTACTGAAGTTTACAGAAACCTGTAGTTTGTTCAAATGCAAATAGCAGTAGATCCAGGTAACATTTTATTATAGCTATAGTGGAGGTTGTGTGGGAGGGTGAGAGGGAATAAAGCTCATCCAGTCCAAACAGACAGCGCATATAAATAAACAGTAAAACCATACATGGAAAAAATGGTCAGTTTGCATTACCTAAGATTGCAACCTCTCATCTGGTCCCAGATCCTTTTGCAATCAATTATGAACTACTGACTTTATGAAGAGTTCTCTCAGGTGTTTTCTGATACCATAATTACTTCTACAATGGAAAATGCAATTAAGTGATAAGAGAGCGAGAGAGAGCTCAAAACACATTTACTGTATCTGTGGTGAGAATGAATTGCCGTGATGAGACAGTTGGAGAAAAAATAAGTTCTGAGAAAGACAAGAGTGCTAATTTTTGTAAGCAAGGAGAAGGAAAATAACCTGATAGAAGAAAATTCTGTTCAACTCCTTCTTCCTCAAGAATGCTAAGATTGGCTGGGCACCCCTTAGCTCTCAGTGACACTCACTCTATCCTTTTCAGACATAGAGGGATGTCTTGTGTTACATGAAATGGACTTCTCCATACTTTATGAGTTGTGATGGTAGAATAGGAACTAACTGCTGCAAAAATTAATTTGCAATATGCTGAGTGTCTATGGTGGAAAGTATGCAAAGAAATGCACCATAAGGCAAAGAAGTCACTTTTTTGAGTTATTTCCTTTCCCCATAAAGCATACATTATGATTACATCTATTGTCATGGCCTCAGGTGAGGGTCTTCTCTTCCTGTGACCTCTAATTCTACTTGAAACCTTTTGATTTTTTTCATCTACTCTTCCTCATTAGTTTGCCTAGTGCCAACTGATGTTCCTGTTCGAGGAGATGCCTTCCTTGCTCATGCCTATAGCCATATTGAAGTCAACAAGAATTGAGAATTTGATGTGATAAACAGACTCTGCCCTATTGTTGCCAGATACACTTAGAACATACTTTTCCCATGTAAAAGCCCTAAGTTTCTAAAGGCACTGTGTACCATGTTTTGAAGTAATGCTTTAGGTCTTGTGAACTCATTTCCCAGAATGAGTCTTAAAAATAGTCAGATACATCACATGTCTTAAGAGGTGTCTTGCCTTAACATAAAATCCTCAGAATAATGTTTTTAATCATTCTCCACTTGTATTGACATGCCTGCCTTTCATATGTGCTGCTTCACATCTCTACCAGAAGAACATGCTGAACACTTCTGTTTTAAAGGATTTTCATGGGTGCCCATGGGACCTCAACCCGAGGTCCAAGGACCTTATGTTTAAGTGTTGTTCTTGACTGCGTAATTGGGAATAACAGAGATAGAAATCAGGCAAAAGATAACAGTCTGGTTAGTCTGCTCCTGGAACTGACTACAGTTAGTGTGGCTTTCCTGCATGTGGAACAAGGAACTCTGTCATATAAAGACAACATGGGCTGGACATAGTTTCAGCCACAAGCTTTCTGTAAGACTCTCCTGGTGTTACAAGAATCAAATGGAGCTTTTCTTGACAGTCACTTTGGTTTGAGATTGAAATATTCTTACAGCAATACTGGTTGAAGTATTACTGCCCCTCACCCCCTCCTGACAGTTCTGCCATTGGCAATGTGTGTTGCCCTTCCAGTTTTTCTGGCAAAGCTGTTTGCAGTAGTTGAAATGAGAGCTGGATTGGAACCAAGGCATTTTTTTTTTCCAAGATGGACAAAAAGCAACAAAAAATAATGTGCCTTACTAGTGCACTAGGATACACATCCAAGTTCCCCACCAGAGTGCTCAGGGGCTGGGCTGGATGGTAATGCATGAAGTGCTAACAAAATGTGACACAAAGAGAGGAATAATTATTCATTTTTGGGAACCTCCACAGGCTGGTTTGACTTTGATTGCTGGTAACACTTGTACATGAATATGCTGTTACACTGGCACAACATAATACTGTAATGAATTATGTTGTGTAAAACTGGATATTAATCAAGGATATCCAAAAAAATAGGCCATGATCTGATAAGATTACTTTTTATCAGGGACCCAGTATTAACCTTATTTATCCCTGATGGATGTGTTCCGTTGTTTTTAGGTGTATATGCCAACTGATTTTAAATGCTACAAATAAGCAGAACTGAACACCGAATAAAGCTTTTCTAAGATTTATAATGTCAATAGTAACTTGTTGTTATACTCATGTTTGGACAATGTGTTTATCAAATTTCACTAGCCTTTTTCCTTAGTAACCAAGAATGTGACTGTATCTCAGGCCACAGCCTTTCTGTTCCACATGAATACAGTACTCATCAAATCTGCTCTGATCTTAACTAGTGTACAGCACTGGAAAGTCAGATCCCATTGAAATCAGATTTTAGTAGCTCTGATAGGTACCCTTCATAGAAACTCTTTGCCTTTGAGTGGCTCAAACCATCTGAGTAGAATCAAATCAAATATGGAATGTGGTATGGCTTCAGTAATAATTAAAGTGGAAGCTCAGCTGGATGTAGTGTTCCAGTTCATAGGAACCTCATCCATTGGCATCTTTGTCTATTAATCGAAAAAAATCTCTTTTGGATTTGTGCATTGCTAAAAAGCATGCACAAATTAATGCTTGAATGTAATTTTTATAAGCATTTCAGTATTTTTTATTTAAATTAACATTTAAAACATTTCCATGCTAAGAGTAGTCATATTTTAAACATTTTCATCTTACTATCTTACTCCAGTTGTCTATGAATGTGAAAATGCTGAATTAAGTTCTGTTACACACCAGGTCAGTTATTATTGGGTCAGAATCTCCTTGTAGAGTGAGTGTGTGAGTGTGTGTGTGTGTGTGTGTGTGTGTGTGTGTGTGTGTGTGTGTGTGTGTGTGTGTGTGTGTGTGAAGGACTGGGCTGGGCCTGCAGGCACATGGTGGAACCTGCCCAGAGCGCATGGGCTGCAGCCACACAGCCAGGGGAGCTGCGTGGCTGGTCCATCAGTCAAGGAAGGTCTGCCTGGTAACCCACCCACACCACACCCGCTGGAGCTCCTGCTTGGCTGTGGCATACCTTGCTTTGGCTAAGGGGACAGAAAGTGGTCAGGGAACCAAAGATCCTGCCTGGGGAGAGTGGCCAGAGTGACCAAAGTCTATAAAGAAGCTAAAAACAAGGTCTTCCATTGGACCTTGGTCTATTCTCTTTGAAGCCATCAATATGTGACCTCCTGGGTGGTAACTATGTTCTTTCTCTCCTCTTTTTCTCTCTTTATTCTTAATCTCTCTTCCTTTATTCTTTTCTTCTTCATGGGGGTAACCTAAACACCTATTTTCTGTACCTCACTGAAGTTGCATGGAGTGTGTGTTGGTTGGGTGTAACAAAAGATCCTTACTATAGCAAAACTTGTTAGTCTTGATAATCTGTTGTAAGACTTTTGTGAAGTTGCATGTTTATCTCTGTAAGACCCTTTTTGCCAAAATGCATATATTCTCACCAAATTAAAAGAAATCTCTTAGATAAAAATAAGTAATTTTTCTCTGGATGTGAATTCAAAGTATCAAAGAATCAAACGGGTTTACAAGAGTTCATGTGAGCGAAATCTCTTGGAACCTAAAATTAAAATGTACACCCGGTAAAGCTTGCAGCTTTGGGACCAGGATGTAACAAGTTCTCTTAGGGGTAATGATTAGATTTTAATATATTTTTGTATATATTTTGAAATTTTTGACAGGTCACCATATGTGCTGTTGACTCAGCAGATATATACTTCTTCCAGGAGGATAACCTCTAGATGAATGTCATGAGATTTAAAGAATGCAGAATAGTTCCTAGTTTTAGCCTGTCTCATTTTATAGATCCCTTCATATGATTACCAAGGTCCTTCAGGCATACAGGATAACCCCAAATGAAATGAGACTGTAGTTTTGTAACTTATCCAAAAGATGACACTTGCAATTAGTTTGTTGTATACTTCTGATTACATTAAATCAGCATTGTAGCAGTGACAAATCAGTCCATTCAAATGTCAATATTTTTAAGCATTTGTGACCTAAATGAGATGTGTTTTAAAATATATGTTTGTATTCACAGTCTAAACATATACAGATAGTGGCAAACAGCTTCACAGTAAGGCAGTTGTGCATTTCTGCTAGATTTTAAAGAAGAGACTATATAGACTGCATAGAGTATACCATGCTTCACATTGTTCATGTTAAACTATTTAGTGATTTAACCTTTTATTAAAGAACAATGCTTGAATAGTGGACAGTAGAGTAGAACAAAAAGTTATTCTTAAACTGAGACAACAGAGTTAGAGTTATTGTTCATCTAGAAGCTATGGAAAATAGCCATATAATGAATCACCATGTGAAATACTTTAGGATACCATGTTACTGAATTCCCCACGGAACCTGGCTAGATTACAGCAATACTTCTTTTTCTACCCATTATTGGTAAAATCCCACAGAGATCCTGGTAGACTTTTAATGACCTCTGCTTATGAAAACATCAAAACTGTATCTATGCTAACTTGACAACTAAGAAAGGTTTGTCTCAAGTCTGATGTGGAGATTGGTTAAATAACATCTTGAAGCACCCTCATTTATATTAACACTGTTTTATGAAAGTTTAATAGTTCAGACACTTCTCCTGTATGGAACACAGTCATTTTATCAAAACTGGAACATTAGAAACACTAACCAGCATTGAAACTGCTATTTCTCAATTTTGACTTGAATACTTGCATTTGCCAAGTGAAATGGTAGTGATCATAGCAAAATTATTGCCCTTACTTAAGCTATGCTCAAATCGAGTTTCATCTTTCACCTTTTAAATCTCTACAGTAATATTTCTACCTCCACTGAGAACAGTGACAGATCTGGATGTGGGATCAAGCCTTTTACAAGAAGATTTTTCATGCACTTCTCCCCCCAACCCCACAGTTTATGGAAACCCACTCATTCTTATCTTCTGTTTTAGTTGTTTCTTTCATTCTCATCTTTTCAGGCAAAATGGAATAAAACCGCTAGGTGAGTTTCTGACTACACATAGACACTGAAACAATGGAATTCACAGAATGCATGAGTCCTTTAATGCAAATGTCACTAAACACACACACACATATATATAATCTCAGCACTAACAATCTCATTTGCATATACAAAACATTCTGAGTTAATAAAACAAACCCCACTTGGTTGACTCTGCTCATAAACCTCAGTTTTTAACAGCTCTGGTTATCAACCAACACTAAATGTCCTGAATCTTTTCAGGCAGAAAAACAACGGATAGATTTTAGCACAGATAGGTGCTAAATACCTCAGAGTCCTCAGCAGAAAAATAACTGTTCTGTCTTTTGAAAGGCTGCAAATTCAGAAGCTGTGCTAGTCCTCACCGAGCTCAAATCAGTGTCTTACGAAGTGAGAGAAATGGTTACTCCGCTCTGTAGCGCGCTCTGGCGTTTAAGAACCTGCCCACAGAAAGTCAGAGGCGCGGGTTTGCTCCTCTGGAATCAGAACAAGGTTTTAAATATGATTTTTCAATGTATTGAGTACTTTAGGCATGCGTTCATGTCCTTACATTTGCAACCAACTTTTTGAAAAGACTGTGCATGTTCCTATGGGATGATTCTGTAAATATTTCCAACAATGAAATTTTTCACTGGAGGTTCTTGATCCTTCCTTCTGAGTGCCTCTGTGGTGTTGCTGAAATCTCTAAAACTTGTTTTGATTTTTTTTGTTTGTTTTAAAATCAGTAAATAGCCCTGGTAGGAAAAACACATAGTGAATGGTAATCTTTATGCTTTATTCTGTACCACTAACCACTTGCTCTGTGTTTACACTGAGCAACAAAAGTCTGTTTGAAAATGCCAAGACAAGGCAAACTTTAGAGATTATTATTGTAGACATTTCTAAATGGCATTTCTACATCACACTCTTTTCCTTATCAATCAAGACTACTGATAATTAGGAATGTAATCAACTCTTTACTTTTATAGATTTTTATATTAATTCAAGAAAGCGCCATGCTGACTCATTTAACCTACTGTAAAACCCAGTCACTATAATAAAGATATAAATATTTGTGAGGTGTTCTTTGAAAAGGCAATTTAGCTCTTCTGGTAAGGACTACAGAGCTACTATTTAGTCTAGTGCAGTATTGCACATCCTGTGCCTTGCATCATCACATAGAATTGTACAGCTTACTTGGGAACAAATTCAATACTGACTTGGATACTCTCATAATTAGTGGATGAAATGCCAGGCTTTGGAAACCTGCTTCTGGAATCATATCCAGAGCGTGCAGTGAGCTTCATACAGTCTTCAGAGAGGACAGAAACAAGTTAGATAACACATGGTAATCTCTAGAAAATTATGTCAAAAGCTACCAAAAGTGGTTAGACAGCTAGGCACAATGCAATGCAGGGGAAGGGGAGGGGAAAGGTTGAGTGGGGATGCAATTTAAGCCTGGCTCTGCACTCACTATTTGGACTGGGAAAGACTGGGACAGACTGGAAGAGAAAATCATTGAAAGCAGCCCTGTGGAAAAAGACCTGAGGGTTCTGGTAGATGAAAACCTGGACATGAGCTAACAGACCGGGCTTGCAGCCCAAAGGGTCTACTACATGCTGGGCTGCATCAAAAGCAGTGTGACCAGCAGGCTGAGGGAGCAGATCCTGCCCTTCTACTCTGCTCTAGGGAGACCCCACCTGGAGTGCTGCATCCAGCTCTGGAGGCCTCAGAACAAGTAAGACGTGGACCTGTTAGAACAGTTGCAGAGGAGGGATGACTGGAGGGTTGGAGCACCTCTCCTATGAAGGCAGGCTGAGAGAGTTGGGATTGTTAAGCTTGGAGAAGAGAAGGCTTGAGGAACAGCTCATTGTGGCCCCCCATTAACTGTAGGGGGTTTACTAAAAAGAGGGATGACGACTTCATACAAGGACGTGTAGCAATAGGACAAAGGGGGACGGTTTTAAACAAAAAGAGGATAAATTTAGGTTAGATATTAGGAAGAAATTCTTTACTGTGGGGGTGATGAGGCACTGGAACAGGTTGTCCAGAAAACCAGGTTCAAGCCCAGGTTGGATATGGCCGTGAGCAACCTGGTCTAATGGAAGCTGTCCCTGATGTCCTGTGGGTAGGAAAGAGATTATGATCTTTGTGGTCCCTTCCAACCCAAGTCATTCTGTGACTGACATTGCAAGTCATTGTTTCAAACCATCAGTATATTCAGCTTGAAAGCAGCTTTTGGAGATGCTTACTGATGTTTTCTTCTAGAACCAAAGAGGCCGCTTTCTTTCTAGGCTTTTGTTTGTTTGTTTTTTAAAATTAAATAACCCATTTGTGGCTGATGGTCCTGCTTGTATTTGCTCCATATTGTGTGTATGTATTGGGTTGATTTACTGATTAGAATCAATGATTGTCTCTTAAGTCAGCTACAAAACCTATGGTAGAGCTTCAGGCACAGCACAAGTGTTCCGGATCATAATATGATTTAATCAAGGATATTGGCCTTATAGACATGCAGAGTTTTGTTTGGTGAGTATGTTCAGTAGTTGCCAGTTGTGCTGTGAAGATTGAGCTAAGCTGAACACATCCTTCTGGTTATCGCACGTCGGTCAGTAAAAGGTCCAGTTACCTGAATTGACCTTTGTCTGCGTTCAATGCCCTGATCACCCTATTAAATCAATTTCAAGGGCAGGCCTTTGTTTTGCTATAAAATGTGATTGCTATTACAAAGGAATACAAAATATTGCATTGGGTTGTTCAATAATGCTCAATTTCTTTGTGTAGTCTGATATTGTTGTCCCAGTAGTTGCAGGATATATTTTCCTTCTTTCCACCCACTTCCTGACAAAGAATTACCAAAGAAATATCCCACCATGTCTTCTGTTTAAAATTCATTGCCAAGACCGGGTACTCCAAAAAAGAGGAAAGCAGTGGAGTTATTTTAATTTGTTCTCCTATGTAAATAGACAGTGCTTTCATAAACAGGAAGAACTAAGCATCCTTAGGAAGCAGATTTGGACTAAGTACATTTTCTAGAAATATTTATGCTCTGCTCTTTGGATTTGCGATACCAATATTCAGCCTATGTAGTTGGGAGGGAAAGTGGACTTGGGTCATTTGCTTCATTATGGGATGCAGGTTAGTCTGTTCCAAACCCACATTTGTACCTTAGAACGATTCTGTGATTTCTGGAGGAAAAGTAATCTCCATTTGTATGATGCTTGATTCCTGTATTTGTTATACACCTCTAAGACATCTGTTCAGTTTCAGAGGGATTCCACACAATTTAAATTACTTTCATGAATTACTTACTGTGTAGCATTGTGTGTATGGGAAGCCTATCACAAATCACATCTATCAGAAAGGGAGTGTTAATGGAGCTAATTACTTGGATGTGACTGTATTACATGTTGCTTGTAACTAAGCTAATGAAATTACCCTGTTACAACAATTAGACACCTCAAATCTCATTTACTACTTTTAGAGTACTATTCTGTGACTTAGTAATTTGCTGGAAAGGGCTGTAGTCGTTGTAGATCTGTGAAAAAATTTATGTCTGTTAGTGTAAACTTCTCAAAGATATGTTTAATTTGTTATTGAAGGCACATACACTTAAAAAACAGTTTTACTGAGCTTTGTTCAGGTAGAAAGGGCATTCAGCTGTTGTATTTTAAACTTCTTTCTGCTCAAGGTCCTCCAAAAGATCCACCTGTTATGATAGACTGCCAAATTATTTGCAGGATTCAATATGTGCTGGACACCTTACTTTTCCTAAGTAATTCTGGAAACAAGCTTTGCATTTATGGCAGTGACTTAGGTCTATGTCTTTGTAAAATGTTCTTTTATATAGTATAGTAAGTAATGAACACTATACTTTTGCTTGGTTTGTTCTGAGTTCTGTTTTTCCTTCTCTATCCTATACCCTACCTTCTTTTCCACACTTTCTAAATGTTTCCTTACATCTCTTCTGATTTAGTCTTTGGTTAACATCACAAAGACTTTTGTGAGTAATAAAGACTCATTCACAAACTAAAACCAAATGAGACCTTGAGCAAAATGTCAGTCTTGCAAAATACCTGCTCTGACCATCAAGGCAAACATCCTTTTGGCTGCAAAGCCCAAACCTCAGAAATTCCTTTTCCGCTCCCTGTTTCCCTTTCCCTTTCCTTCCTCTTTAATTCTTAGTACCTTTTATTGGGGAAACAACTTTTCTTTTTCTGAAGAGCTTGAAGACTCCAAGTCTTGCTCTCCTTAGTCTGTTGCTCTGAAACATGCTGGCAGGGAAAGCATACCTCTTCCAGATTCAGGAACACAGACAGGGAGACCACAAAGCAGTTGTGAGGTCTGCTTATGCCTCACAACAACGGCTGAGCTGGGAAGCATGAATTCAAAGGAGGGGAGTAAATAACAGTAAACTCAGTGCTCTAACAGGAGTTATTTAGGATGTGTTACTATGGAGCATTTGCAGCTACTAACTGGGACTTGGCCTTAATCTGTCACTATATAAAACTGTTATTAGTTACACTCACAAGCACTTAAACATCTCCAAACAAAATGAGTAAAACAGCGTCTCATCGCATTTTAATGGTTTTACAATTTTAGTTTTAAGAGGGCAGTCGTTATTGTGTGCTTGTTGGAGTCTGCTGGTCATGATAATATTGGTCTCAGAGCAAAGTTTTCTTGGGCTAGTAGAAACTTTTGGAGATTTTTTCAATTTTGCAGAGTCCTTGCCCTTTGATTTGGTTAATGGAGACTTGCATATAGATGGGAGATATTGGTTAAACCTTCATCAACTCTTTCAGTTTCCACTTAATTTAGAATCTGAATCCTAGCCCCAACTCTATTAAAACTGAAATCCTAAAAGGTGTGTTTGTTTCGACCATTTTAATTTATTTATAAGTTCTGTAACCTAGCCCTTATGATCTCCTTGAAACATATGACCGTTAGACATATAATGACTAATTAAATAATGTTTGCACAGTTTATGTCTCATTAGAATTTATTGTGTATCTTGTACAATCGCTACTGTATCACCAGTCCCAAGGCAGCACTATAATTCAACACTTCCTCTGAATGCCCTATGGATAAAGACAAGCCCCCATGTGCTCTAGGTCTGTACGGTGTTATCGTGCCGGTGCTGAAGCAACTGAAATTTGTGGCAACTTCACTGCAGATTTGTGCTTTTTTTGGATGCTGAAATGAACAGTCTGAAAACTGGATTTGTTTGGTATTTTCTGAGTTTTTTTAGAATATAATTTGGATCAATCACTTCTTTATTTTTTTAATGTAATTTGATTTCAAACCCCTATTTTTCCATTGTATTGCTGAGCTAGTGCTTTGCTTTCACTAACAAGATTGAAATAGCCTCATATTGTCTCTCTGAACGTGACAGTTGACATCCTGAAGTTATACATTTATATATATTTAACCACAATTAAAACACACTGTGTTGCACTTTAAAAGCTGATCCCATCATCTTCAGTTTAGCTCTTTTTTCCCTCCCTTCACCCATGCCCCCATTCCAATGGTGGATTGAAACCAGGCTTTCTGGCTGCAGCCTTTTGAGATCTGAATTTCATCAGTGATAGAGGACTGGAATGTCTGATTTGAAGCAGAAAAGATTTATTGCAATCAATGTTAGTGTGTACAAAGTCACGCCATCCTGTTTTTCAAGTTACCTACTGCCTGTCTCTTCCCTCCAAGGACTCCACCTGACTTACACCTTCCTGTAGAACAGTCTACTTGCAATCCTATTTCAAACTGGGGTGTTTTTAATTGATTCATTCAAATATGTAATAATTAGGATCAAAGCATATTTCACAAATTGAAATTAATCACATTTTTAGTGTTGGCCCATGAACACTAAACAAGTTCTCATAGGGACCCCTATTAGAGATCATTGAAAGTTCAAAACTTAATTTCTCTTTAGTACATTTTTTGAGGAGAAGTAATAATTTCATACAAACTTAGTGGCTCTATGTGAGCTTTCCTTTTGGCACAAGTTTACATAAAAATAAAAATGTAGAACAGACAGTAGCTGTATTTCATAAACCATTCTATTAATTCAAGTTAATTTTTAATACTATACCTAAACTGACAGAAAGAAAAAGCTTGGCAAGGTAGATTATCTGTGGTGCTTCTAATTTAGAAGGGAGATTTTTATTTGTTTCTAAGCATGAAATCATATTGCCAATTGGCAACTTAAAAAGACATTTTCCAATGAACTGTACATGGAGTAAATAAAAAGTGTACAATCAGTCAGTAAGAAAGCTTATGGGGGGTTTCTTTTTATTTCTGTAACATTATATAATTATATGTAAATATAGACAAGTAGGAGCAGTTTGTTCAGACATATGTGTTCAAAGGGCTTTAAGCAGAGTTTGTCTCACATACTGTGAGTCTACCTAGTTTTGCTGTCACAGAGGTTCTTATGGCACACCCATGGTGTAAAGATGAAATGAAGTTCCTTTCCTGAAATATAGGAAGGATTCCATAAAATGTCTGCTGCTCAAAATCGATACTGGAAGTAAATCAGTTTACTGAATAAAAGATCTCTTTAAGAAGTGCCAAAAAAGCTGTGAATTATTTGACAGGTACAACCTTGCTGTTCTCTTACTGTCTCAAAGGATGATGATAGTAGAGAGAGTTAATTTCATGTGTGTCCCTCATGCAGATATTTATCATCAACACTGATATAATCTTAGATTTTCTTTAAAAACCTCCCAGATGAGTTTCTAGTACCGGCCAAAGATTTCAGGTTGGTTCCAATAAAAAGAAAAACTTTTAAAAGTTTGAGATAGACCATACATGACAGCTATGAGGGTGTTACAGGGTAAGGACATGACATGACAGAGCAGAATACTGGGCACGCTGGAGCACAAACCAGAACAAAATTTTTTTTACATGGTGTTTTGGGTGTCTTTTCAGTAGTCAATCAGATGGGTTCAGCATAGCTCTTGGTGTTGCTGGATTTACTGTTTAGTATACTAACAGCCTCAATAAAGTCCCAGAAATTCCAAATGTTTTCAGGATATGCTCACAAACCAAATAGAAATGTAGTTATAGGCCACGTGGGTAGCCCAGAATCTCAGGGTTATTATAACTAAGCTTTGCCAAGACTTTTCACAGGGTATCCAGAAAGCTAGAATAAAGGCAGGAGTCTGCATGCTGGTTTCTACCAGTGGTGTGGACCCATCTTTACAAGAACTTGGGCTATGAACAGACCTTTGCCAATGAATTTTTCTGTCTATTTCCTTTATATTTTAGTACAAGTCCAATTTTTTTGAGTTATAAGAATCTCTTCGCCTGCGCAGAAATAGCAGTCCTTCCACTTCATGTCCCAGAGACCCTGTAAAATGAGAGGGGGAAGGCCCAGGTTTGTGCTGAGAGACTTTGGAACTAGAGGAGTACATAGACTGGTGTTTCCCTCTAGAACATTGAGCCATGAAGGTTAGGAGCAGATTCTTTAAGTGATGATTTGGTATTTTCAGTACAAGCAGAGCTGAAACCAAGCTAAGCTTGAGGGCTAAGAGCCTAATCAGCTGCAATCAGTTTGCAAATTTTATGTTTAATTTTCATGTAATACAGTTTCCCCAATGCTCACCCTGGAGAAAGTTTGTATGTGCTGACACCTTTAGGCCCTTGGTATTGTATTTGATTGAAGGATTGATGGGTGAACTTTCCAGACCGTTTTGTGAATGTTTTGCTCTTCGGTGTGTGTGTGTAATCTGCCATGGCAATATCTACAGAATTAAAAGGGAGGAAACTTTTGAGAAGGTTTTAAACTGTATCCAGAAATCAAGTTAGAAGATGATCATATGATTGTTCTTGTGGAATAACTGTGTGCCTTTTGTGAAGACTCTATGGTAATTGTTTTGTTAGTTTTGACTTAACAATTGTAGTTATTTTACATGAATGTTGGTCGTGTTCTAATAAAGCCAAGCTGCCCTTGCTGTAAGAGCTAATGTAACTACTAGTTCACAATATGAAGTTATTTCTGTTTATTTTCCTTTTAATTTATTTGATTTATATAATCCATGCTATTGCCTCTTGGTCTCTGTTTACTAACCTCAGTGCATCCTTCTGTTGCTTTAAATCACAGTGACATTAATAGTACATTCAATTCAAAGCCATGTGTGGATGTATCTTAATAGTTTTACCTGTTGTTGGTTTAAATTATACTTGCTTAGGTCACAAAAGAAAGTCTGTTTAATCTGTTTCAGGTGGTTAATCTCAAAACACCACCGCTAAGATCCTTTATTTAGTTTTTCAATCTCTTCTTCCACTTTTTGTTGGTAAGTCTGTTGACTCCCATGGCAGACAACACTGCCTCCCTGTATCCTCTGCTGAGTTATCCTGTGTCTGGCCTTTGTCTTGGCTAAGCCAGCCTCTCTGCCAGCCTCAGTAGCCATCATCTGTTGTCTTTTACATGCATTTATGCATTCACAGGAAAATGCAGTCAGGCATCCATCTATTCTGTTAAAATCCCTTCTGCTCTGCTGCAGAACTCTTTACCACACAAGACATCAGTTAAAGAATTGACTATTCTTCTAAACTTTTCAGCTAAACAAGCTTTCAATTCGTATTTATGGTCCACCTCATGTTATTCTGGCTAAGGAGCTGCCTCACCTTACTTCACTAGCTGAAATTGCCCATTGTACCTCTAACTTTATTGATATTAATTTGGACAGCAGAAAAGGAGCTGACGAGGTGGTACTTGCATAGCCTGACTCACTGGAAGGTACAAGGAAGGCCTAGAGGTCTCTCCAGGGGAAAATCTGCGACTGTGTGCAGAACTTGCTACAATAACAGACTGAGCCTTTTTAAAGATGTACATTCTTCTCTAACACAGAAATAGTACAGTAATAACACCTTCAACTGAGCTCCCATGTTCTTCTGAGCTTTGTGTTTATAATCTATTAACACAGGCAGGCATTGGCAAGTACTTTCCCCGCCATTTTTCAGTGTGAATATTCATCTAAAAAGTTTAATAAATGGATATTATGTATTTCTGAATTACTATATGGTGAAGTAACAGAAATTCTAAATTATTTATGCAGGATCTCACTGGCAAAGTGAAGGGCAAAGACTGTGACTGAGATACTAGTGCATTTGAGATATAAATGGTGTTTGGATCATTGCATGTAGACATAGACATTTACTGCTCAGCACGCCTACCTCTGACACACTAGCCCAGGTGGATTTATTCCCTTATTAA
Organism: Myrmophylax atrothorax; assembly: GCA_026770055.1. Classification (NCBI taxonomy): domain Eukaryota; kingdom Metazoa; phylum Chordata; class Aves; order Passeriformes; family Thamnophilidae; genus Myrmophylax; species Myrmophylax atrothorax. The sequence continues at coordinate 118,782,956 of JAOXXN010000395.1, forward strand.
TGCTATTAAAAATTATTGCTCCATACAAGATGAAAATATGCCCTTGAGCTAACAGTTTAACATTTATTTCCAATCTTATTTTGGGGTTTTTTTGGAAACATATAAGAGAAATATCCCTCATTTTGCAGGTGGACTAAAGTGGAACAGTGTAAACTTTTGTATTTTAGTGTGAAAAATGTAAACACAGATGAAATGTACTTCAGAACTCATTTTGCCAAAGCTTTTCTTGGATGATTTCCATCAACGTACTTATTATAATTATTTTCTAAATGTTACCCATGTGATTCTCATTTGTTCCATGTTTAATTCCCTATCTTAAATTGGGGCACTCAGGTATTACTAAAGATGGCAGACACCTAAAGATTTGTAGGTTCAACCTGCATAATAGCCCCACAGTGGTCACATAGTGCTCACATGCTTTTACATGAATTACAACAAGCAGGTTGAAATTCTGTACATGGATTCAGTCTTGTGCCTTTTGAAGGTTAGAAGCAGATGTTATCCTTGTCATGATACTCCAGGTATAAAACTAATATTTAAAATTTACTCTTTTTAATTTATTTCTGGTATTCCACATGTAAAAGCCTAAGGGTTCTCATCAAAAGTAGCTAAACCAAGTCATTAAAGATCAAAGCAATTGCAACATAATTAGGGCTACTATTGAATTACATTATCCCCATCATCTACTTCTCTCATTCCTTCTGCCTTAGACACCAGCCACAAATAAATACCGTCTCTCAAATACGGGCTAAAAATCAAAACTTCTCAGCTTAGACACTACTTAGAATTCATAAAGGTGTAGCTTATACCAATAATAAAAATTTTGGAGATAAGGATCCTTTCACTTATCTTTGTTCTATATCTAAATCATTTCAATTAATACTAACTGCCTGCAGTAAGATGCAGAGTCTGTCCACTAAAATGTCTTTATCCTACAAAATGTGCCCCTTCTCCTACTCTTTCACTTCCTGTCTTAATTTAAAAATGTCTGATTGGATCACAATGTCATTTCCAGGTTATCAGGCAGTTGAGGAAGTTGTAATGCTAACACTAAGTTGACCATCTTGCAATCCTAGATGAACATTAAAAAACCATAGAGAAGGGCCAGCCCTAGCAAAAATGTTAAATGCAAATCAACACTATCATTTATAGGCTAAATCTCAAGACAGAGCATGATTCTTCTTGCAACATTTGATTGTTCTGGAATGCCAGTGGAGATCATGTAATTCCCTAAAAAATGTTTAATATATCTTCAATTTGCTTCAGAATATCTTTTTATTTTAAATAGTACAGCATAATACCTCATTTAGTGAAGCAGAGGATGGAAAACAGAAAAGCCAAGAGACCCCAACTGTTAAAAAGCAACTGTTCCATCACTATCCTCTACATCCCATCCAGTCCGAGAGGCAGAGGGCAGCCTTGTGTTTCTTTATTTTCTATCCTCCTTGGCTTTGGTTTGTGTTTTGATTCCAAATGTTATAAGACACAAGGTGGGTTATTAAAAACTATTTATTAGCTTGTTAAACTGAAATGCCTTTGCTCCTTGGCCAAGTTTTATAGGAGCCCACAAAACATTGAAGTACCTCACAGGCAGAGCCCCACCTTTGCAGATGACATCAGTGCAATAGGACTTGATTTTTCAATAAATCTTTAAATATATATTTGTAACAAGTACACATTCTTACATGTATTTTCTTTCATTTAAATCAGCCAAGTTATATGAAGTAATGATTTATGTCACCCAAAGGATCTTAAGAATTTAGAATCTACAAGCCTGATCCTAAGGTCTTTACTGGCCTGAAATGTCAGAGGATATATAAGGTTTGATATAGCATTTTGCTTTGAATTAAAAAACACCATTAAAAATCATTTGCAAGTATCAAAGGCTAACTTTGCTTTGTATCCAAAAATTGAAGGAGTAGTAATTAAGATACACTACAGCTTATTCCACACATACAACTTTCACCAGTTTGCTCGATGGACTCTATCTTTTCAGCAATAGTCTTGTACTCCATCACAGCAGGCATTGGTCCACACACATGGGTGTATCTTCATGAGCATTGCAACTCGACCAGGTGAGTGAGCACTCCTGAGGAGACTCAGCTTTGCTCTCTGATAGTCCATGTTGCAGAGCACTGTCTTCGCACACAGCTAAGCCAAGCTGGAAAATGTGCTTCAGCAGCTGAACTAATGAAGCCCCACCACTCACAGGCATTTGTTCCACATTGCCCCACTAGAGCTCCTCTGAACCAACACCCCCCATCCTCCCAAACACACACAGTTTGGAAGGCAGGTCCTCAGCACCGGCTGTTTCACTTTCCAGACCCGCTCATGTTGGAATGCACAACTCACTGGGGTAGATACATATCATGTTCCTCATGAGCCAACTACAAAGCAGACTGTAACTGCAGCCTCAGCAACTAATCCACATGTCTGCTGCACATCTGTGCAGTGAAGAAGTGTCTGTGATAAGCTTTTTGGGAGGGTTTGTTGGGTTTTTTCCTTTAAACTTCTATCAGGGAATCTTGAATCTGGAGTTAGGGTTTTCTGTAATCAAATATAATTTCACTGAAGAGATCTGTTGTGTCTATCTTGTCTGCCCCATCAGTGTCTCAAACTTCCATAATCTCAGTGTTTTATAGACAATTTTTTGTTCTTTAAAAATCTCTTACCTGGAAAACTGCTCCATTTTAATGTGACAAGATTAATTTCACTAAAACCAACACAATTTAGGCTTGTCAACTGGTAAGTTTCAGTGACATATGTCAAAGCTGCAGTCCCACAGTGGCTTGTCCAAGGTAATAGAATGAATTGTGATACAGTTCCTAAAAAATGCCATCCTTTTAATACAGTCTTTTCCCTGATTCATCTCTGTGTTACCCCTTTTTCTTCTGAATGGAAGTTCACATTACACCATTACAAGAGAGCACTCCAAAAGGCAAGAGAGAACCCACTTCATGTATTGTTTTGAAAGTTCTCTGAAGTGAAAAATTATATTCTTGAGGATGAACATTCCACAATGCCTTAAGGTACAATACATTCTCTAAAAATGATGCCTAAGCATATTTTTTTTACTATCTGTAATGCTTCCAGCGTAGTAAGATTACAGACACACTAGTGAGGGGTTGCTGGGAGCTATAACAGTCAAATCTTTCCATAAATTATCAGCACAAGAAAGCAGCCTTTTACTATAAATTGATTTAACACTAACAAAATCATGCTTATCTTAATGAGTTAATTTGATGCTCAAGTGTATATCATATACATTTCCTTAGGGCTTTAAATAGAACCTAAAAATAGTTGTAATGGATATTTAAAGTGAATTGTTTCTCTCACATAGTATGGAATCATTAGATCTATGTCTGAATTAACGCAACAGATATGTAGAAAGGTGAAATGGAAATTTCAGTGGAAAGACAAAATGGACTTGTCAATACAGAAGCCTTGATTTATGAGTTCTTTCATTAATGTATTTCAAATAAAAAGCTATAAAATAAGAAGGTCATGAAGAATTGCTGACATCACTTATGATTATTTGCTATCTTGGATACTTTTATTATTGTCTTAATGTCCAGTAGCTTTAAGCTACCTACCATGCTGCATAATAAAAGACAATTGCTCCAGTTATTTTCAAAGGCTATATATTTCTTAGCTGTATAGTAATGGTGCCTTTTCTTTTTTACAGCAGAAAAGGATCTTCCTTAAAGCTATTCAATATTTGTGATGAATTAAGATTTTAAAAGTAATTGAATACTTAATTGAGAATTAATCTAAAAGTCTTAAAATTAAGTAAAAGCTCAGCTTAGAGAAGGTGAAACAGACCTGTTTTGTGTTTTTGTTTGGGTTTGTTGGTTTTGGTTTTTTTTTTTTCATTCAGAATGACCTCTGGGTGTGAAGTCTGCTCAGGTGATGATGGCAAAGTCAGCATTGAACCAGCACTTCATCCCTGAAGGGGAAGTCCATTTCTTGAAGGTGTAACATTCAGGTGAACACTAAAGTCCTCAGCCTGTCTAGGGCATTTTTAGCAATAGTATTTCCTAGCTATTTCAAACAAGTTTTATTTACAGATTACAATTACAATCTGATTGACATTTAAAGTCTGGTGGCAGATTACATTTAATTCTTATTCTTCTCACCAAAACTGTCCCCAGTTTCTCTAAAATGGTTAACTTTACTGTAACTGCATCTGTCAAACAGAGGTTGTACTGTTGTGAGAGAATGCACACTGGTGACAATAAAATCTCAATATTGCAGAGAATATGCACACAGACAAAAAATTGTAATAGTTTGGAAGAACTTTTCTCCTAAAAATAGAGATGCACTACAAGGGAACACTGGTAGCATACACGGGGAATGCAGATGATAGCCTCTGCTGAAGGACAGTGCTTTTTAATCCACTGTTCTGCAGAAAAAGTAAAATTGTCTGACTTCTTAACATTTTAATCTGTCTTTAGCCAAATGTTTTAGTAAGCACTGCCAAATCTTGTTAATCCATGGTACCTATATTTCTAGGAACACCCAAACTACCTTGTAGTGTGTGCCGCTGTTTTATTCTATAATATTAATAAGCATACCATGAATGGAAAACTGTAAAGCAAATGATACAGAATCCTGTTCAAAGCAAAATAGAGCCAACCCCAAAATAACATTTAAATTGAAACATGGGGGAGTATATACAAAATTTTCATCCTATGCAGAAAAAAAAAAAGTAGAAACATAACTCCCCCATATATAGCACAACCTACATATTTCTGCTCCCCCTTATAGTCATTTGAACACTGTGTTTTAGTATATTGCAATACTACTTAGGTGTTTATCTTAAAAATTAAGAAATGTTTAGGAAATGACACAGTTTAGCCAGTGGCAAATAAGTGAAATTAAAAGTTGGCCTTTTGCCACTGAAAACAGAGACATGCTCCTAATGTGTTGACTCAAACCTCATAACATTTCTGGCAAATGAAGCATGAAACATATTGTCAGATAAGTAAATATTGTTGCATCCAGAAAACTACTCTACAGGAATGCTAAGTTTCCAAGTCAATCACTGAGGAGTTAATAATTGCTGGAGTTAAATTGCCTACATAATATTAATTCAACCTACTTCTGATGATGTTCTTTAATTACATGATAATTGCACAGAATGTACTGAAGGCAAGATCCAACTGTTAGTCCAGCTCTGTCTGGACTACTTCCATCCAGCCATTTGCTGTTCTTCCATTTGGCCAAATGCTTGGATCTTGAGGGGTCACCTCAATGACATCCTTCTGGGAGGGGGCAGCAGGAGGCACATGTCTCTTTACGTGGCTGGGCTCAGAGCCAGAAGTCATGGGGCCAACATAACCTGCGAAAAGAAATCCCGAGAGCAGGATATAGCCCTACATCTGCAGAGCTTTGTTCACCTGATTCAGTGCATGAGTCTGCTTGTGGGAACACTTGATAGCTGAAAGGTGTCAGTGAACAAAACAGAGGCTTTCAAGAAGATCAAGGACAATATTAATACTACAAGAAGCTGAAAACCACTCCAGTATTGAATTGGCCCTTATCTCTGTCACAGAATTCTTCACTCATAGATGATCAGATACCTTTAATTAGGTTTCTCTCAACTGCCTACTGCCAATCCCCCAGCACTAGATGCAAGAAATGGGAAAAGAACTTCTTCAGGAAAATCATCCTTATTTGTGAAGCATTATGATAGTACTAAAAATAGGACTGAATTCAAAGACCAAGAATAAATACTTGTCCTGTATTTGGTACAGTAATCTGAGAAAAAGTATAGAACAGCAAGCCATGTAGAAGCTGTTGTCTGTTCCATAATCACATGAGGGAGGCTGTGGAAGAAATGGACAATAGTGTCATTAGAGACTGCCATAATGATAATGTACAAAGAGTAGATTCATAACGACCTTAACTCTGACTATTTTCACTTTTGAGAGGAATTCTTGTCTTTTCCATGTTCCATTTTGTACGGTTTTCTTTAATATGGGAAACTGAGAGAAGGCACAGGGGAAGGAATGCTTCTGCACAGCTGCAGCAAAGACCTCAGCCATCTGAGTTGTCCATGGTTGGCTACTACCTAGTGTTAAGCCACACATTTTAGCAGTGGTTTTGACAGTAGTAGTTTCACTGCACTACAGAGGGACTCAGAACTGCTGCTTTTCTTCTCAAATTTCTGAAGGGAAAAATTTCACCACTGGCTATAGACATGCTCATTTCTGTTTCTCAGCCCTCTCCTACTTCCTTCTGCTTTGGTCTAGACACTCAGCTTCTGACATTTCTCAACATATGCCTTTATTTCCTTGTCTCTCTTTCCTCTTGGATCAGTTTCTTTCCTGCCAGGACACCAATGTGAATGGCATACCTGATGGATAGAAACTGATTTTCTGTCTTCAGTTCTGGACTAACTGAATGACCAAACTACTCCATTCCTTGCAGCACTTCTCTCAGGGAAACATGCATATTTCCAGTATTCTCAGCCACAAGCATTTAAAAAATCAGGAGTCAGACCACCACAACAAATCATGAAACTGCCTTTGCATCCATAAGACTGTTCAAAAAGAAAACAAACAAACTTCTATTGCTCTTTTTATTAGACTTTTTAGTTGTTGAATTTATTTTCAAATATTTTTGAGATTTCAATATGTAGTTACCCCATGTTTTCAGGCTTTTCATTATGTTAGTGAGTGCTGGAAACCTTCTCTTAAGAGTCTTGACAACTAAGATTTTCCTGAGCTCAGCAAAACTTCAGAAGTTGCCATTTTAAGAAGAATGTAATATGGAGCAAGAGGTGGATGAGAACCAGGAGCATTGTCAGCTCTGCCCCTTGGCCATCACACAGGAGCTGTGTGGGGACAAAGCATGCTCAAGGGCCAGAGGATCCTTGGAAAATTTAGCCACCAGACTTCAGCTGACTGTCCTGAGCATGTAGCAATGTGCTTTCCAGAGCTGTCTCCATCAACATTTTAGTTGACAGAGATTTTTGAAGTGAGAAACCTAGTGAGCAGATTCAAACTTCTGCTCCAAGCATTTTTACATGGACAGCCCCATTTTGATCTTAATATTATTCCTGGAAATGGGGGAACCATTTAAGATGACAGTCTATAGAAGAATTCAGCCTGAAGTGAGCACCCAGCATGACATACTTTAGCATAAAGATTTGAAATATGGCAAAGTTCTGAGCAACTCAAATAGAATTTACTGAGGGGAAAAAAATTGGACAATGAGGCATTGTTACCATTTGTGTTTAACAAGAGATGAACTTGGGGATTCTAATGCATTTATTTGTATTCCACTTTAAAATTTGTTCTAGCACTTATCTATGTATTGATACTATGTGAATGCGTTTATATACTACACTTATATTACTGGATTTAAATACCTAATTTTAATCATGTATTTAAAAGGATCTGTTCTTTCATATTAGTGCAGTTTTCCTGTATTTTTAAACCCATCTTTAAATGTAATTTCAGGACCTTATCCTACTCTAAAATTCTGGATTATAAAAGATATCTTTCTGCTTAACAATTCCATTCAAAATTTCATTTTAACATATAGCAATTGGAAATAAACATATTTAGTATTAAGAATAGTGATTATTTTGGCTTTGTAGCAGTTTGGGCTCCAAATTATGTCCTGTCACTTTGAAAACTTTCCTTTACTTATTGTGAGTTAACAGCTTCGAGAATGGAGAAAAAGGGACAAGATATATTTGATAGGCTTCAAACTTTACTTCTTGAGTGTTTTCTACTTATTTGTATACAGATCTGAATTCAGTTGGTAAATGTATTTCCTCATAAGTTATGGATATCACAGGTTCATTTACAACC
>JAOXXN010000395.1:118790878-118802712 GCA_026770055.1 Myrmophylax atrothorax
GTGATGGTTATTTTTCTCATTTGGGCTCAGACTTGAAGAGTAACTTGCTCCTTTGCTCAGAAATAAGGACCGTGGAAAACTTCCTTGGGAAATGGCTGTAGAGCATCTCTTAATGGTATTTAAATAATTGAAATGTAAATATCATTGTTCTTCACATTTAGAGTTAAAAATTTATCAGGGAAACTGTTTGCCCTGTGGCTAACAGAGGAGTTAAATGATGATCTTGGAGCAAAATTACACCCATAAATACCTAGAATGCTATGAAAAGAGCAACCTCTACATCATTATTTCTGAATTGAGCTCTGCAATGAGCTTAGAGGAGTTAAATGTATAGAGATGATAGGTGCATTATTAGGATGGAGATCTGATAAATGAAAAATGTGCACAACAGTATAATACATGTTGTAAAATTCAGGAAAACCTTTCTGAAGATTAGTACTCAGTTTGCTTTGTCCATCATGTTTTTCCTCCATCTCTCTGCTATGTCTCTGGCTTGCTGTTTCTCCAGACCACCATTTTTCCAGCAGTTTCCTTTTTCTAACCCTGGAGAAACAGGATGATTGCTAAGGAGGGGAAGAGAAGAAAGACCACACACAAGTATTTATTTCTTAAACACATCTGAAGTTTGGAACAGGGATACTGTTCATATGATTAGATTGTCAATTTGCTATTTTCTCTCATTTCCAAAAATGTTATACAACTATGATAACATAAATCTGTCTCTGCAGCCGTACTAGCCCAGGGCACCAAACTGAAGTTAATTTCAGAACCAATTGAGGTGTATCTATGTAAATTAACTCTGTAGACAGATATATGGGTTGTTAGTTTTTCTTACAATAAAGAATCCTCTTAGCATAAACCTAGTCGTATATGATGGCCATGGCCAGCTATTGGCCTAATACCTTTTTGTGATGTGAACCTTTTGTCGTTGATCAACACAAACAGGCACACACACACACACACCTCCCGAAGGCCAAATATAAAGAAATAAGAATAAATACTCTGGGCTTGAAACACTACACTAGGGCAGAAAGAAGAGACATAAGTCTCTTCTTGTCATTCAAAACTGAGAGAAAGCAAATGAGAAAATGTGAGTGAGCCAATAGCAAGCATGCAGGCATGAAAGTACAGTCTGCCCAAAGTGCAGCATAAAGCTGAAAATGTTTGAACTGCCAACATTAATGTTTTTACAGAAAGGTATTAATTTCACACCTACTCTCTATACTAGTAATGTTAAACTTTGTACAAGGAGCACAAACATATTAAATCACTCATTAACAAGGGTAGAAGGAACAGAAAACACAAAATGCAATAGAGATGATTTTTCATATAATACTGAGTGAAATTTCATATGCATGTCCTTATAAAATGAAATATCTGTGCTACAAATAGTTACAAACAGAAAAAGAAGATTTTGAACTAGGATTTAAAAATTGGAAAGAAATATAATTGTTTCAGAAATATTGGCAACATTTTTTATATTAACCTTTATATTTTAATACTGTTTCTCATCTCTACTGCATCTACAAGATACTAAAATTTGCTAATACTGATTTACGGCTTATTAATCAAAGTGAAACTGTAAAGTATTTCCTATCATTATTGTGAGTTAAATATTGTATTCTAGGTAAAGGTTACCTGTCCAGAAGCTAGATTAATAATTGAGAAGTAAGACTAATGGCGTATTAGCCACTGGTGAAAGAGGAAAATTATGAAAAGCTATAAGGGTGACTTCATTGGCTGTTATAAATCTGGCAGGGTAATGATGTCACATAGATTTTTATCTTTAAAAAGACATTAAATTAATCCGGTAAGGCAAGACAAAAGTGGCTTAGAATTACACGTTAATATTAATCCAGTGCACAATGTAATATAAACTCAAAATCAATTCCTAAAGAAGAGTCTTGACCAATTTAATAAGTACAGAAACTCCCATTATCAGTAATAAAACTATTAAAAAAATTGAAGAATGAACATTTATTAGTTTAAATGTGTTGTACTTACACAGTATGATGGAAAAGTGAGGTACTTTTTATTCATGCTTGCAATTCTAATGTATATAAATCACAGAAAGGGCCATTGCAAAAGAGCATTTAGAGAAGACGGAAGGGACTGGTAGTCATTAGCAGCAAAATAAGAAGTTTTTGTGATAGAGGGAGTGCTGGAAAGTAATTTCACCTCCTTTGCTTCCAGGAGACTAAAGGATGCTACTCTACATTATAAAAACAAACTTAACAACTGGGCATTTCCCTTTAATTCAGGTTAATTCCTATCTGTTATGTTCAGCCCTTACTGCCATGGCAGCACATTCCAACCCACAAAGCACCAGATCACTGATCACAAACATGTGATGGTGCATATTGCAACTGTTCCCCGTGCTTCCTAGAGTGCTGTTCCCCACAGGAGAAGACATTCTCTGGATTTTTCTTCAATGGGCATGGCACAATAGGTCTAGAACAGGAATTGGGAATATTCTACACAACCTTTTGAGATCCTTACTAGATTTGTTTGACTGTGGATAGGCTTTCTAAATCATAGTCCCAATTGAACTTAGGAGTGAGATTGTGCTTTTGCATTTCCCAAGAGTCAAAGTCTGGAGGTGCTGTTCAGGGCCCTAAGGTTCCCAGATCTCAGCCTCCAGAAGACTTTTTTAGAGCAGAGTAAACAGCAGCCAAGCCCATGGCTTTTGCTCTGTTTTTCTTTGTGGTAGTTCATCTGCCTCGTTTGTCTCAGATGGTCCTGGATTGATACAGTTTTACACTGTGTGTATATATGAGCCATTGATTTTTGAGTGGGTGAAGGCAAAGCTGTTTATCTATCCATCACACTACTTGTTTCTCTTCCTGAAATACTAATTTGAACCATGATAAACAACAGAATAGTACCTTATTCCATGAACTACTGGTTAGTGATACAGTCCCATGTTCATTTTGCACAAAAGTTCAAAATGAAGAACAAAAAATTCATGTGATGTGGAGCCTGTAAATTCTTTTTGTTTGCATAAGCTTTTGGGAACAGAATATTTTTTTCTCCCTGCACATCTGACTTTACAAGAATTTTGCTTTCTAGGAAGAAAAGACATACTGTGCTTTCATTTGCAGATGGCTAAATGGATGATTGTCCCTGTGGGCTGTATAAACCAGCCTTTTGGCTTTGTTGGGAATACCTTCTTAGGAGATTGATGCAGTTTTGTTTTGTTTTGTTTGTTTGTTTTTATTTTTTGCTCTACCCTGCATAGTGCTCTGCTGATCTATCTTTGGAACAAGTCACACGCCAGTTGCTCAAGAAAGGAGATCTGTTGGTAACTGACATTACAAAGAGTCCACAGAAGATTAAAAGAATATTGTTCTCTCTTCTTCTTTTCTTTTATCTTCCTCTCTTCTCTCAGAGTTTTGTAAGCTTATTTAGTAGGCTGAGACAGGGTATGTAATAAATAAGATTATTCTATAATTAGCTTCTGACAAAAAATATGCTGAACTTACCAAGACTTGCTGAAATGTGAAAGAAATAAAGTTACAAATGTACAGTAATATTTGGCTAGGTATAAACATTAATAGATATTATTTGTTGAAATTGCTTCTCAAAATCAGGAAATTATTGGAAATGAGCAGAAATCGCTAGGATTGATGCTGTTTCAATATTAATATATTTCCTCCCTGTTAAAATTTTATAAACCCTTTCTCTGTATTATGCAGAAACTAGAGAAATGTATATCTTTTCTTCTCTGCATGATTAATTAACAAATTGGCCAAAGGTAACCTTCAATCTTACACCCTAATCCCAGAAGAAAAAAAAAATTGAAATCATGTTAAAGGCAAAAAGGAAAAGAAAAATAACTAAAAAAACCCTGATTGTATAACTTTGGGAAAGAATAGTTTCAGCTTTTTTGCCATAGTGACATTCTACCATGTCGGTGGCACTTTACCTCAATAATCACTTCTATTTTGATTAACAAACATGTGGGGTTTTTTTCCCTTCAGTCAATCATGCCTGGTAAGAAGATGTTGCTTTAAGCACTATAACCAAAAATTAATTGGGTGCTAGAGGCTCAGAAGGATGTTCTGCTTTCAGAAACTGGAAAGCCCCTTTCTGATTTTGGGAGCATGCACAGTCAGTCCAAGCTCAGAGCTGGAGACAAGTTGTGTCCTGCAGTGTTATTCTCTTCCTGACATATCCTGCTTTGTGCTGATGTTGTGGTTTGTTCTGCACTTCCCGTTTCTGCCTATGCTGTACAAGTGCTCAAGATGATGAGCTGAAGTTGTGGTTTACTGTGGCTTACAGGGGTGGCAAAATCCACTGCTGTCTATGAGGCATTTGTGAAGAGTGAGTTGCCACTGCAGCATGCTAATACACAGCCATTTTACACAGGAGTACCTTTTGAGGAGTTTTGTAGCCTTCCTTTCAAGAATGACTGCCTGATCAGATAAAAGCTTTTTTACATGCTCAATCACTTTGAATTTTTTTCCTATGTTTGTTTTCTAATAAAGATACAGCTGACCTCACATATTTACTAGCAATAGATGAAAATACTTGGATAATAATTAAGGACATGATTTCTGTTCTATAAACTGGTTTGGTTTGATTTAATAAGTGCTGAACTTGATCCATATGGAAGTGAGGGCCTCGTTCCTTCAAACAGATAAACACACTACAGACTTTATACAGCTAAGATGTCTGTAATTTTTATAAGCTAGCAGAGAGGCTGTTTTATTTAACATAGTTAATATTGAAAATATGATTTGATTCTAAGTTTAAAGGAGAAGTGCAAATTCTAAACTGCAGCCTTTGTTAAGGCTTTCTAATTCCATTCCAAGTATTATGGAAGTCTGCTGTTTGAATAAGGCCAAGTCATCTTTTAATTCCTAAACTGGCTCCCATAAAAGGCTGGAAAGTCTTTGATCTGTGTTAAAGAGAAGATCACCAGGGAGAAGCCTCTGCTTCTGTTTGTCCAAATGTTGCAAGCAGAGTCTCTAGGCTATAGCTAACAATTCAAATTATATTTGTTTGTGTCTTAAACAGACTTTTTGATTTGCATATAAAAGGGATTTCAATGGCAATATCAGCTCTTTCATGGGATTTGCAACGGAGGAAAAAGGCTAGTTTAAGTTTGATCTAATCAACTGGCCTGAAATGATGTCACGTAATTAGTGTGTAGTAGTATAAATATTGCCTGATATTGAATTTCCAAAGTTATCTGGTATGTACATAACAAGGCTGATAAAGGCTATACAAAACTGGGAGATAGAAACTTTCCCAAAATTAGACAAAAAGCATGGAAATAGGATACACCACATGGAATGGAATGAAATAGAATAGAAATTTTCTTGAAAGAAAGAAAATATCTGGAAGGACTATTCTAGGAGGAATAAGGGAAATTAACCCTTTGTAGAATACAGTTTCTAGTGAGGTCCCCTGAGATTTTTCATTGGTTGTTGTGAAGGTAAATAGAAAGTACAGAACTAGGTTGAAGAGCTGTTCTAATTATTTAATAGGGAAAAATGTGAAGGGACCCCAGAAGAAGGCTCTGTGCTGCAGCTTATGTTGATGGCATCTAGTTTTATTTTGAGTGAAGTAGGAGGCAGCATGCAACAGAACTGTCTGTGACTGAAGTTATACCTCTCATAAACAGAAAGGTTATTTATAATCACCTGGAAAATTGCCTACAAGTGATTTTTCTACATAGCACGCTCCTGTAATGACCTTTTTTCCTTCCAGAGAAGGTCAAAGATGATTTAATGTTTTCTGCCTTCCATGACAGCCTTAGCTGAGGTCTTACATAGAAAACACTGTTCTTGCAACTCAGACCTTGTTATTCTCGAGTATTTTTCACAACCAAATGCACATACGAGTTGTCCTACAGAAGGATGATCAGCAGCTATGTGATTAGATTAGGCTGGTGCTTATCTCTTCATGTCACCGAAGTCCTTGGCCACATGCAAAACATGAGCCAGCACTATGATCAGGTGGCCAAGAAGGCCAATGGCATCCTGACCTGTATCAGGAACAGTGTGGTCAACAGGACGAGGGAAGTGATCCTTCCCCTGTACTCAGCGCTGATGAGGCCACACCTTGAGTACTGTGTCCAGTTCTGGGGCCCTCAGTTCAGGAAGGATGTTGAGGTGCTGGAGCAAGTTCAGAGAAGAGCAATGAGGCTGGTGAAGGGACTTGAGCCCAAGCCCTGTGAGGAGAGGCTGAGGGAACTGGGGTTGTTCAGCCTAGAAAAGAGGAGGCTCAGGGGAGACCTCATCACTCTCTGATAGGAGGTTGTAGCCAAACGGGGGGTGGTCTCTTCTCCCAGGCAACTATCAGTACGGCAAGAGGGCATGGCCTTAAGATCTGCCAGGGGAGGTTTAGGTTGGATGTTAGGAGGAAATTCTTTACAAAGAGGGTGATCAGGCATTGGAATGGGCTGCCCAATGAGGTGGTGGATTCTCCATCCTGGGAGGGTTTCAAGACAAAAGTAGACGTGGCACTTAGTGCCACAGTCTAGTAACCATGGTGGTAGTGGATCAAGGCTTGGACTTGATGATCTCAGAGGTCTTTTCCAACCCAGCTGATTCTATGCTAAGGGTGATACTTGCTTTCTCCATTATCACCGTTTGACCATTATTTTATTTCCCTTTTAATGTTAGGGGTAAAAAAAATCATGATTCAGTTTACAAGTGCAAACTTTGTCTCTTGAAGCCTTACATCTTCCCTCTCAGTATGAAATACAACAACTCTAGAGGAAAATGTACCTTATTAACTATATAGTAAAGATCTTAACTAGACCAGTTTGTTAAATACACTGCTTCAGCATGTCAACTTTCACTGGTTCCATGAGAATGATGTAGTATCATGACCTCATATTAAAAGCTAGTGCAAAGTACAGCTGGTCTTCTCCAACAGGCCTTTTAAACAATGAGAATATGTTGCTTTTCTGCCTGCTCTTCTCCAAAAGGCACATGTGCCCCAAGTAGTATGTTTTTAGCCTAATAGTCAGAAAAATAAAGGATATCACCTCTTCCTGTAAACTTTGCCTTTGTTATCTATGTAATGAATAATTGCTAGAATAAAGGGTCTGGACAATCTTAATGACATCCAAAGAGTTCAAAGGGGTCTGTAAAGTTTGTCATCACTGCTTAAGTTGTCAAATCATAGAAAATAGTCCTGGAAAAGACCTCAAGAGGTCATGAAGTCTCTAAACTAAGATCAGCTATACCTATCTTTTTTTTCCTGAAAGATGTTTGTCTAACCTTTTCCAGTGATGGAAATTCCATGACCTTCACAGAGAATGTATTCCAAAGCTTTTCCTTAATGTTTAACCTTTGATGCTGTCACTGCTTATTCTTTCCACTATGAGCAAGTAGAACAGATGAGTTTCTTCTTCTTGACAAGAGCTTTGCATGTAATTGAAGGATGCTATGATCTTTCCCCTCTTTCCTAGCAAACTATTTTTCTATCTTTGTGTTTTATAATCTCTATTTTCTTTGCTCTTTTCTGGAGAGGTGATGAAGCAAAAAGATTTTATAGTCTCCTTCCAACCCTGTTACCTTCCTTTCAATCTTCCTGCTAGTTTAGCAAGGAGGATAAAGATAAGACTCTTTGGATCATTGTGTTCTCTTCAAGGCTACCTGAAGAATTTGCTCTGGTATTGTTAGTTATTTCTATTGTTATTTAGTTAACGCTTTGCTTTTGCTGATTGGGTTTTTTTAATATTTCTATGTTGAATGTAAAATTATTGATGTGACTCTCAGAGGAGTTTTGTCACTTCTTGTCTCGCTGAACATATTTCCATCTGCCTGTAAAACAGGTTATACATGCTCCTTTGCATTGAAAGATTTGGTTACCTTGGTTTCCACATAATCTGCATCTGTAGTTAAATGTATTAGTTAACTTTGGTTAAAATATCATCACTGAGACTCTGATTTAAACCATTACCATAAGGAAAAGCATTATTTTTAAGAAAAACATTATTTTTAAGGGTCATCATTAGGGACATAATATCCCTTTGTTTCCTGCAAACAGGTTTTTTTCTAAGACATTTTGTCTGGTTTAGAGCTTCAGAATCACCTCTGTATTGAACTTTATGATTACTTAGCAGCAGGGTTTTCAGTTCCTTTTGTGTCTGTACTTCATCTATGGACTGAACAACACCCATTTCCACTATGAAATGTAGGTCACTGCTTTTTTCTTTTTCCCTACGCAGCTGTCCTTCTGGCAGTCCTTGTGGTGAACTTCTTACAGTTTTGTTTCAGTCCCTGAACTCTACAGGACTGAGCCAAAAACTTTGTCATGGAAGTCCCATCAATAAATATCTGTTTCTCAGGCTCCTGGGACCAGTCTTTTTTTTGGTGTTCTGCTGAAAACTCCAAAGTTGTGCCTGGTGGGAAATCCCCTTGTAACATCTGTTCTGGGACTGTGCGGGTAAGTCATTATCAATTGTTGCAGTGCTGCTTTGCTAATGCAACCTGTGAACAAAAGAAAAAATGGATGTTGAAATTAGACATTGAAATAAATTCTCCACTGCCAATACCCCAATAAAGTTACATAACACTTAATACTTGCATGACTTTGGGAGCATTTCGTTGCTCTGAATTGTGAGTAACACAATTGTGGCACCTATTGGAACTCATTACTCCTGGGCAGGGGTGTTGGACTTCGATACAAAAATGCAGATATGTGGCTTAAAATAGTTTTGTGCATAAAAGATCATAAAATTAAAAAAATTAAAGTACTTAAATCAGAAAACAGTCAAAGATTTGAAATGGCTTTAGCCTGGAAAATTAGTTTTTGGTCTTGAAATAAGATTTAATGTGGCTGTCAAAATTAGCTGCTGGTCCTTAAGGATTCCTATGTGACCCTTGTGAGGACCTTTTCTGGTTTTCCATGAGTCTTGTCTGGAAGTAAAGGCAGTAAGTCCTTTTTCCTCCCCTTTTCTAATGCTTTTTGAGATGCAAATATTCATGCATGTGTCACAACAGTTCTTAAGTTTAAGAAAGCTAAACCATGAGATCAGGGACTTTGAGAAATGTCAGTAAAGCCATACATCTTGCTTTTATATGTGGGAAAAAAATGGTTTCCTCTCCTATTTGAATTTTAAGGGGAAAAGAGAATTTTCAAAGTCATGAAAGAGTTCAGTCTTCTGAACATGAATATCTAAGCAAGATGTGATCCTAAAATGACAAGGAGTCAACATCTGGGTATGTTTTCCCACATTAGCAACTGCTGTCCTAAACTGCTGTTGTATGTGATGTTAAACAGCTGCTCAGTTTCACCCCAGAGGTAAGAATATTCTGTATCTGACTTACATTTCAGTTTTTCAGAACTTCTGAGATTGAAAGGTCTCAGAGAATGTGTAAGGTAGTAGCACTGAAACTACACTGTACTTGGTACATAAAAAATCAAGGTTTAATTCAATAAAAAGCTGCTGATAAGTTATAATGCTTATTCTTGGCACTACTGTATTATATTATCCAACCACCATTTCTCGTTATCTCTATACTTAACTGTAATCAGTAATTTGTGTCTGTCCCCACTGTGTACTAGTGAAATGCCATACAAATAACTGCTACAAATGTTAACAGCTGATCCATTTCAAGGCGCTGTTACCTTTGTCTACAATTGGCAGTAAGAATAATCTCTATCCTGACAAGAGCATCAACTCATCCCACAAGCTGAAAAGCCTGGTGGCTTTTGAAGCTGTATGTGCCAATATGGTTTCTTAGCAATTTGGTTTTTTGAGGGAAAAGAAAAAGGCTTGCATAGGGTCAGGGAAAGAATTATTTGGGAGTTGTTCATATTTAATAAAATCACACTCAGGAAGTTTACAATGGATAAAAAAGATGAAAGCCTTGTAAACTACCCAGGCATTCTTCCTGTAGTGATTACACACAGGATACTGAAGTGTAGCACACCAATGCCTGTAGTTTTTGACCCCATTTTTGTTATCTTAAACCAGATGAATCATGCTACCCTACAGAAAAGACATGATTTTAACACACCTGCACTGACTGAGACTTTTATATATACAGTTCCCCAAACCCTTCATGACTTTGTGTAAAGATGTTCATAACAAAACAGAAATATAATTTTGTATGCACTTACACACCGAAATAAGATGTAATTGTGGTCTCTTACAAAAGAATTGCTGAACTGAGAATTATAGGTGTCACTTGTTTTGAAAGTTTCATAGTAAAAGGTTCTTTTGAAGGTGGCCTGTTTTTTAAGTCCAGCTGGAAACAGTTAACCGTTTTCCTGATTTCTAAGACCAAACTTAGCTCTAACTACCCTTGCAAAATCAGTGGCTCTGGAGTTAAATTTCTGTTTACTGATGTAGTTCAATTTTTTGCTCAATTTTTTTGCCTTCAAAATGACCTCATAATTTTATTCCATAAGAGGATATGGTGAGATGTTGCTTTCCAGTTTGTCTGAATTATTTCAAAAGATCTGGCTTGCAGTATGAGAACTGCAAATAATATTCTAAAAATTTTTTTGACTATAGAACTGTAGGCATCTCTCTTCTAAAATCTATTGCATAACATAACTGAAAATGGTATGGAGACATTTATGCTGATTATTAACTATGATGTGTCTGAATTGTTGCCATAAAAACAAAATCAAGGGCTGGATTCACAATGAGATGATTGTGGTAGCTGAAACTATGTTTTGGGCTGAAGAAACCCACTGAATACACTAAGGTTGAAAAAGAGTCTTCTTCAGTCACTTTTCCCTCTTTTTCCCTAGCCTTGTCACGCAAAACCATTAGAGTGCTCTCACAGGGAATCAGACAGGGCAAATGTTCACTTATTTACTACTTGAAAATAATCTGCAAACAAGCATAATTTACCTGTCATGCATCTTATTGAATTCTGCTCTACTGGTCTGTTTACCTTCACTCATTGTAGACACTTTTGTACTTGTAATTCAGTGCCGTAACTCTTACTCCACAGTAAGTGATACTTCTAGAGTCACCAGAAAGTCCTACAAAGCATTCTTTTCCCCTTGAGGAATATTACTCTGCATTCACCTCACATAACACAGACTCTTTGCAGATTGCAAACGTCATTCAAGTCAAAGCAGTTGGGTAGAGTCTCCTCTAAATAAACTTGCTTTTATTTCCCTGGTCTTAAAGTCTGTTTTCTGTCTCTTTATTTTCTTTGCTCTTTTGTGTGCAGTTGAGATTTATAAAGACTGCTGCTACAAGCTATATGTTTTCTTACATCAGTCCGTTTGGACTCGAGTCCTTGGAACACAGAATTTACAGTGACCATAAAAAGGACCTCCCAAAAATGCCATTCACCTTCTTGAATGTTCTGAATTTTACATAGAAAACTAGTGAGATGAAAGATTGTTCCTAATATTCTCCATGCAGAAAACCAGCTCCTGACTACCATTAAAATTAGTGAGAAGCTTACCCCAATTTCTCTTTTTAGAAGTTAGAGAAAATTCTTCCCACTGCCAAAGTCTTCATCTATACCTTTGCAGAGAGCCAAGCTGGCTTGAGATCTGAGAAACTTTCATCTTCAGGAAAATTCAAGCACAGCTCCCAGACTTATGCTTAGGTCTATATCTAAGGGAGCTGTATTTCTTCATTGGACCTAGCGGAGTATTCTAAGCAAAATATGAAAACCTGTTATAAATAAACCTAATTAAGCATTTTCAGATGAATAAACAGTAGTTTCATAACTCTTGCTATGAAATCTCATAATCTTATAATTAATTCCATGTTTAATATAAAGCTGACAGTTTGATGGAGTTGCTTTGAGGACTAAATAGGGAAATGTACCACATGCAATTTTCCTGCTCCATACACTACAGATTTTACATGTGAATGACATCACACTAAATAAAAA
>JAOXXN010000395.1:118809749-118853784 GCA_026770055.1 Myrmophylax atrothorax
TGTCTGCTAATGGGCCATCAATGATTCCAAAATACCCCATGACTCACAGAGTCAGATCACCCATTGTGTAACTCCCCGCCCTGGGGGAGGAGGGGTACTGGGTACTCCCACCTGGACCTGAGGGTATATAATCTGTGGGTCTGAAGACCTCAGGGAACCATTCATCAGATCCAGATGAGGATCAGAACCTCGACAGGAGGAGACCACCACTTGCAACCAGAGTGCGACCACTACTCTTCACCAGACTGCCACTGTCAGCTGCACCAACAGGTTTTTTCACTTCCTTTTGCTTTGGACTTGAGGGAACCACGTGGGGCTCAGCACAGGGGCTAACAAACACCATTGTGTTTGTAGCCTCAGGGTGCTGGGTCATACTTCTGGGGTTTGTGGGTTAAAACCAATTCTTCTTTGTGCCATTGCATTTATTGTAATATTGTTATTAAATTGTAACTCTAGTTTATAATCTCTTTTGTGTTGGGTTCATTTCTCCTGCCAGTTTACCTTTAAACCAGCACATTCCTGTAGCCTTTTGGAAGGTATTTGTTGTCCAGAAATGTCCACTATTTGACCAGCACATTGAGAGGCAGGACCTACAGTCTTATTTCTGGGATCATTCCTGCACAATAGTTATGTTTACTGACTGTATGCTCAAGCCTACATTTAAAATGTAGATCAAAAGGTATTGCCAACATGTATTTTTCCTTATTGAGAGTTTTTCCAAATATGGAGTTATATTTGCTGTTCTGCCAGTATTCTTGCAGCTAGTGTCTGTTTTACATTTATATGCAATTCCTCTTGTAAAAGAAAGAAAGAAAAGCATAATGGTCAGTGTCTGACTGAAATGAGCAATGGGAGTATTGGCTCTATCATGATTTCAGATGGGAAAATGATAAATATTCAGAGAGCATGCAGCAATGAACCCTTGGGTATGGTGTTGCTATTCTACCATTTCTGATATGTTCAGATGACACCAAGATAGTCAGGTAATGGCAACAAATAGAAATTGGGCAGTTAAGAAGTCTGCTCTCAACCTACTTAATATGCAATGTACTGCTCAGAATCTTGCTACAGATGTATAGCTAGGTCTTACACATTTCTTTCATGGTTTGTTAATAATATGTGATCAATTAAACACCACAGAATGAATACATAAAATTATTCAATCATTTAGAAATCACTAAATTTGCTAAATGATAGGGTAAGGAAAAATTGAATTTGTGCACTTTTTGTCATCACAGAACACTCCAAGCTAGTCTTGCATTTCATTATTAGGTCAAGTTACAGTGTCAAGTCTAATTCATGGGCATTTATGAAAGGCACATTTAGCAATCTTCATTAGGAAAAATGCTGTTATTTTTCCTGAAGGCTCATAAGATATTGCACAAAGAATGAAATAATCTTAGGCCACTGCTCTGGAAGGTGCTTTCTTTTTTTGGCATTCTTTACACCATAAAAGGGCAAAAGCCCAGTATCTGTGATGTTACTCAGTTTGCTATATTTTGCCCTTTTCAAAAGGCTTGATCTCTCTAGACAACCAAACCCCATTAATCTAGGGGAAAAGAGTCAGCAGTTAATAACAGAATGTTACTTTATCAGGCTGTTAAACTGTGGCCAGGAAAAGCAAATACACTCTGAATCAACCCAGTGGAGTGAAGTGGAATATAAATGTTGCAGAGCTTATCTATGGAAGCATGTTGTCATTTCTCTGAGGTTTCTATCAAACCTTTAATCAAAACCAGAGCTGAAATTGGCCCATGTTGCTGTGACCATTTTTGAGTGTTCTGTTCTGTAAAGTCTAGCATACAGATTTATAATGTTTGAACACTAGCACTGTTGCCAAAAGTCACAAGAAAGTTGCAGACTTCAGACACACACCATCAGTACATGTTATATATCTACTTCAGAAGCATAGGAAAGTTCATTGGAGATGGCCACAAATGCACTCCAGTGGCTAGAACCAATGATCTGACAAAGTTGCAAGATGACCTGGGAAATGTATTACTTTAATAAATATGGAGGTATGTATTCACAAAGACCAGCTGCAGAACAGGTAGGCTAAAGGCCTGTATTAGCTCTTGTAAAAGGCAGTTTGGAATACCCATAGTTCAGCTCTGAATTGGCCTACAGAATGGCAGCACTGATTTAATATATTGCTTAGTGACATGTTTCTTTTCCCTTCATCCACTTTTCATAGCACAGCTGGTTATGCCTCTTATCTTTCCTACATACAGCAGTCATGTGAGAATCATACCTATATATGAAGATAATCTCCATATATGGCCCATAATGCCTATTGCAAACTTCATCTGGTAGAAGGATCTTAGTATATCAATGAGATATATTTTAGGCTTACTTCTTGTTTTGTTGTCTTCAGTGCATAAAAACAAGCACTTGCTCATGTGTTCTGATAGACCATGGAGACAGATGTGCCTATTAGTAATAGGCAAGTTTGAGTTTTTTTGCCTGATAATGCATCTACTAGAATAGCTATAAAACTAGTGATTTCATTTAGCACTAGATTTTATATACAGACATCAACAAATACGTATCTCATATTTCAGTTATCTTTGGTTTATATTAGAAACACAGAAAAGAATACAGCAGCCTTAATGAAAACCAGAAAACAGATTTACCTAATGCCACAGCTGATACTTTTCTACAATCTTAATACCATAAAAATGCTGTAAGAAGTATAAAAAGAAACAATGTGTGCATACTTAATTACATAATGTTAGTTAATTGCTTATTTAGTAAATTATACTAGTAAAACATTGCCTCATTAAAAAGTTTTGAGAAATACAGGTTGATCAAAAGATATAAAACATTATAAAGTGAGAAAAGGGTATACTAACATTATCATGTATTGATACTTATCTTTTCCAAGAAGAACATTGTATGTTGATATGTGTTGATTATGGAGTAAAACGTGAAGAACTAACTTTATGTAGGAAGTGGTAGACAATGTAGCAAGTTGGGGTATTTTACTAGTGGGTTGACAAGCTAGTTGCTTGTTTCAAATCTTTAAAAGTTAGAAAATATAAAGAATAAGTTTATGGTGATGAGATGAAATATTGAATTAATTTTGTGAGGCATGTCAAATTAGGGAACATGTAATTCACTTGGTTCTCTTTTTTCTTAAACTCCTATCTCATTGGAGACTGGCTTTGGAGTAACTCCATCCTGTACTCAATTTTCAAAGAATTTCCATCTGGTTCCATGCTATTGGCCCAGTGTTTGAAAGGTAAATAGGCATTCAAGCACTTGAGCTACTTTGCAGAGTTAACTGACCACAATCAGGGCTTTCTGAGACAGTCACATAGTCTGTTGGAGGAAAAAATGACTCATTTTTACAAAACATTCAACCCCATTATCCTTTATGTAGCCAAGACCCCAAATTACCCTGATGTACTTGGCCGAGTATGTGATGAATAGGTTGGCTAGAAGAAGGAACTGGTAGCGCCCGTAATTTCCATGTATCTCTGGGAGGTCCATGTGAGGAAATCTCAAGCAATAATGTGAAGTCTTCACACAAAGTAGTTCAGGATTATTTTTCTATCTTTTGAAATAAATTGCATGAAGTGCTTTAGACAGTAGGAGTAGTAAATGACAAAAATTCCTTCTAAATGGAATGCCGTTTCCTGCCTAACATATACTTCTTCCCTTTCGTTTCTTACCAGCTTCCTGTCTCTCCAGCATCTGAACAACTTAGTATTTCATGCCCTTGTTTAACAGCAGCCCCCTGGATGAGGAGGGTCTTCCAGGCTCCCGAGTGCTCAGAGAGACTATGTTGTGCACCAGCTTACTCCAGGGTTTCTGAGAAAATAAATCCCAGAGGTTCTGGTTACAAGTGTCCCAGCTTGTCTTTGTCTTGTCCCAGCTAAGCCTTTGCTCATGCCATCACCCACTCAGTCTAGGCAGTGCCATAATTGCCAAGAGTGCTTACTCCCTATAAAAATTCCTGGAGGGATACAGGAAAATAAAGCAAGCTAGTAATTTATCTAATCTTTAGTAGGCCCGTTGGTAGGAAAACTATTCATGTATTTGAAACAGCAAAAGTCATGGTGTTTACAAATAATACATGTTTTGTGTTTATGTCATCCATTGAAAATCATTAGGTGGCAAGGATCACAGAATTGCTCTCAGCTAAGCCAGAAATACAAGGATCAGATGTTACTAATAAACTCCGATTTCAATTGATTGAATAATTATTTTATTCAGCCAGTTTTCTTTAGAAAATGGTTATATGAAATGGTTTGAAAACTGTTCCAGATGTCGGCTGTTCTTTTTTGTTGGGAATGCATGAGCAAATGGAAGATAGGTCATTTGATCAATACAAATATCATATATAAGTATGACCTCCTATTCTATCTTAATGTCCCTGACAAGCAATTTCACTCCTAGCAAAACTAAACCTTAGAGTTCTTTAAACAAATATTTGCTTGTGATTCTCTCCGTAATTTCTGTGTCCCTTCCAGCAACAAATACCTCTGGATGTTTGAAGATGAAAGCTTTAATCTTGATACTAGTTCATCCTTCCTGGTATCATTTAACTTAATGTCAGGGTTTACTGAAAATCTTCAGTTAAAACTATTAAGAGCTCCCTGGGTTTTGATTGAATTACTCCGTTGTGAACCACACTGCTTCCTATAGAAAATGTTGACTCTTGGTTGAAATTGCTGGAAAACCAAAAGTGCTACCTTGGATGTATTTTCTCCATTCTTCCCATTCCCACTTGCTTCTGTGTCCAGCTTCCTTGGTCAGATCAGACTGCCTATAAAGCATTTAAATGCCTCTAAGAGCAGTGAGAGGCAGTGCACTGTGGGGTCAAAGAGGGCAAAATGTCAGAGCAAAATGTTTGCAAACAATTGTTTTTCTTCCCTCTGCTGGCTTTGAAATCTGTTACTTGGAAATAGTGATTTACGGGAAGATCATGGTACTTGTTAACATATTCATTATACTTTTGACAGCTTAATAGGTTTCAATAGCACATTTCAAAATGCTGACAAGCATTTCAAAATATGATTCCTGATATGTCACTAAAAATAATTCTATTGTAAGAATATTTTATTCTAAGAATTTTTTCCTTTAAAAACAAAGCAAAGCAAAGCAAAACAATACTTAAACCTAAACTATGCTTTTTTAGGGTTTAAAACAGTGAATTTTTTCATTGAGGTTTCATGAGTTCTGAGACAGTAAATAAAGCAGCAATTTCTAAAGTGACCTGGAAGGAAGTAGATAGAATGAAACTGTAGTTTACACAGAGGAGCCAAAGAAGTGTTAATTTATGAAGACCAGTGAGCTCTATTGCATAGATTTGCTCTTTAGCAGCAAAGCGTTCTGGGTAAAATCCTGGCTACTGTGAATTTAGTGAGAATTTAATCACTGCCTTCAATAGCTCTGACTGTACTAGTAAATAAAAAATGCTTGGGACTCTTCTCTGCACCACTCCATTGTAGTTGCCTACTGGTGCTATCTCCATGCCCCCTCCTGAGCCCTGCACAGGAGTGGTGTGATAGAAGATTACCTGGACCAGGACAAAGTCATGTTAAGGACTCTTCTGGCAACCAGCAGGACAAACTAGAGTAGCCATGGACAGTGAGGCTCAAAATTCACCTTCTCCATCCAGTCTCTTAACTGAAGCATACTTGTCCCTTGTTTCTCTGTTCCTCCCATAATTTCAATATCTGAAAGATTAGATCATAAATATAGGTATCACCTGATTTTTTTCCAGTGCAGTTCAAAGGGAACAAGAAACTTTCTAGTGAAGTACAAGGTTAGTTGAAAGTTTAATTTGACTGAATGCTCCCCCCACCCTCACCAGGTAAAAAAATATCTGCAGAGTAATAAAATTTTAAGTGTCTTCAAAACTGTAAATGTTAAGGAACTGTTTTATTTAATTGCATACCATATGCCACATTTGGCACACATTAAAATCTGTAGGGTTTTTATGTGTTTCTTACTGCTTGGTAACTAGTACTTAGTTAAATATTTAATCTAAACCTTCTTAAATACAGAAGTAGCCTGTATGAATTTATAGTCTTCTGTCATGCAAGAAAGGAAAAGGTAAAAATCTGTAACTCTATAAAGCTTTAGAAGCTAAAAAAACACATATGAGTAGGAATAACCTTCCCTCTGGATCACTGAAAGTTAGGTCATATGCTCCATCTAACACGGCATAAATTTTACAAATTAAATTGCCCTGTAATGCAAACTTAATGCATCTTCCTATCAACCATGTATCTATTTGAAAACAAACATTTAATTTGCGTGTATAAACGCATGCTCTTTCAGGCTGGGAAGTCTAAAAATGTTTCCCCTAACTCTGCAATTAAGCATTTAAATGAACTTTAAATGAACTCTGTTTTTCAAAAGTCTCCAACAAGAATTATCTTCTATTGATCATCTGTTGTGTATTTTCTTCCCTCAGTTATGCCTCCAAAGAGTTGGAAGTAAGGCTTTGTCCTGTATTGTAGAGTAATGGTGGCTTTTCACGGTAGGAAATTACAAGATTGTTAAGGCAGAAAGGGCTCTACAGAATGTTAAATCAAATTAACAGTAATTACAATTAATTTTCCTAACCTTTTTTAAAAAATAAAACTTTTGCCAGATGGAGGAATTTTAAACCACTTGGAGAAAGAATTCCTGGTTTTTGTTTCCCTCTCTTAGGTTGCAATGCCATAAAAAATATTGGGAGGAAGAATAGAAGCAGAAGTATTCACTTAATGAAGACAGTTTATTAAGAAAATAAACCAAAATAAAAGCAAACCCACAGTTTGCCTGAAGCTAAAGGACTCAAACACTGAGCCTCCTCTACTCTACCTTTCCTTAGTAGTGACAGGAGATTTTCATAGATGAGGTGCAAAACTATGGCAAAGTTTCACTTGCATTTTGCCTCTACAACCCACTTTTTTTTCTTGAAAGTGATTCCATTGGAAATATGAAAGCACATGGAAATAAAAGTGATATTTCTTCTGAAAAATTAATAATCCACAAAGAAAATGTTTGTACTTGGGTGCCTTTCCAAAGTGCAATGGAAAAGATGTATTTCTCCTGGATTTCTGTGTGGGTTTTTTTGTTTTGGTTTTTTTGTTTTTATTTGTTTGGTTGGTTGGTTTGGGGGGTTTTTTGTTTTTTTTTTTTTTTTTGTTTGTTTTGTTTTTTTGTTTTTGTTTTTGTTTTTAGGATGGATTAAAACTACAAAGCTTTATTTTGTTCACAAAGGTCCTAAAGTCTTTCTCAACTGTGGCAACATATGGCATTCTTTAATTTTTAGTCCTTCTGATCACCAGTAGCATTAAATCAAAACATGATTTAGAGTAATCAAAGGGATAATGTACCATGAAAAGATGAAGTTATTCAATTGCAATAACTTTATTGGCTCTACATGGTACCCAGGTACAGTAGAAGTTAATCAAGGCAATGGTTATCTGCCATCTGTTCATTGAAAATAATTTAGTATTAATTTAGTGTAGATTTTACACACAGAGAGATAACTCCTACACTAAAGCTTCAGCTGTTTTTAATGCTGTTTAATATGCAAAATCAGCATATTAGTTTGGCACAGATTTCTAATGGAACAATTCTGACCTTGTGTCAGAAACTAGAACCGTGATTATGCAGAGCAAATTGTTGTCTTCAGAAAGTTTATTATTGTAGCATGTTCATCACTGGGAAAAAGGTTACTTGAAATGCAGAATTTGTTCCTGTCCTGCTCATATTTTATTTTTGAACACATAAAGTGCTCTTGATTTTTTAATTTGTGGCTCCAGATAGTTGCACATAGTTACTCATCTGCTGTGTAGCCTACTTATCAAGAAATTCGGTTGAAATCTAAGGATTCGAAGTGTACTGACCTTGCAGCATAGAATATTTCCTTCTCATCAAAAAGGGTAAATACTTGGTGCTTTTAACTGAGACCATAATGAAACAGTCAGTGTTTCTGGTTTCAGTTGGTTCCCTCTAAAGTTTTTTAAACTTTCTTGAAAGCCATGTTGATGAAACATTCCTTCCAGTGAACTGGTTTGTTAAAATATTTGTGCAAACCAAATATCTGAAGAGGCATGTTGCAAACATGAATCAAGTGGAAACTGAGGTTTTAGCCATGTTTGAAAAAAGTATTATTTGCAAGTTATCTTCAATTTTTTGCTTATGATGTTCCATCAACATCATAATTTCTGGAAGGATAATATTCAGGAAGAATTCAAAGCAAGTTGTTTCATGCAGTGCATTACTTCATGTTTAGGAAACAGAATGAAAGAACTCAGATAGTAATGTAAAATCTTGTGAGATACATACTGGAGTTTTAGCATAGTAAAGTATTTGCCAAAACAACAGCACTGAGAGGGAATCTGCAGGTATGTTTAAATTTCTTCTGTGTAGCTCTGAGAAAATTTGTGACAACAAATCCCTTCCTTTCTATAACAGCAAGGGCATGACAGACAGTGCATCAATATTTTATCAGTAGTAGATGAGCTTCTTTATGAATAAATAAGTGTTTGGGCTGCAATTATTCACATTTAGGGGTATCCTTAGGAAGGACACTGTTTACTTTTTTTCTCTGAGCTCTACTGTGATTGTTCTCTTACCCATTATTTCCTGAAGAGGCATGAGCACTGCAGCCCTTACAAGTGACTGATGTAACAGACTCAAGAGCCAGCCAGACATAAATCCCATTTCTTAGAGGTCTTCTATGGTGCTGTCAAACTGGCAGGCAGGAACACTACAGTACTGTACATTTAAAACTGTGGATGAGAGTCAGCCTTTCTATTTAATGACATGTGTTTCTTAAAAGAAAATATGCAATGGATACTGAGCTCTGTGTGTGTGTGATTTTCCTAGGTTAAGTATTTAATGCAGTTGTTAAGTACCAGATTAATGTGTCTGAACAAACATACTCAGTTAGACAGGTTAAATCTTACTCTGAGTTTCCTAATAAAGCACAGTGAACCACTCCTTTTAACATTGCTGTTATAACCTAAGAAACAAGTATTACTTTCTTCCCAATAGAGAAGTCAAAGATTAATAGTGTCAAGTGGAATCTTTGTGGTAAGAAGGAGGAGTAGAAGTTTGAAGGGTACCTTAAGTTACCCCAGCATCAGTTACCTTTCAGTAGTTCAGATTCACCAGTTCACTCTCAAAAGACTGAATCTACTCAAATAGCAGGCAGTGTCATGTCTGTAAATAGCATAACATGCAATGGATTGGGCAGTTAGAAAGAAAATGCTGATTTGCTAGTAGAGTTAATGAATATCCATTGCCAAAAAACCTGCAAAAAAAAAACCCCAAACAAACAAAAAATCCCCCCCAAAACCAAAACCAAACAGAAACAAAACAAAACAAACAAACAAAAAAAGCAAAACCAAAAAAAGATACCATGCTTGGCTTAAATATTTGGATTTCACTGTGGGATCAGAAAAAGGAAATCAGACACTTTAATTCCTGAGACTTGGTTCTAGTCTTCTTCCAGAACCTTTTTGTAGCTAGGAGTGATAGACAGTAAAGGAATGATTTTCTAATTTTTATTTGTTTTAGCTGATATATAAACAGTGCTTTCACCTAAGGACTCAGATTCCAGAGATTTATTCTCCTTGGAACCATGAAGCTAAAGAAACACATACAAAGTCATGAACATGGACAACTTTTTTTTTTTAACTTGTCATGAGGAGAATAAAGCTTTTATCATCTTTATTAACAAATGACTGCAATACTTATTGCTTTCAGTGTAAGAAGCTGCAAGATCAAGGTAATAGAGCATTCTGCAAAGGATACAATGGGGAGTAAAAGCGTTATTCTGGTATAGTGAAAGAAATTCTTACCAAAATGGTGGTCATCCATTTTAAACTGAATGATACTCAAGGAAAGAAAAAGACCATAGCTGGGCTTTTTTGATGCATTATAATCACAGTCATTTGAAAGCTCTGAGTAATGAAGCAGATGATACTATGTGAGGTTGCCCATCTAAGCTTCCCAGGAGTAAGGAATTCACTATAACAATTTATGGACTTTGGTTCCCATGGAAGGAAATATGTGTATGCCTATTCTGAAGCAACCAAAAGTAAAAGCTGAAAAATAAAGTAACTGTTCCCAGGGCTTTTCACATTTGACTTGATTTCTGCATTAATCATCTCTATCACAAACAGTCCTTGGCTGTAGTCCATGAAAACAAAGGAATGATTTCACAAAGCAAAGGAAGACATTTTTCATTTACTTGTGGACACTCTCAGTCTGAAAGGTAATCTTTCAATAACAGAGAAGTTTAACGTGAAAGCAATGCTATTGACAAGTAAGGTTAAACGGACTGAAGGAATGTCGAGTTTCACTTCCCATAGTAGATAAAGACACTTCTTTTTTGTGCCCAATATATTTGCAGCTTTGAATCCTGGGAAAGTTAAGGCTGATCTTTACTTTTTTTTTCTTTTCCTTCCCTTTCCTTGCAGTGGCCAATGTGCAAACCAATCCTGGTGCTTATCATGTCACTTAAAAGGTTTCATACAAAACTTAAAAGGTTTTCCACAAATAAAAGGTCTGAAATATATTCATCTGTATTGATGTGCAATGTAACTCACAGTCTTCTCACCCACATTGCTGAAGCAAAGTTTGGGCTATTGATTTAGCTGTGTTTCCCACAACACTCTTGGGTGAAAGGTGGCCTAGGAGGACATTTGGCAATGGTCAGCTGCAGGGCTTGGAACACAGTTCCCAGATCTGCCCATCCACTGGGACTCCTGTGGCATAAGGAGCATTCCTGTTACAGACTGGGAAACACTGAGAGCATGGGTGGTGAGCTGACAAGAATATAGACAAAGTTTCTAATACAACTTATTTTTCATCAAATGTTTGCCTGACTGGCCTAGTATCACAAAGTATTTTGATTACTATTTTTTTAGAATAAATCTCTTTAATTTTAAGTTTTCAATTACTTCAGGAAGTGGCAGTATCACCATGTCACCTAGCTTCTGCTTTATCTTTTCTGCCCTGAAAACATTAGCATGTCTGTACCTAATGGAAGGATTGTGATTAAGACTGTTTTTCATGTGCCTGAAACGAGGTATTTTCCTCTGAAAGATGAGAGTAGAGAGCTGATGAGTGAAAGTTTCTGGATGGTTTTGGTTTTGTTTTGGCATTTTTTTTGTGTGTGTTGTTTTTTGGTGGTTGGTTGGTTTTCTGGGGTTCTTTTTAGGGACAAGTATGTGAGAAGAACGACAAAAGAATAATTTTGGGACTCCTGGAGATCATGTCTTCACAGTCAGACAAAATTGTTCAGGAAAGTTTTTAAAATCTCCAAGGATGCAGATTCAACACCCTTTCTTAGGCAACCTGCTGCATTTCCCATGCTGCAGCTTATGTCTCTTGCCTCTTGTAGACTATGTGTCTCCGGTGCCGTCTTCTCTGTAACCACGTGACAGGCAGTTGAGGGCAACAACAAGATTCCTAACTGCAGCCTCCTGCTCTTCAGACTGAAAACCCTCATGGTGTCAGTTGCTTTACAAGCACCATGTGCTCCAGCCCCTGCATCCTCTTGGTGGCCTTCCACTAGCCTTGCTCCAGGTTCTCAATGTCTTTCTGTATTTCCTATACTACAAAGCCCAAGGCTGGAGGAATTACTTCAAGTGTGGTCTCACAAGTGCTGAATATAGGACAGCAAATGTTTCTCTTGACCTGCTAGCAAGACTGTGCTCTTGCCAATGTAGCCAAGTAAGTGATCTGTCCTTCTTCCCTGCAGAGGTATGTTTCTGGGTCTTGTTCCCCACAACCCCTAGTTTGTTGTCTTCTTTCTGTCCCACCAATGCCAAGTCTTTGCTGTTACTTGCTCTTATTTCAACCCACATGCAGGATTTTGCATGTATCCTTGACCTGGGAAATAGTACCAGCAGAAGTTCATTCTTTTCCATCATGCTTTAAACCTCAGTCTGTAGTCGTTGATACATTACTTGAG
This sequence comes from Myrmophylax atrothorax, assembly GCA_026770055.1. Lineage (NCBI taxonomy): Eukaryota > Metazoa > Chordata > Aves > Passeriformes > Thamnophilidae > Myrmophylax > Myrmophylax atrothorax. Next base: position 118,821,685 of record JAOXXN010000395.1, read on the forward strand.
TAATACAAGCCAAATAATATTGTAGCCTTTAAGTACTTATAGCTATACCTTTTTTTCAGCCACAACATATGACAGGCAAAAACAACAAAATGAGGCTCTAGAAACAGTAATTTAGCTTTCTGAAGGGAATGTTGTCCATTCAGGATGAAAACTGTCACCCTTAGGATAATGTTTTTTCAGTGGATTTTCCATTTTAGTGCCCAAAAGCTATAAATATTGAATCCACATCCACATTCATTGCAAATGTCACTTTGCTTGTATTTGGACAGCTATATAATTATTTATGCCTGAATGAGATATAAAATACCTTATTTGCCTAAGTAAGCACCACTAAAATTCCTGCCACATATTCAGGCATTGGATCTTAGTGAAGGCTTCCAAGTCATGGTCAGCAGCTTCTGGGCTTAAATCCCTTTGCAGACTCAGCATTCAAAGAAACAAGATGAAGAGAGAGTCTTTGCCAGATAAGGGAAGGAAAAGCATTTTGTTATTAGGATGCACAGATGGGTAATTTTGGGACTCTGTATAAAGCCACAGTCTGAATAAGTCTGGGTGAGATTTGGCAGGTGAATCCAACAAACCAGCCTTTGAGAATGTCCCTAAAAACCTGATTGATGAGACAACCAGCTGAAGGAAAAACAAAAATGGTTGTGATGGCTTTCCTGCCACCTCTCCAGTGCCCCATAAGGGGCTAAAAAGCTGCAGCACATAAATCCTTTTACAAATCCTTTGCTCTTAATATTCTTGGTTAGAATTTACCTTATCTTGCATTTAAGACAGTAAGTGAGATGAAGTCTTAGCAGAACTGAAATCAACAGACATATTCACCGTGCATTTTCTCTCCAAGGATGGAATCAACACTTCGACACAAGCAATTTAGAACCGATCTGTTTTTTCCAAGATAGCCATCTGGTCTCTTTTATTCTCAGTGGTAAGGACAGAGGTACCTAATGTGCAGGGTATTCCAGCACGTTAGATACCTGTCTTGGACACCTACTGCTTGTTTCAGTTTTCCATTTTGGAGACAAATTCTATCGCAACATATAGACTTCTAAAAGTGCTTGAAGAATACACAACATAATTTTGTGGACTTTAATTTCAAGATACATATGCAAGAGTAAGATGCTGCTTTTTCGTATAGGGTAACTTTTTTAAGAGATATAAAATGAGATTTTTTAATCCACAATGAAATCATAGCTGTTTGACAGGGAAAAATGTGAAGGTCTGTATCGAATCTGTTAACTGTTTCATCTCATTGCTCTGTTTCAGTCTACCACAAAAATGAGTAAAAGAGCTATTAGTATAGGAGATGGGTGTCTGTGTATTGGAATTTCCCTTAGATCTAATCTTGTTCTGAATCTTATGAGGTTGTTTTACCACCTAGAATTAATATTGCACATACAAAACTGTTAACAATGGCAGGAAGTTTGACTAAAGAATTGAAATATCAGTTTCACATGCACAAATGGAACTGGTAAAAAGCCAAATTATTTCTGACCTCCTTCTGTATTTGTCATTGTTCACATAGCTGTTTCCTTATACAATGCCTTGCTGTGGAGCTGGAAAGTCCTTGTGCTTTCCTTTTTTTAGTGTAAGTGTACAGTAATTCTTTTGACAGTGGAGATCCAAGGCAAGTACAACAGGAATCAGACACAGAAATTTCTCCCAAGAATCACAAGAATTTTTAGAAATTAATTTTGCTAGGACTTCTTAACAATAATAATAATACAATACATTTTAAGACTTTTTTAAAAAATTATTTGTAAAGTGAGTTCAGAGACACAGGCTGCAAAACTTCCATATGAACTCTACCTCTTGGTCATCAGCTGAGTTTATAAAGAAACAAAAACCTAAAAGTCCTGGAAACTCAGCAGCTTATAGGTTTATACTTTGTTTCAATGACTAGTTTTGGTCTCATGATGCAACTTTGGTGGGTGTTAATGGATCAGGAAAAGAGGAGTTAAAAATTATAAGCATGGTGCTTGATTCTGATCTCAAGCAATAAATGCAAACTTCTTTAGGCGCTGGAGAACTCCAGTGACCTACTGTGTCTGGAAGGCAATGGAAAGCTTTAAAATGACTATGCAACAGCCATGGTGATATGTGTAGGGCGTTGCAAAATATGTAGCCATTTATCACAAGTGTACACTGCTAGAGTCACGTAACTTTTGTAGGGCTGAATGCATGAAACCACTAGTGAGCAAGTAAATCAAGTAAACCTGCCTGCTTTATGCAGTCTGGACATAGCAGACAGTGATTTCAAGCTATTGTCTTTCATATTTTATGTTTTGGGGACAAAAAAACTCTTAACTGTAGCAAATCAATAGCAGAAAATATGTTTTCATATTTCAAACACCTTCCCCCCATCCTTTCCCACAACTGACTTGACTTGCTCAGCACTGAGCCATCCCACTGCTCCACTGCTGTACAAGCACTGGTACATCATATCTCTGGCCTGGCTGACAGGGTGTGATATTGTCAGATAACAATGCAAAGTGCCTGCATGATTAGGAGCTGGCCTGGTGCCGAGGGCAGGCCCATGATGTATGCACCAATTCGAGGCACAGGATTCCCAGATGGGAGCACAGCGGTGAAGTGCTGCTCTGTAGATGGGATAAGTGCCCTCATTATTCACACTCTGGACAGCATAAGTGCCTCCATTACTCACATGTGCATCCACTGTATATTGAGTAAAATATGTATCTTTATTGTTTACTCAGTCACAGTGCAGCACTTTATCAAGTCCAATGTTAGTGAATTAATTATGCAAGCATATGACCTTTTTAACCTTTTTTAATTTGCTCTTATCATGCTGATAGGTGATCTCAGAACTAAAAACAGAGTGACCTGCTATATCACCAAAGCAAATGCTGTGCCAGTGCAGAATTTACATCTTTTAGTGAGGATAGATCAGATACTGAGTGGAATTACTCTTGATCATAACAAAATGAAAATGCTAATTAAACTAACAGTGTCTGAGCTTAAAATAGCGTACAAAAGCAGGATATAAACATTTTGGAAGATTGTAACTGAAGAAGGATATTAATTTTCTTAAATAATACTATGTCATGGGTGATATACAGCCATCTACTTTACTGTTACAGAGTACTGATAAAAGCTTTTCCAAAAGCTCGAGTATATCATTTTACTATGATATATGTCAAAAGAAAGTAATCTGTATTCAGGCTCTGAATTACATATGTAACTCAAATTTTAAAAGATTGTGAGGAGAAGGAGAGAGTAAGCAAAAAGTCCTTCTGCAGCTATTCACACCAGGTTGAGTACCAGTGGGGACACCAAGGACTGAGTGATACCCAGAAGCACTGCCTTCTTAGACCTGGCCCTCAAAAAGTTACAAATTAGCACTCACCAAACCAGAAAGAAGGAGCAGGAGATCAGCAAAGCAGCCAAAGGATTGATCTTCTGCAGAATAGTACCACTCATGAAAAACTTTATAGACAACTTACCTAACAGGCAATGGGAAGATATTAGCTCACCTGCAAGAGCTGGCAACAATAAAAAAATACTTTGAAATTACTGGAAACACGGATATATGTCTTCCTTTCCTTAAATTTAACCCAATAATTGTAGGAGCCTTTTATAACTACACTCCAAAATTAACTCAAGCTAAAAGGCATTTGAGAAATTACTCCACAATGTAACTCTATCCATTTTGGCATGGCCAAATCATGTTCATCCCTGTTATCCTGGTCCTAGGCAAAAGTTGTGGGAAGGACTAGCTGTTTCTTCTGCTTCTACTTGAAAATGGAACAGGAAATTTACTTGAAATGACTGATGTATCTGCTAGAATGATAAAAGTGGTAGCAGCTTAAACAGCTTCTCTTCTATAAACAAGTTCATTTGGACTGGTCATATGAAGAGTATACATCATTTTTTCAATTCTGGTTTCAGTCAGTGGAAGAATTTGAGGCCGGGTGTGATGTGGAACACCTCCAAATGTAGTGCAGGCAATTTGCAGAGACTGAATACACAGGCTGTCTAGAGGGGAATGAGGATGCTTAGAGTTCAGAGGTTTTGGTTTTGGAACTAACAAACAAGTATTCAGACCAGTTTACTTAAGAGACAAAGTAGAAAAGTTGAGATGTGAGCCTCTGGTGTTTTGTACAGCCTGTGTCCCCATCTTGCTGTGTGACCTGTCTTGAGCTGTTTAGACAGCACCTTGCCTCCACAAGGCAATAATACTCACTGTCCTTCTCTGAAGTCTGTTAAGCCCTCTGATACCTTTAGATTGGAAAGAGGCTGTATGAGAATGCTTTTTTATCATATGAATACCCATTTCTTGTTTAGTATTTGTCTCATATGTCCCTAGATTTTTAAGGTTTTAAGTCCCCTAGTCCAGTCATAGATTTATTGGAAAGTCTAACAGATGAGGTTAGAATGTTCCCATTCACTGCATTTCTAATTAATAAGCCAACTTCATTGCTTTTCTTGTTATTTATGCACAATATCAGGCACAGAATCACAAGTCACTGTGTTAGATGCAATACTTAAAGCAGAGGCAGTGGAATTGTGAACAGACCTAAAAAGTAACCTTTCCTGCCCTCCTCTCTGCAGTCTATGTTAGGGTTACATCTGGCATCATTCCTGCTGGCTAACAAGCCTGGGTAATCTTGCTGCTGGTCCTTCTGCTGATTGGTATTGATTATTCCTTTCACCTGAAAATGAAAAAAAGTCTGCATTTCCTTATAGAACTCACAAGGCCAGATGCTGAGAATACAAACATTTTCTGCTACCCCTGCAGTAATAATAAACATTCAACAGACCTGTTTCAATCCATTTAAAAAGATGACCAGATAACCACCCATGATCTCTTTAAAGTAGTGTTTGAATGGGCAAAAAATGGAGAATTACTATTTGTGGAGCACAGCCAGAGCTGGTGCTCATCTGGAGAAGTGCTGCAGCTCTGCTCAGGAATATAAAGCAGACTCAAAGGCAGCTTGACTGTGCCTAGCAATCTGTCATGCAGTTTGTCCTAACAACTAATGTAAATTAGAAACTGATCTAACCAAAATATCTCCTTTGGTGGAATTTTGTTTTCTACCCATCCTTAACTGTGTCCTGCATAGAAAGATACAGAATGAGGAACCCTGTCACCAACATAAAACACAGTGTGTATTTGCCACAGTGTTTCATTCTCTGGAAGGAAAGGAAACTAAGAATTACTCATGAGTGGAGTGCCTGTTGGCTGAAAACGATGGTTATATTTCAACAATTAGACAATTATACTGAAAGCTATCAAATTTAGGTATTGAATTCACCCTCTTTAACAGCTGGAGGCTTATAAATTTCTTCTACTGGGAAATACTAGTCATGGCTGATGTTCCTCAGCAGAGCTGAGAGCAGGTAATAAATGCAAGGGAAGAGAAACATGAAGCCTAAAACTTGAGGTGGCTCAAGTCACTTGTTTTGTAATGCTTTTAAACAGTCAAGTTACCTTCATTTACAAGCTTGTAGCTTGCATCTTAGCTTCACCTTAAAACCAGTGGGGGCTGATGTCTCTGTTAACGCTATAAGTATCAACAAATTTCCTACCCTGCTTGTCACTGGAGCAGTTAAGCAGAGCCATATCTTCTTCATGCCTTTTTCTAAGCATGATCCCAGAGTGCTAAAAAGTTGACTTTCCTTGTGTTGTTGATAACTATTCTGGCAGGAACCTCACTGTTTCTTTTCACAATTATAGCACCTCCCTCTTCTTTTATCTGCACACACGTAAGTTTTTCCATTTTATACAATTTCCCTAGCCATATCAGCTTCCTCAAATCCTTGTCTTCACTTGCCCCCACATACAGAGAGCCAGATTCAAAACTCTAACTGTCTTGTTTTCACAACTTTTGCCTTCCAATTAGCTGAATGACACATATGCTTAATTTCTAATATGGCTTTTATATTTTCTCTTTTTTTATATGCCAATTTTCTTTCTCCATGTAGATCACTCCTTTGATTTGTTTCAAGTTGATTTCACAAAAATGTTAAATCTGATCTAGTAAGAATACTAAATCCTGAATATATGAGGTCTTATTAGCACTGTAAAAAAATACCTTATTTATTAATCATCTTTGAAATCATAACTCATAAAACTGCTGGAAGAAAACACTCCAAATTTTTAAATTTTAGGAGTGAAGATACTAGTTTGCATTGGCAAGGAGTTGAGAGGAGAAGTTGGCATCATTTGATATTTTCCATGTAACTACTGCAGTAAACCCAAACTCTATCATTATGCATTTCTCTCCACAACTCACCTTATGACAATATTAATCCATTTGTTATTTCTGATCTAGCAAATAATGTCTCTACTGTAAAATAGCATAGTTCAGAATGGAAAGCTGCCATTAGAAAGGACTGAATTTCTTCTGAATGTGTATATTGTGCCACAATTCTGCCAAATAAAGAAGATACTACTGAATGTGAAAATAGGTTATAAAAAAGCGAGGGTCAACCTCTTCTCCCAGGCAACTAGAGATAGGGTAAGAGGACAAAGCCTCAAAATGTGCTGGTAGAGGTTCAGGTTATACACCAGGAGGAATTTCTTCATGGAAAGAATTGTTAAATATTGGAATAGACTGCCCAAGGAGGTGGTGAAGTCACCATTCCTGGAGATGTTCAAGAAATGACTGGACATGGCACTTGGGGCCGTGGTTTAGTTGACAGGGTAGTGGTCAGCCAAAGGTTGGACTCAATAGTTTCAGAGGTCTTTTCCAACTTGATTCTGTGATCACAAGTCAGAAGGAGATTTTTCTGGTTTCTGTGTCTTCCAAAGAAAAAGAAAGCATCAGTACTTTTCCCTTTTAACTTGCTAGCAGTATATATGGTGCAGTGTGTATGCAGTAAGCAGCATTCTCATTCTCTTCAGAGACTGTCAGTCAGAAGAATTCCCCTGTGTATTAAAAACATGAATGTGAATATACAGAGTTGTGCAACTATAAATTGAAGTGATTTGACATGCCAATAGAATAATAATGGCAAACACTAAAATCCTTTTACTGTGTATCAACTGTGGTGTAAGAGTTTCAAAGAATGACATAGTTGAAATTTCTTGCCTGTTTATTGCATTAAGCCTGTAGTTACCAGATACTACTGATGTCTGAGGTACTCAGACACTTCGTGATAGATGTAAAAATGCCAGTATTTATGTCTTTCATTTTTGAACTTTCAATTCAGGATTTACTGCTTTATTAGAAAATGTGTATGCTTATGAGGACAATTGGTACTTTGAAAGTAAATAAAACAATAATTATCTCTAAGTTTTGCTAAATTTCACATAGTTCAAACCAGCATTTCAAGAAAAATATGTACAAAGAAGTCTCATAGTTAAAGCAATACTTCCTTATTTTACCAAAGACATTATTTTGGACAGTTACTGCAAACTTCAGTAATTTGGGGGGAAGGGGAGGTGCAATTTGTTGGGTTTTTTTTCATACAGTAATTCCTTAAACCTTCCTCAAACAGCCCTACCCTTTGTGCTAGGGCATTCTTTGTGAAATGGTCTGGGTTGTGGTACTAAACTTTCCATGTGACCTGACTACACCTAGATCCCTCTGTCTTCATCTAATTTTTACAAACTAAGAAAGTTTAATTCTTCTTAACTGCCATTTTTCAAAGGTGCAAAGCTTCCCTTTAGAGTATTGTATAACTGACAAGTCCTCCTAGAGTAGATCTGCTTGAAGAGGGTTAGAGGTTAAGCACCAAGTTAATGTGATGACATGCAAGCAACAAATAATTGGAGTAAGTGTGGGTTATTAAAAGTCTGTTGACCTGCAAGGTGTTTTTAGAGTTGCAGTTCTTTTTGATGACAGGTAGTAATGGCTTCAATGAGCTGGAGGCTGGCATGCTGTTGCATTAATAGCTCACACCAATTAGATTATTTTACTTCAGATCACATGGATATACTAGGTTATTAAAGATAAGTATGGCTGACAAACAAATCTGCACCAGAAATGGTTTACGGGAGTGGTCAGGACATCTTGTCTGATGTGCTCACCAGTACATCTCTTCTTTACCAATTGTTGGGACTTTGGTTCTCTTTTTCTACATGACTTGCTGCTCAGAGACTGTAGCTCAATTGTTATGCCCATCTCAGAAGTATTTTAAATTAAATGGACCTTAGGACTTATGACATTCAATTTGGTATTTTGCACAGGCTTTACATGACCTTAATGAAGCTTTAAGGGAATGAACAACATGACTTCAGACACCTGAATGAAGTGTTTTAGTGCCAGTTCACTTACCAAGGCTTGTACAAACGTCAAATGTCTTACTCTAGCATTAATTTAGAAAACATTTAATTAGGAGGTCTAAATGGAAGGTGAATTGGTGTACTGTTTTCACCATTTACAATGCAAAATCTATCAAAAATTTGATTGGAATACAGCAAGTGTCTCTCCCTCAGAAAAGGCTCAGTATTGAGGCAGTGCTATTAGGTGTTATTCCATGTATTGATCACTCCTCCACAGCTTTATTCAGCCTTGGAGTCCTTTATCATGATACAGTTCATCAAATCTTGCTTTTGTTTTATCTCAGCTATGCAAATCTCACTCTTTGAATTCCAAAATAAGCCTTTTATTTGCGGGTTATCCTTCAAGGACATAAGAATGACTTCATAGATGTGTGTGAGGTCCATGAGCAATACAGCCTTCACAGTTTTGGTCCCTTTACTGTCAACTGATACTATTTACTGCTCTCTCTAGGGAGAGAGACCTCACTTTTCTCACTTTCTAGGATTTGCTTGTGATGAATTTTCATGTGTTACTAGTTCACAAAAAGGCAAATGAATGTGCCATATCTTTTTGATAGTTCTGAGTCAAAAGACTGCACAGCTAAACAACAGCACCATCAAGTCATTGTGAAGTATTTGAGTAGCCAGCTGGCCCTCTTCAATTTGAATCTTCTCCTTTCACCCCAGTTACTTCGAGCTGCCTCTGCTGCCATCTCCTGCTCAGAGCATGATCAGGGACAAGAATCTTGGCAAGCTGCAACAAGAACAGCCTCCATCCATCCAAGGGGAACTGTGGGTTTAGCAATGAAGTGTAGCAGGCAGGACCCTCCTGAAGAGTGCGCCTACCTCCTACCTGGAACAGGGAGAAGTTGCCTAAGTACATCATCATCTTAGAAAGGCCAGTCAAGTGGAAGGGCTATGGAGAAAGTGGAGAGATGGGGAGACATCAACATTGGCTGTAACTGCTCCGCTGTGTTTTCAAATTATGCTCTGACTTTTATGAACCTGTTTGGCCAAAAATCCCAGATGCAAAGGTCAAGCAGTAAAGATATATACTGTTTTATTGTAAGAAACCATAAGTTACTTATTTAAAGTGGATATCCTTCTGCAGTTCTGGTGTTCTGTTCACAGCAAAACCTCCCATCTTGCTGCATCTTTTGCTATGAAACTGGGCTTATAATTTTTGTATGTGTTTAGAGGTCAAGTTCAGCTGAAAGGAAATACATGAAAATTGGTTTTATACAGCTAGAATCAGATAAAACTTTAAGCTGTTTTTTAGGGCATACGACATCTGTTATGTAAAAATAAAAGACAGTGCAGTTAGTTCAAATATAAACTGTGCTGTAGTCATGGAAAAAAAGTTTCATTAAAAATATGTAGTTCTTGGGTCTTGGGGATCCAGCAGGCTATTAATCAAACATTTTTTTTCCTTTCTCTTTTACCCCCACCTCTCCTTCTCTCTCAGTTTTTCTTCTCTCTTTGCCTTTTTATCTTTTGTCTTTTCAAAAAGACATCTGCAGATGGAAAAATTCCTAGCTTGAAAAATTCTTCTGAAAAATTGACCAATTATCAAACCTGGAAAATGTTTGCTTTTGTAAAAAGTCTTTTCAAAATAAAATTTTAAATTTTTTTGTCAGTTTGCTTTTAAAATGAGCTATTTATTTCATAATTGTGCAGCAGGCAGTTTATTGCAGTTTATGTGGTTATATTGAATTTGCATGAACTGGGGCACCTCGTGTAGAGTTTATATTTCAGAAAAGAATGGGCTGGATTGAAATGCAGCATGAATCATAAAAGAAGTTTAGAAGCACATGAAGATGAATATGTCCCTAGTGACTCAACAGAGAACATCTGGTAGGTGAGTCCTGAAAGGACTTTGGTTTTAACAAGTATCAGTAAAGCATGAGAATGTACTCTAAAAAACCCGATAAATGTATATTACTACATTAATTTAGGAAGAATAGAATATATTGTGTATTTGTCTGATCATGCTGGGAAATTCCTGGAGCTGACAGAACTGCTAACTGGGATCAAGTCAGTCCAGAAACTCAAGGTCATCTCTTGTAGAGAAATATTGGTGCAGTGCAGCTCTACGGCACACATCAAAACTTTAGGCACATGGCAGCCACACTGACAACTTGGATCCTTCTCCAGGAATCTCCTGCCAGGTGACAATTTTAGGATGGGCATACAATTACTTGAAGACAAAGAGCTGTCCTGAAAGTATGGTGGAGATCTTCCTGGAAGTGTTGTCAACAGCTTTCCCTTCACTTCACTTCACCCGGTTTTTGTCATTGATTCTTTGATTCTGCCAACTGTAGTTTCCAGCTGGGAAGTGAAAGCACACAGAGGCATGCTGAAGGAGGGTTCTTGCTCACCTCCCAAGATCCTTTTCTAGCATGTGTATCTGAAGAAAGATCAACTATTGAACTAGCATATTTTAACCAGGTTGCAGTTTGCAAGACTGTTCACTGGAAAATGGTTACACACACAAAATTCAAACACAAATACAGGTTTCCCTGTAAGTTATCTTATTTACTTACTTGGGCATTGTTTTCTATATCTGTCACTATACAGAGACAAAGATTCTCAGGGCCTGGAAAGAGAGATTGATTTGGCACTTGACGGATGTGAGAAGACTCTAGTTCTGATCCCCACTTTAGGGAGTTTTTAATGTTTATTTTGTGATAAACAACCATTAAATAAAATGCACAAACATTTCATGAAACAGAAATTAAAGCCAATGCCAGTATCTATTCTATGAAAATAGATGTGCCTGGAACTGTTTCCTGGCACAGAAGCCAAACAGAATAAAAATGACCCATATTTATGCTACTAAACTTTCTTACCCTCCAAAACAGGGTACCCACATCCAAACAGTCTTGTGGGACTTGTTCCTGGCATGCAAAAACTCCCAGACCATGTCCAGGGTCTGTTTGTTGGACAGCAAATTGGCTGGTGTCAAGACCAGTCCAAGAGCATGTTCTGACAGTGCAGCAGTGTGGAGGCTCCAACGCCAGCATCCAGCAATGCTCCATGGTACAGGTTAGCTTACTGACATAGGCAGAGCTGAACCCTTCTCCTTCACAGCTGGATTTCACTGGGGCAAGAATTCTTTTTCTTCCTCATTTTTCAGCACAGAAAAGGAAAAGGACTTCCTCACCACACAGCCACCATGGAAGTCTCCACTGACATGTACTGTCTTGAATGAGCCCTGTAGATCTAAAACCCATTGAAATGAGGAAGCCACTTTCCCAGTGGAGCCACTGTCTCCTCCTGTGTCTGGTTTTACTTTTACTTTTTTTTTATATACACATCAATCTTGCCTTGATAATGACACAATGAAACCCCATCTCTCTATTCTGACCTGCACTTCTTTAGCACAAACTGATTTTCTCTGGTGAGGCAGAGGTCTCACCTTCCTTTGCATCTCACTCTGAGTCCCACTGGGAGATGCATGCTGTCTCTTCTTTCATGCCTGATCTGGTCTTCATATGAGTGACTATAAAAGTTGGTTCTGGGAACTGATCCAGAGAAAACTCAAAGCCTCTGTTTAGGTTTTCAGTCAGATAACTTCCCAGAACTGGCTTGCTGCTAGTGTTCATGTGAAAGAAGCAGGAGTAAATGCTTGTAGGCAGCTCTTAATTATACAGACATAAGCTCAAATGGAATTTATGCAGTAGGTAGGCAGGAGGACCAACACTAAATCAGGACTTGATGAGAGAAAGACACCCAGTGACTCTGCCCTCTAGGATGAAAATTGCAGAAGCATGGCCTGAAACAAAAGCTGAGGCACTACAGAATATTTATATTAAAGCCTGTCCTGTCTGCACCTTTAAACACACAAGAGGTTATTGATGTATTTCAGTATGAGACTTCAGGAAACAATTGCTTACCACCAGCTTCAGATGTCTGCCTTTTGTGAATGTAGGCCTAAATTCTTCATAATGGAGCCCACGCTCCAAAATTCTGAATCCCTGAATTTTTCCAAAGCTCACTTCAAGAAAGTGAGGTCTTCCCAGATAAGCTGTTGCAAATTGTATAGGATGTTTTATAGTAAATTATTTAAACATTGCTTTTCAGTATAAATAAAATATTCAATCTTTTTACTTGATACAAGGTCCTAATTTCTTTTTCTCTCTCTCTTTTTTTTTTTTATTTGCTTTTTATTTTCTTCTTCAGAAGGACCTGTTGTTGTGCAGTTGGATTGAAGGTGTTCAGTCATTAGGAAAAAAAGACATGGTCTGTTTTGTGATTTACTTAGCTGAGTATAAAAGCAGCAGTTTTTTATGTGAGGAGCTAAAAGAGAAATGAAGCATATAATGCTGTCATATTTAAGGAGTTGCAGTCTGTATTTGGGGTGTCTTAGGCTTACCAGCCCTCTAGTTTATAGCATGTTCAGGTCTAGTAATCTGAAGACATGTACTAAATCTTTTTGTCTACAGAGTCTGAAAGACTTCTGTTTATTGACAAAAACAGAATGAAAAATACTCCCTTTTTTTTCTGATCCTTATCAAAATAAGTTCTCTCCATGTTAATTCACAATGTTAGTCCATAAACATTTTTTTAAACAGTAAAGGAAGGAACACACACACAAATATTTGTCACAAAAATACTATGGATACACATTTCTGTAAACATTAATCCCCTAATCTTACGAAATTCTCCTTCATGTGAATCCAAAAGAACTATGTCTGGGCAGATACTACCATTTTCTTTTCCATGAATAGTTGAGCCTTTACAACAAATTAATTCTGTCTGTATTAATGGCTGTTCTGTATTTTCTTTGTGTCAAAATTCAGACAAATGCTCTTATTGTCCAGAAAGTTGGCAGAAACTGCGAATATTGGAGAAAAAGTGCCATGTGACCTATAATTCCAATCAAAATGAATACTGCCACTCAACAGGGCCAATCCAAAGCCTATTTTAAGTCAGTGGGAGATTTTCCATCAACTTCGATAGGATTTGGATGAAGTCCATGCTGCATACTGGCAACAAACACCTCATTCACAAACTACAGACCACTGCTTGTTTGCTGAAATTTTGGAATGAATAATTTTGAATAATGAAATAAAAATCCCCCAAATTGTAAGCAGCTCATGGGCAATTTGTACACTCTGAAAACAGTTGCAGTGCATTAGTAAACTGACTTTGACATAACAAAAGTATAGCAGTGAACTGCATGGTGGTTGTAGTTTAAACTCTGTAAGTGTCTGTGATAGGAAACACTGAGTTTTAGGTTTTAGTTCACGTATTATTCAGTGCTACCTTATATATATACATACATATTATATATATATATATATGTGTATTTCAAATGAAGCTTCAGAACAAGGTTGCAAAATAACTTTTGCCTCCTGTAGCTGGAAACTATCTGATGCTAGTCTTTCTTAGCACAAGCGTGGGCAGCACCAGCAGCACCAGCACAGCTCACTGAAGTGCTGATGGTGTTTTGCTTCTGTTTGATTAAACTGTTTCCATCCTGCCCAATCTTGTAAGCATGTAGTTTAGTCATTACAAAATTACAGAAGACAGACTGAAGCTAGTAGAGTGTCATAGAGTCCTAGCATATATAAGGCTGGAAGAAGCTTCTTAGGTCTTCTGACCAAGCCCCGAGCTCAAAAGAGGGCCAGCTTGTTCCAGTTTTCTGACAGTAATATCTGATTCAGTCTTGAATATCTCTAAGGCTGGAGAGTCCACAATCTCCCTAGACAGCTTGGTAACCCTGTTCTTATCATGGGGTTTGGCATGGTTTAAATTTCCTTTCCCTAATACTGAATCACTATTTTCCTTACAGACTCACTATTTTCCTTACAGACTCACTATTTTCCTTACAGAATCACAGAATATTCTGAGTTGAAAAGGATCCACAAGGACCATTGAGTCCAACTCTTAAGTGAATGGCCCATACAGGGACTGAACCACAACCTTAGTGTTATTAGCACTGGGCTCCAACCAAGTGAGCTAATTCCTGCGTCTTCTGCCTGTAGCCTTTTGTCCTAACACTATGTATGTAGAAAGTGATTCTGGCTCTGTTTTCTTCCACAGCTTCCCATTAGGTCACTGAAGACCTGCAAGACCTCAGCCTTGTCTCTTTAAGAGTGTCCCTTTATGCTGTATTCTGCAGATGCCTAACTGTCTGATGGCTTTCCACTGTATCAGGAGCTCGTAACTGGATACCGTATTCCAAAAGCAATCTCTCAAAAAAATAATCTACTGTCAGTGCTTATACTGGTCTTGAAACTCATGAGGTTCCTGTCAGGCTGTCGAGATCCCTCATATCTCTCCACCTAAACTAGAGCATCAAAATGCAGCCAAGTAAAGCAAATGGCATATTTTCTGTTGATGAAGACTATATGGGATCCATTTAGTGCTGGTTGCATGGTTAGATTCTGCCAGAAAATGATACCTGCTTTCTGTCTAGCTTTTTGTTGTTGATTGTCAGGTCACAAGGTCTTCATCATTAAAAATTAGGCAATAATATGGCAATGAAGTCCTATAATGTGCAAAGCAACTTAGCAGATCCTGATGTGTCTACTGATACGTGTCTCCAAATAACTTGCTTGTTACCTGTAAGAGCAGCTAAGAAATCTTCTACTGACTCTGACTTCTTGAGTATTTTTGTGCATTTCCCATTTAAACATTATCTAGCTTTCTTTGCCAAACCCTAGCACTTATAGCAGCAAGAACTTCTCAACTTTGTCCATATATGCATGCAAGAAATACTGCAGTTTCAGCTTTCTTATGAGTAGGTACTGCAGTAACACAAAAAAGTTTTAGAACTCTGTATTGCCTTGTGTCCTCAGTATTCTCTCGTGGGCTGATCTATTTTTAGGATAGAGAGGAATGTGTATAATGAGTAAAACAAAAAATCCAAAAGGTTCCCTCACACAAGGTCAGGGGGGATCTTGCAATTCTTCTGCTTTAAGAGTTAATCAGATTTGCAGATGTGATGACCACAACTTCAGTTTAGGCTAATTTTGGAAGCTGACTGAATTTTGTGTGATTACTTTTGCTATCACAGAATTAGGAGAAAACTTATGAAATTCATTAAAAAGGAACTGCTCACAATGTAAAGCTTTGTTAGTCAAAGCTGAAAATGAGATTGGTTGACAACAAAATCAAAGGGTGACCTATTCTTCTGAGTTGATTATTTCTCCACAGTATCCAGAGTGCTGTGTTTAGAAAGGTTTCAGCCTGCCATAAATCCAGACTTTTGCCTGATGCATATATTATATAGAAAGTAAGAAATTGGGGGGGGTTCCTATACAGAAAAGTATAATTAGAGGTACTCTTGAGGTGGAAAGTCTGGGTTCAACTTGTAACAACATTGTTTTACATCACAACTTGTTTTAGGTAGATGTAACTCTTTCCTAGTAGTGATTGTTTATTTTGCTCACACACATGAAAACGTAAAGAAACCAGAGCCTATGATTCACAGAGAAGGAAACTTTGTATTTTGTCTTACTTGCTTTCTTGCGATTTTTTGGACCAGAGACGATTAAACAATGTAATTTTGGGAGGTAGATTTCTTTTTATCTTTACTTTGAAAGTAGTTCTTTACTGTTAAAGACATAAGTTGGCTGGTAATTTCACTTTCTTTTCTGTGGAATGCCACTGTCACCATTTATGAGGTTTCTGCTTTATTTCAGTGTTTCCTCACTGTCCTGATGAGTCCCATTTGTCTCATACTGATTTTCTTAAAAGCTTTTCAGTTGTGTTAAACAGGCTCTTAGGACACCTTTGTGTATAAGTATCATCAATGTTGTTTTCAGCAGGATCTATGTCATTAATTTTGGCAAGTTGTCCGTATACATTTTAGCCAATTTCAAATGTAGTACATTGATTGTCTATGATTTAATTGTAAAGAGAAACATTGTTCTACTTTTAGGCATGTGCATGCCATAATTAGTGTTTCTCCCTACACAAAGATATTTGTCCTAAATCTGGTTATTCTTCACATAATTCTACCAATTTCCTGTGATCTCTTCTGTACTATAGACAACTAAATAGTGCACAAGATTTGTTATTCTGAATAGTTTTATTGCCTAATTTTGTAATAGACCCCAAATCTGTATGTCATACTTTACTTGGGGTGTGCTAAAGAATTATAACTAAACAGACATGAACACACTTAAGACAATCAGTCACAGATGTCTCATTTGCTGGTTCATCTGTGGCCTATTCATTGCCCTCCGTTGGATGTAGCTTGCCACTTACTTATCCAAGATCTGAACAAATTGTGCTGACATCTCAAACATATCAACAGCAACCCCAAAAGAAGTGCAATAGCTCGCCCTCCGGTGTGTCAGAGAGCTTGTTTTAGGTGCTTAGGCAGAATGCATCCTCTCAAGGCAAAATTAATTATCTTCAAAGAGCAATTCAGAGTACTGAAGAGGATCTGATTTCACACTGAGGCACTACATAGAACTAGCTTGCAAAAAGGTTATCTGGGAAAGAGGCCTGATCTTGTTCAAGATGGAAAAAAACCACCAGCAACTCCCACATTGCTTTTGTGGGAGCGTAAATTCAAAGAGTTAAAATATGAGAACTTTGGGGACAAAAACAAAGTTTTTACTGACATTTTTCTTATTGGAACTATTTTTACAGGGTATTTTTGTGAAAGTCAAGCCTACATCTTACCTATGTGATCACGGAACTTCTGAGGCTGTCGCTTTGCCCTGGTATATACATTGGGAATGTAGGACATATAATGGAAAGAGTACTGATTTTCTTTACTGTGTTGTAGATTTTTTAAATTGTCAAGTGTTAAAAATATGATCCTAACTTCTCCACTGTATGATGCTTGCAGTTTAGCTCTCCACCTTGGTGTCTGGCATCATATAATCGGGGTTACGTGGCAATAAAATGACATTTGATCCTAGATCTTCAAAATAGAAGATCACCATGCCAAATCTCTCCTCAGTCCTTACCCCGTCTTTCAAAGAGCTTTGCTGCTCCCTTGCCAACTTGTCTGTTAACATAATGAGATGTGATTGAAGAGAGTTATTACTCCCTTCCCCTTCTTTTCTGCCATACTGTCAAGTACTACCAATGAAGGAGTGAATGTCAGGAGATGCTGACTACCTAAGTTAAATTCAGACCTTTTAGCAATAACAAGTCTATTACATGCAGTATTAGATCACTTCCTGTTACACTAAGCAACAGCCTTTTCCAGAAAAGAAAACATTTACATTTCCAGCATAAAGAAGTGTGCACAACATTTTCATTTAGTCTCACGGTATAGCAAATACAGTACTAGACTGACAGATGAGCCTACGAAATAGCACCTGGCCACCTACCTTAACTCATAAACCAGCAAACTGTGAGTATTAAAAATGCCATCACCTTGGTCTCCTAGCTTGAACTGTGAGGACTGTAATTCTTTTGGAGCCAAATCAGTCAGGTTGTATGATGTCAGTTTGTAGAAAAGGAGACTTGTAGCAGGATAGTTCTTCCCATTTTCTTTGCAGCCATTCACATGCAGAATTTCTGTGTAAAATTAGTACCCCATAATTAATAGAGTAGTATAGGCTGGGATATCTAGGACCATAAGGGAATGTGGTGCATTAGGAATGCAGACATACCAAAGCTCTATTCAGTCTGCTTAAAGAAGAAACAACAAAAATCTTAGGCCAACTGAATAGAGGATTGAAGTAATTTGTTTATGTTATAGTTATGTCTTTTATAGAATAAAGGCCTGCTTTTACTGCGGCACAGAAGTTGCTTCAGTGAAAGCACCAGGAATGAATGCACTTTTTTCAGTGTAGCTGTACAGCTGTACTGCTGTTCTATCTCCTTTATGCTTTTCCATATTGTGACATCTGCCTTTTGGATCTCCACAGTACATATTGCAACCTCCTACAACAACAACTTCTGAGAGACTTTGCTGAGGTAATTGAGGCTTCTTTTGGAGATTATGGGAAATTCTGAGATATATAAATATCCATATAGTTTATTTTAATTCATCAAGAACTTTTACAATTTCCCTTCCTGGAAAAAAAATTCCTATTTTCGTTGTCCAAAGTGAATGCCAGCTTTGAGATACTACTCACTTCTTCCACTGCCATAGTCTTCTCTGGAACTGCTGAAAAGCACTGCTGAAGATTTGAGGAGATACAGAGCAAAAGAAATCAGTGACAAAATTAATCATGGCCAAATTATGTCTTGTGTAGATAGAATCTGACCAAAGTAGTGTTAACTTAAAGAATTTTTTGTTGTTGTTGCTGTACCACTCATGTCCTTCATTTTGTCTGAGACAAGGGAACAATAGAGTAGTAAGAATTCTACCATGTTTTTCTTTTTTAATTATGTGTAGAAGCAGAACCCTGATAGATTGCATTATTTTGTTATTCTTTTCCCCAGTTATGTTCTTTTAATACAGAAGAACCTCACATCTCATGTTAGCTATAAACAATTTTTTAATTCAGAGCTCATGGCAGTCCATGAAATCAGTAAGATCTGTCCATGGTCCTCACATGGACCTATAAAACAACCAGGACACTCTTGCTAAGAAGTCCTTGATTTTAGCTTTGATGATCTTCCATCCTCACCACAGCCCTGTGGTTGACTAAAAACTGTTACTGAAGGAAAGAAAAGAATTCTTGGTTTGGGGAGACAGATGTCAGAATGTAAGACATAGATATACAAAATATAGGAGAATAAGAAGACTACATTTGTTTCATTGACAATCAGAAACAAAGACTTGTCAAAAAAGAGAATATATGAATTGCTGGATACTAAATATGTGGAAAATAAATATTCTAAGCAGTAATAAATTATGCAACCATCCAAATTCAAGAAATTCTACCTTTCTATATAAAAGAGATGAACAGGACAGCAGTGGTAGATCAGTTTAGATGCCGAGTAGAAGTATTTGACAGTAATACTCCAGTCTTCAGATTTTTTGGTTTAGTATTAAATAAGAGCATCCTTAGGGATGGAGTTTTAATGTTCATTATTCATTCTAATTTATAGTAGTATGTTTAAAATTCAGCTCCATTGGTATCAAGAATCTTCCTTTGTTTTGCTTCATTTTAAAATTAAGAAACAGAAAACATTTTTCAATCCTAAGACAATGATTTTACACTATTGAATGTGTATCCTACCTTTGGACTCTGACTAAGGCTATCTAACTGAAAAATGAGGAGACACAACAAAAAAATAATAAAGGCTTAAAAGGAGCTTCCATATACATTCTGAAATTTTTTTAAAAAATACTGTGAATATAATAGGATTAAAGAAATATAGAAAAGTGCTTTTATATAGACAAATAGTTATGGTGAAAGTTTTTTATTGCTAATGTTTTTGAAAGAGACATGAAACCTTATGTATCAGGGTATAACTCATCCTCCAGTTACCAGCATTTATAGAAAAAATCTTATAACTGCATATGTTTTCAGTTGATTTTGTCTTCAATGACATCAAAGTGAATGTTTCCTGAAAGAAATATTGTGCAGTTCTGTTTTGTACTTAGGATATATGAAAAATATACAGGAAATAAAGCACACATAAGGCATACAAGGATGTGTATTGTAGAATAGTCCAGAGCAGCTATAATTCTTTCCCCCTATCTAATTCCTTGTTGCTTTCTGTCTGTTTCTGACAAATTTTTCTAAAATTGAAGTGAATTTCCTGTGTAGAACTGACAGTAGTCTGAATTGTTCTGTTCCTTGGATGTCTGTCTGTGCTTTGCCACAAAATTATGAAGTGTCATAATATTGTTTATAATGTACTGCTTTGCATTCAGTTGTCTTCTGGAAAATTTATTCATTTAATTACCACTTTGAAGTACCTTATATTTTGTCTGGGCATCTTAGGATGATGAATGGCTTAATGAAAAAAACAAAACAAAACAAACAGGTATACATTTTTTTAGATTTCCAAAGTGACAGGCAAGAAAAGAATCAAAAAGTATGAGGAAAAGAAAAAGCAAGCTCTACGTATAAGTACTATTCTTTTTGTTGTTTGGTGCCACTCTACCCAAACTACTAATTCCAGTGGTGAAAATCTATCTTGTGACTGTTTATGTTCTTCTGAAGTGTTTTTGAAAACTGCCTCTGAAATATGTCATTTACTAACTCTACCAATTTGCCGTTTATGGTACAGCTGCTTGCTGAGTTCCCTCCTGCACCAATAAGCGAGAACAAAGCTGCAGTTTGAGTCATTCTTCACAAAAAAAGGAAGAAATTATATTGAGAATCTTGTTGAATTGAATTTGAACAAAAAACTATTTATTGACATTCCTAAGTGATCTGAAGGATTAATTAGTGAGAAAATGGGGCATAGAAATTATAAATAAGAGAAAGGCTTCATTTCAGCTTATAGGCTATAATACTTTTATTTCCACTTCTGAAAGACGCTTCTGTAAGGAATTAACCTTTGTATTGACATTTTCAATCCACAAATAGGTTTTAGGTTACACTTAAACGAGGCTTCCATTGCTGACTCTGGAATTTAACTAGTGAATGAGCAATTCAGCAGAAATTCGTAAACATGAATGTTACAAGTTCCTGGTATCATATTCTTGTTAGAAAACCTCAGTACGTACAATTTCTCCAGAACATTTTTTCCATAATTGACCTTTAAAATCATGACAGGAGAACAAAGCATTGGCTGACATTTAAGGTGAAATAGGAGGATTTCCTCATATTTTATTACTAAGTTTGTTTTTCTTTTATTTCAGACTATGAGAAGAATAATTTGTGTCTGTTTTTAATCAACTGGCATCAACATGGAAAATTACTAAGGGTGCCACTTCAATGGAAGTAGAAACAGTTTGTTTCCTTTTGAAAAAAAAACCAAACATAATAATTTATAATTTTCAGATAGACATTCAGAGAATGATATGATAGCAGTGATCTACTTTTTTCATAGCCTCAGAATTGCTCCATCCATGTGTATGCCTACATAGGATGAAAGGAGAATATGTAGCTCAGTTTTGCACCTTCCACTTGTATTTATTCATTTTCTTCTGCAAAACAGTCTGATCTAGAGGATTCCCAGATTCAGTGCTCTTGTACAAGGATAGTGTAAGAGAAAACTGGAAGGAAAAATTGTTGTGACAAGTTTGGCAGAAAGCATGAATGTTTAGTTCTGGGTCTCAGATCACAGGTAAAACTACTACTTTGTGTAACAGCATTAATTATATGTGCTATCAAAATCTCATTTATAAGACTCTCAGTCATAAAACCAACTCATGAGTTATTTCCTTTTAATCCAGTTCTCAGTGTCTGGGCTGTCAGTGCACATAGGCAGGAAACAAATCAACTAAACAGTCAGTGTGGAATGAATTGAGGAATAAAAGCATGTAACAATAAAAATGGTAGTCTAAATATCTCAGCAAAAGAACAAGATTTAATAGTACAGTTAGTTGATGGTTGCTTAGACAAAAAGCAGTAAATTAGAGACTATAAATAACAGAACAGTTACTGGCTTTGTAATAATATCCTGTAACACAATTTCAGAGGCAATGGTTTACTATTATTACCTCTAAGGACCAGACTCTGTATAAAGAAAAAAATCTGAAAAGCACACTATACCTATAAATTTAACGAAGCACATTTAGTCTACAAACACACACTGCAAATGCAAATGGCCATTTCATGCACAGTAAAACAAGGAAAACAGGACACTTAAGAGAGAAGAGTGAAGTCTGGGAGACTCAAGCTTATTACAGCCCTTCTTTTTGCCTGTCTCACAGATAACACACATTGCCACCTGCACCTGGAGCGAGTGCTAATTGGCACACAGAACCTTGTTTATTCTTAGAGGTCTTTTCCAACCTAAATGATTCTATGATTCTTTCTTTCTGGAGCTTACCAGTTAAATTTCATTCCTAAAGTTGGGCCTGTGTGTGTGCATGTATGCGTGTGTGGTAACCTTTAATGCTTTTCCTGTCCTCAAAGGATTTTAGGTATTGCAGGTCCTAGTTGCAGATTCTTCACCCATTATTTAAAGTTGTGCCAGCCATTATTTTTTTCACTAGGAGTTTCTGCTTTGTGGTGCCCACAAATGGCTACATCTTTGACAGCAGGTTTGACAGCCTTCTAAAATCAATATTTTCTCTTCCCAGAGATTTAGTGTCTCCCTAAATCAGAGATGTGGCCAGGAAAATGGGTCATATTAACTCTTCCAGTTGGTTTCAGTTCAGAGGCTCACTGATGACATCAGTTTCCTTTTTTTTTAGTGAAAGTATAAAGCTCCCTGCATTGGTTTATTTGATAAAGTGATACTGACTACTGATGGCTCTGTGGATGAAATGCTCCTGTGTGTCAGCTGAGGTGGCTCAAAGCATGGAGCCACATTCTGAGGAGCAGCCAGGGCATGAGGGCTGGTAGGAAATGCCCTCTCTGTCCTGTGGATGCTGGGCAGTGCTATACACCCATTTCTGCTCTGGGACCTGACCTTGACAGGTGTGTAGAGTGAGGGGGTCTGTGCCTGGGAGATGTAATGAGGCTGCAACCTATCCCAGGAAACAACCAAGTGTTTCACAACTGAAAGAGAGATCTGAAAGGGGAGATGGGAAGGAAAAGATCTGCTCCCATGGAGAAGATATTGCTCTCCAAGAAAAGTTTACAGGAAGTTAGAACTCAGAACAAACATGGGGCAGTTTCCTCAGAGAAAATACAGACCCAGCAGCACCTTGCAAGGTCTCACCTGACAGACTGATGCACTTAGCAGGACTGATTTTCTGGGCAGTGCTTCTTCCTTAGTATGTTTTAGTCAATGTTTCAAAGCATGGCTCCTATCCTCTAGGTACATTCAGTTATGGTGATGTCTCACTGAAACGGGTTGATGATCTCACTTGGTGACTACAACTCATACAGCAGGACAGCTGCCCAGGTTGGCCTTCCTCAGCTTTAAATGGAATCCTATGGAATAAGGAAATAGTTGATGTAAAATGTAACTGTGTGCCTTTCCCTCTGCACTTGAGACATTACATAAACAGATGGTTTAAATACAGATAATGTGGTAGTTCTGGATATATTTACCAGTGTCCTTTATTGAGAGAGAGTACATGTTTATACTGTGTGCATGTGATCCCCAGAATGGCCAAGCTGTGTCCTCTTTATAAAAACCATGGGATCTCTGACAAATTGTCAGAGACATCCTGCTGTCTAAAACCTCTTCTTCCTCTGTACACAAAAGTTTCAAGCTGGTGATGCTGTTCAATGGCATAAACACTTCTGTTTGTTTTACTTTCTGTTTGTGTGACAGCACAGGATCTAAATTTTTTTTCCTTATCAAATGAAAAAATACTCCCAACTTTCTTTCAGCTCTATGGTAAATTGTTCCTCAGCTGTTCAGAAGTTCACAATATATGCCTGAACACTTATGAGAAAATGGTGCATTATAATTATATACATTCCTGAGTGAGAACAGACTAACATAGATACCAGAAGATTATTGTGTTATTCTACTGTATAAGAATTTTAATTTTTTTTTTAAACTGACAGATAGTGTAGGGAAAGACAGATGGCAACTTTGCAGTTTAGTCATGAGATGATTTCCCATAACCATTTATTTAAATAATTAATTTGATGCATGGAAATTATTAATTGTTCTTTAAGTAATGAGGTTTGACATTAATAGCTCCTTAAACTCTTGCTTTGATTTTCCAAGAAACTATGTTCACACTTTGAGTTAACAGAAATCAACAAAATAATTATGGAGAATCATGATTCAAACATTTTTGATTTCTTTATTTTTAACCTGATTTTAAAGTTGTCAAACTATATAACTTGTGCAAAGAAATAGCTAACTTTACAGACAGCTGACACAGTTGGCTAATCATTTCAATAAGACAGTTCAACTAACTTTGAAGGCAGTTTGTAATGGTGTGTGAATAGTACCTGCTCCTGAAGTTGGTTTTGAATGACAGGAATTCAGCAGGTGTTTTTGTACCAGGCTGAAAGTGTTTTTTCTGTTTCCCTGCCTTCAGCAACCTCCACTGTTCTCTGTGAATGGGCCATGTAAAGTGGGAATAGAGAGGAAAGAGGGAGGAGAAAGGAAGGTTTTGCCTGCTCTCATGTATACCCTTTTGCCCTGGCTGCATGACACCTTGGCACATGCAGCAGCTCTTTCCCAGACTATGACTCAACTATATGTTCATTTAAAAATACAGATGGATGGGAAATTGTATCATTGAACTCAGGGGGCAACCTCAGGCTCTTGAGAGCAACAAGAAGTTTATGTCTTGGAGCAAGACTAGCTAGTTTTCTGAGTGAGTTTCTGCTTTCCTGGAGGCTCGGGTCTTGACTAGAACAAACCTATAAGCATTTTAAGCAATAGAGAAAAATCTGTAGGTTTCGATGTGAATGTAACTTCATTCCATTAGTCACCAGTATTTGAGAGAATGGAGAGTCCTGAGATGTCAGTTTGCAGACAGACCGTGAGAAGAAAATGGGCAACCTTTCTGGTTAATCCCCTCTCCCTCCCAAGGGAATTCTTGCGGACTCTGAGATCATAACTATGTATTCTTAACCCTGCTAGAGAGCATGTTCAGAGGCTGAGTTGAGAGGACCTATTGTTGATTATTTGGTTTTGAAATATTTGTATTATACAGGACACACACATACAAATTACATCTGCTGTTATTTTGTTGCTTTCCTTTGTTGTTTTTGTTGGAAAATGTGTCTGTGTGTCAAGTATGCATTTGCACTTAAGCATGGTGCTTCGAGAGCAATCTCCATCTTAAAATTCATCCTAGCGCTTGTGATTTTTTTTTTTTTAAATGACACCACTTGTGACAATGTGGGTGGTTGGGTATGTCATAATCCTGTCATGCACTTGGGTGCCCAGACTGCAAAGAACCTCCTAATTTTCAAGCAGCAGAATTTCTTTACCTGAATGAAAAGAAGGCTGCCTCCTTGGTGGAAGATGCCACCCAAGTAGGCTGAGAGGAAAAAGCCAGTAAACCTCTCCTTTTAACTCAAACTCGCCTCTTGACGAACCATTTGATTTTGAGTTGTATCTTATTGTTGTGGTATTTCTGTCCCAGAATGTGGAATACTGTGTTGTTGTTAAAAACATGTTAGCAGAATCCAGCATTTGATGGTACAGGGAAGCAGTAAGCAGAGCAGGCTACTGAAGTGCACTCTGAAACAGAAAATGTGCTATGGAGAGTAGATGTGTTTGAACATGTGATCCTAGTGCATCTTCTGGGCTGTCAGTTTGGGATGTAAGAAATTCTGGGTAAGTTGATGCGAGACAGGCTTTGACTGCTACTGAGTGAGTTGATCCAGATGAGTGAAAATGTTTTGCTGATAAGACAGCATGCATGACAACAGTATGACAAACTCTCTGGAAAAAAAAAAAGCCTGAAAGGATAGCTTATAGTATCAGCCTACAAACTCTTTTTTGATCAAAGTCAAGAAAAAAGTTGCCTGTTCCAGAAGAAATGTATCTTCTCTGGGGCTTGACTGTGAGGAATCTAAGCTACTGAAGTTGAAAAATTGTCTTTTCTTCTTCAATAGTAAAGGAAGGCTGAATTCTGTGTGATAGCTGTGTGGGTGGATAACTCTCTGCCAGGTGGATAACTCTCTGCCGGGTGGATAGTGTGGTGGGTTTTGGAGGAAGTGTTGCTAAATGTCAATTTTAATTTAGATAGTCTTTTTTTTCCACTTGGTTAGTTCCAAGAAGCAGGAGTAGCTCTCAAAACCCATTGGCCAGGTATTTTTAATAGGTTTGGTCTCTTTTGGTGGTCAGTTATAGTTTCTCTAAGTCAGATAGAGTGGCTTGCTTAGTCATCTAGCAGATAAGTGTCTCAAAGATTTACTGTTTGTGTTTATTTTACAAAGATGAGAGCTGTTTACATTGACTGGTACTTCAGTGAGAAATGGATCCAATGAATTAACTGACATGATTTATCCAAACTGAAGGAGTTTAAACAATATGTTTGAAGTCTGTGGTGCGACATTCACTGTGCAGTTTCTTGAAACTTCAGCACTGTGCTTCTTTGTGTCAGTTTTGCATTGCTGATTTTTTACTGCTGACAGACAGACCCTACAATAAAATATCTATCAGGGCTGATTCTTTTCTATATCTTGTTTTATTATGCCCCTCCCAAAATCCTTTTATAAAGACTGGTGCTGATTTCACAGAGATGGGAAGTTGTCGGACACTTACAGTCTGGCATCTTTATAAAGTACGATCATGTTGCTGAAGTCAAACTAGTTCTGTAATAAATATTCCCCATTAAAAAACCCCATTATTCTAAACAACAAGTCAGGTAATCTTTCTTGTCTTTTGCTGTTTGTTTGCAGCTGAAGTGATGTCCCATGTGCCATTTTAACATGCATCTATAAGTCTCAAATATTCTCAAACAAAGCCAAGATGGAGCATGACAGAATGTCATTAAAAAGTGAATTCTCATTTCACTCCTGAGTCAAACCTATTCACTTCTGAATAGTCCTCATGGACATAGAGCAGCATGGAATGTGACAGGTAAACCTGAAGCAGCAGCAAAACACAACCTTAATGATAAATGTGGAATTGCAAACCACTGGAATATAGTGCCAAATTCTGGTTTAAGTTGCATTGTGACAGAACACTGTGAGGGAAGATAATATTGCCAAACATTAGCAAAAGTCAATTCCTATGTGAGGAATTAAAAATTATGTTGAGAAATTATTTGCATCTGTAAAACATTCTCTATATTAATATGACATTTTGTCTTTCAGATGCAGTATGGCAGTATTTTTACTTAAACTAATTTTTCAACATATGAACTGTGTGTTGTCATCTGTGCTATTAGACATAAGCAGACAAAACTAAATTTAAAAATGGACATTCACTTCAATCAATCTTACAATCTTTTTTTTTTACTGCCAATGCCATAATTTAATGACCAAGAAATTAGCAGATATTATATATTGTTTTAAACAGTGGGCAAAACTTTTGGAACCAGAGATAATTCGTCACTGACGTGACCATAATGGGCAGAAGAAATAGCCTTACAATTTTATAGTTGGCCACAGCTTGGCTATTTAATTTGAATTGAAGGTATGTCTAATCAGTTCAAAGATTAATATTCATTAATGACACAGAGGAAGAGATTGTGTGCACCCTCAGCAAATGCAGATGACACAAGGCTGAGTGGTGTGGTTGACACACCTGAAGGATGGGATGCCATCCAGAGGGACCTGGACAAGCTCTAGAAGTGGGCAAATGGGAATCTCATGAGGTTTAACAAGACCAAGTGCAAGGTGCTGCTCCTGGGTTGGGACAACCTCTGGTATGAATACAGGCAAGAAGCTGAACAGATCGAGAGCAGCCTTGCCAAGAGGGACTTGGGGATGCTGTGGATGAGAGGCTGGACACAAGGCAGCAGTGTGCACTTGCAGGCCAGAGAGCCAAACATGTCCTGGGCTGCATCAAAAGCAGCATGGTCAGCAGGCTGAAGGAGGTGATCCTCCTCCTTTACTCTACTCTCATGAGACCCCACCTGGAATACGGTGTCCAGCTCTGTGGTCCCCAGCACAGGAAGGATATCAAGCAGTTGGAGGGAGTTCAGAGGAGGCCACCAAGATGATTAGAGTGGTGGAGCACCTCTCCTACAAGGAAAGACTGAGAGAATTGGGTTTGTTCAGCTTGGAGAAGAGAAGGCTTTGGGTGACCTAATTGCAGCCTTGCAATATCTGAAGGGAGCCTACAAGAAAGATGAAGAGAGACTTTTTACAAGATGATATAGTGACAGGACAAGGGAGAATGGATCCAAACTAAAAGAGAGTAGTTTTGTGTTAAGTATTAGGAGGAAATTCTCTGCTGTGAGAGTGATTGCTGTGAGTTTATTTAGAGATATTGTGGATGGTCCATCCTTGGAGGTGTTCAAGGCCAGGTTGGATGAGGTTCTGAGAAACTTGGTCTAGTGAAAGGTGCAGAGGGGGTTGGAACTGGATGATTTTTAAGGTCCCTTCCAACCAAAATCATTCTATAATTCTATGAATAAATGTTAGAATATACTAACTGAATAATCGAAATAGGTAGAGCTGAGGGTATTGTAGGAGAGGAAGAAAAATTCCTGGAAAAAATAACTAGGTACTATTGTGAGAACAACTAATTATATGGTGCAGTGGCAAAGGAAATTTGAGTGGACTCTGGGAGATAAAGTTTATAAAGAACCCTCTCCATTTAGGAACACCTAGTGAGTAAAAGGGAAGAGGAAGAAGACAAAGAGACATGCCCCAAAAGCTACAAAAGATCAAGGGAGATAGATAAGAAGAAGGAAAGCAGATAAATAATTTTTGACAGCCATTTAAAATATGTATTAGGGGACAGATGAGTGGGGCACAGTGGTAAGCATTTGGAAAAATGCTGCGCTGGGAGACCTGTAAAGTGCTGAGACCATGAGGAAGAAAAGTGAGAAAGCATTAAACTCATAATGAGGGAATGAATTTTGAAAACAATATGGATAACAATGTCAGGGTTTGGTGCAGAAATGGGAACCAGCAGATAGAACACAGGAGTAAACCAAGCAGCTTTGTGAGGGCACAGTGGTACATTTCCAAGGCAACTGAAAATAAGGGATTAAGAGAAGTGCAGAGAATGACTTATAAAGTAGCAGCAAATGTGGTGGTTGAAACTTCGATAAAGTAAAAAAGTGATATTGATGAAGAGCTGACAAGAAAAACAATAATCTTGATGATTCTCTTATTCAAGGATTCTATTGCAGTAGGGTAAATAAAGAGTCTCAAGGGTCATGAAATAAGGAAACTAGGCCTTAAGAACCCATAGAGTGTAGAAGATAAAACCAAGTAGATTATAGCAGACCATTTGGGACATTTACTTGGCTTGTAAAAAGGAGAGCTTCTTTTAATGTAGTGAATGCCTTGCCTGAACTAAGCAGTAATATTAGTCTCTTGAGTCTTGTGGCTCTTTTGACGAGTTAAAACATTCATTTTAAAATTACTGCTATTCACTTTAAATAAAGATGTATTCTGGCTTTACCTTTAGATGACTTGAACACTTTCAGACTGAGGTAAGTACAATATTTATCATAAAATTTATCTTTTCTTCTGCTGTTGTGTATGAATCCTTATTGAGTTGTTTCATGACTCCCTACAGCAGTGATTGTAATGAAAGTCATATATACATTACAATTACCCGTATTGCAGGAAAAAAAAGTTTTAAAATATTAAATTCTTCATTCCAAGAAACATTACATGGTGGGATGTATTTCTAAGTGGTGAAATGCTATTTTCAGTTACCAATTATATATCCCAAATTTAAATCACATAATTTTTAATTTCTGTAATTCATGCTATTACAGAGGTTTAAAAGACAAAGATTGTGACACTCCTATTTAGTATTATAATATTGTTTTTATTGTAGAATAAATAATTTAGAAAACATTTAGCCTTGATGCAAATGGATCCTAGTCCATTGTTCTGTTGATCCTAAAATGAGTTTAGGTTTGCTTAGGCCAGAGCTTAATTTGGTCTACTGATATAAATTTTATTATGAAGTGAAATGCACAGGAACCAGGAAAACTAAGCAGGCATGGCAAAAATATGACAACCTTCACTGGGTGCAGTGGTATCCAGAATGATATTGTGACTATATAATAAACACCTAGTTAACTCATCTAAACTGACACTGCAAGAGACCAGCATATTATACAGCATGAAGCCAATAAAGAGGTGAAATAAAGGATCAGGTTTAGATAAAAAGACTGACTTTACTATTGAAATATTTGCAACATTGCCAAACTCAAATGCTCAGAATGACTGTTTTGAATTGGACTTGAAATGCATACTGTATTTCTAAATATATATATGATTCGGTGAGATTTGTTTATTTTTAGGTTTCTGTGATTATTGAGAACAGGATGCATTTGAATTTTTTCTGTGCAACCATTACAGAGTTAAAACTCCATTAAAAATGACAAGATTCTTCTAGAAATCCAAGAATCTCAGAGCAGGGACTTCAATACTGAAATGTTGAAACTCTCCATAATATTTTAAAGCTTGCAGCATCACTTGTGAGAGACAATGCTTTCCATTTATGCATTTGACTTTTTAAAGTGCAATAATACCAACTTCAAGGCTGTCATTAAAACCCCTGCAAGCAGGGACATGCTGCATCAAAAAATCGAATACCCTCTGAACACAGCTGAGGGTAAAATTAGTCTGGGCAATTGTAGTCAGTGGAATCTTATTCATCCTTGATGACTTGATAGGACAGTCAAGGCAATGTGTAATATGATATCTCATATGCCTGGGATTGGCTCTATTTCCCTTTTATTTTACTGTCTCTTCAAATTAAACCTCTGCAACTTCTCTTTGTCACATCACTTGTTCTTCTCAGGCCCAGCCAATTGACACATATACTAAGGGCACACAGTGAAAGAAAAACTAGACAGTCAGCATTAATATTACTGATTCACAAACTCTTCTGTGATCATTGCTAGATGCCATGGAAATCTCTGCAAATTATTCTGGTTAATTAAATATTTAGAAATCACATTACAAGAAATTGCCAAGAGGGTGGGATGTGCTCAACATTTAGTTGTCATTTTCAGTAAATTTCCATTTTATCACAGTGCCCACAACTCTACTACTGCTCTGAGTGTAATGTAACCACAAGGAAATCCACAGAGGCATGCAGTGAGCTTTTGTTGATTTTTCTTTTTTTTTAATTGAGCTTTTTTTTTACTTGAATATTTGAAAAATGTATTGAGTTTGTTATATATATGCTTTAGTAAATACTTTTCAGTCCAAGAAAAAAACCTTGAAAATACCTGTTCACTTTATTGTTAAATAACATAACCAGGGGTTGGAGACAGGAGTGGAGGTGTAGAGTAAGTATGAACAACAGTTTTTGACAGTGGAGCAGAATAAGGAAAGCCCAAGAATATTGCATATTTCATCACCAGATATTATTACCTAGCATCACTAGCCACAAGATCCTAAAAAATAAGAGATTCCACGCTTGGTTGTCTCCCTCTCACCTCAGTAAGGAGTTATGGCCAGGCAGAATCTATCTCACCAAGATAAAAGCCACACACATGTAATTGTGCACAATTACTCTTAATTTCTCTAGGATTCCTTCACTGTAAAGTGTTGCAAGCAGCACTTGAGATGCTAGTACTGAATCACAGGCTTTATTACCATGAGGAAGAGGATAATTTAACTGATGTTGCAATTTTAAGTTCTTCTGTGAAATGGCTTCTAGAGAGATGGACAAAGGGATAATGTATCTACTACACAATTATATTATTCACAAGTAAATAGAGAAAAAATAGAGAGTTCATTCAGAGATCTTTTTTTTTTTTTAGGAGGGATACAAAAAGAACAGTTTCTTTCCCTCTCTTCTCTGGAGGACAAGTGCTACTAGGGGAGGATCCCTGAAGAAACACTTCTGGGAGGGTATGTGGCTTTAATGCTTGAGGAAAGACATTGAAGTTGTGATTAACAGAAGACTCTGAGATAGCAGCATTTTAATATTGTATCAGTGATTTTAACCAAAGAAATCTTTAGTGCAGACCATTCACTTCTGGAAGAGTCAGAAAGTTCAGTCTTGTAACAGCTTAATAGACAGGTTGCAGCTTCATAAAGCATCTTTTATTGGTTTCCTGTTCTTGATGGTCATGAGGACACACTGACTGTTGGCATCTCGAATGCTGTTGTAACTGTTTCATGGAGAAACAACACACTTAGCAGGATAGCCAGTGTACCTCACAACAGTACATTTTTATTTCAAAGCCCTTGCTGGACAAGGAATGCAGCTTGCATTGGTACAGATTATGATAGTCAAGGTAAAAAACAGAATGTAAATTGGATTTGGATTTTTGTATGGCCAAACTTCGCTAACGAAGATTTGGGAAGGACTCTCCCCCACGTGGGTGTGCCCTTCGAGCCTGCGCA
>JAOXXN010000395.1:118863044-118885937 GCA_026770055.1 Myrmophylax atrothorax
GAAAGAAAGAAAGAAAAGAGGACAAATACCAAGTCTGAGACTGTGAAGATGAAAAGAAGTTTTAGAAGAGGTTATGTCAGTTGTGGCTTTTAAGTACATGGTAGGATTTATTGCTTGGAATTAGATTTACATTAGGAGGATGAGGTCCTCCAATTCAGTCACTATGACAAAATCCACTACTGTTAAGGATGAATTTAAGAGACCATGCAATCCCACCAATTATTCCTAATTCTTACAGATAAATCTATAGTGATACTGCTCAGGAACAAAACACAAGTAAGTATTTAAAGAAAAATTCTGCTACCATGTTTGCTCAGAAATACAAACAGCTATTTTAATAGCTAACGTCAACCTGACATCCTTTTAGTGTGAGTAATTTTAGTTTTTATGCTATGAAAATACATTGCCTCACAAGAGGAAATAGCTCACAAGTTCCAGCAACCACAATAGCAGCTGTCAATTTGCTCAGTTTATGGTTATTTTGTCAGTGGATTTATCTGATCAGATAAGAAGTCTCTTACTGCAAAATCCTATTTTATTCACAAAACTGAACATAATAATAAAAAGGTGTTAGAGAGAGGGTTTGCAAGTTAAATTGTATATCAACAGCATTATTTAGCTGCCATTTCCACTACAGCAGTTCTCACCCTACTCTTTGCCACCCTGACTCAGCCCAATGAATAGTATTTACCCTTTCTGTTGTCCCTCTGCTTCTTCATTCTCTCAGATCTACCTTATCTGAATATTATTCTGTGATTCTGTGATTCTGAACTGAGCTTTTCAAGAACATTACCGCTAATTCGTAAATGAAAATTGAATTAGTTGGATCTAAATTAAGACCTTTGTGAATTTATCAATAAAAAACCTACATGGCTTTAACTGATTTGTGGGACAAGGTGATGTGTATGCTCCACTGCACCTTTACTGGCAATGAAGTCTGTTCCTTCTTTCATTTTTTAGAGTATAATGGAGAAAAAATATTCCGTATTTCAACTTATTGTCAGGTTGACAAGCAGCTGTGAAGGTGCATGAGCCATATGAGACAAATGTCCCTTGCTCAGAAATGTTGGATGTTGATAAGGATCAGAAATCTGCAAAGAAAAAAGAATCCCCACAGCAACAAGCCCTAAAGCCAGAGCTGAGACTTACAAAGAGATATAGATTTAGAAACTGATATAGTTGCGTGTCTTGAGGGTGGGCTAGTCATAATTTTTTTCTGTTTTTTTTTCCATTCTCACTATTATCCCTAACCATATTAAGCCCAGTAAACTGAAATTTCTCCTCTCTGTTAAAAACAGCATCACAATTAGAAATCACACTGTTAGTAAAGACACTATAACTGTGAAGATCTGAGAAATAAGCCCTCTTGGTCCACATTTTTAGTTGTGAGGCACGCTTTTCTAAGAAAGAATATTGCATGTTAAACTAGCTGAAATTAAATTTAAAAAAAAAGAAAGAGGGAGAAACAAAAGAAAAATATTCTCACTCTAAATAAATTTTGCTTTATGATCAAACACACTTTCTGCAAGAGGATTTTCCTTGCCAGTGAGAGCTGATAACTCAGCAGTAAAAAAAAGGAATTTATAATGGCCAAGATTCACTCAAGTTATTAGTGTTATTCCTTAAGGTGTTGGTGTTACTATGATAAATATGCTGGCATTCAGAACATGAGTTTGTAGTTCATGCTTCCTAAGAGAAATACACTAACTTATGCACAGCACAGGGCTTCTCTCCTAGTGTGTCCCTGATGTACTGGGGTTTGGAACCCATGTTTCTTTTTGGTTTTAGCTGTATTACAGTGCAAATCTGGACAGTACCCCAGATGCTGTTTCTTACTTTCTGTTATGTTACTGCCCAGCAAAACTGATGTGGGAATAAGATCCTTGAACTGTTCTAAAACTCTGAATCCAAGCTGAATGCAATAGCCAGAGTTTTCCTGCTAAACTCACAAGATCACTGTCTCAAAGGGTGGCAGTTGTATCCATTAACTTTATGAAAGGTTTCCTAGAAACAACATGAAGCTACAACATAAGTCATGCATTTGCTCTGTAGTTCTCTGGTTCAAAGTGCAATCAAATACTTTTGGGTGTGGTATTCTTACTGTTCTTAGCAACTTTTTTTAATCATTACCTCTTGCTTTGGACTAGACAAGCTGCCAGAAAAGGTTCAGTTATAGGTCTTTTTCATTTCACAGTTAATTTCACACTGATATCACCCGATAGCCACAAAGAGCTATTCTGACAGAAGGATAGAGCTGGAGCACAGTGGTAGTCCAGCCAGACCTTAGAAAGGGGAAATTCCCAGCAAGTCAGTTAAGCTAAGTCTGCCCCATGAACTCCCCTACAACACTTCCAAAACTTTTCAGGTCCAAGAGAACACACATCACTTTCCCCAAATTAGTTTCTTAGTTCTTGGTAGTAATTGAAAAAAACCTTACATCATCATCATTTTGATGTCAATGAATCTTGTTCTTAGCCAGACCAGTCCTTAAGCAAGTCACTTTTTTTTTTCTCCTTCATGACACCCACTCCCTTAGGAAGCACTGGTCTGCTCAGTGTTATCTTCCACTCCTTTACCAGGTTCTCCTCTATGGCACAAGTCCTGTATGAGAACTGTGAAGAAAAGCTAGAGAAACTACTACACAGAGTACTATTTTAAGCATGTAATATTGGATCAGGGATAGCACAGAACAATGTTATCACTGATTCAAGCAATAGACCAAGACTGCAACAGTGGCTTCAAATTTGTAGCACATGATGCTTCAGCCTGTAAAATCAATACACCCACAGCTTTTGAACAGCAGAGACTAAGGTATGAGACTAAGGCATGAGACTAAGGCATCCTTAATAACTGCTTCCCCAAACTTCTTGTGCTATGGATATACATGAGTGTCCTCCATGTCTGTATATTTATCATGAAATTATATTAGTATGTATGTGTACTGAGCTGATGTAAACCAGAGCAGTACCTCAGGAAGCTAATTTTTTCTGTAGTTTGTCTTCAGGAGTGTAGGGTTTGTGTCAATCACATTCTTCAGGAAAGTAAAGGACTTTAAAAATATATTGACCAAATTAGTCATACATAAAAGGACTTTGGAGTCAGAAAGGAGAAGAAAAGCACTTCTAATTATAAATCAAAGAGACTCCACCAACTTCAGAGAAGTTGGAGAAAAAGCCAAGATGAGAGAAACTCCATTTGTGAAGAAATTGAACCCAAAAAAAGGACACTGAGAGGATCCTAACCCATCTATGGCCCAGGAGAGTATGATGATGTAAGGATACAAGTGGTTTTTGTTTTGTCCATGCCTGTGAACATCTTATTCTGCTTGAGGAATATTCTACTGGTCTGAATCAATTTTTTCTGCTTAAAAGAGTACAAAATCTCTATCTGCAGATTTGACCATATGCATCTTGAAACAAGAATTTTAAATTAAAGCACCAACAAGATAGGAGCTATGAAAAGGATAAGCTTAAACCAATGGGAAATTTCAACAGAGAATTCTAGTATGAAAATATTCACAAGAAATAACCCATGTCTGAACCACTGCCAGAATTGTCAGAAAAAAATGTGCTATAATCTAGTTTCTGATAATCCAGAAAAAGAGCCTACTGAATGATAACCAAAGGACTTTAACTAATCTTTCCTACACAGGAATCACAAAGATTGTAAAATTTTGTTGTTTAATTGTGTACATGGGGACTGATTTTCACTTCCATTAAATGTTCTTATATGCATAATCAGCTGGACTTTGAGAAAGATATGCATGGAATAGCATTAAGTTTGAAGTATCATAGGACAAATGGAATTATATTACTGGGTTTTATTTTCTTTTTATGTCTATTATATTGTCTTTGCACTTCTCCTTCATTGATACATTTTTAAACAATGAATTAATTTTTCTTAGCTATTTTCCTGAGAAAATTTCCAATAGATGACATCCTGAAAGACTTGGAAAAAACTCTGAAGGTCTCTGAACAAGTTTTAAATTTTTTTCTTATTTTTGCTCACATGCATCTTTCTTCGTGTGGCTCTCACTTAGCACTGTAGCTGTTCCAAACTAGTTTAACAAAGCAAAGCTCCATTTAGCACACACACAGTGAGGACTCAATTGTATCCTTTCAGCGTTTTCCAGAAAGATGAAGCCACTTGATGGTGGTTGAGTATAATAAGATGTCTCTCTGGGTAGATTTAATATCGAAATGTGTGAAGTAGTGTGAACATCTGATTAACATATGGAAATAGTTTTTAAATAAGGCTTTCTTTTCAAGTGCTGAAAGTTTGAAAGTCTTTTATACTGTTTAATGATGCTGTGGTAGCAATTCCATGGTTATAGCTATAATCTGCTTTCACATTCAATTTTGAAAGCCCAAACCCTTCTGCATATCAGTTTTGAGAAACAAAAGTATTGAATATGACATTTTTCGTGTGTGGTCTTCAAAAGGAGACAGAATGTACTTATGGGAAATAATCAGATGAGATACAGAGAAATGTGAAAGTTTGCATAGCCAACCATTTCTTCATATGAAAAGGTTTTCATACCTATCATGAGCAGAGACATGAGTATATGTAATTATAGAAAACTAGATCATATCACAAGGTAATATGGCACGATAAAAAAAAATAGGAAAGGGTTATACGCTAGTGAAGTGTTTTGATTATATTTAGCAAAATTTTAACACAGAATGTAAAGAAAATCGAACTTTACGTTTTGGAACCTTTAATAAAAATGCTCTTGTTTTAGCTATGCATTGTTGAATCAAGAGAAAAAAATGGGTTATAAAACTTTGTTTGCTTTCCTTCAGCTGAGTTCAAAGCTGAGGCAAGACTAAGCTATATTAGGCTATTCTCCTTGAGATGGTCAATTTAATCTGAACTTGGATAGATCTGAAATATTTTCAGCAGCTCACTCACTGAATTGTGATGTCTAGTTGCAAAAATAAACAGAGAGAAAAAATCTATTAAAGATCAGACAGAAAAAAGTGTGAAAGGGAATCAAGTAAAGACAAGAAAACTGCTGTAGAGTAAAATACTGCATCAGAAAGGTTTGAAATATGTCCTCTTTTGTGACAGCTAGATATCCTGTTTCTTTTGTGGCTATTCAGTAACCCTTCAGTATTTCGGACTTTCTTTTCCACAGCAGAATTCAGCTACAAAATAAGTGGAGTAATAACAATATTTCTCTTATAGGCTGCCTAACTGGTAGAATTCAGAAAGTCATGTATATTCACCAATTTTACATATTATTTATTATCTGGAACATGTCTGGCACAGGCCCCATAGCAATCTTCTCTGTGGAGGAGGAGCATAAGTGTCTCCTGTGTGCAGTCAGCAGTCCATCTATCTCTTCTGTCACAAATCCTCACACTTTGTGTCTGATGTCTTTCCTGTAAGCTGCAGGATTGTTGTAACTGCCCCTGAGAATATGTATGCCTGGGGTCTGTGTTGATGTCATCTCCCACTAGGACACTGTGAAATGTGAGTTTGTGGAACTGGGTCTCGTACCAAAGAAAATCTTCCTTAGTTCACTTCTTCTCTGAACATAACATCTGATAAAAGTAAGCATGTTGTCATTTTATGTCATCATTTAGAGAAGTTCTCTTCTTTCACCTACACTACAAATCATTCTTTCTCCCAGTGCCAGATACACAAAAGTTTCTTAAGAGTGTAAAGTTCCAGAGAGACACTATATAGATATAATAGTGTATATTAGTGTATGTAACTCTCACCTTCAGAACAAAGAGGGCTCAGAGTGAATTGATTCTCTCTCTCATACACAGGACAGTACAACAGGTCTAAGATAGCAATGTAGGTAAAGAAAAGATAACTAGCAAAAGGAGAATTAGGTGAGTGTTAGAGACAGAGAAGAAAGAGAAGTCAAACACACAACAGCTCTCAAGGGGTGCCCAACTTTTCAAGTGCATGTGGGTCTTGCGTTTCAGTGGGTTTGGCAAATTTACTCTGCCCACGAGAAAATTTCCTTTTCTTTATAAGAACGAATGAAAACAAGCTTTTGAGATTGCTTCAGATTGAGATTTTTTTAATCTGAAGACTGAGTTACAGGGCTCGGAGTGCATACCATTTAGGACATTTACGGGGAAAAAGTACCATCAGAGAGTTCTGAATCAAAAGCACAGGGATTGATGTGACAATGTGAATGTTTTAAATATGCATTTTGGGTTAGTCACCCATCACACCACAAAAACTTTCTATTTGAAAAAATATAAGCCGCAGAAGCTAAAGCAACAAGGAAAGCATGTTAATGGAGAATCAGTCTGAGAGAAATGTTTTTGTTACTACAGGATTGAAGGTAGATTTGGATAACAACTTCCTGCGTGGCAGCTGCCCACTAGCTAACTACCTGACTATTAGAGTAGAATACAGGAGCATGTATACTGTGGTTGAGCTTCATGCCAAAATATCTAGGAAGACATAAGGTCTGGTTGTTAATTGAGATGGAGCATAATTTATTAAGAATAAAGTCACTACAGTAGTAAAAGAGATGTCTGGATGACAATAGCCACTCTATGCTTCAGATTTCTGTTTCAGATAAAGTGAAATGTTCATTGTAGAACTAAACATTACTGTGTGGTTTTTCACAATTTGTCTAGCACCAAAGTTGTAAGCATTTCATAACAACTCTACAGGTATATGTCCTGGTAATTAATGTCTATTTTCTTGTTTGTATTTTCTATTTTTTTTCTTCTAGTTTTGTAAAAAGAGGAGTGAGCTTTTAAATATCAGGTATGGTTCTGCAGGATTTTTTAAACTTTGTGGGGTATTTAGCATTTAGAGACCCTCTGTACACAATATTCTGCTTATTTTAGAGATTTTAGGATGGAATGAATTGCCCTCTGGAATTACCTACATCTCTTCAGATTGACTGAGGGACCCAGACTACTTTTCAGAATAAATTGGAGAGAGACAGAATGCATTTCATCCTGGATAAATCAATACTTGGTCTGTTCCAAGACAACAAATGTAATCTCCATCTATGTAATAAACTCCTCAGAGGTGAAACACTTGGCAGACTACATCCACTCTGGATATTGTTGTGAGTCTCATGACACACTGTTGTTTGTTTGGGATTTTTTTCCAGTTAAGCTTCAAGATATCTGTTCTAACTTTTCTACTTTTCCCTATACTGTCTTTTACTGAACTGTTACAGCAATAGGTAGAATTTGCCAAACAAGAATAGTTCAGCAAGGAGGAGGAGGAGGGGAGTCCAGCAAGGGGAGGGATAGATGCTTTTGCTCATGGTTGACAGAACAAGGTAACTGCTCTTTTGGATGGTGTATAGAAGGATAAAAGATGAAATTATATTGTTTCCTCCTGTCAGCCAACAGCCAAAATATTAAAAGTGATAAGAGCTCATTTACATTATAGTAGGCAGTTAATGAACTGCTGTAAGACTACACTAAATGGAGTAATCACTACAACAGCCATTCCTCATTTTTGTGCTGGTCTAAAGGTAAACTGGCAGGAGAAATGAACCCAATTCAAAAGAGATTACAAGTCAGAGTTACAATTTAATAAAAATATTACAATAAATACAATGATACAGAGAAAAAAAATGGTTTTAATCCACAAAACCCAGACGTATAACCCAGCCCCCTGGGGCATGAACAGAATGGTGTTTGTCAGCCCCTGTGCTGAGGACCACATGGTCCCCCTGAGTACAGAGTAAAAGGAAAAGAAAACCTGTTGGTGAGGATGATGGTCACAGTCTGGTCAAGAATGGCAGATGCAGTCCTGTTGAGGTTCTGGTCCTCATCTGGATCTGACAAGTGATGCCAGAAGTCTCCAAACCCCAAGATTATATATGCTCAGGTTCAGATGGGAATTCCCAGTACCTCCCCCAGACTGGGGAGTTCAACAATGGGTGATTTACTCTGTGAGTCATGGGATTTTGTTGGAATCCTTGATGTCCCATTAGCAGACATAACCCCTCGGGCTGGGTGTGAAGGTGCTAATGACTCCCTGGAGGGGTGTTATCATACATTGGTGTGAAAACAAGGAAACACTCCTGTGTTTCCAGAGTTCTCTAACACCCAGCTTGTAGCCTGAGGTGTCAGGTGTTCCCTGGGCAGCTGCTGCAAATGATCCATTATTAACAACTCATCAGAAATGACACAGATGGTGTAAAATACACGGTTTTGGTCACACCCACACAGTGGTAAACTGGTTCCAGCTGCTGAATTAGGACATTTCACAGTGGCTGATGTAAGATTCAAGGGTCTCAAAAACTAATGATGGGCCTCAATTCTACTTTAGAGACAAAAGAAAACTTTGTGCTCTTTGAAAACTGCTAGGAAGACAACATTCTTAAAGCTGGATTTGGAAGGACTTGTTCCTCCATTTGTTTATCATGGAAAATGTATTAACATGACAGGTCCTATAGCAAGTCTCATTTAACAATGATATAAACCTCACTTTTTCAAAGAGATGAAAAAGCTCATTCCTGTAAAACCTGTCCCATGATTCTTGTTGCTTCTTCTGCTTCGTCTTCCCTGTTCTGGATTAGCCAACTGCAGCTGGTAGCACTATGTTGGTTAGCTAGTTTCCTTCCTTGCAATTCCTGGTTTCGTGTCATCTTACTTCCTTGCCTCATTGCTTCTTATGAAATAACCAAAATATCCCCAAACTATTTTCCCTTGCAAGTGGATTTCAGGACCTGTCAATTTTGGCACACTGAGTTCCAGTTGTAATCCAGACCAGGAGGGATTAATATCAAGTCACATTTTAGCCTTTGTGATTGTTCTTCATATGCTGTTCTGCCTTTGCTCTTGCCCAGAGCTGTTGTATTACCTCTCCTCCAACCTCACCTACCGCTCTTACCTGTTAAAGATTAGAATGGCCCCTTTTTTCTGGTGTACAGTCACTTGTTTGAAGAATCCCAGGCATTGTGTAGCAATACTTCAAAATGTGCCATAATTTCTGTGTTTTACTAATGGGTTAAATGCCAAAAGGAAGAGTAGAGTTTCACACAGCCTGTGGGTAAGTGATAAGAAAGGCATGTTGTGGCTACATAGGGCCATAAATACCCTGGGGTGTGCTGCAAAATGCTGGAAACCTCTCTTCCATTTGGCAAGCACAAATTCCTTTCAGTTGTGTTCATATACTCAACACGGAGAAAAAGGTTAAATAAGGAATGTTGTCAACACTGATTGTAACTCGTTTGCTTAAACTTATTCATATTTAAACTGTCACCTAAGAATTGTGCATATATTAATGCATGTAGTCCATTCATTAGTTGATGCATCCAGAATTCTCCAAGGAATGTCTCAAGCCCACAAGAAATCTCATTTATCCTATATCTTCATTTAGGTGAAAAATACATGACTTTACAGATTGCTGGACAACTTCTGGCTAACTAAACAAGGGGATTATTTGTTTAGTCCTCTGTGTAGATTAACACAGAATTGGTGACAATTTCTGATGCTCATGTTTGTGAGAGTAGGATAAGAAGAGCTGCAAAGCAACAGGAGGGCATCCTACTTGTGGTTTATTGAGATCTTGGTGTTCTTTCAGCAGCACCCAAATACACCAATAGGTATTGGTATCCACTGTAAAAATTCAAACTAAAAAATAGAAATCATTTCAGAAGTGTATCTGTATGTATTTG
This sequence comes from Myrmophylax atrothorax, assembly GCA_026770055.1. Lineage (NCBI taxonomy): Eukaryota > Metazoa > Chordata > Aves > Passeriformes > Thamnophilidae > Myrmophylax > Myrmophylax atrothorax. The sequence continues at coordinate 118,872,667 of JAOXXN010000395.1, forward strand.
TAATTATATGTGTGTGTGTGTATCCACATACGTACATATATAATATAAACATATACATATATACATACACACATATATACACACAGACAGACACACATATATCATTCTGTAGCTATCTTGTTAATAGAAAAAATTAATAAATATTATTTAACAAAGTGTGTAATTCAGTGATTTTGTTCTATTTTGATCTTATTCATAGCTTGTCAATCAGTTTTTTGAGAATACATCCAAGAAAAATGCATAAGTCTCTGTGAAGACCATAGATAACATTATTATGGCAACTACAAAACTTATCTAATTTGATTTTCAAGCTTAAGTGCAACCCTTTTAAGGCTAAAATCAAACCAAAAAGCAAAATTTCTGACATTTATTCATATATTTGATTTTTAAAAGGTACTATGTAGGAGAAAAAATGTCCTGTTCTTTATAAAATGGAATATACTTTTTTAAAATTCCCTTTTGTAGGTTTTGTAAAGTTCTCAAAGAAATTAGCTCAATAAATAGGGATCCAATAAATTCAAAGATTCTAGAGTAATTTGAAATATCATTAGAATACCAATTAAACATTTTTTAATATGTACTATTACAAACATGAAAGGAAAGCCAAAATCAACATACTAATCTATAAAGCTCAGATGTGTTACTTGAATAAGCAATACCCATTACATCCCTGCTTGCTTGTTCACACACTTAAAAAGTGGATAAGTATTTACCTTCATTTTGCTACAAAACAGCATTGGAATTTTTTAAGTCAAAACTTCAATAAATGAAAATTTTAGTTATTGGCATGTATCAAGAAACTAATATATATTTACTGTCACAGATATTTAGAATTTAAAAAGATTTCCAGAGCAAATTGTTCATGTTGCAAAATTGCTGTACTACAAAAGCAACTATACATCAAATACTTTGTGTCTTTGGAGCAAGCTAAAACTAAGTACTTGATTTAAATTAAACAGGTAATTTCTAGGAAGGGTTTTGTGACTAATGGAAGAATCATCAATCATCCAGAACTCCAATCATTCCACTTACTAGAGCTGAAAGAAATCATTAACATTGACATTTGTTTTTTCAGGCTGGAACCCTGTGCTGAATAGAATTTCGACAGCCTTACAGGCAGTTGCTGGACAGTCTCATTGGTTAGGGAGTTTTCTGTTGCATAGTTAAAAGATGCCTATTTATTTCAGAGGTGCACTCCTTAACTGATTTGCAGGATTTTTAGAATTATTTCAATATCATTCTGCTCAATTATATAGTCTTCAGTGAAATACAGAGTTTATGTTTCGGACATGTGTTAGTTTGGACATTGAGGGACTGAGGTCACATTGCAGCTTCAGAGTCCGGAAGACACACTTTCCTTCACTATCATTACTGTTACAGGTACCTGAGTAGTGTAACACTCCTTGTACTTGAAAATAAAAAATAAACTTTCTTCCCACAAAAATACTTTTCTTCTTATAGGTAAGTCTTCTGTCTTCAGGAAGGAGTAATAATATTGGACATAACCAGATAGGAAAGTTTCAAGTTAAGAGAGAATATGCAAGCACACTTCTCAAAGCCAACAATTTGTGGCCTTAAGGTTGAAGTCTCAGAGCCCCCAGTAACCACATGTCAAGTCACCTTCAGGTCTTCGAGAAATGCTGCATCCTAATTGAAACTTTAACACAGAAATGTTCAGCACTCACTGACAAATCTATTAGTGGCAGGTTTAAAAAGGATCTTCCCCCAGATATCTTAAAACCACGATTAAGAAACTGAATTGAAGGTAGGTGGAATGCACTATGTGTGTTCAACAAACAGCTTAGATTTCTTAGTATAATTTTCTAGGGCTGCGAATACTAGAACAGCTGATGCCCAAGAGTTCACTCATTTGTAAACCCCAAAATTTTGAGGCAGAAGTGTCTCATCTGGACCCATCCCTGCCACTACAGGAACTGGGAATTGTGATGCAGGGGCATTTAAACTGGCTGCTCAGAAGACAAGTTTCCAGAGAGAGAAGCTAAACTAAATCAAGTTTATCTGACTAAGATGTGAAGCTGATAAGTGGCCCACAAAAAATGTAGCAAACAGTTATCTGCTCTTAGTTTACTGCAATTTCTCATGCCTCAAACTTGACAGGCATTCAGAAAGATGATGAAAAACAGGGAATCAGCAATGGGTTTTTGCCTAGACAGGTAGATTGAAGCTAATTGCTCACAAGACACAGGATGATCATAGCTTGAAAGAGTGTCCATTGAAAGGTCTGTGACTCTTCTGTACCTGGGCACTAAAAATGGCTATCATTCTAAAATAATTTCCCCCCAAAATTCTAAAAATTCATGACAAAGTTGTTCCTTATGAAGCATATCTCATGGTCTCAAAGGTCTAGATAGGAATTCAGGTTGTTCCTAGAAATGAAATTCTGGCCTCATAGGAAACAACATCCAGTCAAGAGTGATCGTTTCAGGAATTGAGGCAGTTTCAATAGGGAGTCTGAAAGCTTGAGACAAGAGACCAGAAACAATCTGTTCAAATGCTAGAGTCTGGAACAGATTGGAGGCTTTCTAGACTTCACTTGTATGGATGCATGAAATACTCATTCAGTTATTTATTCAAGTGAAGGAAAGTAAGAAGACTGTAAAATCTGTAACATTTCGCATGGTCATAGTCATATGCCCAGTAAGAGACCTATAAGCAGTATTTTACAGCCATCAGTTAGACAGTCTTTGAGTGTATGGGAAAGATTAGCAGACACAGACATGGCCTTGGTCATTCAGATCAAACAGAGCTCAGTTTCAGAGGGTTCTATTCATACGTTACTCCAAAGCTTCATCAACCAAATAATTCTTTCCTCTTTGTTCAATATTTATTTGAAATTATAGTAGCAAATTCATTGCTGACTAAAACATCAACAGTATCCTGAAACTATTTGCTGTTCAGCATATACAGGTTCAATAAAAACAGAATGGTCTCCCAGATGTTCTTATGCTTGACTGGGATCAACACTTGTATAAAGAGCATATGGCTAAAAGTAACTCTGGGATGATTCAGGTGATGTTGGTAGAAAGAATGAAATGGTTAAAAAGTTGTTCCCTGCAACATCCTCTCTATAAGAGTACACATCCTCCTTGGGAAGAACCATGTGGACACCTTTCTGCTTCTTGAATAATCAAATCACCATAACTGCCAAAAGTGTTGCTTTCCACACACTGTGTGTAAGAATCCCTTTCCTCAGTCTTAGGCTTGCAGACCAACCGTCATGCCAGATGAAATAGCAGTAATTTTTTTTAATTAGATTCAAAATCTCTAAAAATACCTTAACCAAACATTCCTTTGCAGACTCCATGGTTGAGGGAAAGCTCAAGAGCCAAGTTGCTTTCTAATGTTTTCAGTGCATACAAAAATACAACAGAAATCCCACTGTCAGTTTTTATTTTGAAAGACTTCCATAGGAATGGCTGAAGCAATCAATGCTACTCCCCCTGAAATTCCATTACATACAAAAGTGTTAAGGACACACAGTGGGTTGAACATCTCCTGGAAAATTGCTTGCAGGAAGGTTTGCACTAGTCTCCTCCCTGGACTGTCAAAGAACAAGATGCAAAAAAACCCATCTGTTCTTCAGTTGAGCATTTTCACAAAACACGTTAAACCCATAATAAAGCTGATAACCATTATGACAATGCAAAGTTTCATCTGTAAAGGTGATAAGGAAGAAAAGAGACATATATCTTGTGTAGCCTTGTAAAATTCAGAGATACAATAATTATATTGCATACAGACTGGAATAGGCAGAAGAATTAAAATATAATTAATTGGTCAGGGAATCAGTCCACTTCTTAGGCAAAGCAAATGAACATTTCATATGCAATTGCTTAAATATGTATTTCAGTGATCTGTACCTAGGAGCAGAACTGATCCCTTGGAGTTATAATATTTGAATGTGTTTGTGTGTGTAATTAATATTTTTAATTAATATTTTTAATTATATATTTTTCAAGGCAAGAAGAAAACAAAATATCCAGAGGTACTATAACAGCAATTTTCAAATCATGTTTGAACAGACCACTTCTACCTGTCTGGGTTATTTCAGTCTTACAATACAAAGCTAAATACTTTCAGTTCTGCAGTAACAAGGCATCTGATCATAGCTCATTTCGATCAGTGAAAAGGGGTGCTGAAATTCCCTACTGCTTCAAAATTTATATTTTCCTCTCTCTCATATATTAAATGTTAATAATGTGATTTTTGAGAAAATTTTTAATTCATTGTGCATGAAAATAAACATAGCTGTTCAGTTTTAATGTTTTTCTTCCATGCATTCTGAAACGCGTAAATGATATTTTTGAAATCATAATTCCTATCTGTTGATTAGGAATGATTTAGCACCATAATGAAATAATTATAAAGGGCTCCATAAGGACCACATATGGGAATTTACATCAAAAGCCAGAATATGGAATTCATAATATCATATAAAAATATATGTATTAGATCAAATAGACTTTTCCATGAAGCTTTTACTCTACCACTTACAGTGAATAGATAATATTGAAAGGCTCATTAAGTGCTTGATCCTTAAGCATCAGAAAGAATATTCTAAACAGAAGATAAAGGCATTGCACATTCCCACAACACAGCAGTATGAAATTGTTCTTCATAAAAAATGTGTAGTGGTCATCCAACATAGGAATGCATTAGAATAAGGGACTATTTGTACTATATGGCTTTTACTTCAATTTCAGCAAAGCAAGATGACATGTGGTATTATCTTGTTGCATCCACTGCAGCAGCAATGCAGTCTATGCGCCTCATTTGCCTTTAATTCTAATGGATTAAAACCTGTGTAACTCTTGCTTCTTTTGATCACAATAGATATACATAACATCTCAAATGAATGGAATATTTTCTTAAGGATTTTCCTTTCTTTTTTTTTCACCAATTTCATTTATTTAATGCCATTGAAAATTTAGAGAGAAGTGATATATTGCAGCCTATATTGCAGTTTTGACAACAGTGATTGTGGGTTGGAATAATTTTCATAACTGAAAGGGAGTGTTTCCGGAGAAAAAATTTGTAAGTAAGATGTGTACTCCTAAACACACACACCCAAAGGCAAATTTGAGATGAAACAGGGCATATCAATGTTTTCTTGATAAATATGTGTACTACATAGATTGGATAAGCCATGCCTTAATTTCTAATTATACATCAGTGTACTCAGTATAATTTCCAGAAACAAGATTATCCCTTAAATGCATTCTTTACTTCTTAGAAGTTGAGTGACATATGCAATTTTTCTAGGATGGTTTAGTATTCAGGATCTTAAGCTAGGGCTTAAAATACCTTCGTGCAATTCTCTGTGCTGCCACTGACTTCCAGGGCAATCTCACGTGGGAGACTGAACCTGCATCTGTAATTACCTGCTGGTTTCCCAGTGGTGCATGCTGACAATGTTTCATTTCCAAACTTGCTTCCCAAATCTGCAAAGATCCTAAGGAAAAAGTGTTCTTTCGCAACACAACTCTGAGGTAGCTGTAGCTGAATTGCATACTATTCATTAAATGGAGTAGAAGTATGTAAAACTAAATACAAAAAAGTACATGTTTATTTAGTTTGCACATATACTATAAAATAATTAAAGATGCAGGGCATACTAATTCTGTAATTTCTTAACTCTGAAGTTCTTCATTTTACATTCAGCAGTGTTTTTGTTGAAGTTGGGTTTTTTGTTGCTGGGTTTGGGTTTTTTTGGTTTGGTTTGGTTTGGTTTGGTTTGGTTTGGTTTGGTTTGGTTTGGTTTGGTTTTTTATGTGGTACTGTGGCAGCAAGCTGAGTTGCTAGGAATTGCATTTACTTTGCCTCATACAAACCTTAACACAGCCTAAGGGGGCCAGAGCCCCAGAGGGCTGACCAATTTACCTGAAGTGAAACAATAGACCTAAATAATGTTTGTAGTAGGATTGTTATAAAATAAAAAGGGAAAGGAACATCATATTAATTTTCAGAAGAGTTTGTAGGACTCATGGCACTGGTAGACATTAAAGAGATTTATTACTGGGAGTTCATTCTACTTAGATGTGGCATGGATCAAAGGGCAAAGATTGGAAAAAAATCTTATATCTGGCAAGTAGTCAAAGTTAGACGATGAGCAGAGATGAATCTAAAAAACATATAAAAGTAGGCCTGGCAGAGCTAAACTATTCATTAAGGTCTTGTTATTGACATATTATAGCCTGAGACCGCCTGGGTCACCGGAGCAGTCTCCTTCTCACGTAATTTAGGGAAAATTTTTATAGTCTAGATTACAGGTACCTATACTGAGTTTTCTTTTGTTCCTTCTTTTCCCTGTTTCATAACCTGATATTTCTGTCTGCAATGTGCACTCGGTGCTACCAGCAATCAAATGATCAGTTCCTAACATAGCACAGTTAGTTTCAGCCAATAATTAAAGTCAAAATAGTGAAACTGGTAGTGCCCTGGGAGTGACTGAGCTGCTACTGACTACTTCTAACATTCTGAGACCTCTTTAGAAATTTTTTATATTCAGAAGTGTTCAGTGTTCCCACCTATTTTCAGAAATTCTTCTGAGAATTAATTTTTTTAGGTGTAGATGCTCAGAATTACTGCCTTCTTCCTGTGTAGTGGCACTACTACTGCTTTACCACTACTTTACTGCTCTACCCATACTGCTTCAAATATCCATCAATGAATAGTTGTCAATAGGGCACTAGTTTACAGGAATATATCTTGACTGAATCCCGGATTGAGTTTGTTGCACCAGAAAGGCAGCTCATGTTTCTGTAACAAAATAGCATATCTCAACCCTCTCTGGTTGCTGCCCACTAGTAGATTTGTAGTGGGAATTCCTCATTGTTAGTCTGGTGACAAGCTCTGCAGGATTTCTGTAAATCTAACAAAGTCTGTTCAGTGGCTTGGGGAAAGGAAAGGTCGTATTCTCTCTCAGGCTGGTCTTCTGCTGTCATGCACAGCTACTGTGCAAAGCACATAGCAAGCTAAATATAAATCAATAGGAGCTTGTACAATTGACACTTCTCATGGTATTGCATTTTAAAAAAACATGTGGCTATATTGAAGAAACATGTAAGCAAGGCAACAGTTGAGGACATGGTAACCAAGATGTTCCGTAAAAGTCAAGTCATTGAAGCATAATGTTGGAGAGAATAAAATGGCATTTTCCCTTTTGATTTTCTACCACCCAAACACAAAACTTTCTGGGGGTGGCAAGTAGACATGCATGGTCTTGCCAACGTGGCTGTAGCAAAGGAGCAGACATGATCGAGAGAAACAGCTATGACAGTTCTAGGAATTCTTCATCATGAAGAAGATTGCAGAGTCTTGTTAGTCTCAGAGATTATCGCAGAAATTGTATCTGCTGCTGAGGATTCTTGCTGTTAAGTGCAAACTTAAGAATCTCTCCTTTAATAATGCTGTTCTAACATCCATCTACACTTCCAGTAACTATATCGTTTTACCTCTAAATCTTTACAGAATTCATAGATCTGACATGCCAGGCATCCCATTCATTTGGGTATGGAGGATTCATGATGCAAAGATGGACAAGCCCAACTGCATTTCACCACTGAGCTGTTAGTTTCTACTAATTCATTGGTCAACCCATCTTTGAGCACTGAAGACTTACTCAGACGATTGTGGACAGCAGATTCTTTCAGCATTAACCTGAGTCTTTTTTGTTTGTTTTTTTCCAGGACATAAAATAAGAGGAGATAACCCAGGACTCTTCTGAGATTCCTGTATGCATGGTCTTGCTTTTTTTGCACTAGTTTCTGACATCTTCAAGCACATTCAGTGTTTCTCTATGACCTCCAGAGCTATTTAGTTCCCTCTCTTCTGTAAACTCCACCTCTTTCTGTTAAACTTGTTTCCTTCTGTCGTTAGCATATGATACAACTCATTCTTTTGCCTTGTTTGTGTGCTGAGACCAGGCTGCTGGACTGTAAAGGTTTTGGAGAAGGAACTTCCTATCAGTATATCATTTTTATATATCCACAGTCTTTTGGATTTTTTTATTGAAACGGATTTTTTTATTGAAACAGATTTTTGGGTATAAAAATTGTGTAAAGTTCCTGCATTCTTAAAAGTAGCATTTAATTTTTAACTAAAATTTTAAAGGAATTAAGTTTGTGCCATGGTAGTCCAGATACTTTACTTTCATAGTTATCTGCTCATTCATGTGGATATGCTGATAAGAATATATTTTGCATTTGTTTTTTTTATCTTTGCTATTTTACAAGCATCAGTAATTCACTGTTCTTGATAAACACCAAGTTATTTTTTTATAGCATACATCACTAAGTGTCTGAAAACACAATATCCTTTACTATGAAAGATAGAAAAATAATTGCAGAGAATTAGCATTCACCATACTTCTGACTGTAAATATATCTGACTTTCTTTTAAATATGGAAACATATTTAGAGAAACACATTACTAGTCTTCATCTCCCTAGACAGCATACTACTTTGTGAATGGCATGTTGCTTTTGTTGCTGATTTTAAGTTCATTACTCTAGTAACAAGTTGCATTATTCTGAATAAAGCTGCTCTTGGCTTTTAAAATCTCTAAATATAGGAATTCCTTTGTAGAAAAAGAATGTCAAGCTTTTGTATAAACTGTCAGTGAAATCATATTGACCTTTAAGTTACGCTAACCTATACGAAACGAGATATTCTCTTATACTACCCATTTGTTCTCCCAGTTGAAATGGCAGTACTTAAAGACTGGAAGGGTTAATTCCTGTACCATATTCCTCTGGGGACACTCCATTATGCTGAACCAGCTAAAGCACATTCTTCAATTCAGCAGCTAATCTATATTAGGAAATTAAATGCTGCCAGGGTCTGTTTTCCCAGTCTGGACAACTGAGATATTCTGGTCATGATCGTGAGTAAGGAATGGACAGTTGCCAGTTGCCAACAGTTTTAGCACTGGGCTTATTCCCAAACTCTCTTTGGGAAATATTTAGGATGCTAAAAGATGATCCAGGTAAAAAGAATAGCAGTGATCCCTCTAGAAATATAATCATTTAGCCTATCAGCAGCCTGACACTGTTTAATTTTCTAATTTAGATATAGTCACCGTGGCTGAAGTTTATGGATGCATTGGAATCAACTGCATAAATTCAAGTAAATTTAGCAGGGCTCACATGACAACTCCTAAATGCAACTCAACTTTTGTGACAAATTGTGTGTACAGTCGTTTGGACACTAGAAAGGAAAACAGATTTTGGTTCAAGCCTAATTAAATGATTGGGGAGCTTTTCTAATGACTTCTATATCTGAAGAAATCCCTCAGAATTTAAGTACATTACTCTTTTCTGTGACATATTCATTCTCCATTGTCCTCAAATACACCTCAGGTCATATTTAGGTAGTTTGTTTGTGCAGTGGGAGTCCTTTCACTCTTCCTGTGGAACCATACTTCTTTCCATGAAGCTTCTCTTTCCATCTCTGATTCATCTGCCTTTCATCTGTATGCCTCATCAGATGAAGTTTTCAAAATTCCAACTGGGGTTTTCCCTCCTTATTGCACTGTTAAAATGGTTCACCTCCAGTCATTTCAGTTTTTCTATAATGTCATCCAAAAACCAGTACTTTCTTTATGTGACATTTGCCACAAATGTTAATTCGAAATCAGATGGTACAAGAACAAAGACAACTTCATCCCCAGCACTTGTTGGGTAACGTAGTCGGCTTCGCATTGGCAGGCAGGGAGGCCTGATTGGGTTAATGGAATGCAGTGGAGCTGAGGAGCTAAGGGCACCACTGTATAAGATTTGGCTACTCATTTTGTGCTAGTGCTAGTCTGGTCATGTGTATCGAGCGGTCTTTTGGGGTTGGAACAAATTATATATACTACTGGTCTTCCAGCTTACTTTCATGCAAAGGTATTCAAAATGCACATTCTAAAATGACTCAGTGACAAGTGGGGGCAATTGAGACATCATTTCCAAAGTACACTCTGGTTCAAACTGAACAGTCTTAACTTCATTATTTGGATCAGGAAAAGATCTGAGGATATCAGAAGAAATTTTATATGAAGGTTTAGCAAATATTGTCAAAAAATGAATGTAGACATCATTAAAATCAAGCAAAAGTTCATAATATTTGCCTGAATGGCACAAGTGAACAACTACTGCTATACTGAAACACCTTTACAAAGTAGAAGATAAGACACTAGATAAATCAAAACCGTGAGAAAGAAATAGTCTAGGAAAAGAAACTAAAACATTAGATATTGATTAGAAAACAGTAAAACAGTAGTGAAGGGACACAGAAGTGAACCTCAGAAGCTGATTCCTGAAAGCACAAAAGTAGTCTATGTTAAATTACAGCTCTGAAACAATAGAGTTTCAAGGAATTTTTTAATAAAGAAATGGTTTCTTAAGGGAGTTGAATTTAGATTTGTATTTTACTGTCACAGTGTATATGTATAACACAGCAGACTGTAAACAGCACCCACACAAAACAAAAATAAGGAGTCATTAGCATCTGTGTCTCCCTTGATCCACTTAATTAGGAAACATCTGTGGTGTAGTCACTGTTCTTTTCCACAATTGCTTAATACGGGACAGGATGATATGAAGCCAAAATATGTCCTTGGGAGATTTTAGCTCACCAATTTCTCATGTATATATTTTAAATGTTTTTAAAGGTGTATTTTCATCACATAAAGAAATTATACATCATAGAAAGTCACCAAGATAGAAGATGTAAATTGCTTTTAACTTCAAAAACCAGACTTTTCTTCATCAGTGGGGGTGTTTTTAAAATTATTTTTTTAAGTGACAGTAAAGTTATGGGATGGGGTACATAGACAAAATTGGGAATTTATTAAAATAAATAATAGTGGAATTTCTTTCTTCTTATTTTAGGAATATTTTGTACATAGGTGTTGTTACACATATGATAACATGAACACTATGCATTTTTAAATACACTTTTCTACCATGTTTTTGTTATAGGTAGTACAAGAAAAGATGTAGTGTTATTCAATAATGTCCAGTGACAGAAAAAAAAACCCCACATTTACAGAATCACAGAATATGCTGAATTGGAAGGGACCCACAAGGATTGAGTCGAACTCTTAGCCCTGCACAGGACCATCCAATAGTCACACCATGTGCCTGACTGTATTGTCCAAATGCTTCTTGAGCTCTGTCAGGCTTGGTGCTGTGACCACTGCCCTGGGTAGCCCATGTTGAAGAGCACAGGGCCCAAAATGGAGCCCTGTGGAATCCCACTAGTGACAGGTCACCAGTCTGATGTAACCCCCTTCACTATCACCCTCTGTGCTGACCTGTGAGCCAATTGCTCACCCACCCCATGACGTGCTCATCCAGCTGTGTGCTGGACATTTTGTCCAGAAAGATCCTGTGGAAGATATTATTGAAAGATTTACTGAGATCCAAAAAGATTACATCAACTGGTTTCCCTTCATCAACTAGCGTTACCTTGTCATAAAAGGAAATTCAGTTTAACAAGCAGGACTTTTCCCTCATGAGGCCGTGCTGGCTGTGACCAATGAAAGCATTGCCTCTCAGTGTTTTTCAATACTTGACAGCATAACCTTACCAGGCACTGAAGTGAGACTGACAGGGCTGTAGTTTTTGGGGTCCTGCTTCTTGCCCTTTTTGAAAACCTGAGCAACCTTCACCAGCTTCTAGTCTACTGGGACATTTTTTTCCCATTTATGTAAAAGCAAAAGAGGGAAAAGCAAACAGAAGAGAAAGTTTGTTTATGAAGACAGAAATGTGGGGAATGAATTTACCTCTGTGTGTCTGGGGTTGGCTGAAAAAAGACCATGTCAGAAACAAATCTTTTAGAAGTGTGGGTTTGTTTCTTCCCTAACAACAATAGTTGCATGACATCTTTTGCAAAAGCTGTTATTTCATTTACACTTTTATATCCTTAAAAAATCTTTGTAGAAATCAACTATGCAGCTATGAGCTAGCATCCCTGTAAAGCATGACAGGTCAGCATTATGACTTAACAATCTTCTAGTATTTGAATTAATAATTTTGGTGACCTGATAATTTCATTAGTTTTGTACTTTTTTCAGTAGACAAATTATGTTCATTTAGGAGAGTGTTAACCTTTTAGAAGGGAGGGACTGTGAGAATGAGCTATTCTTGCTCCTATCTTCCTCTTGTTTAATTATGGGCTCATCTCAAATATTACTTTCCATCCTCAGCTTTTGATCTGTGAGCAAAATAAACCTGAAAAAAAGAAAAAAAGGTGTTGTTTGACCTCTCATTTATCTGTACTCACGTGATTCTGTCACTGAATTGTTGAAAAGAAACAAGAGAAATGCGGGATGGTGGTAAGGGGGGAAGCAAGGGGAGGCAGTAGGAAGACTGGAGTTAGGGAAGAGAGTTAAAGTCAGTCAACATGGCCTGTAAATTTTGAGATAGCTGTCTGGCTGCTTTTTTTGGGGAGTATAGACTTTCTCACCCTGAAGTGACCAAATTATTTTTGGTTTTGGCCTCCTTGGACTGTGGAATGACGAGGCCCCCTAGAAAAGTAAATTGGAATTTGATGGCTGTGGTAACAGAGAGGCTGAAAAGTCAATAATGTTGTTAAAACAACCCTTTCCTCCCATGTGTTGCCATACGTGCCAGCACCAAGTGTTCCTGACAGGAGTGAGAAAATAAGTGAGATAAAACTCCAATTAGATCAGCTTCATTCAGTGGTAAAGGTGATGTTCTAAACACCCAGAGAAAGGAGTGAGAGCAAATACCAAAGGTTCTGTAAAATAAACTCCAAGAGTGATATATGGATGACCATATTAAAAAATCTTGTGTTTTTTTTACTTTGCTCCTAGTTCTCAAGGAGTAATTTTTCTGACATGTTTTCTATTCATGGTCCCCTCAATTGTATTCAGTTGGTGTCAGAAGTAATTCTAGTAAATACAATTAAATATCACTACGAGACCAGTAAAATATTGTGAAGTTATCTAATATAGACTTGGAGGAATTTGAAAAAATAACAAAAACATAATTATCATTGAATATCTAAATTCAAATTGTCTTACATAATATCTCAATTAAGAAGTGTGCTAACCTAAAAAAATAGAGGGTGCAAAGCTGAACTTATGAAATATCACAAATATTACTGGACAGATCTTTTAGCAGTATTTTAGGGCTTGTTCTTTCCTCAGACTAAACCCAGTTTCCATTACTAAGAAGTAAAAGGGACATGAAGAGTTATCTAATGCAGGTTTTACTCTGTCTCTAGGGAAGACAGCATCTC
>JAOXXN010000395.1:118895609-118910284 GCA_026770055.1 Myrmophylax atrothorax
ATACATCTTCCTTTCAGTAAAAAAGAAAGTGAGACAGCACAGAATAACAAGAAGGGCTTCTTGAAGTATGTTAACCCAAATAGGAAGGTAAGAGAAAGTGTATCCCCCAATAAACAACACTGGAAAACTGCTAAAAATGGATGAGGAGAAGGCTGAGGTACTCCATTTTTTTTACTCAGTCTTCAGTGGCATCTTCTCTTCTCACACCTCTTGCATGGATGGACAGCAGGATGGGGCCAGGGGGAGCACAGTCCCTCCCACTGTAGGTAAAGATCATGTTCATGACCATCTGAGGAACCTGAATGTATCTAAGTCTATGGGACCCGATCAGATACATCTCAGACTCCTGAGGGAAAAGGCTGATGTAGTTGCCAAGACACACTCTGTGACATTTGGAAAGTCATGGCAGTCTGGTGAAGTCCGAGGTGATTGAAAAATGTAAAATATTGTACCCATTTATAAAAAGGGTAGAAAGGAGGATGCTGGGACCTACCAACCCATCAGCCTCACCTCTGTGCCTGGGAAAATCATGGAACAGGTCCTCCTAGAAGCTCTGCTAAGGCACAACAGGGAGGTGATTCAAAACAGTCAGCACAGTTTCACCAAGGGCAAGTCCTGCCTGACCAACCTAGTGGTCGTCTATGACGGAGTGACTACATCAAGTGGACAAGGGAAGAGTTACAGATGTCATTTATGTGGACTTCTGCAAAGCCTTTTACATGGTTGCCCACCACATACTTCTCTCTAAATTGGAAAGAGATGGATTTGGTGGCTGGACTGTCAGATGGATAAGTGTTTGGATGTTCGTATCCGGAGGATACTGGTCAATGGCTCAGAATCCTGAGGGACACCAGTGACAAGTGGTATCCCTAGGTGATCCATTTTGGGACCAGCATTATTTAATATCTACTTTACATATAGATGAAGGGATCAGGTGCAGCCTCAGGAAATCTGCAGATGACACAAGGCTGAGTGGTGCAGTTGTCACACCTGAGGGATGGGATGCCATCCAGAGGGACCTGGACAAGCTCAAGAAATAGGCCAATGGGAATCTCACGAAGTTTAACAGGACCAAGTGAAATGTGTTTCACCTCAGTCAGGGCTACCCCCAGTATCAGTACATGCCAGGGGTTGAAGAGATCAAGAGCAGCCTTGCTGAAAAAGACTTGGGGGTGCTGGTGGATGAGAGGCTGGACCTGACCCAGAGATATGTGCTTACAGCCCAGAGAGCTAAATATGTTCTGGGCTGCATCCAAAGCAGCGAGGCCGCCAGGACAAAGGAGGTGATTCTGTCCCTCTATTCTGTTCTCATGAGACCTCACCTGGAGTGCTGTGTTGCAGCTCTGGGGTGCTCAGCTCAGGAAGGACACTGATCTGTTGTAGCGAGCCCAGAGGAGTCCACCAAGATGATTAGAGGGATGGAGCACGTCTCCTACAAGTAAAGACTGAAGGAACTGTGATTACTCAGCCTGGAAAGCAGAAAGCTTCAGGGTGACCTAACTGTGGCCTTGCAGTACCTAGGGGAGCCTACAAGAGAGATGGAGAGGAACTTTCTACAAAAGCATGTAGTGACAGGACAAGGGGGAATGGACTCAAAGTAAAAGAAGATAGGTTTAGATTAGATATTAGGAAAAAAATTCTTTACTGTGAGGATGGTGACATAGTGGAACAGGTTGCCCAGAGAAGTTGTGGATGTCCCATCCCTGTGTTTACAGCCATGATGGGCAGGGCTTTAAGCAAACTGATCTAGTGAAAGGTGTCCCTGTCCACAGAGCATTGGAACTAAATGATCTTTAATGTCCCTTTGAACCCAGGCCATTCTATGATTCTATGCTAGTGTACCACATTGTTTTAATAAGGATCCTGCCACTTTTTTTCAGTAGTGAGGTCTGCAGGGTACTAAACAGAGCAGTACTTTCCAATCTTCTCCTTGAGACACAGGATCCCAGCCTGTGCCTCGGGTTTCTCAGATCTTGCAGTGGCTCAGATATTTTCCTCTGATTTCCATTCCACTCTAGAAACTCTGGCCTCTGGCTTAACATCTTCAAGAATAATTTGGCAAGCAATCAATGAATATAGCCTTATACAAATTCTTAACCATAGTCCCTTTGCTCTTAAAAAGTCACAAATGAATCAGAGGGCTCTGGAAAAACATGCAAGCCCTAAGGCAGATCCTTCCTTGACCTATTCCTCATCTTTCTGCAACTAACATTTCAGGCTAGGTGAAGTTCCTGCTCCTTTATCTGCCCTGGCAAATTATTAAGCAACAGAGCACCTAAATTAGCACCTTCTGAATGTGGTCTCACTTCTCTGTCTCTTTTTCCCATATATATGCAGACTGAGAACATGCAGGTATGCAAGTTGTATTGTTTGGTTCATCAATTAAATGCAAATTCCTAGTCCCTCTGTATGGTTTTGTCATTCAATTTAGCTCTAAATCATTCTTTCTGAGCAGAACAACTGTCTGAAGTACTTCACAGCACCTTGCTTTGTCTTCAAATGGACAGAATTCCATCATATAGCAGAAAGAAGTGGAATTCCTAGCTGGAGCCAGAAATATCCTATCTTATCAGAGAGGCAGTTGGGAACTGGGTTGTCTGGATTCATGGTGTATCCCTGACATTTGTTCCTGAACCTGTGACTCTTTGCCAATATACTCACTTTTGTGTAAAATTTAACTTGAACTAAATGTACTGGCAATCTTGGTGTGAGAAGTTCCAAAACTCAGTCTTGGTAGTACTACATAATTTCACTGCACCAAGAAAAGCTTAAGAGGGACTCTTCTCTTATTGTTTTTGTACTTTGCCCCAGGATAGAAAAGTATTACCTTTCTCCTCCTCCCTCAGTGAATATGGGGATTTATATCTTCCTTGGACAGATCTAGTTGATGCTGGAGACAGCTTAATGAACATTTTTTCATTTCCTGTGGTCTGCATTACATTCTCTAGGAAAAGGGGGGAAGAAAGCTCTCATAAAAAAACACTAGGTTTTTTGGTACACAAAAACAGTGAAATGATTCTTTTGACCCTCTTTGGCAGCCTGCTATTTACTGACTGTCATTTTCTATGCTTCTGAAAAAACTGTTCTTTCAACAGATTAAGAGCTCACTTGGTTTGCCTGCATGCTCTAATGGAAAGATAAATATGCCTTCTCTTTTTCCTTAGTATGTAGTATGAAAATAGACAAGATCATCGGGATTTATGTAGAAAATCATGGCTGGCTTCTAGTATTGGATTATAAAATGCAATTTGGAATCACCAAGAACAAATATATATTTTTAAAACCTGACTAAGTACTTATTTTGGAAGGTCAAACATAGCTAGTGATTTTTGAAACTATTTTTAATGGTTTCTTACTTACAACATTTGCCATTTCAGACAAAATCACATTCAACTCTATTTTGGCAGACGGCAGGGTAGGAAAAGTATTTCTAGCATCCATAATTGATTAATGAATACCATTATTTAATGGATTTTAGAGAAAAACAACTGTACTTATATGAGGGCTTTATAATGACTTCATTTCAGCAAAAGTGGAATGAACAATGTTCATTTAGAATGTCATCATGTAATCTTTCCTAGAAGACTCAGTAAAGAGATAAAACTATCTTACTATTTAATACAGAAGTTTAACCTGCTATGATATGACTAAGTGGAGAAGGATTTTGAGAACTTAATTTCAAGCACTGGCAGTTTAAGAGTTTTATTAAAAACTCTTCACACTCCAGTAAACTTTACACATTGTGACATTCATTCATTTCCTCCTTGACAGGCTGAATGAGAATATACAATGCAGCTATTGGATATTCACCTTTATTCTTTATGGGTTTTTTTTTTCCCTTTAAACAGACAAGTATTATTGGCTTTTATTAAGACCTATAAGTAAAAAAACCCCCACAAACCTGATAGTACAATTCAGGCAACACAGGAGTATGACAAATCTCTAAATACATTTGGAAATGAACTACTTAAAACTGACAGCTATTTTAAAAGCTGCTCATGTTAACAATCGTATTTCCAGATCACATTCATTCATTTAATACACCCAGCATGTTACCTCTAAGTAATAAAATTGTTCTTCATTCACAGAAATGCATCCTAGCATGACATTTCTCAAAACTAAATTTTCCCTTTGCTTAAATTTTTCTGTTAAAAAAAATCTATTAAAACACTTAATTTTTGCACTCTGTGAGAACGTAAATTATGGTTTTCCATTTCCCTAAAAGGGTACATTTTTTTTTATTCAAACAAAAATTTTACCATAATTTTTAGAGAGCTTGTTTCATTTTAATGAATAATAGTAGTATTTATGAACATAGTAAGTGAACGATGTATGTAATTGATGTCTGTGCTGGGGTGTTTAGAAGAACTCATGAAGATAAAAATTATTTCTGTGTGAAGCACAGACTGTGAAGCCTAGTTTGTTTAGGTTTCATCTAACAGACAATGGGATACATCTATTTCTCTGTCACCTTTGCAGACATGTATGCAAAACAGACATGATCACATAGAGGTGTATCCCATCATTCATGAGAAATAAGAAATTGAATTTTAATCACACCTTTTCTCCACCTCCTGCTTCTCCCATACTCTCCTGTACTGATCAGCAGCAATGAGAAGCTGGTTTTTTGCAAGAACTGAATGGAAGGCATCCTAAGTGAGAATCCTAGAAGATTATCTATCTTCCCAAGTTTATTTTGGATTTTGATATTACTCTGTTAAGGGCAAAATGGAACTTTTCCAATATTTATTTAGGTTGTTTTATTTAATTAACCAAGCACGTTACTGTGTTACCTGACACCAAGAAATGGAGCTGTTTCTGTGGTAAATTGCTTCTCAGAATGAGTTGAATACTGTGGAGATTGAGTGTAAAATAGGCATCATGTCTGGGGCCAAACTCAGATACAGTGTCAGCTGGTGTAAACCACACTTCGTTAAATGCACATGCAGTGCCTTACACTCATGAATTCTTAACCCCAAAAAGAAGGATTAAGAACATATGAGGAAGAGTAAATTGAAGGGTGCAAATCTTTTCCTCCCTTACTCTTAAATCTTCTTCAATCACTCTGGCAAGAGAAGGAACCCTAAAGGCAAACTGAAGTATATCCCCATAATTTTTCCTTATGCAGTGGGCTTTCTTATCCAAAGCAGTTGCAAGAGGCTGCACCAGACTGGCACCCAACCTGTGGCACAGAGTCAGGTAACAGCCACATGGGTATGTGGCCAGACTGGCCTTTGCTTGTAAGAAACCATGAGGAACAGAGCATGAAGCCAAGCAACTCCGAGGATATCACAGCTTTTATTAGAGGCAGGGTAGCCCCACAGGATAGATCAAACCGAGGCTGTTTTTCACTTCTCTGACACACCTTTTCATCTATTCCTACGTGCATGATTTCCACTTTAATCTCACAGGCTGGTTTACAGTCTTCTGGGATTTATCTCCCTTCATCTGTGCTTCAGCACACCTTATTCTTCCTCATGACCAGACCCCAGGTCCACAGCAGCTCTAAGCTATGCTCTTGGTTTTGCATAGGAGGCAAAGGAGCTTCCTTGGGCACATGGCTAAGCTTCAGGCATCCTGTGACCACTCAGAGACATGAAGAAATATGAACTTAGAACTTTTCCTTTGTTGCTGGGAGGTAGGGAAGTAGAAAGGTGGGGATGGTGTGCCTTTCTCTATACAGACACCTTGCTTGCATTTTGGACAAGACCTTCAGTCTCACTGCAGTGCAGAGGATTGTTATACCAATCCATTTTGCTGTAAATATACAGGGAAGGATTTGACATATGGTTCCGTTCCACTGTCACTCCCAAGTAAAGTGTCAAAAACCTTGTCTTTCAATCACCAGCTAAGGATATCTGACATAATTTCTGTAGCTTGGTGGCATAGTGGGATGAAGTCTGTGTCACTGACTTTAATGTGTGGTGCTCAAGATGGCATCTACAAGACCACATGAGCCTTTATCCTTTTGAGGTTACTTTCTGGCAAGCTTTAAGGCCAATGGTGTTCACAATAACACAGAGCTGCCTTTTCAAGACAGCACTTGATTTTAAACTGGGATGATTTGTATTTCTAGTCCTTAAAGTAGAGTAAGCAACAAATCAAATGGGCATATTTGTCACCTGACACTTGCTGTCTGCTGCTTTCTCTCAAAGCAGTCATCTCACATCTTCCTTTTTTGAGGCTGGCTTAGGGCTTGTCTCAAAAATCTCCTTGCTTTGCTCTGTTGTCCTCAGTCCTATCTACTGCTGCATTAAGGTTTGTTCAAACTTTGTTCTTTGTTTTCACTTGCAGTCACTTGAAATTAACATGAGCTGTTTCTTTTGATGTAGAGAGAAAAATGTCTTTGGTCCATAAACTCTCAAAGCTGAGGTCCAGTTGGTGGCTCTCTAGTCACAGAGACAGCCAAGAGAGTGACCTACCTGTGTGATTGCTGCTTGTTCTTTGTGTTTCTTACTCCCTTTGCTCTGGAAAAAATACAAAATAATCTCTTTAATTCAGTAACCTTGTAGAAGTGCGTAGGGGAAAGCAGAGTATGCCCTTTACAGAAAGATAATGAAACGTATTCTTCATAGGCCTGTTTGTGTCATGAAAACTACATCTTTTGCCACAGGATATTCCCTGTATACTCTACTGGTTGTCCAGCTGAGGCTAGAATTAATTAGCCTTTGAAGTCTCCTCTGTCACTTCTTGTGACATACCTCTTGGGTTGGTCTTTAATATGGATCTATCTACCTCCAATTCTATCTCGGTACTAAACATGTCATTTTTTGTTTTGTAACAAGAGAGCAGCTCTCTTACATAAAGTGACAGAATTTCCAATGGACTTATAATTCCAATTGAAATTTTAGTGATACAGCATCTCTAGTAGAAAGTTACTAAAGAGGATCCTAAGGGGTTTTTTTGCTCACTAGGGCTCCAAACCCACAGATCATTGGTTACTATTGAAAGAGCATAAAATTCAGAATAAAATTAATTCTTATTCTGAATTGAATTGTTCTTAGAGTACTTTTCACAATTTGGGAGCTTATGCTGATTCCCTCAAACTTCTTGATCTTTTTAAACATAAACATTTGTGGACACACACTGTGTTCTGTCATTCCAAATATCACCTTAGTTATAATTAAGGTGCAGCATAAATCATGGACAAAGACAACAAAAGCTAATGATTTATCATAGAAATGACAAATATCAAAGGCAAATAGAAATTCCATGTTACAGTTGGCACACAGTTCATGCCTAAGAATGTATACCATTATGATATAAATAATCTGAAAAAAACCCCAATATATGTAAAATCTATATTGATCATGTTTTGTAAGAGGTCACATTTTATCTTAAGTAGCCAAATAATTTATTTCATTTGAGCCTGAGGTGCCATTATGACTTCAGACCTAAGGAGCATGAACATAGCCACAAGGACTGTCCTAACAGACATATGTTGTAATCCTAAAGTAAGTGTCTTCTAACCATCTCCTGTGTAGCTCCACTTTTATTCACTATCAGATTGTACATGGATATTTCCTCCACATGCTGGTGAGGACAGTGTTTATGTTCAGCAAATGCCCATGCAGATTATTGACTACTGAGGATGTAAAAGGCTTTTGCTAGATTATCTGTTGTGGAGTCTTTTAGAATTACAGTAACACTAAACAAGGTGGCTGTGTCTTTGCACTCTTTGTGCAGCTGTGTACACAGACGTATTCCAGTCAGATGAAAGTTATAGGCCAAGTATTGTGTTCAATGAAAAAGGAATTGACTAACTTCATCTCCTAAGTTCTACATAACACAATTTTAAGTGTATTTTGTCTTGGAAGGCTTGTTTCGTAATAAATCAGAGATGATTAAGTCAATTGTGAGCTAATTTCTCCAAGATTTAACTCTTATATTTTCTCTTACTAAGCCCAAAATATATATTTACACAGTGTCACTTGGATACTCTAACTTGAATAAATCTAAATACTGCAATAGTTTACTTATACAGAAATATATAACCACTTCGGAAAGCAAAATGAAAAATTACATGTTTCAATTCCTAAAAATGAACTATTAAAGGCATATACTATAGCTAAATAGTGTTTATATTATATAACAGGAATTGTATTACTAACTAGCCAATGTGTTGGCTTCTTCATTGTCATAAAACTCGAGCTGCAATGAAGCATGGCCTGGACTTTACTTTCCAGCCTCTGGCTTCTCTAGACAATTGAGTGTGAAGTCTTCTTTACACTCTTCAAATGGAAAATGAGTAATGCAGATTAGTTGACTATGGCCAGAGGGAACACCACTGTTGATGTTTTTTATTCTTTACTCTGACCTGCTGCTTTCTCTAAATCAAAAATCATTCACCTTTTTCTAATTGAAGAGTTTTCTTTCAATTGTTTAGATGAATCTAATAATGTGTCTATCCTTATGAAATGTATGAAACACAGAACAGCTTTATTCTCTTTTTCCTAACACAGCAAACTTTCTAGATGACAATTCTGCCAATTACCGTGGCAGCGTTTTTTATCAAAACATCTAAACAGAGACAGTCAAATGGATTTTGTTTTAATTTTGCATACATTAGAATGAATTCTAAGACTTGGGATATTATAATGCTACCAAATAGAATCTCCAAAGGGAACACCATGGTTTTTCCAGGGCCATCTTTCTTGGTGTATTACAGCTCCTGATGATGTGAAAAATACCTCCCATTCCCATTGAGAACATATTCCTAGTGAAAGATAATTAAGAAAATCAAACCCTTATTTTTTTAAATACTTGTCTCTCATAACTACATCAAAAGCCAAAAGACTTCTAAAAACTGAAGAAAAAAGATTGTTTTCTTAAAGTTGAAGTATTACCAATTCTTCTCAATAACTCAGATGTTCACAAAAAAAAAGTTCAGGGAACTTCAACAACTACCAACTTTCTGAAACTTCAGCAAGTTATTTTGAACAGGTCTCTTGTTTCCTCCACATTGCTGAGTATTGGGATATTTGAATCATTTAAGTTCTTTAAGTGAATTATTTTGTGCACCACAAGCCAGATTTTGCAATATCAACAGCTCATCATGAAACAGAGCCAATGCAGCACCAGGAAATAGCTAAAGCAAGAGAAGAAACAGATTTGTTTAATTTTACACACATATTCCTTAGAAATCAGTGATGAGGGTAAAGAAAATCCAGACCACGTATAAAGCTTTCACAAAAAATGTTTGGATAAAATTAATTTCATATATGTGAAGTTTTCCACAGACTGTTGAAGGCTTAGTAGTAACTGTTGCCAAAACCTTAATTTCAGTCAGTTTTACTGCCCTTGACTTATTCCTAAAAGTATTTTTAAAGAACAGATTTAGAAGATAGTCAACAGTCAGGATTTTAAAGTAGCAGGAATCACTTACAAAGCACCTTTTATAATTTTTTTCTGAGATGGTGATTTTTTTCTCTTTGGAAATACAAGTAACATCCATGTTTAAATTTGTTAATGATGAATAGTGTGTATTTGTTGTGTACATGTTTATCTAAGTCTATAAGAGCAAAAGTTTTACATGCAAAATGCTTTCTGCAAGACTTACAGGAAAAAAACTACAATTCAGATAGTCTTCACATTGCAAAGTTTCACACAATTTCATAACTCTATAAAGTCATACTTGTAAGGATATATGGATAAGAGAACATTTTTCCATTTGACCGTTTCCAAGTACATGAAAAAATGCTAAAAGAGATCCAAGAAAAATAACATACATAACCTATATGTGAAGTTCTTGATCTTTTACCAAGGATTGTAACACTTACAATATCTAATTGTTTAATTTAAAAAAATAAATGTGATTTTATGGAAGATTTGGAATCACCTGACCCTTCTCTTTCTGTTTTGCAAATCCGAAATGCACAACTTTGTCACAGTTAGAGGGTCATTCTCAGTTATGGAACAGAGATGTCATCTTTGCATGATTTCTCTAAACTTTTGGAGTGTGTGTATATCATAATTGCAGTACATGTCTTTTTTTGTCCCTCGGCCTTTCCTAGAATACCGCATGGCTAGCACTAAATTAAAAGAAGCTTTCTTCAGTTTAAAGTGAAGTAAAAGTGGTAGACATGTGCTCTGGAGTAATAAGGAAAACATGGAGATTGAAAAGAACATTACTTACTGCCATGTTTGCAAATGTCAAAGACCATTCACAGATGGAGGGGGTTTTCTGTGTTTAAAGACTTTATTGTCCTCAAGAAAGACATGAAATATTTCCATGAAGATGTCAAGGGATAACAGGATGGTCATTAATACCAGTGTACTGAATGGGAAGGAAAAAAAGCAGAGTCAGGAATGCTTGTAATGCTGCAATGCAAACATGACCTGCAGCACAGAGCCCAACAGCAACAGGGAATACTGCAGAAACTGGGTGCACAAGTTAATTTCTTTTCTGCCACCTTGGTCTGATCCCTTTAAAGTGAATTTTAGCACTTTCCAGCTGAGAGAAGCCAAAATTTCATGAGTAAACACATAATGCCAGATATCACAACTGCAGGAAGAGAAACATGCTAAATGGCTGATCTGCTAGCCTGTAGCGTGAGGGTACATCTGCTCCCACCTAATTTGTAGAACTCTTCAAAATACCAAAGATTTTAAAGAAACTGCAAGATTTACCATCAGCTTTTTACACAGCATCAAAGCACCAACAGCAGGCACAGTTAAGTAGAATTTAGTTTTTACTGTCAAACATAGGGAACATTTGAGAAACTTGATCTCCAGGGAAGACAAGAAGCCCAAGAATCAACTCCAAAACACTTTCAGGGCAAACAGCTTCTGTATGGGAAACAGGTCACAAAACTAAGTCTTTAGACTACATAACAGCCACTAAAATACTGAACAGCATTAGCCAAAGATTAACAATGCAACAGCTCTATCAAAAAGGACAAGAAGGGGCTGGTTTTAGAATGATAGAATCATGGAATCATTTAGACTGGAAAAGACATTTAAGATCATAAAGTCTAGCTGTTGCTCTAGCATTGACAATTCCAGTGATAAACCGTGTCCCTAGTCCATGAATTGTCAATACCTCCAGGGATGATGATTCAACCACTTCCCTGGGCCACTTGTTCCAAGGCTTGATAACCCTTTTTGTGAAGAAATTTTTCCTAATATCCAATCTAAGCTTCTGCTGGTGCAACTTGAGGCCATTTCCTCTTGTTCTACTGCTTTTTACCTGGGAGAGGAGACCAACCCCCCACCTGGCTGCAACCTCCCTTCAAGTAGTTGTAGAGAGCGGTAAGATCCTTCCTGAGCCTCCTCTTCTCCAGGCTGAACAATCTCAGCTCCCTCAGCTTCTCCTCATAAGATTTGTGCTCCAGACCCTTCACCAGTTCTGCTCTCCTTCTCTGGACACACTCCAGCACCTCAATGTCTTTCTTGTAGGGAGGGACTCAGAACTGAACACGGGATTTCAGGTGTGGCCTCACCAGTGCCAAATACAGAGGGACAATCACTGCCCTGGTCCTGCTGGACACACTATTGCTGATACAAGCCAGAATGCCATTGGCCTTTTTAGCCACCTGGGCACACTGGTGGCTCATGTTCATCTGACTGTCAACCAGCACTCCCAAATCCTTTTCCACCAGGCAGCTTTCCAGTCACTCTGCCCCAAGCCTGCAGTGTCACAACAACCCCTTCATGGTGCCTTGGTCCCCTCTGCAGAGCTTTTCTGCCTTCCAGCAGACCAACACTCCCATATACGTGCCATTTGATCGTACTCAAGATGATTTGTTCCACTGTGTTCGCATTATGCTGATTTTCATCTTCTCTTAAACACCATAAAACAGTGAGATTCAATTACTTCAAGCTCTAATGCTAGAACTTCATTTTTAAGGCGTTGGAAATCAGTTGCTTTGATGTCTGCTACCTTTTATTATCAGACAGGTATTTCTTGCCTAGGACTTTATATGGGTTACAATTCTGCTTTCATTAGCATGGTTTCTCAGTGCTTGCAAGCCATACTCTGGGAGACATGAATGACATCTGCCACTTGAGGTTTTTATCTTCTTATACTCTTCCCATAGCATAAATTGTTTATGAAGTAAAATAGTTTTCTCTGGTATATTTTACTTCACCATATGTGCATGCTGTAAAGTTTAGTGTTAAACAGAGCAAGGTCAAAGAAATTATGGCTTCTGGCTCCTGTTCATTTCACTGTCTGGCACCAGATTTGAAAATCTCTTGTCCTACAAAGATTGTTATCCTTGGGTAAACATGTTGTATTGCAATTGAGAACCTGCCAACAACCTGAATGAGAATATACCTGCTTAAAAAGACACAACAGCTTTTAATTTACTCACTCAATTCATACTTGTTCTTCAATTCATCACCAACCATTTCTATTGTTTCTTGTTTTCTTTGTTTTAGCATAAGATAGTCTGTGAGGATTTTCTCCATTTTGATCAATGCATCTGAACAACTGGATACACAGTGATGTGTTGAAATCTTACAACTATTCAGTACTGTTCTGCAGAGCTCCTGGTCTGCCAGTTCACAATACCCGTTTGTTATTTTACAACTTGCCATTCATTTTTCTTTCCTTTCTACTTTTTTCCAGAAAAAAAAATTATCTCCTAAATTGAAAAGGCTGAAAGGACTAGGGAAGGAAAGGGTTTCAAGGTTCTAAAAAGATAAAGCTGAACATAGAATGAAAAAAAATAACTGAGTAAATACAATCATATTTGTCATGCTTTTTGCACTGCTTTTTATTCTGAGCTTTAGCTTACTTCTACCAGTTTAGTTATGGTTCCACATGAACAAAGCAGAAGGTTCACTTTCAGCATGATTTATTGCAATCAGTAAAGATTGATATCACATGCTATTAAGTCAATTGCATAGTTATGTTGAACAATTAATGAATCAGTGAAATCTCAAGTGTAACAACAGAGATATATTGTTATTGCAGCCAAAGTACTGCAACCATGAAGAAATATTGGGGTAGAAGGACATTACAGTCATGTTACAGCTAATGAAATACGAGCAAATCCCTAACAAAAAAAAAAAGGAAAGAAAAAGTGTGAATGATGAAATATAAATTAAGATAAGGGATTTTTAGTTCAGGACAAAGTAGCAAAATATAAGAAGAATGTGCACACCTAATTCTCTCCTCATTATTCTAAGTTTACCAAAAGTAAAATTCCAGCCCCCTGAATCAAGGCAGCACATTGGGTTAGGGAACATTTATCTAAATGAAGACACACTCCTGCTTCACCTCTGCTTCCTCCCTTCCTTATCTTCTAGTCAGGTTGTGTAAGTAAGCTAAACACTGTGCTGTCTTCAGTGTGAACCTTGTTTCGAAAGCTCCTTGACAATAAAAACACATGTGGATCACATCTAATAAAGTACATTATACATGAACCTTTCACTCTATATATGAAATATCAGAAGATCAGACAGAAGAATAAGATTTGCTTAGTATAGGCAAAGAACAGTGAGGCTGTGTGATACACCTTAAATTCATCTCATACAGAATCAAGACTAGCAGATCAAAAGAGATGATTCTGCCTTGTCTTCTGCTCCACTCTTGTGAGATGCCACCTGGGGTACTGCATCCAATTCTGGGGTCCGCAGAACGGGAAAACATGGACTGTAGGACTGGGTCCACAGGAGGGCCATGAATATACTCAGACAACTAGAACACCAATCCTACAAAGACAGGCTGAGGGAGCTGGGGTTGTTCAGCCTGGAGAAGAGAAGGGTCTGGCGAGACCTTGTAGAAGCCTTCCAGTATCTAAAGGGGCTTCAAGAGAGCTGGGGAGAAACTTTTTACAAGCAAGTGTAAGTGATAGGGCAAGGGTCGATGGCTTTAAACTGAAAGAGGGTAGGTTTGGATTAGATATTGGGAAAAAAATTTTCTCTGTGAGGATGGTGAGGTACTGGAACAGGTTTGCCCAGAGAAGTTGTGGATGTCCTAATCCTGGAAATATCAAGGATCAAGGCCAGGTTGAGTGGACCTCTGAGTAAACTGGTCTAGTGGAAAGTGTCCCTGGACCAGGGCAGAGGGTTGGAATGGGATCATCTTTAAGGTTGCTTCCAATCCAAAACATTCTATGATTCTATGAACCACTCCAGCATTGTAACATGTCTCTAATCAAGAGATTAGGAGTGAATCTCCTAGATGCACTCTTTTCTTACTTGGAGAAGAGGATCTAGAGTCTATACTAGAGAAAGGAATTACACATTTCCTTTTTCTGTATCTCTGAAAACATAGCTTCGAACAGTGAAATAGAAATAAATCACAGTCACACATAAAATTATTTAGAAAGTCTGCTTTCCTTCCAAATATTTCAGTGAATTATAGATTTACACTAACCATACCCCTTTAGGCTTTGGGACATGTAATTTTGGGTAAATACCAATATTTTAATAACACTGTCTATCTGCAGTTTGGATACTGGCTACTTTAATGGAAGATCTACGAAAAATGAAGTAACAAAAATTTCATTTTTTTTAGGATTTATATCTGAAACATGTTATTCATATATGTATATATAAAACAGTAGTCATAGTCTGCTATAGTTGAAGTGAGACCAAGAACAGATAGCTGCTTTCATTTCATGTCTTAGTTTGAGAGGAAAAACCAAGTTGTTTACCCAGAAACGGGGAAGGAGAATTCCTCCACAATGATCACACTACCCTTTATTAAATTTAAGAAGGGGAAC
>JAOXXN010000395.1:118913463-118926383 GCA_026770055.1 Myrmophylax atrothorax
CTTCCTTTGTTCCCTGATGACATGGGTAGTCAGTGACAGGGGAGAGAATTTATGCAAAAATTCCAAACTACAACATTTCAGTTATATGTAAGAAGTGATACTCCTGTCAAAACCTCAAGTCCTACAGGCAAATTATAACTCTGCTCAGGCTACTTTTTCTGGCTGGTTTTCTACATATATAAGAGAGGAGGAAGATTAGAGTAAGAGACATGAAAGAAAAAAGAAAAAAAATCCCCAAACCACAGTAGATATCTTTATGTTCTGTTTTCAGAGATGCCCAGATAGTGAGCATGGAAACATGGCTGAGGTATTGCTTCCATAACGAGACCCCATCATAGTCACCAGCATAGTCAGTGGTACAGTGTGCTGCTGACATGATATTAGCTCAGCATCAGGCAGTTTGGATGCCCTCAGGCACACCTGCATGCTGTATCTGTAGGCTGCCTGCAAGCATTTCTGCAATCATCGTAATTGCTGCCTAGGAGGTGTCTATAAAGCTGCACACTCAGCTGGAAATAGGCCATGGTTCTGGCTTCTTCGAGACTCCACTGTAAGACTGATACTGACAAAGCCAAAGACTGGGAACAGGATCCTGAAAAGAAACTCCAAACCTGTGCAGTGAAAGTATGCTGATTGCCAGAGATTTGGTTTAAATTACACGGGCTTTTCAAAATTAAAAATATATGGACAAAATGTGAAATGAAAGAAAATCTTCTTTTAAGACAAGTTATCTGAGGCCAGGGGAAAAAAAGACATGGAAATACCAGTTAGAGTGGCAGATGTTTTGAGATACAATAAACACTTCTTAATGCCATCTCTCAAAGCAATAAGCAGTAATAATGTTTAACCATCATAAATAAACTCTGTACCTGTCTTATAATATTCAAATAGTGTAAATCTGTCTACAACTGTGTGAGGAAAGAGAACTACATCCTCAGCAGATCTATGCACCTTGAGAACCATGCAAGGCCTACAACCTGTCAGGCAAGATGTGTCTTGTCTTTCCCCAACTGTGCTGCTTGAGGGTTAGCAGAAGACAAAGGGATAGGATTTTCTCTCCTGTGATTTTAAGGCATGTAATTAACCTGCTTCTATTTACTGGATACACAAGTGCTGCCATGAGAGTGAACTGTGCTCCTTTGAGTAGTGTAACAAACAAACAAAATAGACTGGCTGTTTAATCAAGTAATTGCCCTAATGATGCCCTCCTAGGCACAAACATTGGTGGTTTGGGAGAGAGCTTGAATGTTGTTGACTTTTGGTCATGTTACAAAGGCCATTTATTTACGCAGATTTCTTCTCAGAGAAGAGCTGAATAGATAGCTATTTCCTCTGATCATGGAGGACAGTTTTGACATTCTGGATAATTTAGTTATATTTTGCCACTCTGTAGCTTTTCTTTTCTTACTTGATTTAAAAATAATATCCTTTGAGATTTATTCCAACTCACTAATCAAATAAAACAACTTTAAGGAAAGTGTAAATTTTTTCAGGTTTAAGCATTTAGTCTATAAATGAAATTACAAAGAAAAATTAAATATTAATTCAGAGTTGCCCAATTTCAGGTCAGTATGGTGTCTGAAGGGCCATGTTTACAGGGAATTCACTGAGCCAACATAAATCCATGGCCAGTTGTGTTCAAAAGGAGAACTGAAATACTTCCAAGGGAAAAAAAAAAGCTTGTTATTTAATTATTGATTTTTTTTTTCTTTCCATCTTTCTTCCAAGTTTTGGTCATCCTTGACAATTTTTTAAACAGTTATAATCATAAAGTAGCAGTCCTCAGCCATTACCCATCCATTCCACTGCCCCAGCAGAAAAGTAAATCCAGAGAAATTCTTTACACTAGCAGAATAAACACCACACTCCTATATCATCCTTCCTTCAAGTCTGAAGATTAAAACTGGTTTTTTTATGGCATAAAACTAAAAACTAGCAGATGGCTAATGAGTGAAGGGGCAGTTTAACAAGACTGTTACCAGATTGTGCCCCCACAGAAGCTGCTATTCCTTGTACTGGTTCCTGCCTGTGTCCTGCAATTGGATGTTGGTGTGGCCTATATCCGGAAGAAGGGGGACACAAAATCCCATTGTGCAAAGCTTATTAACCCCTTCACAGTGCTAATGTCTTTCTAGTACACCTTTGACTGCTTTTGCTTTCTGTAGCTATAATAAATGGCTCCTAATCAACAAGTAATTCGTGATCATAGACACTGATTTTTCACCAGCTCATGGGAAAAAAAGCACTGCTCTAGTTTATATAAGAGCAATGAGATGAACAACTATCTTATCCCCAAAGTTGCTTCTGTTCAGTCATTCATTGTTATTTTCCTCTTGTTTGGTTGGAGTCCATCTCATCTATTCTTCCTCTGTCACACTTGATCTTAGAGGAACTGTTCACATGCTCGAAGTGGGCAGCTGCTGACTGTCTGTGGGAAGTCAGCAAGACCAGGACCTACAGCACCACCAGCTCCTTGTCACATTTTAATAACTTAATTTCTAACACAGTGGGTTGGAATGTAGTACCAAGTTTTAATCCCTTAGGGACTGGTCTCGGTTCACTTCTAATCAGTACAGTAGTGTTTTCCAATATGTAGCTGGTTGTCTCTCTTCTGACAGACTTGTACACAATTTAGGGCTGCAGGATGGATCTGCCCTCCTGGTAACAGGCTTAGCTAATGGTTCATCCAACCAGACAGACACAGATGCATCTAGCAGGGCAGAGCCAGGAAAATGTGGGGGTTTTTTTCAGTAGTGTGGTAATTTATTCATGACACAGCTCACATTTGAGACTTATATAGCTCATCATGGAATCTTATTTTCTACACGTGTATATGAAGGAAGATATATATTGTTCTTAAATTCAAATCCAGACTGAGCAAAACTCACAGTAAAGTGTCCTAAAACTTGATCTCATCAACATTTTTGTCAGATGTGATACAAATGAAAAAAATGCAAACCAGCTGCTTGCCATTGTTTGCAGACAGTTTAAAACAAATTAAAAATATTGAATAAAAACTTCCTGTAGCTTTTGTAAGTGGAGATTTTTCCTGTGCATACTCACAGAGCATAGATCTGCATTAGGGGAACAGTCATTGTCAAGGATTGAAATTATGGTCTCTTCTGCTTGTCCTTGATGGCTGTCCAGCAAGGAATAAGCTAGGAATTTGTACTGCACTTTTGCTAAAAATCTATGGATGAAGTCCAGTGGCTCTCATACTAAAGCATGTTGTAATGGCCAAGGTTATGCATAAGGTGCTAATGAGGTCATATAACACTTGCTGTGCTACTGTCAGATGTCACAGGAAGCACAGTTCATTCTGTCCTTTTGTGATAGTTTAACAGTGAAGACATTATGTCTGACCAAATTTCATGCAGGCATGGGAGTTATAAAAAATATAAACATCCTTTGTAGTAGAAAAACACAATACAGTGTCCTTTGGGCATAGTATCTGTTCTTTCTTTCAAGAAGACCTCATGCCTAAATGGTAGGTATTTCATCATCCCTGTTTTTCTTAATTTGTTTATATTTATCTTTATTTTAGTATGTGTTGACTGTTCTACTCCAGCAGGAACTCTTAGATGAAAATATTGAATCCAAATATCACATGAAAGTCTTCACATGAGATAAAACCTTTGTTTGTATTGCTCAGGGAGGTGCTAACAGAAGTGGGTGATTTTTAGTGCTTATAATGGGCACTACTCCAGAGGATTAGAAGAGGTAAAAGGTTTTATTTTATTTTATTTTACTTTTTTTTTCCAGAGAGGAGATTGCTAACTACTTTAACAAACCTACTGTCTTGTTCAACAACTTGGCACAAACTTCAATGGGCTATTCCAGCTGCATCTGATCGATCCTTGCCACAAAGAGTAGAGATTAAATAGACTTTCTGGTATTGTGGGTGTCTGTCTTCTTTCATTCCTACTGGACTACACAAACTGTCCTTCACACTGGCTAGTTTTCAAGTATGAAAATACAAGATGTGGCTTAATCTATGGGTGAAGTTGATTTTATTGGACCTAAGTGTCTACTATATAAGCAGAACAAAAAAATCTAGCAAGAAAAACAAACAAGCATTTTCTTAAATTATCTTGACACGAGAATTCAGTGTATTCAAGAAAAATATTGTTTACTTTCTTTTCCAAAAACATTCCTTTGAAGTCAGCAAAACTAAAGGTATTTGATTTGTAGCTGATATTCCCAGGATCATATGTCCAGTTGCAGTAATCCTTTTTTATTTTTTGCATATTTTCTTCTAAGGCAAGCTAATGAGTCCCATTTGTTGCTCTCACTTATGCTTTATGATGACATTTCAGAAGTTGTGTTGTCCCAAGTTACATGCTTGGGCTCACAACTATGCAGAGGCAGCTCAAATTGGCACCACCATTATGCCTGCCAGGAAAAGGCACATTTGCACAGCACATAAAAATTTATTTACAGTCAACTAAGCAATACAATGAAAGGCACCCACCCAATTGGGTAAGACACTCTAAAAATACCTCTAAAGGCAGAAGTTCATTTGTGTAGGATATTAGGGAAGAACTGTATCGTTGTCTTAATTAAATCCACTTTCAGGACTGGACAGAATGTCCTGAAGACAAATTCAGAAATTCGACTTAATTCTGACAGCCTCCAGCGGCAGCATTGAAGTCCAGATAAAGGAGAAGGCTGCTGAGGGTGTCAGGACATTCAGACACAAGACTTCTCTGTCTTAAGTTCAATAATTGTTCAGCTCCTTATGCTTACCATATCACCACCCTCTTCTCACAACAGTCCTGGCTTTCCCTTACTGGCCTGTGTGTGCTGCCTTCAGTGTACTCTTGTCTTCGCAGTACAAGATTCCCACTGAGTCTACTATGATCTAGTAAACCCATATTTTTGTATCTTCTAGGATTAGTGTAATTGTTTTGGCAGCATTAGGAATGGTAGTATGTCAAAATGTCCTTTCTTCACATTGATTTCAATTACCTTGACCCACAGCTTAAAGCGAGTGAGAAGAGATATGGGGATTTAATTTGCAATACAGAGCACTGAGAAAAGAGGGTGTCAAGCACTAGACAAGATTAAGATTTTTGTTACTACCATTTATTACCAGATTTGAAGGTTCAACCTAAACCTACTTTAAACAAAGGGGAATTCATTGACCTCACTGGCTTAAGATCAGACTCTAAAACACAATTTTATTTTGTAGTCTACTAGTCCATCAAATTGAAACAGTTGAAAAAACAAATCAACACTGACTGAAAATGAGGCACTGGTTCAGAGACACATGAATCTAAGATTTAAAAAATCTAGAAAACTGTAAATGTTTTGTGTTAGCAAAATTTTCATGTTTACCCTTAGAGCATGGTCAGCGTTCTTAAATGTTGGGATCTATTATGTGACAAAGTGTTAT
Source organism: Myrmophylax atrothorax (assembly GCA_026770055.1). Lineage (NCBI taxonomy): Eukaryota > Metazoa > Chordata > Aves > Passeriformes > Thamnophilidae > Myrmophylax > Myrmophylax atrothorax. The sequence continues at coordinate 118,918,859 of JAOXXN010000395.1, forward strand.
GCAGGTCCAGTAATCTTTGAGGTGCCACAGATACCAGTAAAACATCTAACATGTTCTTTTTGTCAGCTTACTGTCACTTAAAACTACTGTAGACCACTTATCACAAAATATGAAAGTAGTTACTGTACTTTATTATTTACTGTAAAAAGTGAGATTATTAGCTACAATTAATTCACTATGCCCAAGGTTACTTCATGACATCAAAATCCTACTACTTAAGGATAGCACTAAAAATTTCCTTTGCATCAAGTTACCAAATATTATTTTTCCAGTGGGCATGTTCCTGATGCACTGATTTCTCTGACTCTGCGGTAAGAACCAGTTTCTGGAAAGTGTCCTACGTTCTTCAAGAAAAAAGCCTGGACAATTAAGTTGTGTCTTAGGATCTTTGAGACAGGCTTTGATATCCAGCTAGTGTGAGGAAACCCCAGTGTTTACAGTCCAATACCAAGAAATAAAAGTTTCTGAATCACTGCTCTATGACTACTCACATCAGAGTCACTGACGGTTGAAGCAAATAATTACATCTAGCTTAACTGGAAAAGATGATCATTCTTGTTTTGATTTTATTAGTTTTGGTTGTTGTTGCATAGCTGCTATTTATAACACATAATTTTTGTGTTTCTGTTCCAGTTAAGCACACCTTCTTCCTGGTAAAACCAGAATGCTTTGCTTCTGAGTCAAGTAATGAGATTAAAAATTGAAGCTGATGGAAATTTGTAAGATAAAATTCATTTATTCTTGAATAACAGGAGAAAAAAAAGGGGGAAATTACAATAGAAACCAGCGAGGTAAGATTTAGTGATTAAACTGATATTCCTTCACTGCAGAAATATACTGGGACAATTTAATAAAACATTTCAGGTGGAACTAATTTCTATTTCTTGAAGATAGTACAATAATGAAATAATTTTGGCACAAATTTTGGCCCAGTTTTGCCAGGAATCTTTTTCTGAATCAACACAAATTAAGTCCTCAAGACCAGAAACTCATTATTCCAAATGATCACAGTTTGAGGAAAAAAGTTACTTTGCAAATGGGTCCTAGATAACTTAAACTTATAAAAATGGACTAGTTGTGGTGATTCATAATTGGAGAGACAATATGAATCAGATTATATGAGGGGTTTTTCTACTCTATTTTACTTAATGGTAGAAGGTAGGCGGGTGCCAGACTGCAATTTGTGACAATAAGAAACATAAATCAAGGGGGACAGAATGCAAGGAGCCACTGACATTGTGAGACCACTTCATCACTGTAAATAAATATCTTCCCCAAAAGACTGGGTACATTGCCTTTTGCCAAATTCTTAAAATATCTGGGGTTTAGGGCAAAGTTGCTTAAAACAGAGATGCTCTGTTCTAAAAGCACATGGAGGCAGTCTGGATTAACAGCCTTTGGGTCAGATTTAAAACATTTGATGAAACCATGTGTAGAGTCTTGTACTGTGCTGTCCGTATGCCTTGGATAATGCAAAATTTCAGTCTTTAAGCCTCTTAAATTTGCACTTTTCTTGAGTTGTCTATTGACTTCCAGAAGAAAAAAAGCAAGAGAAATAGAAACTTTCAGGCAATAATAATAATTACCATTCAAGCAAGAATTTTTAGATTCAGTTATTTTTGGAAACCATGTCCCTGATAATGTAATTTTTTATTTAAAACCATGCCAATACTATGCAAATTGTTAGTTTTTATGCACTGCAACAATTTCAAATGAACTTTTTTCTGCTACTAAATCTAAAGAAAAATGCATTGCCATGAAACTATAAGTTGTTGACACTTACAGGAAAAAAATGTGAGTAGCTATTAGAAGTAATGATCAATTTGTTATACAAAAAAGGTTTGAGTTGCCATTGTAGAAGTTTCGTAGGTTTTACTCTACAATAGAGTCATTTAAGATGGGGATGTTTCAGACATTCACTGCACACTTTTACTACATTCACCAGCTACTTTGGAGAAGTGAGCTCTTTGCATCTTCTCCAAAGTCATTCATCACTGACCTTAAACATACATTTTTAGAGAGGTTAACATTGCATGAGTCCTGAAGCCCTGCTTAAAAGGATGGGGACATTTAAGACATGATAAGCAAAGGGGAAACAACACAAAGCATCAGTGATCTGAGATTTCCAGATGCTACTGGATTACAAATGACAAAAAACACAATTTGGAAAAAAACACAGGTAGATGGGCTTTAACTGTATATTCATTGTTAAAAAACAAGGTTTTCCTTCCTTCAAGTGTATCTCTTTTAGCAGTGTGCTTTTCACTTACCATCTGAAATAAGTTCCTTGAAAACTGGCACTTTTCTATTCATTTACAAAGCAGCTGCTAAAACTTATATTAATTCTTCATATTACTTTTAAAATCCAACCTCAGAAGACTGATACTACAGCAATGCATCATAACCAACTACTTATTTTTATCGTCATGAAGTTATGCAGTGATACAAGCTAAAATCCCCACAAAACATTTCAACTTGCATTCCTATAGTGTCAAATTCTAACACCATCCACCTGCCAGGTAAGCATTCATCTGAAGCTTAAAACAGAGATCTTTCCCAGTCCTCCCCTTTTCCCCCCTTTCTTTATTTTTTTCCCTAATTTTATTTTATTTTACTGCATTTAGCTAATGATATCTGGTTCTTCTTCAGCCTTCACATCTTCCAGGAAACTTGGGGATAAAAACTATAATCCCTAAAGCAATAAATGAGTCCTAGAAGTCTCTGCATTTTATATCACAACAATGAGATAAGTGACTCTGGTGTTACAACACTACAGAATCCCCCACTGAGGTGTTAGGTACCCAAATCTAATAAAGTATATAGTTCTGTTGCTAATAGGATTTTTCTCCTTTCTAATTCTCCAAGTCTTCTCCAAACATACAGTGTATACTGCCCAAAAGAACACTTGGATTCTGGTCCTTTAACTTCCAAGAATCCTATCTTGAACACTTAGACATTTTCACATTTTTCAGTGCAGATACAGAGATATTTGAGAACACTTTACTGATAGATGACAGTCCCTTTAATGGACATAAAATCGGTATATGAAAAGACTGGGTGATTTACCGGATCCATTTTATAAGTTTCTTTGGAGAGACAGATCTTGATAAATGCCACTTCCTTTTTCTTGTGTGCTTTTCTTTGTGGGTGTTTTTTTTTCTGTTTGTTTGTTTGGGTTTTATATTGCTTTACAACTCCCACCAACATTTTGTTCTTTTCTTCCCAATCATAACCAATAGTTGAAGCCAGGAAAAAAAATAGAAAAGAAACAGCAATTCATTTCTATATAAACATTAGATATGTTAATTAACATTTCCCCCTGAAGGAAAGGCATGTTTTCACAACCATTACAAACATCATTCTGTGGCCAGCTCACAATTCCAGAGTTCAGTAGATTCAGCTTTCATGGGATAATGCAGAAGGTATTTCAGAAAAGCTTAAATTGAACTTTTATAAATTCTTTACTTTTTTATGTTTTACTGATTATGTGTGTTTACTACCACATAGCACGAACTGAAAAAGGATAAATCTCCATGAGAATAGCTTATTCACTGACTGGTAAATTGCTGAACTTTCTGTACTTTTTATAAGCCAGTCAAAAAGTCTTTCTCTTGCAGAAAGTGTATTGCTCATACTATTTTATTACTGTCTCACTGATATCAAAGAGAATGGAGTTATACAAAGTGATGTTACATAGTGAGAGACAATGATTTATTAGGTGACTACATATGAGAAACAGGAAATTATATAGCTTCATAAATATCTGAGATTCTGTTCCCGGACTGGAACACTTCCTGAACTTCACTTTCTTTGGTTCTTACCCACTGTTGCATCTCAGTGATCAGCTGAAAGAAACCTTGAACAATATTCCCACAAAACAGTATTATCTCAATACTTTCCATTCTGTTTGAAAACAGTTTTTCATCTTCTATGCTCTAACTTTACACAAAAATTTCCTAAGGTTCAGACACTTGATTTTCAGATAATAAACAAAAGTCTTAGTAGTCATTAAGATAAACAGAAATCATAATTATTGTGCAATTAGTCATACAGCACAAATAATAAACAGGAACTCAAAATCTCCTTTTCATTTGAAGTTGTGAGCAGCTTCCTATGGGTAATTTTTGGGAGCAATTTTATTTATCTGTGATTAGCTCATGCTTATGTGACTCTCTGTAGTTCACAGAGTTGCATACACACAAAAAGGTTCCCATATACAGTAGGGACCTGCTCCTTCTTTTTTTCAGTCTCACTCCATCTGCTATTTCTCACCTGAAGAAGAAAGCTTAAGAATAGCACTTTCTTTTCAACCTGGTGGTTTATGGATATCAAGTATAGTTTTGATGTTTCTTCAGATTTCAGCAAAAAACAATAGTTAAAACCACTCCTCCCAAGCCCCCACCCCACACTTATTAGTGAGACATTTAATTTGTTTTATTTGGCAAGCAGTTGACATCCCGAGCTTGCATGAAAAGTTCCTCACTGCCACTGATTGGATGAGTGAGAGAAAGAGAAGAAAACCTACTGTTTTTAAAACATGGGATGAATTACAGACCAAACAATGTTTAGTATAACATTAATCCTTTAGATTGTGGCATGCCACAAATGTTTTTTTGACCTGTGATTAGGAAGGTAGGGAAATGCAGAAGCAGTCAGGTAGGAGGAAAGACGTTACCTGTGAGCAATAGAAAGACTGTGAAGAAGGCAGGCACACTTAAAAGTCAGCAGACTTATTGGGATGAAATAATGACTCACCATCAGAAAAACTGTTCCCATGTCACATAATTGTTCTTGCCTTTCCCAGCACAAGGCAAAGATGAGATGAGTAGTTTCCAGGGAAAAAAAGTATTTTCTGGATTACAAAACCTAATTCATCTTCCTGGGAGGCGCAACACGAGAAGGGTATGCAGTGGTCCATTGAGCAAGACCCGTGTTTCCAGCCATAGTTGATGTCACATGCTGTCTGCAACAAAGGACCTTGTGGTAGATTGACAGCTATCAAATAATACAGTTTTAGGAAAAATTCTTCCTCTAGACATTAGGCTAAAGTCTAGTGCCTGTTTTCAAGCAGAATATTTCTTCCCTAGTGAGTAAGCTTATTTTTTTTCCCACTCTTCTGCATTTAAGTCAGGAAGTCTTTCATCTACATTTCTCTTTTTAATTCTCACAAGTTTTTTAGCTTAATGGTACCTTGCAGTGAAAAGCTTTAGTGGCTGACAATTTGACTTGTAGAAATGTAATTGTTTTTACTGGTTTGGGGTTTCTCTTATTTACTTTCAAAGGATGCCCTCTTCTTCCATGGAAATGGGAACTCTCTTAGTTCTGTCTCCATTTAGCCATTCGTTATTCTGAATCTCTCCAACTGAGTCTCTCCTATTTCTCTCCTTTTTAAATGAAGTCTCAGGTGGTTTCACTTACTCTTCAAATGGATTTTTTTCTGCACCTCTAACATCTTTTATTAGGCATTTCTATCAACAAATTAGGGAATTGGAAATTTAAACTAGAACTAAATTTTGTGCCTGGGTTCTTGCTTATAAAATAAGGCAAAAATAATCCAAACGTACTCAAATATTTGGTTACAGATCTGTGTGCAGATTTTGTTGTTTGATGACACTTTTTTTCCTATTTTCCATTTTTTTCCTTCTGAATCCAACAGCATCTTCTGTCTCCATTCCATCCACAGTCCACCTTTGGGCAGAAGACACCAGAATAAATACTAATTTCAGGGCATGAAATTTTTCTTCCCTTTTCTAATTTATTACTGCCATAGCCTCATCAGTATTTGATAGATGATATTGCTGTTCTGTTTTTCTCTGTCCCAAATATTCACCTGGGAGGTCTGTACAGCCGTTGCTGCTTCTCATTTCCTACCACTACTATCTCTCTGCTCAGCAGGGATGTAGCAGTGCATAACTGCTGGCACATAGCATTTCCAAACAGGATGTGTATGGTCTACTATCCCTGCAAGATTTTCATTCCTATCCTGTTTCAGTTTTCTTTCAACCTGCTCATGAACACTTAAAAAAAAATGCTGTTATGATCAGGATTTACTATGTCACTGTTTATTTTATCAAGATCATACAAGATCAACAAAAGAAATTAAGTCACAGAAGTTAGACATAATCTCAATATCCAAGCCAAGACTGGGTCTGAGTTTTTCTAAAACTCTAAGCAGATTTTATTTTGACCTGGTTGCCTCACGGATCCAGTCAGCAATGTTAACTGAACACCACTCAGAGCATCTCAGCACAGCAAGTTTATAAGAAGTGCAGTGCTAGCAATTTTCTTCAACATGAGTGACAGGGACAGCATTCTTGCAGCAAAGCAGAGGTTGACATGTTTCACAGCATAGCCAAGGTTTTATTTTTTCCCTAATGTCTGCCAAATCATTCAAAACAAAAGGAGGCAGCTGGCATGACTTCAGAAGGAGGCTTGTGGATGAAGTAACTCAAGCTGCACTATTTTACCTGGCTAAGCTCTTGGAGACCAACAAAGATAAAACATATAGCTTTTGGGTCAGCCAGGAACCTCTTTGTAAAACTACAGATGGAAAGTTGCCTGGTTATTGTAATGTAACAAGGTATTCAAAGATGATAAAACAGTACATTGCCCTTTAAATTTGGATATGCATTTCTTTAAGAAATAAATCAAATGGGTGCTTTAGATATGAGGAATATCTTAAGAGCAAAGCAGAATACAACTCTATATGGATATTTCCTTGGTATAGTGGCTTGTTATCAATTTCTTGTGCATTTTCTTCAAATTGAAGAAAACAGTTATTATTAAATATTTAACCATCTGGTGTTAAAACAGCAAGTATCTACATAATAGACAGCAGAACTGGTCAGTTTCTTTTCCTCAGCACAAAAGTTTGATATTTGATTGTATTCTACCTACGTTGAATCAAAAAGGCATTTCCGAGTGTTTTGAGCAAAGGTTAGTCACCAATAGATTAAATATGTTCCCAGGGAGGTATGATGGTAAAATGTAAAATACCAACTGGATCTGGTGGCATTTAACCATATCTTACCATCCTGCTTTGCAGAGGCTGCTGAGCTTTTTGGGCTGAAGTCAGCTTGAAGAAGACAGAAGTTCTCTACCAACCTGCAGCTCATGAAGCCTACCATCTTCACATCACCATAGGCAAATCAGAGCTTAAGTCACTCCATCAGTTCACCTATCCGGGTATCATTTCCTCAGACAGTAAGATTAACAAAGAGATAACAGGTTACCAAAAGAGTCTGGTGCAATAAACACCTGAAGAAAAGTACAAAGATAAGTGTCTACAGAGCCGTTGTACTGTCTACTCTTTTATATGGGTCTGAATCATGGATCATCTATCGCCACCATCTGCAGCTTCTCGAACGCTTCCTTCAGCGCTGCCTCCGTTCAATCCTAAACATCCACTGGACTGAATAAGTGACCAATGTGTTGGTTCTTGAACAGGCAGGGGTCACCAGTATTGAGGCCATGCTGATGAGAACGCAGCTGCGCTGGGCAGGGCACGTCTCCAGGATGGAGGATC
>JAOXXN010000395.1:118926483-118942606 GCA_026770055.1 Myrmophylax atrothorax
GGCAGGGCACGTCTCCAGGATGGAGGATCACCGCCTCCCGAAGATTGTGCTCTATGGGGAACTCGCCACCGGCTGCCACAAGAGAGGAGCCCCGAAGAATAGATACAAGGACTCCCTGAAACAACACCTCAGCCTTGGCCATATTGAGTGCCATCAGTGGTCCACTCTGGCCTCCAGTCGGGATTCATGGAGACACACCATTTACAACACTGCTGCTTCCTTTGAGAATGCATGCTGTCAGTCTCGAGGAGAAAAGACAACACAGAAAGAACTGTTCCTCACCAATATCGCCTAAGGAGACTTTCCACTGTGCATTTTGTGACCAGACTTACCTATCCCGCATTGGCCCTTTTAGCCACCAGCACGCTTGCCCTTCCCAGATCTTTGTTTGCAAAGCCTAGCCATGATGATAGCCATAAAAAAAGGAGAAAAATCATTAAGCAAGGAATAAATACATAAAATTAAATTTAAAAACCTTACCAAAAATAAAAAGGTTAAACTCTAAATGTTTATGCACATTTTTCAACATGGCCTATTGTAGTAATGCCTCAGAACAAGCAGAGATTTAGAGGAAGAAGCCTAAAGGGGACAGTATCCCAACTCCAGCAATCGCACAGGATATGTCATGGAACAGTTATTTGCAGAAGGAACAGGTTAAGATAGATAAGCACAAAAACGCTCAGGCCACATCAAGAACACTGCTAAAATCACAGAAAACTTGTATTTTCTTGACAGGTAGAGAGAACTAGTAGAAGAAATCAAAGGAAAATGTTTTCAAGCAGCAAGTAACAGACAAAGTAATGTTTACTGGTAACTGCTAGGTACCTTAGAACAGGTGAAGGAAAGCTCCAAGGCCATGGAAGTTACAGTAGCAATGTACAGATGCCTATATATATGCACACATGCCTAATGCAAATGTACACACACACATACATGTGCACACGCATTGTCTTTTTTCCTTTTTGTCACCTGGGATCATTCTGATAACATTGCAGGCATAATAATGAAAAGCCTCTTGTTATGAAGTCTGGAAATTTGGCCATCTGTAGTTGATTTCTACTAGATGATATTTCTGTGGAAGAATGACTAGGTGAAGCTATAAAAGCAGTTAATCTTATTGATAAATTCTGCTGTGTCGTATCTGTAATCTGAAAAATCCACTCAGAAAAGCATTACAATGAAGTAAGATATCATTTTTCCATCATAAATTAGTGTAACCTCACCCGACACCAAATATATTTCAAACTTTGTTCCGGTCTTACAGAGAATTTTGTTTTTCATTATGTTATGGCTGCATACCCAAAGCCCACTGGGAAAAAACAGATTCAGTATTTCCACTAGTCTGTTTCCCTGTCAAATATTCCATAATTACAGTTAAAAGTTAGAATTAACTAAAGCTCATTTGAATCCCCTGAACCCATTTTATGGCACGTAGGTAGGAAAGCAGGTCAAAGAACAGCCTCTTAATCATCAGGCTAGGGAGACTTTCACTATTTCCCATGTTTCTCAGGAATGGAATAATCAGGGACTCTAAAATCCTGTCTTAAACTTGCGTCCATACACAGGGTGATCTGTCATATTCAGCAGATTGCCTACAGCATATAAGTAAATTCTTTAGATTTAATAATAAATTGTTACATTTTTACTAGTTATTTAAAAAAAGCTCAAAACCAATGGAGCAGTGCTTTTTATTTGATCACCTTGCTTATAGGCTCTTTTAGCACCACATCAATCCAGCAATTCCATAGGATTATGTGGCAGCATCAGTGTGACAACATGGCCAGGCTGGTACTGAAAAATGAAGTCATAAGAAAGGTTTTATAAGATTTATGGTAGGAAAGGCTGTCATCAGTAGAGAATTCTACATGTCCTTTGACTAGTAGTAGAGGACAAAGAGTGTTAAAATATTTTGCATCTTTCCAGCCAGGCTTGGAAGGGAGTTGGTGGGTCTGTTTCATTCAGTCATTCCTCAGCTCTTCTTTGTGCCCAGCCCTGCAGGCTCTAGCGACATAAATGAAATCCAAGAAGAGTCAACTGTGGGGGACATTGGCTTGGGGGTATTTTACACTCCTTTAAATAGAGATTGAGTGCAAGGACTCAGAATTGCTTGCAGTGAATATGGAAAACTCTGCATCTCTTAATACTTTTTTTCAAGCACATTTTTTCCAGTATTGGAAGAAGAGAGAGGGTTTTGAAAGCAATGTGGCCTTCTGCCAATACCTGAGATGTGTTTCAGAGTCACAGGGTGACCTGGTATGATACTGGGAAGTATTTGATGAAGCTCAGAGGATGTGCTACAGCAGGTGCTGTGGTTGGGAGGCAGGCATGACAGACAAGAGGCTTTATATTGTGAGCCTAATCAGAATTGGAGTGTTACTGTTACTCATCAGCAGTCTGTCAATGTTAAGGTGGAAAAAAAAAAAAGTCATATGAGCTATTTTCACCCAACAATGTGGGATGTCCTCTGGAGTGTTTTTGGAACAGGGCAAAATTCATATAAAACTGTCACAATTATCTGATTAACTTCTAGCCAAAAACATCAACAGAAAAAATTAAAAAAAGTATTTCCATCTTCGGAAGGCAAGACTTTCACAGACCAAGGGCAGATGCTTTGCACATAGGGATGATACTTTATTATGCTTCAATCAGCATTATCTTATGTTTATGAGAAAAATCATATAATATGTCTGAAAGGCTTTCAAACAGGCTTTAGAAAGTGAGGAAGGTTTAGAACTACTTCGACTAAGTAAGAATGATTAGACAGTCTAAGAGTGGCTTGGGTCCTTTCAGAAGGGTCCCTTTTTATCCACACTGAACTTTTTACAAAGCATTGCTTTGATCACACATTCACAATGGGGATGATGGTTCATACTGGATATATTCTAAACACCTGTAGTCTTTTTCTGTGTGCTCTCCCCAGTATTAAGAGGTTCATTGAAGTACAGCAGCATTAGACTGAGAGAGATGGAAAATCAAGCTCCTGGCCATATAAGGGTGACACAGTCAAGGCAATGTCATGGATAAATATTGTGCTAATGACCATGTGCTAGCTGTATATGTGAATAAGTGTTTTACAGAAAGGTTTAGTTTGCTGAAGGACAATGATCCCCCCAAAGTCCTATAAGTCAGGAAGTAGCTGTAGCTCAGCCTCCCTCCCAAGGTATCAGGAAAATCATGTCTGTGGGAGCAAGAGAAGGAGACTATTTCTTTGGTTTACAGCTAGTGTTTGCTGAAGTATAGTGGTCCCCAGTTCCGGGAAATTTTTCTGTCTCATTTTTGGACAGCAATAACTTATTTTGCTGATATAGAAGTCCAACCTTCATGAAAGAGATATTGCTCAGTACTCTACTAATAAGCCTGATGCTTGCAAAAGTTTTCAGTGAGTGACTATTGAAACTTTGATCTCCACTGGAGACTCCAAAAACAAACTCCTCAGGTTTCAAATTTACTGGCAGTCTGACACATCTCAGCCATAAACACTAGGACAAAGAGAAAAGATTTTTTTATATGTCTGAATATAGAAGGATATTAATTATAAATAATGAGTTGTGACTGCCTGCAGAGCAGCTGTGGTTCTTTTAATGAATATTGTCTTCCAATGGCTGAAATAAAATGTCAAGACTGGTAGAGATTTGCAATTGGAAAAGCTATATAAGCTATTTATAAAATCAAATCAACTGTAAAAACATTTTTGCTAAATGTTTCTGGCTTCTATAGTGCAGCTGTACAGTGAATTCCTTAGTTAAACATCCATCCTCATCATCAGCCTAACTTCCCAGAAGTAACATACATGCTGTTCACTTGGTTTAGACTTAAATTTGATTCAGAGTTCTCTCTCTCGAAGCCTGAGAATGAAAGATAAACCAAACAGTATCAGTCATGCTGATGTTTTCTACGCGATTCATTAGAGGGTGGTAGGCCTTGCACTTTACCAAGGGATTTTCCCAAGGGTGATACGAAGGGATCAGGACAACAGAGATTTGGAAAACAAATCTGTTTCAATACTCTAAAATTTCACTAAGACTAAAGCAACTCATATGAAATTATGTCATTTTAGGCGAGCTGTCATATTTCTGCAAAATTTCGGCATGATCCACCACGGTGCTTTACAAAATAAAGAAGCAAACAAGGTTACAGTGTGACTTTCCCAGCGCCGCGGGTGCCGGGCAGGGCGAGACGGGGATCGCGGCTCCAGGCAGAGCAGCCCGGAGACAGCACGGCCCTGCGGGCCCTTTAGTAACCCGCGGGGTGGGTGCCCAGCGCCCTCCCGGCTCGGCTCCGCCGCTCCGGGAAGCGCATCCCCCTGGCACCATCGGGTTCCGCGCCCCCGCCCGCAGCCGCCGCCCGCCCCGCCGCGACCAGCCCCGCTCTCCGCCGCCCTCCCGGCTCCAGACTCCAGGCTCCCGGCTCCGCCTCCCGCCCGCCGAGGTGAGTCTGCTGGATCCGCCTTGAGCGTCCCCCGCGGCTCCGCAGAACGCCTGCGGGATGCGTTCCTTTGCCGCAGCGGCACGGCGTGTGCTTGTGAACCGAGCGGGACCTCGTCCAGAGGGAAAGTGTTACGTGGTTCTTAAGAAATTTCCCAGGTAAAACACACAACCCGCCCCACATATGTAAACAATACCCCCAGTGATGTTAGTTTGGCTTTATTAATTGCCCAACTGAAAATGAGCTTAAAATAACACATTATGGGAACAAGAGAGGGGTTGAGCAGCAGAGTGAGCACTGAGGAACTTTTAAAGAGTCGGTGGAATTAATCTTCATTGTGGAGGAAATTAAATGTTTCTGGTGGTTTGATGTTTTTGTCTTTTTGGGTTGTTTTGGTTTTGGAGTTGGTTTTTTTTTTTTCCTTTGTTTATTTTTTCATTTCCCAGTAAGTCACCAACAGACATTTTATGAACTAGCCACAGTTCAACACTGTTGGAAAATATTTTTGTTTCAGAATGGAGAAAACATTAGGAGTGCAGTAAACATTTTAAACTTAGAACTGCAACAGATAGAGTAAATCACATGTTGTTTGCGTGTTGGAGCAGGAATCTCTGGAGCTGCAGCAAGTTCAGTCCCCGTAGCAAGTTCACCTTGGGACAGTTTCCCAGAGTATCTTCAGCTTTTGCAAGGCACTTTTTATAGTCCATTGTGTTTTACCTATGGCACATAGGTCTCAGAACTGGCTGACTGGCCCCTGACTTGTGCCAAATGCGGGAGGTAAGTAAAAGTAAGGTGCATGACTGGGCTCCTCGATTGGTGATGGAAACAACAGATAATCTATGTGTGACTCTTTCCCTACAGATCTAGTGCTGGGGGTGGTATGCTTTCTTTGGTGGTACTACAAGGAACCAACACTCTAACACAGATGCTCCAGTTTATGCCAGGTGATGTCTAGCTTTGCTGTCGTCAATTCATGTCCTTGTCTTCTACAGAGAGAGGTTATTGCTGGTACACAAAGTGCCAGCCAGTCTGATAGCTCTCAAAAAGAGGATACCTGTCAGCTGAGGGGAGCAGTAGCTGTCTCATTTCTAGATAGCAAATAGAATTAAAAGAAACTAAAACCTCCCATTCCATCCCATTGTGGGTTTTTTATTTTTTTTTCTTTTTACTTTCCATCTGAGTTCATAAACTCAGTTGCTGTAGCTATTGCAGCAATATTAGCTGGTTACTGGTGGGATGGGAGGTGGCCCGCAGTCTGTATGGGAGGACTTGTGGTTTCCTTTAAGATGTGGTTTGCAAAATGGAAAAGTTTGTGTAAAGGGAGTTGCCTCTGTTCCGCTCTTTTTTGAACAGGTGCCCACATTACAAACATTACCACAGCCGGCAGTATGAGCAGAGAGGTTAACAAATTGGCTGATCCCAGCCATTCTTTACAAATATCCTTGTGCTATAAAATGTAACAGTCCTGCTCAGTGAGAGTAGCTTAGGAAGATAGTGGCCTGTCTGCACTACTACATCTTCTGTGTGTAAGAGTTTTACTGTTTACTTCATTTTCTGTATTAGAAGCCTTTATGTAGGTTAAAAAATTTCTTCTTCCTTAAACTCCCTTTGTACCTTTTTGCATAATTAAGACATAGAGAGGCATCTCATCATCGAGTTTTAAATGACCTTTCCAAGTTTGCCTGTAAATTAAGATTACGTCACACCAAAGGGATGGGGAAAGAGGGAACAGCTCTGTGACAAAGTCAATTTAATACAACCATATCTGTGTGAAGCAGAGACTGGCAGGAGTAAGCGCCTCAGAGTCTAAGCTTGTTAGTTAATTAAGTTATTAGCAAACTTTTAAAGTAAGCTTAGGAAATGACTGTAAAGAAATAGCGTGAAACTGGTCTTGCTTCTTTATGCAATATAAAGAAACTATAGGCTCCTTTCTCTGATGTCCACACAGAGTGAAGCTGGAAGTTTGCTTTCAGTGTGGGTCTCTTTCAGCATTACATATAACCTAGAATTTATCTCTTCATTAATATGAGCATAATATTTGTACAATTTATTTTGAAATTAGCTACAGTTTAAATGTACATGAACATACTGGTTTAAAGGTGCTATTCAGTAGATCCCTGAGTGGTTGAGAGAATGGTAAAAAACTCTTATCTAAAATTTTTCCAGATAGCTAATCACAAATATCATAGTATTTTCTATTTGTTGCAAATGCATCCTCTTCTAGTTGAACATCTTTGCACATGCCAATAGCTAGTGTTAATGTCATATATATCTAATGTAGTATTGTTTTTCTTGCTTGCTTTCCAGACAGACATGTCAGAATTGTGAAGGCCATTTATCTTCACATTTTCCTTACTCCAGCTATACACATTGCTAAGACATTCAGTGATGCTTTGAGGTTGTGATGTTCTCCTTTATATTTTTTCAACAAGCACAGCCAGTAGTGTCACACAGATGACGCTGCAGTTAGAAAGAGATAAGCAAGGGGAGTGAAAAGCTGCTGGCTCAAAACCACTTTTATGATATTATCTAAAAAGGAATGAACTGTCAGGAATTTGCCAGGTGCTGATTCTAGTTCCCATTATAGTTATCAGCTCTCCTGCCCTTAAGGTGTTAATCAGAAACATGTTTAACTTTCATATTCAGTAATAATAGTAACAATGATAGATGTCTTTTCTCTTCTGCTAAAGGCCAGGTACCACTTCATTTTCTAGACAGACACATATTCCTCTTCAGGTTGAATTATTGCAAGTCATTTTGTCACAGTTATGGAAAGTAAAGCCAAACCAACTAATTATGGAAGGTAGAGCTAATACAAATGAGCTTTCACTAAACAACCCCATGGCAATACTTTGAAGGTTTTACTTTCTGTTGCTTCCTTAAGTAATACTTGTGTTGCTTGTACACATTTCATAGATGTTACCAAGTGTGCATGATACTACAGCTCTGTGGCAAATGGAGACAGGATATTAGACATAAACACGGAGGTTACACAGCACCGGAAAGAACTGCCAGACACAGCTCCAGCTAGAGGAAGGAACCAGCTGATACTGAAAACAACTGCTGAAATCAGTATCTATCTATATACATTTCAGACATGAGTAGCATTCAGTCTTGTGAAAGCAGGTGATGTGATACTTTGGAGAAAAGAACATCAAGGACATATTAAAGACACTTCAGAGAATCTACCTAAATAATTTCTTTTTCTCTTTTTGTTTTTATAAAAAAAAAAGTCAGTTACACTTAGATCAGAATAAATCCAAAAATATCTTTGATGGACTCAGAAGATACTGGATAGATTGGATGCAAGAGCTATACTTCCAAAATACAAGTCTACGAGGCTAGTAGATGCCAAGCACAGAAACAAGAAAACATAAAATTATATGACTGCGGAAAAGGTGCCAACACACCTAGGGAGGTCATAATTTAGCTGTCTGGTTTCCAAGAATACACATTTGAGTAGCACATGGTTTCTTGTTTCAAGACAGGCATCAAAGTAGCAGTTCTGATATATTAGCAGACATGCAGACTAAGGATGTCAATAAATGCAGCAGTCTTTGATGAGATGCATTTCTCAAATGTGGCATGTTGATTAATCTTCTAATTAAAAGTGAATGTATGGAGCAACAGAGATCACGGTCTTGTCTATCCCACAGCTCTGCCATTGCTGTCGCTGACAGAGCACCCTGCAGCACGTACTGTTCAAACTGAGAGGAGTTTTTCTGGCATAGTTACACCACCTCCCTAAGTGATGTAAGTTGAGCCAATATAAGCTCTCTCCTTCTGGCAAAGTTACGTCCACACCGGGAGTTCTGAAAACATAGCAATATCTGCTGGGGACACACATTTTTCACACACGGCAACTGACATAGCTATGTTGGCAAAACATTGTAATTTAGAACAGGCCTAGGAAAAAAATATGTTTATCACCCCATCCTCAGCCCTTTGTAAAGCAAATTTAGGACTAAAGAGTCCTAAATACTTAACTTTCAGTTAATAGCTCTAAAGGAAATAATATTTTGCGGAGGATCAAAGGGCATCACACACAGACCAGTATGATCAAGTGAATGCCATTTATTCAGATCACACACGCACCTATTATCACCCAAAGCATTGTTCACATGCCCCGTTCCTTATGCAGATTGGCTAATTGAGTATGTTCACATGACAGAATAACACCTCGCATTGGTTACACACAAAGGTCCACGAATACAATGTTTACATTAAACTACTTCAGCATACTTCTTTCACATAGCTGACCACAGGTGTCTTGAGCTTATCTCTCCACCAGCTTCAGAGAATGCAAACAGGCAGGATTGCTCTTATTTCTATTCTCTGTAAGAAATTCTTCCCTACATAGCTATGCTTTACAAACAGAGATTGTAATTTCAGTGAGAGACAGTGTGTTACATTATTAAAAATGCACTGCTTCCTAATTCTTAGTGATTTCTATCACAGAGGTGTCTCATAGCTTTGCTGGTAGCATCTACAGTATTTATAAAACATCTAAATAACCAAATTCAGTTTAATTACTCTGCAGAAGCATAACACGTCCAGTGACTGACTGGATCTACTGTTGGGCTGGAGTCTGGGTTTCCCATCCTGAGTCAGGCTAGGCTGGAAGGACAGCATGTGCAACCATAGTACCTGGGATCACAAAACCTAACTGGGTGTGCATCCTCCTTTTCACAGTTACGGTCAGCACCTGTAAAGAACAAAAAATGAGATTTATTTTCAAAAGAAAGTATTTTTTTCTTTAAGTAATCTTAACAAAATTGTTGAAGAAGCAAAACCACTACCAGCGTGACTTTTGTGGAGAGCTCAGATAAGCACCATCAGTCTGGAATAAGTTCACCTGTCTCTGCAGTCTGTAATTTTCTCTTATCACCAGTCATTCCCAGTTTCCACAAAACACCAAGAGCAGGGAGGCATTTGCATTTCCCTTTCTGCTGCATTGAAGGTCACCAATAACTTGCTGGGGATTACCTACTCTCCCCTTTGCCAGATGAGCTGTGGCTGTGAGAATTGTCTAGCCCATGTCAGTCAGAAACAGATGGATAAGCAATAATTCACTGTTTAAAGAGGCTTTAAGTAAGTTGTCTCATTTTAAGACGCAATTCTAGCAATAGCTCAGCCAGAAAATCAGGAGTGGGAGTGTGTGCATAACCTCTAGGAAGAGAGTGGTGACAAGTAGCTGGCTAAGGGTTACATATGGAAACCACTTCTAGTGGCACAGCAGCAGCCAAAGAAGTATGTATACTGTTAACACTGCTGGCAGCGTGCTGCTGGCTTTATCTGGATGGAAATCCTCTAGATCCCTCACTTGAAAACTGCCTACCACTGTAACAATGGGGGAGCGGGTGGAATTTCTAATATTCATGGGGTATCTCACATCTTTCAATGAAAAAGAGAAGGCAAGAAACTTTCTTAATCAAAAGGAATAAAATAAGGGCAAATGTAGGCAGGAGATCAAAAAGCATCTCTGCCACTGAAATGCATTAGCCTTGAAGTAATCTCCTAAGGGAACTGAAGACATTCCCATTGCTTGAGGTATTTAAAACTAGGTTAGACAAAACACTAGGAAGTGTACAATGGAGGACAATCCAGAATTAGCAGGGAAAGGGATTAAATAGTCTTAATAAGCCTTTAACATAGATTCTGTGATTTCAGTGCCAAGAATTCACATGTCCCTCTGCTCTCTCTCCTCCCTGCAGCTGCTATAATGGCAGATTATGAAATCATTGTAAATGTGAGCAATTAACTATTCTAATAGAATTCACTAATGTAATGGTGGTAGATTATTATTCTTCCTAGTCTCAACTAGGACTCCTCTACAGTGGATTTAAGTTGACTTTTAGTAGAACTATTACAATCTTCTGATACAAAGACTTGGTACAATTAGTTTGTATTTCTAATAATCTCTTGGGGTTTCAGGCAGTGATTTTTTTTGTAGTTTAATCTTTTTTTTCCCTCTGAATTTCAAAATTCGTAAGATGTTTATCTAAAATTACCATCTTTTATTTCTGTGTTTAGTCACTCATTATTATCCCACATCCTTCTAAATTTGTAGCTGTTTGACAGAATGAGAAACCCAAGCGGTTCATCCCTGTAAGATCAATAAGTAAAAGATGCACTTCGTAGAATAAAGATGAATTAGTATTTACATCTCTGTTCCATAAATGTTAGGTCACTGTTGAAATATTCAGGTCAACAATGTGTTGTTTATAAACATTGTCTAAGGAGAATTTATTGTTTCACAAATACTGCCGTTTGCTATGATCTCTGGTAATTTTTCACATTTCCTCTTGTGTCAGTTTGATAGCGTGTCCTTAGCTCCAGACAACCGCTTGACTCATGTTCACACTGGAACATTGGGTACTTTGTTTAGTTTCACCAGGGAAAAAGCCAGTACATTGTGGTTTAGAGAAATCCTACCAGTGGAGATGGCTCAGTGAAACCAAACTTCATCTTTAAAGTAAAATTACTTACAATGACTTGCATTTGACAACTTTTGAAGTCCTTTTAGTTTATGATCTGATGGAATTCCTGTGAAGAATTGCTTTGTATGTGCACATCCATAAAGCCAAAGTCACATTGCAAAAGAATTAAGTTTAAATAACATCTTACATTCTGTGGTTTCTTTGTGTTATTTTGCATCAGAAATATTGTGCCTGTGAATCACTGCTAGTCAGTTTTGGTCTTTTGAATATGTAACAAATTCTATAAGTATTACATGACTTTCAAATTTGGTATAAAACTGTCTTCAAATAGCTGGGAACTTATAGCTAGTATAAGAATCTTATGTAGAAAAATGTTTAAATCAGAAAAATTACCACTTTTAAATGGGTTTTTAACAGAGGTTTTCATCATTCCATGGAGTTGCAGCTTGTAACATGAATGATACATGTGGCAGTGGGGAAGGAATGTGATAATTGAAAAATGAGGTGGGTTCCATTTTCTCTTTCACACCCAAGAGGTGCTTACAGAGACAGGTTCTGTTTTGTACCATTTTCAGTGCAAAACCTTTAAATGGTAAACATATAAATCTACAAGCCCTGACCATAATTTCAAGATCCAGATTGAATTTTCAGTATGTAACATCATTAAGAAGATAGCTTTGTGCTTGGTAATTGATTTTTTTAATGTCTTGAGAATTAATTTTCACCAGGAAAGTTTATGGTAGCCTTTTTACAAATGAAGCAAACAACTATATTATACTGTGGGAGCCTGGACCCTGACATACCTATCCATCTTAAGAGGACTCATTCTTCTCAAAACACTTCAATTTTAACCTAACTTTTTGGATGACAAAGCATTGCTCAAAGGTTGTGAGGAACTTATTTTATATTACATGCCAATATTTTATTATTATTGATCTGACATACAAATAAAGGTCAGTGAATTTAAAATGAGGATGAATTTGGCCTTCAAAATGCATCTATAACAATATGATTACCAGCCTATTTTTCCCTTGCACCTTAAAACTCAGTATAGATTGATCTGTTGGCCGGGATAGTTGTTTTTAACTTTCTTCATCCTATCCTTTTGACAAAGAGAAATGAGAACACATGGCTTCTAGTTACTCTAGTAAAAGTACCAGCAAATGCTCTCTGGCATTGAAGAGGCTGGCATGGAGCATCCCACATCTACCCAATTACATGATTTTCTGAACAGAGACCACCTGCAAACTGCCTGTCTCTGCACTGTGCCAGCTCCCAGACTGTCCAGAAACTGCCATGAGAATTCAAGCTATCCCAGACTGAAAGCACTGCAGGGACTATTCTTGCAGTTTAAAAGTATACATTTGTGCAAACCACTGTATGCTGGTTTTTCCATGTCCAATATTAGTTATGACCAACCACCATGTCTTTACGATTTGCTTTGACATATTGGATGAGAGATCACAGATATGTTAGAAACTTTTTTGTTTGCTTGTTCTCTTGGTATTTGAAAATCTAAAGATGAAAACATCAAGCCAAAACACACAGATCTCTCTTGGAATCATACTTGATGTACAAAAACAATTGCAAAGGAGCATGCAGTTATAACTTCTGCCCTTCAGGTAAGGGACAGTACTGAAAATTAGTTGATAGATAATATTTTTTTAATGTAAATAGATCTTTCTGTTTCTGTTTAGGTTCTCAGGCATGGAGGCAGAGGATTTTCTACTTGTCTTAACAAAGTGAATGCTGTCTTTTAACAGATAAAGTAATTACATCAATTGGAGTTACCCAAATTCTCTTCTCATAATTCAGATAATTTAATAAATATTGACATAAGACAACATTTTATGTCTCTGTGGTATTTGGTTACATTGAGATCCACTGTCACTCTTGCAATGACTCCAATATAAAGATTTTTCAGTATCTAGGAACCTCTCCTTACCAAAGATGATCCTGTCCAAAGCCCTTTTCCACATCTGCAGCACACAGCTCTAGAAACCACCTTCACTAATCATACTGTCATGCCATTGCAGTGGTGTAGTAATTTACTTAGAAGTCAGATGCTTTTGTGGTACAAGTCAGAATGAGGCCTCTGTAAAATGCCTCTTCATGTTTAAAAAATGTAGTGATGTGAATTTTAATAATAAGTTTCCAAATAGCTTGTTGAATCTTATTTTAAATGAAATGCAGTTTAGTATTTAGCCATTTGACGTTGTTGTTATCGATGTGATAATAGAATATTTCTAGCTTAAAATTGTGCTGTTTAAGCTAGAATTTTTCCTGAGTTTTAATATGAAAAATAAAACAAGAGCAGACACAGCTTGTGTGCCTTCTGGAGAAGAGCCTGAGCATTGGCATAGCCATTTGGATTCTTGGGAATTGCCATAAGTTCAGGTGGCTCCAGGGTACAATGAAGAACCTGTCCAGACAAACATTTATTTCAATTGGATGGTTTTGCTTGTAGTGCTGGGATCCCAAAATATTCATCTGGAAAGCATACTGAAAGCTTAAGGAAGCATAAGCAGCATTCCTGATGATTGTGGAAAAATTGTCTAAGGAAATTTGGTAAAATACTCCAACTCATGTTTGCATTTCTTTAACCCCCCTGGCTGGTTGAATGAGCCAGAAGGAAAATCAGCTGGCATATGCTATGAAATTTCCTAGCTGTTTCATCTGGCTCACTTAATCCCATAGCAAACAAATCAACTTATTCAAGGAAATAAGAATAAACATGGGTTAAATAGCAAAATTAAGAAACTGGATTTTAATAATAAAAAGTTCACTGTAAACTTGTGAAGCATGTGCAGAGTAACTGGATGGTTCAGAGCTATATGTGCACATGAATATCTAAATGTATGTGCGGTTAGACGTGAGGTGATATGACAGCATGGTGATCAAAAATCACCCTACATTGCAGGGAATTTTCAATGTGAAAAAGTCACCTGTGGTGCCCAAGTGAGTAAGGGTACTTTGGGCATTGTATCTTTCCTTTTAATATGACATAGCCAGCTGCTTGTGCATGAGGACTTTAGTAAGATGGGACGGATTAAATCTGTCTTGATAGGGCTATGCAAACAACAAACTCAGTCTGAGGGTGCTGCTCTAGGCTTCTCCTATGCTTGTGTCCCTAACTGACCTCTGCTGCATGGCTGTTCCATTTAAACACAAAGGATATTTTGTCCTGCAAGCCTTGCCTGGGAGTTAAGAATCAGCCCACTACATCTCGTGCTCTGTATTTTTATGAGTGATCATTCTGCAGCCCACACTATAATCAGAGTTATCCTCAATAGGATTTATATAGATGTCTCTTTTAAAAATGTGACCTTCAGATGGAGTCTTGCAGGATTAGAGATGATGCTAAGCATACTGTTCTATTTTAGCTGCGCTGGCTGTACAACATATAATGGAAGTATTAAAAATGTTTTTCTCTCCTATTAAAATTACAGAGATTCAGACACCTTAAGAACAGAATGATAATGGAAAAAGTATTGTTTTCATATAGTTCTTTCTTAGAGTAAGAGTCCTCTTCAAACAAGTTGATTAACAGTTTTATTTTATTTTTGGTAAAAATTCTATGCATACAAGACAATTGAAGATGTAATACTGGGCTTTTTATAGCATTAGCACAATAAAATATAGTTTAAAAAGTAGGAAAATAATCTGATTATGCCATCCATTTACTAAAATAATACTGCTTTTAATACAGGTAATGAAAATCTTTGTTTCATTGAAATCAGTGGAAAAATGCCTATGACCTGTGGCTTAGATCCCTTCCCTGCTTTGAATGTTTTTCATATTGCATTACTAGGATTTACATTTGAGAGGGCTCTTAATATTTTCCAGTTGAGCACATATATATATATATTATATATATGTTTATACACATGTATGTGTGATTGTGCAGAAACAGGCTTGAAGAGAGTTATGTGTTTGCTTTTTCATAGAGAGCCATTACAATGTCAGTTTTTGTCAGCATATGCCACAATTACCTCTGATTTCAGCTACTGGAGGCAGCATTGTAACTCCTGGTAAACAAATGCCAGGTTGACAAGGACTGCTCTCAGGTTAGGAACCATGCTATGTTGCTAAATTATCTCAAATTCTACCTGTTCCACTCAGGGAAAAGGCTACAGGTGAAAGGATAAAGTTTTTGGTAGTATCACACTGGTTTGCCTCCACTCCCACTGAGCTGATGAGAGCATTACCCACGGCTTCACAAGAGCAGCAGGGCTCAGTGGTTCTCCTCAGAGCAGTCACATCCCACAATTTGCTCTCTCTACTTATCCCAAAAGGAAAAATTACTTGCCCTATGCATAAGTTTCTTGTGCTTAATTTGCCAGCTCGTGAGTGTCACATGTTTAATTCAGGCAATGCAAATAACAGTCTCTTTAATAGTTAGTATTTTCACTGACAACACAGTCACTGAGCTTAGACAGCTGATTACTGCTGCTGTAGAGCTAAGTCCTTAAATATTATCAAACTAATACCCTTGTATGGTCACACTGGATACAGATTAGTGAAAGCCATAATCCTATTTAATTTAACACAGTCCCAGGGATTTTCCTCTACAAAGAATTTGGTCACATGCATAGTGCATAATTTGCATAGTTCTTAAATATATGGCCCCTCTCTAGGATCAGGGCTGTCTGCCAGTTTTAATAGCAGTTATTAAATCCCATTGTACTATGCACCACAGTCCAGATGTAGGTATCTGCTAGAAAAAGCTCCATGGTTAGTAAGAATTTGTTGTGGCTCAGCTATGCCACAGCTCATTCTCTCAAGTCATCTGTTTTGCCCTCTGAGGAGGATGTTATCCCTCAGCAAAGGTAATATGACAAAGGACTACAATTCATTTTACCCGCAGTGCAGCCCAGCAAGTCCCAGCCATCCAAGAACTTAGATGTATAAAAAGTGACTATGCTTTAACTGTCATGGATTCTCAGGTTTGTGGTTAAGCAACTGCTTTCTGAGTCACAGGAAAGGTCTGATTTTCATGTGCTGAGCACAGCTAAGCTAACACACCTGTGTGTTATCACTGTGTGATATCTTTGATACAACAGCAAATTAGACTTGTAGAATTAGGGCTACCCCATTGTCACGTGAAAGGGAGGAGAGGCAGAAATGAAAAGATTTCTATTCTTACCTGTATTAAATAAAAGTTATTAGCTATAAGCACCCTCAGAGTAATCAAAGCTTTATGAACCCAGCACTGCCTGCTGGACTCTGGGCAGAACACAGGCTGGAAAGATTTTTGA
>JAOXXN010000395.1:118954730-118985946 GCA_026770055.1 Myrmophylax atrothorax
AGCTGCCCATGCTGCATATGCTCCAGCTGGTGTAGATCCCATAGCAGCAAGCAGTTTTCCCACCCACAAGTGTTGGTAGTCATTGTGATGGCACTAAACTTCCAGCTCTGGGGACAGTTTTGATATGGGAACAGAAAGTAAGTAAATTCCCAAAGTATTCTCTTTTTTAAATACCAGCTTAAAAGAATATAATGTTGTAAAGCTAAGCAAAGAAAGATGAAAAATGCCAGAAGACAGTTTGCCTGCAAAACTTCTTTCTCTCAAGCACCATACCCTGGCATCTTGGGTATACAACCCTATCCTTCTCCTATTCAGTGGGCTCATAGGGGCATCCAGAGGATGTCACACTGACTGACACTAGCCTTCCACCCCACTGAGGTGTTCAGAATTTCCCTTTGGAAGCCCTTAGCCCCTTCTTTCTTGACTATGCAGAAGTTTGTTTCCCAACTGTAATGTAGATGCCTAAGTGTAAAGGCATCCAGACGATCTTGACTCTGTCGTTATCCCATAGGACCTCATCTGCACTATACAGGCAAGCTACACCTTTTCTGAGATCTAATCAAAACTATTTAGCAAAGACACTCCTATGCTGGTTAAGGGCAAATCCAGTAGGAATGGCAAGAAAGGAAGATTAATCTTGTTAAATTTCTGGTTGCTTTATGATTTGTGGCCATTCAATGAAGAAAAAATTTCCAGACTGTCACTTATTTTTGGCATGCCTTTGTGGAAAGATGTGGGCAGATTTATAGAGGAAAAAATGCTCTTCAAGCTGAAGTAAACAAAGAAATTCATGCTTCAAATACATAAAGCTTTTCTTAATGTGGAGGACTCTCAAAAATATCAGGTCCTGGTTCTTTAAATTACATGGCCAAAATCCTTTTGGCCTTTTGACCTCAGGTTCCCCCTCTATGAAAGGATGATAACACTTTTCCTGTTGCAGTGTGTCCCTGTCCTCAGAAACATGCTGTAAAAATAAATTCATTTTGTTCACAAAGCCCTTAGATACAATATTGTGTAGAGCCACGATGAAGTTCATGGGGAATTTAATAACTGTCTTCAGAGCAGGATATGAATTGTGTATAGTAAATAAGGCCTGTGGGCAAAAATATTGTGTAGTTGCTCATTATTTGACCTCTGCCCATCCTGCGCATGGAATGAGAAGAGAGGAATGGGAAAAAGAGCTGATTTTACTTTTTTCTATTTGCCTTTACTTAGAAAATTTTACTTTTGATACTTCTGTACTTCTGAAAGCTTTCCTTGCCAGCTTTTGTGAACTTTAAAGATATAGTTAACATACAATTAAAAGAGTGTTCTTCAAATCAGGAGGAGGTTTGCTTTGCATGCAGCTCCCAAATTGCTCCTGGCTACATCCATGTTTTGATTCAGTTCAGCGCAAGAGGGTCCATAAATATATCTGTTCCTTTTCACTGCTCCATTGTCTTGATGTCAGGGAACCTCAGCTGCCATCAGTAAGAAAACATGTGCTGATAAGAAAACCTTATTGTATTTTTTGGCACTGAAAGTAGATATAATTCCTCCTGGAGCTGACTGCAGAAATCAATATAAATTAGATTTTTGAAGAATACTATCTTATTCCCCATGATTTGTTATTTTAATATTTAAATTTATGTTATTCACACCAAAGCTTAACTTACAGATTTTTGCTTGAAGTGTCCTCTTCTCTCTGAGTTCTAGTGATCATTATCCTGAAAACAGCACTGTTTGTGGTACAACCCCTCATACAAAATAGAGGACCTATCATTCCTAAGCGATAGCAAGAAACAAAACAAATATGCAGAATTAATCTTTCAAAAATATAACTATAACAAGATGAGATGTTATTTCATGACATTCTTGTCTCTTCTATTTAGACAGAAATCATTGACATCTCCATGTATCTATCAAACAGATGCCACTGATAAATGATGTTAAGTATAGCTTACTTTCACTGGTCTTGCTTGCTTTCCATCTTTTTTTAAAGTTAGAGTTGAAGATATACTTCTGTTTGGTCCCTGAAAAGGCAGGGAGAAGTCCTCTGCAGGAATAACTAGCTGATATGGTGAGGTGAATTGCCTGCCTGCCACAAGGTGAGCCAGCATGACTGGGGGTGAGCCCTGCCTGAGCTGGTGCAGAACCACAAAAAAGTCAGTCAGGTTTTACCTGTTCAATTTTGAAAAGATAGCCTCCAGTACAAGTCCTTATCTGGGGTATTCAAGTTAATGATTGCAGTCTGGTTTTCTTGAAACAGCTGCATCATGTCATGCATCATCACACATGCACCTCTCTACTGAAAAACTGAGGAATTTCTGTTAAACCTAAACCCCTGTTTATTATATACCAAGCCAACTAAAGCCAAAGAATATCTTCCTCCTGAAATCCCTTTTTCCCAGTTAGCCAGTTCAGACATCTTCTGAAATAACCATCTGTAGTACAGATGCTAGAAGTTAAAGATCAAGTGGTAGACTTAATGCTGAATTTCACTTTTATGTTTAGATGTGTATGACCAGGTCTCATTCTCTAGTGGATTTATATGATTCTATTTTCCTCTTAAAAATATACGAGAGAAATGCTCACAGACCCTTAAATGTAGCAGTATGAGACACCACTATAATTAACGCCCTGGTCTACTCCCTCTTTTTCTTTTTTTTATTTTCAGTGTACAAGTCCTGTGGAGTTTGCAGATTGATTCAATTGCAAAGTTAGATTCCCACTGTGATAGCCGTTTTCAAACCACTGGGCCATTCTGCCTGTCCTGCCAGCCAGGGAACAATGGGTGCTAATTAAAACCCTGCTTAAAAGGTTCCCCTATACTTCAGCATTGAGGCTTTCAAGGGGCAGACGGGGGAGGGATGCCTTGTTCTGTTTATGCATATGCAAGCACTTAGTGAGCTGGGCAGCTGACTGTGGGTCGAGAAAACACTACAAAAGCCTGGTGCTTATAGGGAAGGGCTGGATTTCAACCTGATGAGGTTAGTTAACAGACTAGACTGAAGAGGGCCCAGCTGTATTTTCGTTCCAAAACTTGAGGCACATTTCAAAATAGGGATTGTTTTTTTATCATTTGCTTCTACTGAAATGTTCAGGTCTCTGTCTTCTTGTATTGAAGTGAGCAGTTTTCTTAAAGTGCAAGGATAAAAAGTAATAATTTCATTTATTTTTACTGTTAAGATTCATAAACAACTGGTTTTGCTAATCGACTGTGCTGCCCATGCCAAAAAGCATATAAGGAATAAAATTGCTTTTCTACATCAAGGTTTTGTTTCTTGAGCCATTCGGCATTTCTGTTGCTCAATGGCATAATTGAATTCTAAGAAGTATACAAACTTCTACCATTTTCAAGGAGGCAAAATGAGAAATGAGCTCTACCTTAGAGCTTAATTTGTAAATTTTATGAAATTGCTTAGTACCAAAATATGGCAGGTAAAGAATAAAATGCAATATATTTTGGTTTTCAGCAACAGCGAAGAGCAGAAAATACTGCATTGCAAATAAACTCATCAATAAGCCACACAGGTTTTTGTTTGATGTCATTTGTAACTGACATCTTGATCAATCTTGCATTGAATAGTCCCTTAGAAATACAAGAGTAATAGGAGCAGAATCTGTCTCATTTCTTTAGCTGAATAGCAGTTCACTTGGTGGCATTCACAAACCTGTCCTAGCCTTCTTCATCTGTTTTTCTGGTATAAAAACTATCTCATCCATTGAGATTGTAGAAAATATTTAATGGGACAAATCGCATGTCATTGATAGTGAATGGTCAAAATGAACAATTCACAGATAACCTCATAGTTTGACAGGTATTGTTCTAAACTTTTTTTCTTTTTCCAATCTCCATGAAGAATGAGTGCTTGTGCAGAAATCAGGAGTGCCTTGCAAATCACTTACGGACCAAAAAGACTATAATTTTATCTTTCTTTCCTGTCGGCAAACATTGACCAAGTGGTTAGCTATATAGTCATGTTAATTAAAGGGCTGATAAGATATTTCTCATTTTTATCTTTACAGACATATGCGGTAATAATTAATACTGCTTAATAGAGCTACTTGCATGCTGAAGACTGCTTAAAAGACTAAAGATGTCTAGAATCAGGGCATATGGCCTTTGTTGTGAGCCCCATGCACTTAGGAATAAAGACAGAGAAGCCCAGCCTACTCTCCCTCTGTCACTCAGTGGCTGTTCACACTGTGATTCCTGCTGCGGGGAGAAGGCAACTACTTTTTTCCTCCTTTTTTCCTTTTCCTTTTTTTTTTTCTTTTCTCTCTTTTTTTTTAATTGTTTTAGTTCCCCATAGAAGTGGGAGAGAAGCAAAACTGTTTGGGAGAAACCTCTCTCTACCCTTGCATTTGCCTTCCCCATTTACCCGGATGGGCAGACAGAAAGGGAAAGTTCCTAGAGCAAAGAGGACAGGGCCTGATCCAGTGTGCCTGCTCAGTCACCCTTGTTATGAGCGCAGCTAAATCCGTATGAATGGAAAAGCAAGGTGCTTATGACAAAACAGCAGCCCCAAGCCCAGGTGCACACAGTAGTTCTGGCAGGAACTTTGCTGGTGCAGTGCTCTTCACAGCTATTCAGCTCTGATGGAGCATGGCTGTCATGCAGCCTCCAAGGTCCTGTCCTGCACCCACATGTACCACTCTGCCTCACCAGGATGAAGAGACAGAAACCACCTGAGGAGCCACTCTCTATAACAAACATCCACAGTAAGTGCTAAGGACCAGTTCTGCAGAGGTATTTGAAGACCTCTTGAACACGTGCTTCAGAGGGTGAAGAAGATTTTAGAAACACCTCATCAAGGATCTTCTCATTCATTAGAGCTTTTTCAAGGAGGCTCAATGTGAAGAACTGAAATAATCAGATCATAAAGGCTGTTGCCCAGACCCCATTAACAAAGAGTGAACAGCATTTTGCCTGGTCACAGGACAAAGAGGTGATTTCTCAGTTGCTGTGGCTACAGGCAAGAATCCAAAAAAGATTAACAAAACCCTGTTAGTGGATAATCCCTGGAAAGGTACTCTAACAACAGATTTCTTTCTCTTCTGTTAGCATCACCCAGTCTTACCTAGCTTCCAGTTTTGATAGCAAAACCTCAAGGTGCTAATTTCAGCTAGACACCTGGCCAGTGTCATACAAGCTTGCTGTAATGGAGATGTACAACTTAGCACTAAGTGCATTTTGATCTCATCATCTCACTGACTCATCTTCACATCTGCTGCTGCCCCTGTCACCTCAGGAAAAGTTGATGCCAGTTCAGGACTTAATTTCTCATCAAATAAATAGATCAAAAAGGTCTAATTTGCCTCAACCCATCTATCTCCATTTTCCTAAAGGATCACACCATCTGTTCCTTGGCTGGATGCTAGATAATGTGGAGCAGATAAGATTCTCTCTAGAACATGCTGCTGATTGCTCCTGGGAAACTAAGTCAGGAATTCTTGGGATTTGAAAAACTATGCCCCATTACGGTACTATAAAACTGGGGACTGCATCTCCTCTGTCCTGTGATCTTCACAATGATACTGTGTGAGATGGTAGCAAGGAAAGGATTTCCACTCTCAGCATTTGGGCTGTCTTACCTGGAGGGACCCAGTTGCCCGTGACATAACGTTGTGTGCTCTAGAGCCAAACACTCTTATGTACATTCCTGCACCTCTCTCTGCCAGGTCTGACGTAAACCTGAGCAGTGAACTTCTGGAACAAACCTAGAGTTGGAGTAAGGTGAGGAGGGATGAGCTGAGGGGAAAAATATTTCTGATTTTGGAGACAGTGTGCACATGAAGGCTTTTTGTGATTTAGGAGCAGATGATCAATCTGATGGCCCTGGGCAGTCACTTCCAGACAACTGTAGTACATAAATTTTGGGGGGAAGGAAAACAAACCATTAGTAAATCTAGTCTGATCTAAAGAGGATGCTTGAACTTTGCTGCATGATTGGCAGAATATTTTACTAAGATGCTGCACATGGGCTTTAAAGTACTGAATTCTCACCATTTTTATGACATTCTCTAACAAATGATGGTGTGTCTCTAATAAGTAAATCTGTTTACTTAAGGACAGTATATTCAAGGTTAGTCACCAGGTTCTTTTCAACAGCTAATTTATACAGCTGCTGAGCTTCAATCTTGAATGAAGGGAATGGGTGCCATAATTAACAGAATTCTATGCTGGTCAATTTCTTCTTATCCCCTGTTCTATCCATTATGAATGAACTTTAATACCACCTGTGAGACTGGCAGGCAAGTCATGTCCATTCTTGCACAGAAGAACTTGTGCTGTGCAGAACTAAGCTAGTTAGGAAGATCCTGCAGGATTTTCTCTCATCCCAGTTTCCTCTGGCTCCATGAATCACTGTAACTCTTAAATTGCTTGATGGCAAAAAGGTCAAGACTGTATGGAGCCTTCTGAGAGTAAAGGCAGCCCTGCAACAAATTCCTATCCCAGTTCTGACAATGCACATGCTTTCCTGTGGGCTCATGCATAAGCCTTGCCCTAGACTCCAATGAACTAAAAACTTGTGATTACTGTAGTGCATGTTCTAACCTAGATCCTTCTAATTCAGGTGGTTAGATAACGCATCATTTAACCCAGCCTTGGTCCTCTGATGGAGTCTTGCCAGGAGCTAGATATACTCGACATTATTTGAAACTGGCTTGAGTATTTCCTGACTTTAATTAAAGGCAATCTCATCGACATTTTCTGTGTAGTCCACAAGAGAGTTGAACTTACCCTGGAGTTTCCATCCTCTTTGTTCTCAGAGGATCTAAAAAGAATTCTTAAGGGTCCATATACTCATGGTAAGCATTTATCATAATTTCACTTTCAGTTATCAATTTTTACCTGTTGCCATGGAAGTATTCATAAATGTCAGCAGCCAGTGTTTTGATGGGTGATGGTGATGTGCCATGATGTGTGTTTGTTTATGTTTCTGATAGCCTTTAGAAGCCTATGGCTGAGTGATTTTTAAGAACCCAAGAAAAATTTTTATTCTACAATTTGCTGCAGTAGTGCAAAAGAAAAGAGCTTTTGCACCAGTGGAAAACATGACATCATTTTGTGGGTTTAAATATTTTTCTCAAAGTATATGTGGATGAAATTTCCAGCAACGAGTGACAGTATGTGGGTGGATGTTGATCAAAGAGGTAAATAACTGTAGTAAGTTTAGGCTTACCCCATCAATTATAAGCATCTTTTCAATATGTTGAGGACAAAATATTTTCAGATACTGTGCTACTTAATTTAAATGTGATTTGAATACACTTAAGTGGATTCTTCTGGGTTTGGTAACAAAATGCAGGTGATATGCACAATAAAAGTGTGGTGAAATTGTACAGCTTACTGACAGTGGAGATTTCACATACCCATGCCTTATCCGGAATTGTATTGTTTCCTGCTCTGGGAATCCTCAGAAAATGTATCTGAGAATATTTTGATAATCCAAGTGAATTTATACATAAGGATGAGACGAATGCCATGCCTGTAATGTCTGTAGAGGTTTGTATAGTGGAAGTTTGTTCGAGAGTGACATCAGTATAAGATTTTACTAAAATACGAAAACCTGCTGTCTAAAACAGGTAGCAAGTGCTCAGTCTGGAAAAAACTAATCAAAAAATAACAAAAAAGCTGCTTTCCATTCCCTGCTAGTGCCAAGGACCTTACCACTGTGTGTATAGTATATAAATAAACTACTGTGATCAACACCTGAGAGCTTATAAATGTCTGAAATGTATGGTGACAATTTGCAGTACTTCTGCATTGCTCCCTTATGCCCACTTACAAACTATTTGGATAATCTGGAACCTGTTAGGCAATACCATACACCATTGTTTGCTGGTCTCCTCTAGGCTTGCATAGCGCAACGGTAAACACTGCAAGGAATGCTTCAGTTTATATCTGGGAGCAGCAAAGACATGGAGCTCTCCTTTGCTTTTTGTGATGCAGGGGTGCCTGACAAAATGAGTTGCAATTAAACTGTCTTAGCCACCTGGTAAAACCATGGCTGCTTTCAGCTACCAGTCTTACATGTTAGTGGTGCACTGTTTTCACCCAGGTTTGCAGTAGCCTTCATTCCATGCGCTTGAATGTTTGTTTCACTGCAGTTGTATCACTTGGGGTCTGTTTGCTGTGGGAAACTAAGTTTGGAAAACTGTATGTTAGGTTCAGTTCACCTTGACTATAACACTGTGGAATCAAGGGTACTTGGCGGCCAAATTACCCTGTAGCTGTTTGCAGCCAGCAGATGGAAATTCTGTAGACATCTCTGGATCTTGTTCAGAACTGACCTGAATGATTGTTACTCTCATCAGGTGTGACTGATCATTAAAAGGCCTTAAAGTGTCTCCAAGCTGTTCCCCAATTTATCGCAGTTTGGATGCAGAGAAAAAATATATTCAAGTTCCAGTTGAAGAAAAGGAACAGTAAAAAGAACAGAGAAGGTCCTATGCACCCCTCTGCACCTTCTACCCTCCTCTCTCCTTGCTTCTTTCCTGCTCTTTTCCACTTCTGTACTGTTCCACATCCATACGCCCTTCACATATCCCACCCATCACTAATTCCTACACTGTCTAAAATGCCTTTGAGTCCTATTTCAGTTCTGGTGTTAAATAGATGTGAGTCCCATTGATTTATGCCAGGACTGAATTTTGTCCCCATAGCATACCAAATTGCTTCTGCACACACATGGAATGCCAAATCAGTGTACAGATACTGCTTTGTAACTACTTTATTACTCATTTACACTTGGCATGAAATTTTTACCCTTATTTATGACACTGCTGAGTCTGGATTGTTATATAAATTTGATCCTGTACAAAGCTGACTGGCTTAGAGTACTGGCAGTGGATACAACGCCTATGCCTTGTAAATTATCATCTCAAATTCTAATCAAGTCATTAAATCAAACCAACCAAAACCTCTTTCTGTGCGACGCTGTTGTAAAAATAAGGTTGGTCTCCTCCTGGTTCCCAGTACACGTGTGTCAACACCACAGTTGACTGTAATTAGCACCCTTGCTGGCTACGAAAGCTCCCCAAGGGAACTCAGGCAGGGAGACTGAACTCTTTGTCTTGGCCTCAGGTCATGGCAGGTTGATGAACAAGCAAGTCCTACTTCTGCCTCAGCTATAGTTGCCTTCTTTTTTCTGGGAGTAGCAGCCTGGCACCTTCTACAAATATGTTGTTTTCATAAAAAACATTCAACTCTAGTCTGATTGTATAATATATGTATTTTCTCTCTTTTTTAGGAAAGTCTTAGAGTTAATAGGCCTTTGGTCTGAGTAGGGATTACAGGATTTGACCCCCCTGGGATCTTTGTCCTAGATTTCAGCCTTGGCAGGTGGAGCATTCTGTAACCATTTGACATTTAGTGGCTAGTTCGTGAGTCAAATATCTTGTTTTATTTTTTCCTTTTTGGTTTGGAAGAGTTAGTATGGGTTTCTGAAGTATTTGGGAAAGTTGCACAAACTTCAGGGTGCCACTGTACCTTCTTTAAGCCAAAGAAGTTGCTTTCCTTATTGAGAAATTTCACTTCAAAAGAAGTTGTGATGTTTTCTACATTACTGTTTCAGCTGGCTTTTATTTCCAAATGTCTGCATCACTCAGAAAATCTGAGTTTATCCTGACTTGTGGTATTTCTGATTTATTTTCCTATTTAGAAGGGTTTTGTTCTTTTTTCTTTGTTTTTTTTTTTTATATATGTCCACTTTCTTCACACACAAAAACACACACAAATAAAAGAATTTGGAGTGACCCTTGGTCTTATTTCAGTCTGAGGAGAGAAAATAAGAATGTAAAAAGATTCTGGATCTCAGCCATTACAATGAAAAACATCTGTTGAAGCCTTTGCAAGCAAAACTTTATCTTACCATGGGCATGATTATTGATTAAAATTCTTTTTTTTTTGAATAAATTATTTCAGCTTCATAACTTGAAAAGGGAAACCTGGTGCATGTTGGTGCTTCTGTAAAGCAGAGGTGGCCAAATTTTATTCTACACACAACCTGATGGTGGTACAGAGTGCTGGATGATCACACAATGCTGGCTCCTTTGCTCTCTTTCTCACTGTAAAATTACATAAAATAGTTTCCTACTGTTGTGTTTCCATGTAAGCAACCAAACAAAGTACTATGTAGGTAGGGTGAAGTCCCAGATCACGGGAGTGGTTTCTCTGACTCTTAGATGTGCAGTGTGAGACAAATCTGTAAAACTACTATTCTTATTTCAACAGATCTATCATATCTGAGGAATGCAATGTCTCCAGACTTGCAAGGACACAAAATCCTTATGGTCAAGGCAGTCTGGTTATGAATGTGTATTACACAGTCTTGCTGGGATACCAGTCTGTTTGGGGATCTGCGTTGGAGTCAGGACTTGCCCGTGCCTGAGTCATAACAGCAGATCCAGAGAGTCAGAAGAGACCAGACCCAGGTGGGTTCCAGCCCCTCTCTGATACTGGGCAGGGAGACCTCAGGAGACTCAGAGATCTGCTTGCCACAGAGGTCTCTATGCTCTCTGCCTCCAAAGAAATTTTGGTGAAGAAACAGAAAAACAATCTTTCTCACTGCAGATCTGAGAATTCAATGTGGAATTTTTATATAATTGCACTGATGAAACTCCTCCCTGTGATTTATTTTCCGTGACTTCGGCAGGTTTAACAAGGAAAGTGAACTGTGGTGAATGAGTGCTCTGTACAGTTCTGTTCAAACTAAACATGTATCTTCTACAGAAAATCCCCACTTCATGCCCCTGTGTGGATTTCATTTAATCCTGCAACCCCATATCTAATCTCAATGCATAAAGCACTTTCCAAGACCCAGCAAATTCAATGGGTGTGTTAGGCTGCCTTAAACTACTAGCTAAAGAATTGGGTCATGGACTTGCAATGTTTGAGAGAAATTGTAAATGATGCCTGTTTTTATTGGAGTGAAGTAACATTTAAGCATAGGTAATACACATGATAAACTTGCAACACTAGCAAACTGAAAAACACATGGGACCCTTCGTGTGCCAATTGAAATACAGCTTTATTAAATGCACCTGATTTTAAGCTACCTTTTAGTATTCCATTTAGCAGTTTAATGAGAACCAGTTATAACATAGTTTAGTTTTTTTCTGTGTTCAGAATTCAGCAAGCTATGCAGCTGACATGCATATTGATTTAGGCAAAGAGCATCAGAAAAATACAGTGAAGGCCTTATACAACGAAGACCTTTACTGTAAGTAAATATAGGACATCCATGTGATCTTCTAAACCAACACATCATTTACACAGTTTGCTGAGAACAACTGAAGCAGAAGCTATCGGTGTTTCCTTGTGACCTTTTAGCATAAAGACTGTATCATGAATTAAAGAGCTCAAGCTGGTGACAAGGACTCTGACATTACTAGAGAATGGTACCTAGCAGTGTCCATTCTTACACAGACATCTGCAGCCATTGAAATGGCCACTCGCTTCTGAAGGCAGGGGAGCAGTCTATTATGGACATGTTACAGAGTTCTGTTTCAGCTGCTGTTTGCCTGAAGTGCCAGGTGCAAAAGATGTGCTCAAAAAGAGAAGAGGGTAATGGTCACATCAATGATAAACTGGTAATTGCTCACTCGCTATTTCCTCGGTATTCAGCTGACTAGCTGTTTCAGCTATTATTTTCCTGTTCTTTATTTCTAGCAATGGTGTGCCCAATATTGGGGACTGTTTCTCTCTTTTGTAGCTCTAACCTGCTATTGAAATCTTGGAAGTGTAATGTATAGCATTAGCTCTAGTGTGAATGATTAATGTAATCACAAGCTTAGTTCTGGAAGGAATCCACCCTGTAGTTTACTTTAGCTGTTAGATGACCTAAAATTCTCCCCTCTCCCCCATGCGTGTGCAAAGTACTGGTTACATGTTTTTACTTTTTGTTTATTCTTACAATTTTGCTAAGTCTGGTGAAAGAGCTGACTGCCAGCCATTTTCCACATTCACAGTAACCTTACAGTTCTCAGTTCTGTTTTCAGATGCACAGGGATGATGAGGTTCACAGAGCACCATATATCTTTGTTATCTTAGCTCCTGCATCTGTGGCTGGTGATTTATATAGGTTAGAATACAACCATTTGGAAAGATAGCCAACACAAAAGCCTACAAGAATCTTTTTTTCTTTTTTCCTTTTTTTTGGGGGGGGTTTTTTTTTTTGTTGTTGTTTTTTGTTTTTGTTTTTGACAATTCTTTATCTTTTTTTCCTGGCTGACATATTATGAGGAGGGACACCCTTTGTGTGGAGTAATCAAATCATTGCTTTATAAAGATGGGCAAATTACAGCCATTCAATTTCTTTAGTTATTATTTCTTTTCCCAAGTAAGAAATCTTGGCTTACATAAGGATTTCAAGATGAAATGCAAATTGACTATATTTTGCTCAGATTCCAGAAATGTACATTCTGGGTTGGTTTTTGTTTTGGTCTGGTTTGGGTTTTTTTCTTTTTTAAAGTTACAGATAATTAAATTCCATGGCAGCATACATCGTCTAAAAGAAACAAAACCTGCCAGAGGCCAGTTATGAAAGCTGAGATCAATATAGCATTAAAATCAGTTAGGATGAAATGCCAGATGATGATAGATTATCATATGAATTAGATCTTTTCTAGCAGGAACAATTATCAGAGTACCTGTTAGAAGCTTACTTTTGTTATTTGGGTGCAGGAAATCTCTTATCAATGAAGAAAAACCTCCATAATATTGATTAAACCCTATTGATTACCCTACTATGGTAAACAGGTCAGGGAGCAGTGTAACACATAAAGCGCCCACTAGAATCTGGTGGTTGCAGGTGGGGAGCTGTAAATGAAAGTGATCAAATTATTTTAACAGAATTCTCTAGAATTGTCACAGTGATCCACAAAGCTGGTGATACTCATGAGGCCAGAGCAGTTTCCTTCATAGCTGCAAAAAGGAACTGAGTGGCAGTAGCTGCATACTACTAGATTCATCCAGTGAATTAAGATACTGTGCAAACCCTCAACAGTAACTGGAATAAAAAGTTATTCCCTTGCATACAGATTAAACAGAAACAAAAGGCAGAGGTCTCAGGGGCTATTGTTTGTGCTGCTGAAAGTCGGAATGTAGAAACTCAGGAATACACAGAATCTATGCTGTGGCCTCCCTTGCTGCCAATGTATGCTAATTCTTTTATTTCTAACCTCAGAACCTCAAGGCTAGCAAATAGGGCGAAAAACAATTGTCTAACCCTGTGTTTCAATGTCATTCAGCCACAAAAAAAATTTGCTGCATGAATCACTTGTTATTTTTGATGAGCATTATTAAATCCACTCTGGCTGTATCGGAATAAAGGATGAGTCTACCACAAGAAAAGTGCAAGCGGATCACTTTTCCACTACAAGCCATCTCAAATACCTGCTGGCTCTGCAGGCAGGCGTCTCCCTGCCTTGCTGGGGCAGTACACTTGCTCTGGCTAATAGGGTGTTACTTGTTCCTTCCATTTTGAAGTGTTGCTTTCTGATGGCAGCTCCTCACAAGCCAGGAAGAAACCAGTCATGCTTCCACATGCTTTCCATAAGATGCTGTACAGAAATCCCGATGTGCAGTGCCCTGTGAGGAAGACAGTGTGTACAGGAAATAAGTATAGATTTTCTCCTGGTTATTGCACCCAAATACAGGGCAGGGGTCACAGTCCTTACCTCACAGCTGCTGTGCCAGGGAGCAGATGCCAGTAGGAGCTTGTGCCATGAAGCTGGGCTGCATGGCAATGCCATGGCCCGGCCGCTGCTTTGTGCAACTGCCCTAATTGGAAATGCCAGGTCTCATCCATGCAGCAAAGTGTGCTGAAAGCTTGCCTGGGCTCAGCACTGTCCTATCCCGTTCCTGGCTGCGAAATGAACTGTAACCACAGCCAGACAGTTTAGGGGACTACTTGCAGTGAGTACTGTATGTGGCAATACGTGGGAAGGGTTTTAAGCCCCTTGTCATAGTTTCAGTAAGTGCAAAGGATGTCGTTCTGTGTTCTGTTTCTTTCCTGAACTTTTAACCTCATCCTACCTCTAGCCATACTCAAAATGACAGCAACCAAAAAGGGGGAGCGGGGGAATGCTTTCCATTCCTTTCTCTGTTTAAATATGCAAATATACTAATGTGCTTAAGTTGGCCATAGGCTTTGGTACTGCTTTCACTCCCACTGAGTGACTCCGTTCTCCCAGCCAGTGTGGTGGTCCCATGAGTAAAAGGGAAATTACTTCAAGGTAAGGTACTTTATTGCAAGACAGAAGCCAAAAAAAAGCAACTATGCACTTAGACACTTTTAATGGACAATGGTTTAACTGATGCTCTCAAATTTGAGCTCATGTATAGGGTATTATGAGCTAAGTCATTCAATTGTATGTATTCACATTTCAAAACAAAACAAAACGAAACCAAACCACATTTTAGGGAGTATAAACTCTTAATGTTACTGGAGAAGGCTATTCACTTTCCAGTTCACTTCTTGCTGATTTGTGGATATTAAAAATGAAAAGCCAAAAATAGTTCTTAACTTTGCCAGTGAGATCAACATCAATGCATATCTGTCAGTGCTACCCACTTAGCCTGTGGTTCCTCTGTGTAACTTGACAGAGGGTCAGAGCCATTCTGACAGCTCCACAATGAGAGTAAGATGGGATGACAGGCAGTGCTGAAGAGCCAGAGATGTCAACAGGATCTCCAAATATCCAAAGACCTTGAAAACCAGAACTCTGAGC
Source organism: Myrmophylax atrothorax (assembly GCA_026770055.1). Lineage (NCBI taxonomy): Eukaryota > Metazoa > Chordata > Aves > Passeriformes > Thamnophilidae > Myrmophylax > Myrmophylax atrothorax. The sequence goes on from JAOXXN010000395.1 coordinate 118,969,452, forward strand.
TGCAGAAAGACAGTAAGTTTGTGTAATGCAGGAAAGGCAATCTTGCATGAAATGGGTCCTTTAGACCAGATCAGCGGATACTTCGAAATAGTGGAGTGCCTAAACATTTATGCATCCTATTTATGGACTGCCATGGTTACATCAAGAGTACTGAAGTCACTTTGCAGCTGATTATCAAACTTTAACCCATCATATTTTTACAACTGAGAGTTGTTAAATGGAAGTTTTTTTACACTTCTCTGACAAATCCCATTATAAAAGATTTCTAAATTAATTTCTTACTTCATTTTGGATTTTCTCCCAAGTATCTGTAAGTATCTGTAAGTATCTGTGGCACCACGTGGTGTGCATTTTAGGTGGAATAAAATTATTTCATTTAGTTCACTACTTTTTTCTTCCCCATACCTCATAGTTTTCAAGAAAGGTATCAGAAAGGTTAGTCATTCTTGTTTTATAATTTGCAAGAGCAGGGGTAGCTATGACTTAGGGTTTAGGTTTGGAATTTGTTAATATATGCCATGTAACCTGGTATTTACAGTTTTACCACCTGTATCTGTGCAGTTAAATTTATAACTAGGATTTTAGATGACACAGGCTTCGATTTTCTGCTTTAACACAGACATGGTTAATCACTTAAGATAACTGTCCATTGACTTTCCAAATGATACTCAACAACAGTGGAGCTCATTTTGAATTTCTAGAGTTAAAAATGGGAGGTGATGGTAAGTTCATCACATGCCTTATCATGCCTATGGTTCTGTTATCTGCCTGTGGTACTGGCAGCTAACAGACAAGCACCTAGAAGTGCTTGGCATGTTGAAGAAACTTAAAAGCAAACGTTGACATAATCGCTGTCGGGCATGCACTTAAAAAACTCTACGAAGTTTTGTCTAGATACTATTATTATTCCATGGAGCCTCTGTGAAATACCTTGTAACTCTACATGGAACACTGAAAAAAAGAAATGTTGTTGCTTCCTGAGCACTCAGAGAGTAGCTTTAGTTAGCAGCTCCTTGTTGAAACTGAGACTTTGTCATGGTTAATGAACTGGAGCATAAGGTGTTTAAAATCCAGTGGTGCCATGATTCCATCATGGCTGCTGCATCCGATGGAGACAAACCTGGAGCCATCGAGTTAAGCACAAAATTTCTTACCACTATCAAGAGAGAAGGTCCTGCTTCCCCTTCACAAATCTCCTTCTTTGTCTGCTTTCTGCCATGTTCTCCCACAGCTTGATTTTGGCACCACCCTCCATGAGCCAGCTCAGCTCCCCAAGTTGACAAGAAACACAACAAAAACATGGGCAATTCTCTTCTGGTTTTGGTGAGTTAAATCTCTCAGCTAAGGGACTCTGCTACAAGGCAAATGTGGGGGGAAGGTGAGAGATGAAGATGGAAAGAGGCAGAGGGCCAGAAAGCCGAAGGAGCAGAGCAAAGGACAACAAGCAAGAGGTGATGTCAGCTTATAATTTGAAATTACAGTGGGAATATGTGCTGGAGGCAGAGAAGAACCACCATGCAGTGCTCTGCCCAGCTTCAGTGGCCTGAAAAGAGAGCCTCTTAGAAAATTTAACACTGTTTTGGGAATATTTATACTTTAATTATAACTTCTTTTTTCTTTCTTTTCTTTTTTTCCCCCCAAAAAGATGAGTAATTTGGATGAGGGACAGAGAAAAAGGAAATTTTGGCTCATTCTGCAAACAGGATATGGGTGTTTACTTGAGGGATATTTCTGTTTTTAAAGAAGAGTATGATGTGTTGCTTCTTGCTATGCTGTGGACTAAGGAAGCCATTCCTAACTCTTTTTGAAGCCATGATATTCTCCTTTTCACCTCTGACTTAAAGATGGTCTCTGGAAGAGGCTTCAAGGGAAAACTTATGAACAGCATACGGAAAAGTGTCAGTGTCCAGCTGACACTCCACAAGTGTGATGCAGATGTTCCAAATCATATTTATGTTCCATTAATGTGTATTGGGTAAGTGCAAAGGCATGGATAGGGGGATTGACATCATTATTGTCTGGTCAACATATCTTAAAAATATATTTTGGTATTTCAGTTGCTACTAAAAATGCTTTGCTTCTGCTCTTATACCATCAGTGATGCACAATTTAATTGTGTAGTAGTTCTTGCCAGGCCTTGATTTTTAGCAATTAACAAGACTTACATGCAGAGGTAAAATACTGTGATATCTTAAGGGTTAAATTTGACAGTTCAGGTAAATTAGGCTAAACATCTTTCTCCTTAGGTCTAGTGGGTTTGAAAATCTGACTAGCTTCCATCATAATCTCCATGGATAACTTGCTGCATTCCTTTTTCCTATAGAAATACTCAGAGAGCAGTAGACTAATGCTAAACCACTGTCAGGTCCTTACATTCATTTATTGACCATGTTGCAATCAGAGGAATGTACATATATTAAAGCTAGAGTTAATCTTAGGTATTGATAACCGTGAAGTACTTCTTGCAACAATCAAATAGGCAAAGTCCTGGTGTCCCATTGCTTCAGTGAGTACCATCCCCCTTACCAGCAACTTTAACTTATTTGGTATTCTGCAGCTAAGCCTCCAGCTGTAGTGCAGATGTAGCCTCTGATGGGACTGTCTAACATCCTGCTCTGACTGTCCCAGTAGCTTTTCCTTGACATGGTTTGCACTGCAGTACTATCCTAAGCAAGAGAATATCCTTAACATTTATCTGGATGGCTTTTGGATGGCACAGTGTTGGGAAACCTGTGTATCACTTCATCTCTTTAACATCTATAAAATGCTAGTGGGTAGTTGCCAAGGCAGAAAAAATCAGCTGCAAGAAAGGGTTAAACTGCAGATCATCACAGGTATCTATGGCTCCAGGCCTCATTTGGAAGTGAGCAGGGCTCCAGCACTCTGTTCAAGCGCATGTCCATCAGACAAACCATCAGAGAAGGGGGAGTCAGCATTTGCAAAAAATATGACTGCCTGATTTTTCTGGGATGTAGGATTCATATGCTCCTCTGTAAGTTTTAAATTAGTTGGAATGTCCAACGGCTTCTTTCTGTGAGAAATGTTTTCTGACAAGAACATTGCTGACCCATCCATTTGCAACTAGGAGCACTATGAGTGGACAGTGTTATGATATATAGAATAGATAACAACTCTTCTGTATGTAGTAATCTTTTAATGATCAGTAAGATCCTGGGAAGAAAAAATAATTCCTCCAAATCAAGAACTTAATTCACTTTGAAATCAAATCAGAACACCAGATGAATGTACTGACTAATCTGTATGAATGCTCTGCATGTGGATGGCCAGTTGGTGTAATAATAATTCATTAACTATATAGCAGCAAAACCTACTATTGCTGGAGTACTTAAAATTTAAAGGGTCCAGTGTTTCCCAGACTTTTTTTTTTTCCTGAGCCTAGGTCCTTACTAATTAAGGAAGTCCAGCTTTATAGGCGGAGCAATACCAAAAAAACACCAATAAAAATTTTAAAGCTCTCTAAAACATTTTAATGCCTTATTTCATGTGGCATATACAGAGTTATGATGGTTTGTAAGGTATAAATTTTTTATTACCAGTCCTTTGGGGAGATGGCATAACTCAGTCATTGCTTTGCAACTCATTTAATGCACATCACCACAGCATTTGAACTAGCATACTTATCACAAATTGAAGTCAGTAAAATATTTGACTCAGCAGCCCATTACATACTTACACAAAGGGAGAGTAACTATAAACTAATTTAGGGAATTAGTGGTCAGTTACAAAACACAGCATAACACACCAACTTTTCTCCAAATTATGCTGTATTATTCACAAAAGCTTCTAGGTCTTGCAGTGTTTTCCAAAAAAATGTGTGGTACAAAAATTGTAATATGTGACTTGTGGTTTAACATCTTTTTATGAAACAAATGGTAAAATTGATACTGGAGGTACAGCATTAATTTTCTCACTCTCCCTTCATCTCCTTCCTCCCCCCAGCATTTGAAAAGATTCACCTCAAATAAGTTAAGCAGGACTAGAAGGTTCCTTTTGCAAAAGCCTGCTTCTTTCCATGCTTGACATCATCTGACAGACGCGGGTTGTAAGAGTTCAGTCAGCCTGTCCCCAAAGTGCACAAGGATGGTGCCACCACACATAGTGCTGGCACTTCTTGGGTGACCATTGCTCTTGATTTCCGTCTTACACAGCAGTAACCAGCAGAGCTTCACAGATGGCATCTGTATGTGTCTGAAAGAGAGTACAGACTGGTCATCCTCTGTTATTTTATATGTCATCAGCAGAGCATCAGGAGATTGTGTTTTCATTTGAGAATTTCCTTTGAATTACAAAAATCTTAGGTAAAAACCTCCTGTTTATCATGAAGCAAACACAGATGGCTGTAGTCTTACTGTCTTATGATACAGCATACCGATCTCCTATAAAGAACTTGAAGCTTGATGTGTAAGAAGCAGTGGAAAAGAGGAGGAAAAAAAAGCTCAACAGGAGCAGATTAAAGATCCAGATGTACAAGTATTTGAGAAACAAAGCTTTTAATTTAGATCTTCAGACATTTAAGGAGTAAAGACTGATTCTTCTGGTAAGATGACAAGAATTATTTCAAACTATTCCTACCAATATTAGCCTGTACTGATTCTATTTATAGAAGACACAGTTTTCAAGGCTACATGTGGCCAAGAAATGAAAATTTCCTTGGTTGACATTAGAACAAACAAATGATCTCCTGGAATTGTTTTCATGGAAATGTGAGGAAAGCCTACTGGTTACATCATTTACCTGCAATCTAGAATACCAGCTTAAAAATGCTATTCTGTTCAACTTGAAACAGGGATATGAGCAATAGACCAAAGAAATGTGATAATCATTGGGTCTGAAAAAGTAGTCTTGCTTTGGCTTCGATGTTTAATTATTTATACAAAACAATATTCCCAGTAAGAGGCTAAAAATTTGGCAAGAGAGAATAAAAATGTATTATTCTTTGACATCCTTTTGAAAATCTATCTACAACTGGCTGAAGTATATATACTTGAAAACTGCAGAGTTGCAGAAATTTCCAATACACTGAATATATTCCATCCACATACAGCTCTGGTATCTCAGCTGAGTCGAGCATGTACCTTTCCAGAGGTACAAGGGAGGCACAGATCTCCCCAACATTACTTGGTATTTACTAGACTTAAAAGAATTGTGCATTAATTTAACACATTTTCTGCCACAAAATAGAAGGAGAAAGAAACAATCTAACTAATACAGAAAGCTGCAGATTTTGAAAGAGGCAGGAATAAACATGCAAAACAGGCAGGTAGATGAATAAAATTGATAGGAGTCAAAGGACACTGGGATAGCTTAAAATATAAAAGTCATTTTAAAGTGCAGTAGCTATGAACATTCCACCCCTGACTAGGAAATAAATAGCTATCAGAGTGTATTTCTCTTCTCCAACCTTTAGTAGCTGCTCTACAAAGGGCATGATATCCTACTGCATTTTATTCAAGAAGCTGGGAATCCAGATTGACTATAGGCTTCTGCTGAGGAACGTCAAGGTCTCGCCAGTTTTTCAATATTCCCTTTTTTTTTTTCCAGAATATGTGCATAAAAATAGATAGATGTTGCCAAAACAGTTGAAACCACAAAAAATCTCAGGCCAGTAACTTCAGCCAGAATTATGATAATGTGATAAACTTCGGAATCCTCTTGCATATCTCCAACTCCATTCTTAAACTTGTATGTGACCTATGCCTTATTAAATGGCACTTTAATTTGAGAACTACTAAGTGCCTGGAATACTTGATCATTGAATCTAAATGTTCTTTTAAATTCTTTTAACTTCCTCCTTAAAAAACCCCCATCAAAGTACAAAACATATTTCAAAGAGCTAGTCCTTTATCAGCAGTTAATAGCTCAGTTCTGCTGTGCATACGCAGGCAAAAATATTATTGAAGTCAGTGTCTAAGTTCAGAGACTTCTATTTTCACTGGATGCCTTTAAAAGCGTATGGAATTGCTATCCCAGAAAGTATATGGCTCCAATTAAAGTTCTACAGCAGTTAGGTTCAGGGGCTGGTGGGATTTACAACTGAGTGGGTCCATCAAAGACGTATAGTCTGGTAAGCTTAAGAAAGCCAGGGTAGATGTCAAAGAAAACTGGAGGCAAGTAAGGAAACCCAGGTTCCATTGTGGTGATTTAGAAGTCGTGCAGAGATGGGCCCTGGACTTAGAGTTCCAGAAAACTTCTCATTGTGCAGAAGCAACTGCACATAGTATACACTGTGTTGGGCTGATGCTGTAGGGAAATGGTCACTGAAAGGTTACTACAACGGCAGCAAGGCAAGAGTTTCCATTTGCTTAGCACAGAACAATAAGGTACCTCATCCTCCATCCAGCTTTTGGCCCTGAAGATGCACAAATTGTCATCCCTCTAGCTAGGAGTACCAAGAGGTGCCTCTTGGTAAAGGGGCAGTATGTTCTCCCCAGCTGTGCTCCACCATCATGAATGCCTCGCAGAGAAGCTGGATATTAAGCAGAATTTTTAATGCCTTCAGCAGGGGTGGTTTAGCTCCAGCCTGCTGAGATGCTACCCTATGACTGCCTGTAGGTACCTACTCCCTGTATCAGCTGGAGATAGGCTCATCCACATTTGCTGTTTGGATCTAAGGTTGTTGGAATAATGAATGGGGAATTAATCCTAATCCATCATATTATGCCAAGCACATGATGAAAGTCATTTAACATATTAACTCAAAACCATGATGAAAGTCAACTTTCGCTCCTACATGGAATTGTGAGCTGGGCAAGACAGAGCATATACCCACTGTAATTTCTCCCCAGTGGTGCCCAAGGCAGCTGCCTGTGCTGCCAGTTCTCTGTCTTAGCCCTGTAAATTCCTGGGTAGAGGAGGCAATTTCATCTCTCCTTCACAGCAGTAAATCCTAGAGAGATTCCCCTGGAAGTTTTTGCTTAGGCAGTGGCTCCAGTTTTCAAGCATGTTTCACTCAGCAAATTATATTTGACACTCTAATATGAAAGCCACGCTTCCGATATGAGGACTGATACCTGCCTCCATGGTAAGCAAGGGCTCTTTGCCATTTTACACCATGGACAGCAATTTTGAAAGAGAATAAATTCAAATAACAGATAAATAAAACAGGTGATAGATATAATCATTCAAACACTATAATCATTATTAGCCTCATCTTCCTTCAGTAAATTATGGAAATTTTCTGAAAATATTCACATTATTTTTCACATATATATATTACACGTCTTTATTATATAAACTTCTGCTTATTGTATAACTCTTCCCAAATGATTCCATTTGGGAGCACTACGTTCATAAAGACCATGTCTCAGTTTAGGTTCTTCTTTAATGCTCAAGCTAAAGGACTGCTAAAGGACAGAAAGCACTTGCAGTTAAATGGATTAACCAGTATCTTAACCGTAAATTACCTTTGGAGTTGGCAACATCTTGTGCTCTACAGCAGAAAACTCTGGAGAAGCTTTTCCATGGTAGCAACAGTATCAACTGTGAATTAGTACAACAGGTAGTTCCAAAGCCACATAATTAGTTTGTGATATGCTTAGTTTTTTGGCTAATGTTTGTTTGCTTGATCTGCACTTGATGGTCTTAGAAGTCTTTTCCAACATAAATGATTCTCTGATTCTGTGAAAATCAGAGAATAAAGCAGAATCAAATGACTAATTCAAGTCTTCCAAAAGGGGCCATTCATATTCTGCAAGATGTGGAGATGGTATTTCTGTGGTAATGAGTTCCAGTGAAGCATTACTTCAGCTCAGAAAACATGTATGTAGCACATTGCTATTTCACCTCCAGTGCCAGCCTCTGGCACGCTCCCAGTTCTGTTGGGGTACTGAGGAGCTTTCTTCCTGGTAGCCTTGGGATTCAAAATTCACCAGTGCCCTCTTAGTCTTCTGTTATAATAACTAAGCAGATAGACTTCCTTAAGTTTCTCCCTTCATGCTGTTTTCTCTGACCTTTGATTTACTTGTTCAACTTTTTCTGTGTATATATGTTTGTTCTAGAAAGGTCACCTTCCAGACATTTACCTGAACTTTACAATAATTAATAATAATTAGGGGTGAGTGTTTTAACTCAGTGCTTTTGTGTTTTCTGATCTCTGGGTATTCCACTTGAGAGGATAGAAGGGGCTTGGAGCTTACGGAAACATATGCTTCTCCTTTTGAAAGGTCTAAAACTTACTTACATACAGCATCGTGGAAACACTATTATCTCTGGCTCTGACAACAACAACGAAAAAGTCACATAAACAATGAAAGACAGAGGAAAAAGCCAAAGTTTTGGAGATATATATATATGAGGGCAAGTAATAGCTCCTATTAAAAGATCCCATGGTACTTTTCATATTCACTGCGAAAAGACTTTATTTTTTTTAAGCAAGCATCTGAATAACCCAAACACAGTAATCATGGATGCGTGTAATTTTTTCCCCTCCTTCTGCTTGATCCCAAATTTAAATCATAATGCTGAACTTGTGACGTCACTCTCAATCTTTTCCACATGGATTCACTTGTAGGATCAAAAAGAAGGTGAAACTCTCTTGTGTAAGAAGAAAGCTGATTTGAGGCATTGAAGATAATTCAATGAAATTTCTAGTAATGACAAGAAGACTTCAAAGAAGCCTGCAGGTAAAATACTGTTCTTTTTCAGTAAATAGTTGTTCTGCTTCAAATTTACCATGTTAATAGAGGTTCAGTTTTAAAAGGGATTTATAAGGAGATGCTCCCTTAGAAAATCTGTCATGAATTTAAAATTGACGGGTGAATTCCAGAAAATAAACCTCAGTGGCAAAACAGGGTAAGATAAGAGCACGTTGGGTCACCCAGCTTCATATTTCCATTTTCTCTGGTACGTTAGTTTTCTAAAGGTGGCATTTTGGCTCTGATCAAATGGAAGGGCAAAGGTTACCGAATGTGAAGCTGTGGCTGCTGGAAAAGAGAACAACCACTACAATGGTGGGGAAAGGCAGGCCACCAGCATTAAGCACAGGGAGATGTGGGAAACTGGCAAGAAGGAAGAGGATGTCTTTTTCTGAGAAACCAGGAAATGAGCTCTGCATTCAAGCATTTCTATTTATGGTATACGAATTGTAAATATCACAGGAGATATTTGATACTGAGATGAGGAAATATGTGTCAGGCCTTATAGTTTTAAGCCTTTGTCTTTGCATGGGCTGCTTTTGTTCAAGGAAGCAACAATGGAAAAGAAGGGATTTGAAAAAAGGCTTCTGGTTCAGAATTTCCCAAACTATTTTTCCTGTGCCCTTCTCCCAGCTGAGCTCTACCATTCATGACCCTTCTCTCCCCCTTTCCTCCCCAGCTCATTCAGCATCCAGTATTCAGGATTACAGCTGCTCATCTCAGTTTGCAGCCCTGACAGTATCTCTCATACCACCCCCCATCTTTCCCAGAGGGTGAATCCTAGTTTGGGAACTGCTGTTTCCACTGGATTTCAGTTCCTGGCAACCTATCTGTTAAATACTTTGACCAAAAGGGAGCTGTTCCCCAGAGACTGTGATACTAATTCTGCTGTGTAGTTCTGCTGTGAGAGTAAATCTCCTGGCTGCACATCATCATTCTCCTGCTGTGATTGTCCCTAAATGTGTAAAATGAGAAAACCTCTACAGTGCATTTTTTAAGTGTAGCACCTCACTCTTCCCACTTTTCATTTACACTGATGGCTCACCAGAGCTCTCTTATCTGAGTGAGTGGCTACCCAACTCCTGGAAGCTGTTTGCTTATCCCTTACAACAAGGTGGAGGCAACAGCAATGCTCAGCACTATCAGTTTATCTACCCAAATACAGATTTTTAAGGGTCATTATAGTCATTTGACTTTGAAACCTCTTGGCCCCAGAATGCCAGGTATTTAAAACAGTAAGTGATTTGGTAGAATTTCTGCTCTTCTGTTCATAGCTTTCTGAGTTACTCAATCACCTCCTCTCTCAAAGAGTATATCCTTCTCCATTGTCTATTATTTTAAAGCTAAAACATATGCATCTAAAATCAGGAAAGCAATCATGAGCTGCTGTGAGGAGAGTATGGAAGTGAAGAGAAATGATTAGAAGCTGTCATCTCAGTGGCAACATTAGACATAAGGTGCTTGCCTGGCACATGCTCATTTACCTTGAGGGGGACAGGCACCCTGTTCTTCAAATCACTCTACATCTGACACCTATTTAACTTCCCTGCCATGCACCAAAGTTAGGAGAAATTGCTAGATGTCGTCATGGCCCATGTCATCATTCTGCTTTGTGACAGTAGGTGAACTGGGATTATATAGGGAGATACTGGTTTTTGCCTGAGACTCAAGAGCTGCTGCTAATCACCAAGGATAAGTCTATCATGAACAAAATATGTTGCAGTTCCAACTCTGTGCACACAAGAGGTTTTTCTGTGTGTCTTTCCCACAGTAACTTTGAAGATCTCCCCACACCCCCCCCACGCCAGCTGCCTCTGTGTGCCAGAGCTGCCACCTCTGCCTGGCAGAGGATGCAAAGCAGCTTCACAGGGACCATGGGGAGTATGTCCATCACAGCTCCAGTCAGGCCAGCACTTGTACTTGTGTGAGCTGTAGGGATTGGTAAGCTTGCTTCTGAGAATGCTTGTAATATAAAAAAAGACAGTGACAGAATTACACAGAAATACAATCTGACATAAAATCACAGTGTTTTTTTACTTTTCAGAAAGGTTTTGTAATGTGTTTGAATTGACCACCTGGCTATCTTTGGCTGTGACTCCAAATCCTTCAATATTCTTGAAGGTGTCCTTGATACTCTAAATTAGCTGGTATTTTTAGAATATTTCAACTTTTATTTTCAGTTATTCAATGGAAATTTCACTGGATATTTTCATGTCAGTGTGATTTAAATGCTTAATCCCTCAGAGAAATTTCCAATAACTGAAATCACAGTTAGAAATCAACTTTAAGTTTTAGGAGAGTGAAAAGTCAAGTAAATTTAGGAAGCAACAATTTTTCCGAAAGGTTTTTTCAGTCTCCTAAAACACTGGGACAGATTCTTTGCAGAGGCAAACTCGATACAAGTACTATATGGATACAGGGATTGTCTTCTGCATTCATAAAACTGGGGTGCCTCAGGAGTGGGGCTCCAGGCCAACACAAAGTTTCTAAATAGCTTAAGGGACTGTGAGAGCAAAGCAGTGGTGTGCCCTGACACATCACTGGGGACAATTGAGAGACCACATGTATTTGTTTAGCAAGAATCAGTGGTCCAGATCTCACCTCATGGACAAGACGTGAGGCTTAATTTGGGATGGGACGCACTCTCTGCAGTGACTGTTGCTTTGCCAAAATGATCAGAATTAACCTCCAATGAAACAGTCTTCAGAAAACACAGTACATGAAGGGCCTTGCCTGGGAGGTCTGCAATGTCGTTCTGCTTGTGGAAATAAAGACCCTCAGAAAACAGAAACTTTGCATAAGAAAAATGACATGCCTAACTAATTCATCATGTTCATAAAGGAATTCTGTCAATCACTGTATCAACATTATCTACATTTTTTCAATATATTCCTGACTTTTCAGCAATTAATACGTAGTGGAACATGTGTATGATCTTGATCCGACAACTATTAGCTGTAATAATTAAGCACTTTTACTTTGCCTAAGTGAGGTTGAAATTTAGGCTTTCTCAAAAGCATTACTGATGTCACTTGTTTTTAACATGCATTGTATTGTACAGTCTGTATCAGAACACTTTCCAGGGAATTTCTACAGTCTAAACAAATGTCTTTCTGATCATTAATATTCAAAATATAAAGAGGTGCTCTGTTGAAATTTCCGAATCACAAAGGGCTTTCAAGTATATGGGAGTCAGATTTCTCCCTGGAAAGGTACAGACAGTTATTTTCAACTTCGAGGGGTCCATGAAGAGTGTCTGGGCCGCTGGAATGAATTGCTAAGTTGTACGTACAGGTGCTAAGTGTGATTACGTCAAAGTGTAAGTGCAGGAAATGAGATCACCCAAAGGTACCACAGGCATTGCAATATTAAGAACTGGGTACTGAAAGTGTATTTACCTCCAGATTTCAATTTGCCCCTGTTGAAACCACACATTAACTATTTTGTTAAATGCTGTGAAGGAGATCATGCTGGGGTGGAGGGATACAAAGAATTTGGACTGAGTTTTCAATTAAAATCCACAGTCTGTTCTGTTTCTTATAATCTCTAAATTCTTTTGAAGAAATGATCATTATAACTGTCTCTAATCTGTTTTCAAAACAGACTGTGAAATAGCCATTGTGTATGCACCTTCTGTTTTTATAACTTCTGCACTTTGATATTGTAATTGATGCAAGTGGGTGCAATTAAATCTTTATTTGGAAACTTGCGCCAAAGCAACTCATTCAGAAAAAAAGCGCCACCAATGTGCTTTGACTCTAGATTCTCACACATATTTGCACTTACAATCAAAGCTTTTGTTCTGTTAAACTAACAAGGGCTGTTTAGCATAAGAAAGAGTTAACACAGGCTGCCTTAGGTTGTGCTAATTTCAGGAATAACAGTCAAATGGAAAAAAAAATGCAGGAAACTATGCTGTCCCAATAAAAACGACAAATTTTTATTTTAATAAGTAACTTACCACAAGTGGAAAGGTTTAAAAATGACTGATGGTATGCCAGTGACTCCCGTCATTCAATGATAAAATATTTCTCTCCTGTTTTTCTTAAGTGAAAGAAAGATCACAAGAGAGCAGATCAGATCTCTAGCTTAAACTGCTTCTAAACTAGTAAACAAATTCCACCACTTTCACTTCGCGGGATTTCACATGAGCACCAGACAGGCAGAAATCAAGATCTGCAATTAGCTCTAACTCATGATTTGTTAGCACGTCTTTATTATTAGTGCTGTGACACAACTATTGATTTGCCATCACTTTGCTACTTACAATTCAGGTATTGCTGTCTTAAAACTTACCTGTGGATTGGTTTGTGTGAAAGGCATTTTTGTAGAAAGGTGACCATGATTTGTTTCAATGAAATGATCTGTCTGCTTGGTCCCACTGCAGGGAGAGGCTATAAAAGCATGAAGCTTAGTTCAGGCTGTCAGCTGCTTCTGGAAAAACTACAGGTTAAAAGCTTTTTTTCTGTTGCTCAGAGACTCTTAACTAATAGGGAAAATCTTAAATGCAATAAAACATGATGTGTATATGTATATATATATATTTACATATATATAAAATACAGTTGCTTTTTCTTCTCAAAAAGTTCTTGTAGACCATTTTACCACCTATGAAGCAAAGTAATGAAAGTACATAGTGGGTGTAGTCAGATTTAAAAACCCTTACAGCAGGTTTGAAACCCTCTTTATTAATTTATCTGGAAAGTGCTGTCTTGTCCTCCTTGAGACCCAAAGAAGATGTCTTCAAAAGGGCACTCTTTGGAAGAACACACTTCTAGAACAAGCCAAGGTTATTTATGGAGTTCCTGTGTCAGACTATCTTCCTGACAGGAAAGGTCAGCCTCCTCAAGTCCCAGACAAGCATGGCAGAGACTCTAACCTCAAAGGCTATCATTATGAGGAAATCAAACTTAACTCTACTGAAAACTTTTTTTATTGTTTATGAGACTGGTAAATAGCACCTGGGCTAATACCTAGAAAAAAGTCCTTGTTATCTGAAGTTTGCCTCGAGGTAATTCAGTATCTGAGGGACAGGTCTCATCTCCTGTAGCAGGACAGGTGCACATTATTAGAACACTTTCCACCCCTAGTGCCATCCTTCACAAGGTGACTGTTGTAAAGTTTCTACAGTATGACTTGTCTGAACTTTGTGTGACTTCCAAAACTGGATTTTAAGATCAACTTAAGCCCATTTAAGATGGGATTATCTCTGAAAAGACATGTTTTATTTCTTCTCTCCCTTGGCTCTATGCTTCTGTGCCATTTCTTATGTCACTTCTAGCATTTTCATAGCTTTATGTTCTGATTGAAATTTAGCCACTAAAAACAAACAAGCAAACAAACAAACAAAATACCAAAACCACCAGAAAAGCCCAAAGTGGTCAGTTAATGTTTATGTAAAAGTGTCAGCAGGAGTAAGAACAGTCAGGATCAGAGCAAGGGAAAAGAATGGATTGCTTCCAGAAGATTTTACTGGATTTGAACCTGTCCTTGGAAACTGCATCATCTGCAGCTGCAGTGCAGCTCCCAGATGCCTCTGTGGAGTTGAGTGTTGGTCTGCACACCAGACCACAGCCCTCACTACACTTCCTTTGCTAATACTAATTTTTCAGTGTAAAAGTAACTATCTGATAGCATTTAGTTTGAAGAAAATGTTAGAAAGGCCTTGGATTTATTAAAGTGCAGAATGAAAACAAGTTTCGAAACTAGTTGCAAAATGGCATTTCTGTCCTTTTTTTAGAACTGTGTGTACAGCCTTGGTAAGAGAATGAGCCAACTATAAAAAATATTCTGAATTCCCTAGGACAGTACAGAAGTAAGAATGGCTCTGCCTTTTACACTAACCTAACCAGGTTCCACCTTCCCACTCACTGATAGCAGAATGAAGGAAGAGGAAAAATATTTATCCCTCCCTTCAACCAAATGTGGAATTCAAATAAAAACAAAATAAACCAGCCAGGCAAATAGTGCAACTTCCTGCTACAGTCCCTTTAAAATTCAACTTCTCTGACACAAGCTTGGAAAAGATTCAGTGCCCTAAATTACCACTGAAAGTAAATAATAATTACATTTGCCATGACAGGAGGTTTTGGGTAAGTGTCAGCCTAAGGACAGTAGATGACACTATCTGTTGGGGAGTTTCCCTTTGCTGCAGTAGTGAGTTTTGCTTGGACAGGGAGGGGGAGAGGAGGACTGAAGGGGCACCCAGGCCTATGGTGACATCAGGAGCAGCAAATGCTTTCCCAGCCAGAATTCCATTTTGTCTCTTTCAATCCTACTTCTTTTCTCTCTCCTCTGTCTCTTGCCCTTTAGTGCTCACAGTCTGGGAAGTGCCAAGTAGAGAGAGAGAGCATAGCTGCTGTGTTAAAGGGCAATGGAGGAGAGTAGTGGATACTGAGAGAGAAAGGGGAAAGCCATGAGGATGAGGAAGAAGACCCTTCTGTGCCACAGCTGAAAAGAAAGTACAGAGAGGCAGACTGGCAGAAGGGTCAGGAATTTCTCTTCCAACCCATAGCCTTTTAGAGATGCCACATCCAGTAGTCTCTGCAGCCCAGTGGTTTTTCTTTTCAAATTCTCACTTTTGTGAAAACATCCTTGAAATGGATCAAACCCTGTTAACATCCCTTTCCTGCAAGGTGTTCCTTAAGACCTTTTGCTCACCCCTCCAAAACTGTTCTATTTCTTTGAAGACCCTCCAACTCCTTGTTGCTCAGCTTGAATGCCCTCAGCCTCTTTTGCTTTCTTGAAATTTGACTAATACCTTCTCATTCTACAAAGTACCATGACTTCTTCCTTCTGCCCCCAAATCTTTCTGCTGCTTCTACAACACTGAATTTTGCCTATCCCTAGGACAAGATATTTACAACTACTCAATATAGTTGAACAATTGACTGTTCTATGGGCTCCTCAGATGGCACCTAGCTCTGCTTGGAAAGAAATGATGGCTCTCTTTTCTTCATCACTGAATACCCTCATCAACATCAATACAGGACCCACATCTGGTATTGGGATTGTTTATACATCCAGAGGGATTGTTCTGACCTGCAAAGTAATCATGATGTCTTCCAGAAACTCTCCACCCCATGGTAACTCTTCTCTCTTGGCCTTTCTCAATATTACATTTCAGTTTCTCACTCAGATTTCTCTTTTTCAGTTTTCTCTACAATTAATTTTTTTTTTTTTGCTGACCCAGGATGTGAGACATAGATGTTTTTCAGGAGGTGAACTAGAGGTTTTGGCAATAGACTGAGGACATTATGGGCTTTTGGCACCTAGAAGGAGAATGACAAGTAGTTTGGGTTTAGGTTGGTGGGATAGACATATGAACTTGCTTTTTTTTTTTTCCTTATGTTTTGTTGGTTTTTGTTCCCTAAAGTAGCTGACTACATTTGAATTATTATCTAAAGGTCATGTTTATAAATATACTGGTTTATTATGGTTTTATTCAGCTATCAGTCTATGATATCCCTAAGTCAGGGCCAGCAACAAGAGTTTAGATGTGGAATTATATGCTTATGTATACATAATTACATATATAAAACATATATTTTATATTTATTTCTTTATTTAATTCTAGATAGCAACATTACCTATACATGTCTACACATACCTTTTTAGGGATGAATATTGGCATTTAGGTCATTCCCATGTGCAGAAGAAGGTATTAGTCACACTCAAGTCAACACCAGGAAAACTTGACCCCAGCAAATGCATTTTCCCATGCGGTGAATACTGTCTTATCATTCTTTTGGTTACTTGAAACTGTATTACAGACTTTCATATGTGCTTACCTTAGATGTTGTGACCATGTCAAGATTTATGATCAAGTGGGCTTTGAGTGA
>JAOXXN010000395.1:118993982-119007037 GCA_026770055.1 Myrmophylax atrothorax
CGCCGCTGCTGCGGCAGCCCCGGGGCGGGCGGGCAGCGTGTGCCGCTGGGCACGCCGGGGAGCCGAGGCGTTTAAGCCGCATCCCGGGAAGCGCGGGCTCGCGGGGAAGGACTCGCAGATGTCTCTGTGCAGGAGCAGAAATATTTGCCCTTTGGATCTCTCCTCTTCTCCCCGCCTCGCCCCTCGGTGTTCCTCCAGTCTCTCTCCGCCGTTCTCCCAGGAAGGCTGGAGGCAGCCACGGGGTAACCGCGGCACGGTAAGGAGTTGGGATTTCGGGATGCAAATGTCACATTGCCGTGTAAACGACTCCCGCAGTAGCACTTGTACCAGGATTTCAAAGTGCATCTTTTATCTCTTTTAGAAAAGCGTCTCTCAGAGGAGATTGCCCTCAATAGACGCGCCATAAAAACATTTCAGTGTTGCTCTTGTGCTTCTGTGCATCCCACTGCGAGAGGGTCCCAGTGGTCCTTTGGGAATACAAGGAGTTGTGAAAAGTTACACAACTGGCCACCAGACTAATCCACTCCCTCTACCTTCCCGCGAGTACCTCCCCCTTCTGCTCTTTTTTTCAATAGCAGCCCTTTTTCAAAATCTCAGGTTACTTTGCTAAAGAGTTCTCAAGCCCTATAGTTTCTGCCCTTGTCTCTGCCTCCAGCTCCTTAAGAGCCACCCAACCCCAGCGATTGGATTGGGCAGCCCGTCTTGACACACCACTGTGCTGAGTGCTTGAGGACGTGTTTCAACAGATGGTTGGGGTTAGTGTGTGTCATCACACTCGAGTGGGGATTAGGGGAGAGAGGCAGCCTTGCTGGAGCTGTGTGGTCTTCCCCAAGTGTGAGCTGCAAGCAAAAGAAGCAATACCTAGCTTTGGGGGAGAAGAGGGAGGAATCGTTTCCAGCAGCTCAGACGGAAAAATAAAACCCCACACTTTGTTCAGGTAAAGTAAAAGGCACCTCATGTTTCTCTCTCTTTTTTACCTTTTTCCTTGACGGTTTTCAGAGGAATGCTAGCACAGCACACTTGTCAAAGCCAGTTGCTGCTGCCTTATCAATGCTGCTATTGTACGGCTGACAGATAACAGCGAGCACAGCCTGATGCTTGGCTGTCTTCATAAAGCTAACACTCTTAACGCCGCTAAGGTCACGCTTTCGGAGGTGTAGATTGGAAAATCTCCCCTGGAGCGGTGTATCCGAGCTCTGCGGGTGCCTCCCCTGCCCCCCGCAGGCGCCGCTCTCCGCTCCGCACACACGTGTGTGCCCGGGGCGGCGCGGGGGAAGCGGCACCCGGGCACGGGTGGGTACTGTGGCTGCGGGTACAGACGCCTCCGGGTTCCAACACATCCGTGGTAGGGCGGGAGAAGGAACCGCGGCAGAGTATTTCCTAGGCTTTGAGGAGGATGCTTTAGCAGTGTGCAGCCTGTCTGGGGCTCAGCTGTGAGGCAAACCAGACTGTTTTGAAAGTGCATTTGAGATGTCTGTAAAGTTGAAGACTCCTTTATAGAGACCTGACGGGGCTTCTGATGATCGGCATCAGGATGGTTTGGCTTACACATGGGCGTAAAGTTAAGAGAAAATCAGCAAAGTAGGGAAAGGCAAAGTAGGGTGCAATGTAACGTTGATCTTGCAGCTGCAGCAGAGCAGATGGATGTAATTCATTTGCAGATCTGTTTGTGAAAGTTTTACAAGTCATTGAAAACGAAGTAGCATCACTATAATGGATCATTAAAGTCTCACTATATTTATAGTTTCTAACCTAGTGATGTGAAGTGTTAATTAATAAGCAAAAATTTATGCTTAGGAAGGAAGAGGGGCAGAAATGCAATTAGAAATTAGTTATGGAAGTACTCTGCTATCATTTTCATTTAATTCCGCTATTAAATTCATTGATGTCTAGAGCGTGGGAAGCCCAGCAAATTAAATAAGAAGTCAGAAGTGTTATCACTAATTACAGTATGTTAGCATATTAGAGAAGATGTTCTCATTGTTTTACTCTAAATGATCCAGATTGAGAAATTAGAGGATGGGTTATTTTCCTTTTATTTGTTTGGGGTTTTTTAGTAAAAGGTTTGCTGTATATATATGCTGTCTTCCTGCGCAGAGTAACAGAATTATTTATTTCTTTTGCACTACAACAGGTCTTCACACTAACTCTCACATACCTGTGGTGCTTATGAATTATTGGCCTCCTGCTTGTGAAAGAAATCTAACACTGTCCTCACCACTTACAGGTGAGATATTCCATAAATAATACTGTATGTAATGGGTTCTGAAGTAAGATCTGTTTAGTAGGCTGAGCAAGGGGATTTATAGCTGGAGCATTGTGATTTTGGCATTCAACTGTGTAACGATTCCCATAAACCCATATTTTGGGTTGCACATATATTTTTGCCTCAAATCAACTTTGTTGTTAACTTTTTTTTGAACTATTTGGCCCCTTTACAGGTTGTTCTCAGCCTGTGTTTGCAAACACAGTCTTTAGTATAAATGTATCCTCAGAAGTCATCCACAGCAATTTGAAACAAAGAATTAGCTCAACCCTTTAAATGACTGTAGAACCAGACCAGGGTTTGTGTGAATAAATTTGACCATTTTGATTTTTCTCTCAGGCCACACTTTCTCATTGTAAAAAGTGATGGAAACTTTTACAAGCTCAAAATGAAAAACAAAACCAAAGGAAAATCTCGTTATGACTCTATGTTAAAGTCTTGTACATTGGATTTCTCCTCTTTCTCCCGGTGTGTCCTGTGAGATGCCCAGTATGCCAGCTTTGGCACACAGAGGTTTAGTCTTCCAAAGTTAAGGTGCAGCACTGTGAGCTGCACAGCCTGCTTCTGTCACTGCCTAAATGAAATACATCCCTCTTTATGGGTTGGGTGATCTATAAGAAACCATATTTTTTCAGGAAAGTGCATAGCTAACTACACATGCCCAGCTTGTTATTGTTTTACTAGGAAAAAAAACCCTAGTTTCTCTAGCACTGCCAGAAAATCTTGCTGAGAAACTAGGAACAGCAAATAATGTTTTTCCTTCCTTTATAATGATGGGGCTGTTTAAAAGACAATGCCCACGGGGCAGTCCGGCTTCTTGTCAAAATGTAATCTACTGTTCCAGATGGTAAACATTCAAAGACATATTTATGGTGACTTCTACATACCTTCCTTTGACATTGGCTTTTTTTCCCTGAGAGCACTTGTGGTGGGTACACACATGAAGTTCCCATTAGCATCCTAGCAGCTGTAAAAGTGTTCAAAACTCACAAAGATGTTCCTCACAATAAGATAAAGATAATCTGAGGAAAAGATCTGAGACAGTAACAAGTTCCACGATGCTCAAGGTAAAAAATTCCAGAGGTACAAAAAGATCCATAAACTGCTGCATGAAAGCTGTAACGCATTTTTGTTGCGGCTAATTCATCTTTGCTTGATATGGAATGCTGAACATACCAGGCATGTCTGTACTATCAACTCTGTTTGTGATGTGAGGTAACCTGCACTGCACAAAAGCTCATATATTTCTTTTTCCCCCAGCTAGTGAGGACTAGGTGGGATAACTTGCTGTCTGCATAGAGTTTTCAGTGTCACCTTTTTTTTTTTGTCTTATTGCTCTGAGCAGTGAGGTAGAGCACAAGAAAATATTTTCCAGCCAGAATGTGTTCTGCCCTGAATTGTCTTAATTATGTGTCAGTTTATTGCTTGTCAGGGGCTTCCTTTTCTTAGCACTTTATAATCGAGGTGGGTGAGCTTGTTCCATCACAATGTGCAACTTCAATTTCTGCTTCTTGGCATGTCTTTTTGGCCCTTCATTGATTTTTGTCTCAGTTTCAGAGGAAAAAAAATAATTATGATTGGTGTAATTTCACATTGAAAAAACTTCCCTTGGTGAATTGCCAAAGGGCATGTAAATACACCTTCAAAAAGTAGGCTAAATGAGAGGTGGTTAGGAAAAAAATTGCAGGTAGAAATCCAGAAGAATCCTAGAGATGGCAAGTAACAGTGTGAAAATTATTGTAACAGCTCTCATTCTAGTCAGGAACTGATAAAAACAGTTTATTTAAAATGTTGTGATGCTGTAGACAGGGTTCCTAAATGCGGAAGCCATTATGAAACACACATTCAGTGGATGTTAGACAGTTATGGAAAAAAATATTTTGAAAGATTCGCAAATTCTCTTCTGGCTAGAACACTTCATTGCGGACTATTTTTACAGTTTGCAGGGTTTTTTTTTATCTAGCTTTGTTTAACTTACATCCTGCACTTGATGTTATATATGTCTATGACCAAATGTTCATGCAGGATCAGGAGTTTGAGCGTTGAGTTTTGTGAAGGCCCATTCTTACCCAGGCTAGGCTGGGCACTTGCCGCAGATGTCATGGGTGTCATGGGTTCCATGATTTCCTTAGCTTTAGAAAGAGCTTTGGGGGATTTGTGTTTGAGTGAGAAGGCAGACTGATGTGATAACAATTGAGAAAGCTCCTTTTTGAGAGCCTTGAGAGCTGCAGTGTTCAACAGAGAACGAGGGTCCCGTGACAACTCTGTGGTGACACAGAAAGAATCCAATTAGTGGCCACTCCTGCTGTTGATACTAGATCTTTCCTAAAACATTTCCACCATTGCCACCCTAATTGTAATCCCATCCATGGCACTGATAATGGGATCAAGAGTGTGCTTTCAGAATGCCTGTTTAAATTGTAAGTGCTATCTTTGGAGATTTTGAGGATATTAAATTAGAAGGCACTGTTCACAAGAGAGCTGCGTGACACACATGTCACCCAATAGTTGTCCTTCTCATACTAGGATTTCCTAACACCTCCATCGCAGGTAGAGCTGCTGGAAGTGTGCTACAGGTGAAGTAGGGGGATTGTATGTATGCAATGAATGTTCTGTTGAGTTGTGGCTGTCCTTGCACTGCAGTTACCTGTGGACCTTTTCCCTGGGCATGTGTGGAAAGCAGCAGTAGAAGGGAGCGGGAGGTCATACAGTCCCCTTTGCTGTGCCCTAGTAGTGGCAGCAAGTCAGCTTGCTGCTCCCTTTAACAAGTCTTAAATCATCACTCTGCCTTCCCAGTTGGATCAGCAACATAAGATTCCCTCCTGCTCCCCTTGGTTGTTTTTTTTTTTTGGTCTTTCACTATTCTTGCTTCAACACTAATTCACCATTTCCATATGATCAGAGTGCAGTAACTCTACTGTTCTTACCAAGCAGGGCAAGTTCAATGCTATCATGTGCTTGGAGAGGATGCCGTAAGGTGGAAAGACTCAGGGCTCTACACAGTGCCACCTCAGAATGCAGCACAGTAATATATGGATTGCCAAACCAGACACTTTTTAGCTGAATTATTTTAGCATGTTTCAGTTATGTCAGCAGACTGCTTTTAAGAGCCCCAGCAAGATCTTTGTTTAGCATTGCTTGTCCATGCACAAGTTACTTTTAACTGGTTAGGGTAACTCTTTTTTAATTTTTGGTTTCTTAAGACTTATTTTCTGAGAAAACTAATGCTTGTTCCGTTTTATGGTTTATCCACACAGCAGATTTGGTATCTGAATTTCCCAGAACTTTAGTTTCCATTTTTAGAATCTGCTTAAAAGTTTGGTAAGCCTTTGTTACTGTGTGTGTTCTATTAATCCTGTAGCTCTGAGCCTTCCCAGCCTTAAGCATCACCGGTGATTTGGTTACAGTGAAACATTTTTTGTAATAGTTGACCTTTATGCCCAAGATTTTATCATGATTTTCTTAATTTTTTTACTTCTTTTGTAGCAAAAATTAATTTACAGTTAAATATAACCCTACATTGTAATATTTATAGTTCTCCACAGAATTGATTATATTGATGGAACAAAGAAAAAATTACTCCTTTTCACCAATTCATCAAGTACTGGAAGATTTCTAGATATGGTACTGTGCTGTGGAAATCCAGTCTGTTTGTAGATCAGTGCTAGATTATCCATAGAATATTTCATGGAATTTCTAAATAGAAGCAAAAGACTAGAAAGTCAATGATGTTACATTCTGAAAAAACCTCTCCTGGTGCTGTCTGAATGTAATTATGGCACTGCATGTTGCCATTTCTCTATGATGTGACTCTAGCCCATCTTAGCAAGAAGAGGAGCTGCTCGACAGCAGCTGTATTTTTGTGGTGCTTCACAGGAGGTGAACTCTGTTTGGAAAACCCACAGAGAAGATGGGGAAGCTTTTGGCAGTGTTGTTCTGGAGAATAAATGTAGCGGGGAGCTGAACATAGGGGATTGTTTTTCTCAAAAGCATCCATTAAAACAGAATAGTGGTCTGTTCCAGTATTGTAATTGCAATGTGCCAAGATGCTTGTTATTCTAGCATGTGCACTGTTTTGTCTGTTTTCACTTAAAAACAGAAAAACGGGTTGCCAAGCCCATAAACGTCTGCAAAACTGCCAACTCTCCTGACTTTTATCAGTAGTCTCAAGATATTTAGCCTCCTTTTTAAAACTTGAAGTGGTAGAGTCAAGATACAACTTGAGAAGTTCAGATCTCTGCTTTCTGGTTTTTTAAACCTAATCTTCCTTGTTGCTGAGGCAGCTGGCTTGCATGCAGCTCCAGAAACATGAAGGAAACTAAGAGAAATCCCAAATCTTCCTATGTAAATTCATGCAGGCTGTGTGAACGTGAGGGGTTTGTGCATGTCATGCCTGGCAATTAAAAAAGAAACAACTTTTTTTCCTGAGATTTACACATAATCAGTTCCCCCTGAAATTTCTGATTGGTTGTCTGATAATTCTCATTTGGTTGAAGAGGTTTTATTACAACAGAGGATGTGGTTTCTTGACTCCTCTCAGGCAGTGGAATAGCTTGCTGCCCTGGAGAAACCCATCCTTGATCCTCCCCCATCCTCTGCCTCCAGCAGAGTGCTCCTATCTCCTCCCTTGTGCCAGGTTTGGCTTTTGGCTCACCTCCTCCTTGCATGATGAATGAGCTCACCAGAGCAGTGGAAAGCTGTGTTGGCTGCCTGCCTACTGAGTTGGTTCATCTCAGCAAATGGACAGAAGGTCCACATGGTGCAAGGAAAGTGATTGGAGCTGGTGGCTTGGGGTGAGGGGGAGAAAACATGGCAAACCTGTGAGCTGTAAGATACTCAACTACCTGGTGACACCTCACCCGATGAACTGGGGCACTGTGTGTCTACAGGAGAAGGCATGATAACAGATGTGTGACTGTGCCAGTGTCACCAGGAGCAGAAGGCTAAATGGGCACTTTGAACAAAAGCCTATCTGTTTTCATTCAGAGGATTACTGCAGTGTCACTCAGAATATGGGAAGTCCTCACTTACTGTTTCTGACTTTCTAAATCAACAAATAGGCTTTGGAGAAAAGATGATAAGCAATGTGGGGACAAAAGAGAACAGAACCAGAAGTGCCTGCTGAGCTGATGCTTTACAAAGGTGGATGAGGTTCTGAAGGTGGGATCCAGCCTGCATACCCATGACACTCAAGGTTCCCCTTGGGTCTTAAATACTTACATAGCAGCTGCCTAAAGGCATGTCCTTTCTCTGATTAATGAAGAGAGTCCCCCTGAAGACCTCCAGGCACTGCAGTTAGGCAAGTAGGATTTCCTCTAGGAAATGTTCAAAAGCACCTACCTCTTTCCATATGTAGGGATGGAGCTTACCTACGTGCTTTGCCAGGATTGCTAAGGAGCTTAAGCTGGAAGAACTTGATCTCTTCAGTTTCTTGGTTGGACCACAGATGAGCAATGCCATGGATAAACACGGTCTGTATTTGAACAGCTGTGATGTAATTCCTGCACAGCTCTTTAAGGTATCTTCTATACTCTCCACAGAAGAACACATGAAGCAGTCTTTCATTTAAACAGCAGGAGATATAATTCACCTAAAGAGACTAAGATGCTTGGATTTAAATGTAATTGTGGTATTGACTGTAGAAATGGAACTCTGTACTCCTCCAGTGTCACCTATTTTACTGCTGGGTTATGCTGACCAAAAACAAAAAAAAAGCTTAGCCTCTTCTTTGTAAATTATATAATTTATGGGAAAATGGTTTTAAAATCACATAGTGTTACTTACAGAGTATCAAAGGCCTGTGAGGCAGATAAAGCTTAGGAGGATCAGAGATGTTGTTGGTGCCTACAAGCAGTAAAGGTGTAGTGACGAATAATGGATAATCTTAGAGGAGTATGATGCTGGACAAAGAATGGAAGAAAGACAGAAATGTAAAATATTCAGGACCCATGCTTCTGGATTTACCTATGCTAAATCTTTTGCCGATCATCTCCCACTGACTTGGCTGCCTAAGCGCATACCAGTCACAAATTAGATAACAGTAATGCAATAATAAACTGAACATCTTCCAGATAATCAGCACAAGTTACCTTTTAACTATCACGTTTTTCCAAGAACTTAAAAAATGCTAATAATAGTAGATTTCAGAATAATATTTAGGTCCTAGTAACTTTGTGACTATAAACACGTATGCATTAAGCCAATCTTTGTAGAAACATTTAGCAAAGTTTCCCTTGGTGTTATTCCCCACTATTTTATTTTAGCTATAATTCCTGAATTGTTGAATGTGTCTTTAGTAAAGCATGTGTGCATTTACCATGTTGTTAGCTATTTTACATCTATAGCCAGTTTATGACCTGAGACTGTAACACTACCTGCTTGGCCACCAGGACGTGGTAGGATTTAGGTAGACCATTATCATAGTTAGACCAATAAAAATGTTCTGAAATTGACACAAGTTTATCTGTCAGGCATTCCAGTACTTTCTTTTATCTCTGTATCAGTAGAGAGTTGGCATTTCTCATCTCACTGTAAACTTCAGTCCATTGCTAGTATAAAGACTCATGGAGAAAGGCTTCCTGTGCTCTACCGCTCTGCAACTCAAGTCCTAAGTGCAAAAGGCCACTGAGTTTGTTTTTTGATTTCCTTCTGCTTGGTGTGGAGAATTCCTCTAAGGCAGAGATCCTCTGAAGTGAGAAAGGGTAAAATGAAGAGACTTTGAGATATGTGTAGTCAGGGATCACCATGACATAATGAAGATGTCTACCAAATCCTGTGAATCCTTTAGACTGGATAATAGTTGCCAGGATGGTCTGCAAGAGTCAGGCAAAAGAAGAACAGGGCTAAGTAGAACTGATGTCTGTGCTGTCTTGGACAAGTGACATTAAGCAATCATACCTTGACATTGTCCATTTTGAGGAACCCTGTCTACCTTGTATTCACTGGAGAATTCAGTACTCTTTCTGGCAGCTGTATTGTATTTGTAGTGTCAAGGTATCGTGTATTTTGTGTATTCCTCCTTTTTTGTGATGTGGAAGAATCCTTGGTTGTTGTATTATATTGTCCAATATCTATAGTTGTGCTCTAATGGACATGAGGAGGTGATAGTGTCAAAGCAGAGCTGATCTATTTTCCAAGAAGTTTGGAAATGACATACCTGTAGACGTCAATTTCCATCTTACCTTTTTGTAGTGCTGGAAGAAATTTTTTTTCCTTAGAAGCCTCATTTAAAACAAAAATTTTCCACTTTGGTAATGCCACACATGCCTTGAAAACCATTCAGTTTAGAGTACATGTACATGGAAGCACACAGGTCGGATGATTACCTTGTGCAGGACCAATTATATAATTTGCAAAGACTGAAGTCATTATTTCTTTTTTGCTTTTTCTTATATGTCCTTCATAATTTTTTCCCACTTTGTATACAGTACACAGACTGTTTTCCATTTGCACTTTTGTCTTTTGATAAAAAGGTATTTTAAGATCTTGCCTTCAATGCTGTCAGAAAACTGCTTTAAATGAAAGTGTGGAGTGACGTGAAATAGTTTTAATGAAGGCTAAAAGAATGTGAACTTAATCTGTTTCATAGGAAGTTTTTTTGTTCTGTTTTATCCTGTGCCCTGCTTAAACACATTGGCCTTTTTTGACCTCTTCCTTGATGAAGGTTGAGTGGGAAATAGCTTGGCTGCAGCCTTTCCAGGTTAACCAGAAAGACTTTCCACAACTCACATGTACTTTCCCTGCTATGGATGTTCATGTGTCCCAAATCAAAATTGTTGTATTTTCAGAGAGAAATTAATAGGTTGTGGCAGTGATAGTTAAGTGTCAAGCCTTCCTCTCTCATGTCTCTAGCTCTATTTTGCCAGTCCTCTTGCTAGAGATTAACAAATCTCAGGGAAAAATCTCAGTTCGGTTAATGGCCTCCTTCCAAGCGTCATCTTTATTGGCATTAAAAACAAATGCGAAGAATTGCTGCATTTGCAGTTTATTGAGTGCACTGCTTCTGCAAAAACCTAGAAGTATTGCCGTATTTTCCATCTTTGTCTGGGCCTTTTGTACCTGCTGTAACATGCACAGAGGGAAGCAGAATGCTCTTGGCTATTGAAAGGTCTTGTTCCTGGTCCTTGTTGTGCTTGCTCCAAAATACTTCATCCATTTCCCTGTAAAAAAGTTACAGAGACAGCAGGAACTATGTCCTCAGGACACTTCTGCTCTTAATGGAAAGGCTGTCATGTTCTTCAGTTACCACACTCTTGAGAAGAGAAGAGCGAGGTCTGAACCTGTTTCTTGCTCTCAGTCCCAGTAGTAACCATTGCACAGTTTTGCAGCGTGGGATGTCTCCAATTGCTACGCCACATCAAATTATGCTTCGTGTAGCTTTGTTATGAGACACACAACAATGTGCAGTGACAGTGTGAGAGCTGATTGTAGTGCAGGGAAAGTCCAGCTCATCTGCAGGAGGAACAACCCCAGGTTGTACTCACTGCAGGGCAAATACTCCATCCATAAAATATCTTGATAGCCCTCCACTGAACTTGTTCCACTTTATCATTTCTGGTTTTGTACTGTAGGCCCCAAAATTGAGCACAATACTGGAGATGCCATCTAATAAGCTCTGAGCAATGGGACTTACCATCTCTTCTTACTGAATTCCATTAGGTTCCTGATGGCTCATTGCTCCAGCCCACTTAAGTTCTTCTGACTAGCAGCCCCATCTTGAGGAAATCCACTGCTACCCCCAATCTAGCATGTCATTGTCAAACTTAATGATAGTTGTTTATCTTGATTAAAACACTTGCCCTCAAGTTGTTTTTATTATTTTACTTTAAATTAAATTCTATTCTTGATTTTCATCCTGAGTTCTCAGTGTCTGTGAGAAAACTGGATATTTATAAAAATCAGTATATTAAAGCAGTCCACCATTCCAGCTTGCAGTTTGTGATGTGTGCTCTTGTTCTTAACTCACCTTTAAATAGCTCTTCCAGTCAAAGGTTGCTGATGGAAAATATTTCTCCAAAATACATTCACATGTGATGCTCCTCTTCCTCTTTTTGGCCAGATCTGTCACATTGGACATCTTTAAGAAGATCTCTTTCAAAGTGTCTTTCAAATTCAGTCGTTTGCTCTGGAGTCCATTGTTGAAGACTACTTAGAACATACAAGCTAAAATTGTACATAATTTTTATTTTGAATTTAGGCTTTATTTTCAGTTACAGATTACATAAGTTTGGGAGGACTTTAAATGAACTTTTTGAGGCATGAAATTGATCAAACAACTGCACCCCATGGTCTGGAGCCCTTATCATAAGTGATAATATTGATATAATTTCTTCTGAGTACCTTGGTGCTCTTCGGCTGCCTTCTGTCATCTTCATGTTACTTGAAGTTATTCACATGACTTTTCCATTCTCAGTAGTGATCGTTGTTATATGTCTCTGTAACTTTAGAACTGGTAATTAAAAGAATCTGATTTTAGTCCAGCATGGCTATCCTATGGATACATGTATTGTCCTTATGAAGTTATTTTAAAATTCTGTTGGTTGCCAGATAAAGAGTTAGCCAACAAAGCTGAAATTTATGAACTTAAAACATACAAAGTCCAACATTCAATTCATTCAATGCCAGTCATTTGATTAGGAACATGTAACTTCATTAATCTCTGGTAGTATTCTAGGAAACACAATTTCAATTTCTCCTGTCATAGGCTTGAGGCAAAATATCTGAAACCCATTCTTATTAAGAAGATTGTTTGTCGTGTGAAAGAAGATCTATGTTGACTCATCCATTATGACCACATGGACCAGTCATCCTGTTCTTGAATATTTAGAGTGGAATACATGAAGGTCCGTCCACATCTGAACTATCTTTGTCAGAGTTTCACAGTGTGAAAAAATAAAGAAAAAGGAACTTCTATGGGTTGTATAGGGTTGCAGTAAAGCGGAGTACTTATTTCTGATACTTTTTTATGAGGTTTAGCATTGAAAAGACTCAAAATAACCTAAACTTCAGTAACATTTACTGTTTAAAACCTGGTTACTGCCCTATTTTTGACCTTTTCACTGAATTGAATTGCTAGTAAGCATAATCTGATTCAGTTTTTATCTGCCCTTCTTCACTATCCATCATTTTGTAACATGATGTAGTTAACCCATAAGGAATAGCAGTCATCATCACAAATTTGTAAATGTCTTTAAAACTCACAGCTTGTCTACAATGGCATTTATTGGCTTAGTCTGTGCAAACCTGCTTGGACAGATGTGTTGAAACTGGCTCAGCATTCCTGAAATAAATGTGACACTGGACCCACACAAGCTTTGCAGCTGAGTGGTAAAGTTACTCCTGTCAAAGAGGTGTGTGACCACTCTCATCTAGAAGATGCTTCTAGTTTCTTTCATAGTGTTCTGTCCACTGCAAGAGCTTTGACCATACAATGGTCCTATAACCTCATGAAGAGAATGAGTTGTCTGTTCCTGATCAGGATAATTTTGACACTCAAGCTCTGACAAAGCAAAGGTTTCCTTCTCACTAGCTAGTTAGGTCTACTCTTCGCGAGCAAGATGATGAGTCTGAAATACAGTCCTCCTCACTTCCAGCTTGGAGCCTCAACTTGAATCTTTATTCTGCACTGATCCATGAATTCTGGTGCCTCAGGAAGATTTCAGAATCACTCCTTCCAGCTCCATTGCTCTATTAATTTCATGGAAATTAGAGGTCCCGTTGCAAATAAAGGTGGATGTGCTCCATGGCATCTCCTCAGCTACTCTGCATATTGAAGTAGCCGTTTTTAAAT
>JAOXXN010000395.1:119007050-119026212 GCA_026770055.1 Myrmophylax atrothorax
CCGTTTTTAAATGGTAGTTTATGTGCCAGGCTGTGAACAAGAAGCACTGGAGAGCTCTTCCATCAGGACAGACCTCCTATTCTGCTGTCTATGTTAGAGGGTTAGTAACCTTGTCCAGAGATAAGGATATATAAAATGGAAGAGCTAATTTATTATTTATTAAGGATATGGATTTTCAAAATCCGGCCTTGAATTTTACTGGTGAATTGATGCTGTCCTATCCTGTGTACCATGATATTAAGGGAAGGATGCTAGTACCAATTTTCCAACTTTAGACTTCAGAAAAAGTTAACAATGTACAATAGAAAAGCTGAATGAAAGAGGTTAGACTTGAGCTTTTAAGGTCAAAAATAGCTTTTACAGCTAAGAGCTTTCAGAGTTCTTCATATTGCTGGAGAAACTCAAAAGATATGTAGATCTTAAGAAAGCCTCTTCCTTGGAAGAAGAAAGTTAATGTTGCTGAAGCTTGCATCTAATCTAATTTAGACATGAAAAAAATGGTCTTAGTAAGAACTAGTTCCACCATTATGTTTTAATGAGGGAAGTGAATGTTTTTTTCTGTGTGTGTATGGGAGGCACAACATCAAAATTATCTGTATTCTTAGTATCTGTATCCCTAGTGTTAGAATATTTAGTGTAATTTTCACCTTTTTTGACATACTTTACTTCAGGAATTTTCATTTTTAAGTTCATTATAAGAGCAACAAAATATATCCAAATTACATGAATAGGAGAGAGGCAGTGCAAATTATAGCTCCCAGCCAATCCATGGGTTCTTTTGCATCCATCTTTAGTTCAGCTCTGCCAATATAGCAATATTAAGATTTCAACAAATGATGTTTTTCCTGAGAAACAAAATTTCCTAGCACTCAGTATTATGTAATGTTCTGAGAATGCAAAATATCTGGTTAGACTGATAAGTCACCTCTTTGACTTTTAAAAATATGCTCATGCTGATTACTGAAGCAGTGTTGCTTAAGGATAATGGTGTAATAGATACAAATTAATCACATAATTCCTTAAACCTCAGTAAATATATTGCAAATGTTCAGTGTCTATTGTGGCAACATAAAGCAGAAGTCTAAATTAGTCTTAACAAAACAAATCATTGGAGAGTTTTAAAGTCTGTTTCAAATTTCAGAAAAAAACCCTCATAGATTTGCCTTTTTTTCTTCCACATCTTGAATCAGACATGAACAAATGTGTTTGTGTGTGTGTGTTTTCCCCAAAGCACTGAGAAGAATGTTGTAT
This sequence comes from Myrmophylax atrothorax, assembly GCA_026770055.1. NCBI lineage: Eukaryota > Metazoa > Chordata > Aves > Passeriformes > Thamnophilidae > Myrmophylax > Myrmophylax atrothorax. The sequence continues at coordinate 119,008,302 of JAOXXN010000395.1, forward strand.
GAGAATTATCTTTTCCATTCACAGTCCTGCTGCTTTTTGGTCACATTTCAATCCACTTAAAAAAAAAGAAGGTAGGGGGAATTGAAAGCACAACAGAACTGCTTAAATTATTTCAAACTTCAATGGTGCTGCAGCCCTTAACAGAAGGCAGAGCTCAGTTGTGTCTCTGGAATGGTTCCACATTTCTCAAAAAAAAACAATAGCTAATAAAAATTTTAGAAAGCATGGACATTAATAAGCTAACATAAAAGATGTATTACTTATAATTATTTTTCTTTCTGTCTTTTTCTGGTAAAATTGTGCTTTCTCCAAATCAGAAAGACAAATTTCCAGCACAAGTAGGATTCCTTCCCTCCTTCCTTGCCTTCATGTTTTACTTTCCTAAATTGCTCCTTAAATATTTAAATGAAGGTCATCTTGCTTTTTGACTCATTGATTGTAGTGGCCTTGTTCTTTATGTTCAGAAGGCAATAAGGAGTGTCAGGTTTCAAATCACACTGATTTTGTTATTTTAAGTGCTGAAATTTAGGAAAAGTCTACTTTATTAAAATCTCGAGTTATTTTTCTGTCTGAAGCAACCGTCAGTAGTTTGTGTTTCTTGCTAAACAAAAGGCTGTATTTGGCTGCTGAAAAATCTGCCAGAAGAATAAGGCAGGAGAAGATGCTGATATTTTATCAACTAAGAAAACACACACATGACTGGGGACTCATTAACTCTGATCAAGTCATATCTAAAAAATGTCCTGCTCCACCTCCCCCTTCATGTATTTTGAGTATCAGTTAACATTATAAGTCTATTGTGTGGCTTCCAAATACCTAAGCTGTGATAGACATCCTTTTGAATGCAAATTATTAGTATTCTTCTCCTGATTGTGTACCAGAAACTTGGGAATACCTTACATCCTGAGAAATTATTACATTATTATTAAACTATTGTACAGAAGCTGCTTTTGAAGGAAAAATACCTGTCAGGTTCCATCTGTTTCAAGGAGATTTTACTGCCTCTGTGGTGTTTCCAAGATGAGACACATTTGCTTCCATTTTCCTCAGTGGCTGATGCCACTGGAAATAAAGATTATGGGAATATCCGCCCAGACTCTCTTTCTGTTCAATATTAATATACTTGCGAAATAAAATTTATCATAGAATGGTTTGGGTTGGAAAGAACCTTAAAGCACTGAGAAGAAGACTTGAATCCTCTAGGCAATGCTTTTCCAAAATGTAGCAAAGTAGATTCCTGTGTTAGGCTAACACATTTTTCCAAATGAACGATAAACTACTACAATAATTTTTAGTTGTATCCACCAAAACCATGATGAAAAATTAAATTAGCAGAGTCTGTTTTCTCAGGAAAAAGAACATGTATATAGTTCAATTTAATTTAAGGGGTTTGCTAATGACTGTTAAAAGCAGTTTTGCTCTTCAAAATGGTGACAGCAAGAAGTTTTCTTCTGCGTCTTCTCATGGAGAAATGGGGGGGTCAGGGATCATTTTAGAATTGATACTGAATTGCCCCTTGCATGTCCAGTGTATTAATAGCAAGTAATCTTTAGCAGTAAATGATTGAAGCCCTTTATAAATTAGTCTACTGAAAAAATCCTACCGAGTTATGAAATTCTAGAAGTGTATGAGATTACTTATAACTGTTGCTGTTTTGCATATAGAAATAGATGTATTGATCTGCATAGGCTGCTCAATTGCTTTTTTTAAACAGTTAATGTTTCCATTGTTACGGCATTACTGCTGAATGAGTGGTGAAGTCAGTAAGGTTCACAAGTTGCTCATGTTTGGTGCCCTTTTACTACTCTGTGTTCTGAATGTATTATGAGCAAGGCTAGATGGCATGAGAGCAGTGTCAGACAGTGGGAGAGCGCTGTGAACACTGGAGGTCCCTTATATGTCAATAATGGAACTGCAGTTCTGGGAAATACCAGGATTATATCCTTATCTAGAAATACTTTACACAGTGCCTACTGAGGGCAATGAGAAAGATGAAGCCAGAGGAGAGTTGAATGCTTGCATAAATTGTAGTTGCTCAGACTGCTCTGCGGTCATTCTTATAGATGGTCCAGCAAAAAAATTATTGGATAACTGGAATTGGATTCTCCTGTCCGTTTATTGGAAAACATGAAGTCAGCCACCCAAATGTTTTCTGGGTCGTTCTGTTTTCAGTGAGTTGCAACTGCAATCATCTACACTTCTAAGTTGTGGATAAAATATTTAAACCCTGGAAATGCAAAAGCACTTCATGCATGCAGAAATCACTTGAGTTCTCCACTGGAATAAAGATGCTCCTGAGTGAAATTGGAAGCTGCTACATTAAGGACAGTCTTTATACGTCATTTGTCTGAGGAACTAAGGAACATGTCTCTGGCTGTCTGTAGAAAGATGTGGGTCTAGTATTTTCCTGTTTTCTGAAAGACCTCCCTTCTGGCATGAAACTGAGCACATAAATTTAAGTCTGTCTGAGATAAAGTGAATGACACACAACAATCCTAGCAGTCCCTCAGGTCTTCCTTGAGGGCTTTGTGACAATGTTTCTTTTGTGAAGTAAGATCATTGGAACCCCAGGAGATGGTAGCAGCCATGTATTGCCACTTCTGGAATGATCTGGAAAGCGTTTATCAACAAGATGTCCCAGGTATGAAAAACGTCCTGCACATAGTAACCCCTCCTATATTTTATTGGTTACCATTGTTACACAGAGAAGATTTCTTGGTGTCACACATACACCGACACTTGCTCAAATTCCCGAGCAATATGCCATCCAACAGTATCTAAGCTACTGCTGTTCAAAGGCAGAAACAATAAATACTAGTCTTAACATTACAGCATGCTGTAGTCCTTTCTCATCCTGGGATGCTGTGAAGTCTCCATCTGTAAAACAGGGTGGAAATGTGTTGTGGCAAGGTTCCTGACTAAGTCTGTATTCAGAATTTTGGTAGTAAATTGTGTACAGAAACCTGAAGAAAAATTAAAATTCTCCTGCAATTTCTTTAAAGATAGCAGCATTTAAAGAAAGGAACGGTTTCTTTTTCCATAGAATAAAATTATGGCATAACATCCTCTCTAAAGTTAAGTCATAACAAACCATTTTGTGCACCTACTGGAAAGTATTTCATATGCTCATGAATTTTGCAAACAGGAATCTGGAAACTTTGACAATGGTAGCTACCACCTCCCATGTGTATTTTTCTGCTCTGCATGGACTTATTCAGTGCCTGCTAAGGTAAATTGAAAGATTTCTGTTAATTCCAGTGCTGTTGGACTCTTCTTCGGTATATAATTCAAGGGCTTATTTCATCATCACTCTTCTTCATCAACTGATATTCTTACTCTTTTGTGTGTGTAGGTAAAGAGATTCATAATGTCAGTGTTTCATTCCAGCTGCTGCAATTAGGTGATTCTTGATTTTGTCTTATCACATGTACTTGAAATTGGCGTCTTCAGTGCAGTAGTGGGTAAGAAAGAAAAATTAAAAAATCATGTATCTCTCGCAGTGAGTGAAGAAAAAAAAGAGCTTTTTTTGTCCACATGCAGTCAACTTGCTTATTGCGAACATGGATGTTGTGAGGGTTGTTTTTAAGCATCTTCCCTCTGTTTAATTCACTGTTCTAACCATTGTTTCTTTGTTAGCTTAGTTTCAGCTTGATAATTTGTTTTCTTTGTTTTCTCTGCTGTTACATACTTGGCCAGTAGAAAACTCTTTCCTTCCAAAAGTTCTTTGCCCAATTCGTTTCCCATAACAACAACAGTAATAGGAAAAAGTGCTCCTTTTAGTAGCAATTCAATTCATCTTTTGGTTCTTATATGCAGTCACCCTTTCAGGGGGATTTACACTCACACTACTGAAGCTAAAAATTTGGCCTTGTGCATTACAGCCCACCCCTCCATGTAACTACAACAAGGAACTGTAATAAAACACAGTAAAACTTCATTTAACTTTCAAAACTGAGGGAATAGTGTGGTTCATCATCTTCTGGTGTTTGCATAGCTATCCTTCCTTCACATCCTCTTGTACTGTGTCTGATGGCTAATCTTTCATTGCATCATGTGCTTAAGACTTGGTCTATCTAATACAGTAAGTGGGTCACCTATGATTTTGTGGCCTTTCATTATATCACAGATTATGCTGTGGGGAAAAAAGTTGTTCTAACACTACTGTTCATTCATCCAACTCCTGTGGGAAGTGGCCTGGTGCACTCACCCATCCCTAGTGCTGGTCACCCAAGAGTTATTGCACTCAGAAGGTCAGCAGAGCATTGCTGGTTCCTATGATGTGGGCAAAGGAGAGCTTACATCGCCATTGGGACAAATAAGTTGTGTTGAGGGTGATTGACTATGAAAGTGCTCTTTTTTAATTCCTAACCTCTTGGCCTAAGCAATATACATGCCCATGAGTGCTGAGGGTATCCAGAGAGAAAGGCAAGTCTTCATTAGTTGTCCATATATTTATATGACATTAATGGTGAGCAAAAAGATTAAATAGTAGCTAGAGACAATGTCAAAGACTTCAATCTGATTATGCTAGCTATTACTACCCTGCTAAAAAAAATTGGAAACCAACCAACAAAAAAGAAACATTATTAAAAGCTGGACAGACTAATCTTTCAACTAAAGAGAGCCAAAACCACACACTAGGTAATACAATAGTAACATTAATATTTACTTGTCCAAATATTTCATACCTATGTATTTTTGAACATTAAAAAGTGTTCAGTCTAGAGTCTGGGCTTAAATTTTCAAGGTGAAATAACAAAAGACCTGTTGGTTTTCACAGCCACTACTAACTTGAAAACCTAACACAACATTTGTTTGTATTTTGATTTATTAGGAACAAGGCTTAACTGAACTTACTGGCCGAAATCTAAACGAGTCTTAGTGGATTTCTGTTTTGCACCTGAAGAAGCAGCTTTAGAGAACTGCCACCCTCTGTAGATAAGGAATACTATCAGTATAACCTTCTCAAGAAAACATTGAATAGGAAAGAGAATTGTTGATAGATGGAAAAAATTGCAGTACCAACGTATTTTGCTGTAACCATTCCCTGCTGAAATTTGAGGCAAGAGTCCCAGTGACGCCTATGGGGTAGCTCAAAAAACATTCCTCCATGCAGTGTTTTTCTTTTTGTGCTGGGATTTATTCTTAGAAATCATGTATAGATAAAATGATTTGTTTGGGGGTTTTTCTTTCAAAATATTACTAGATTTATTGCTTAGAAATTGTTATAATTTTCTGTTGGTTTATTTATTACAGAAAAAAAAGACTGAACTGAGGAAGAGTGGAAAAATAATGATAATATTTCTTTCCTGTGTAAGAAAAAGGTAAGATTTAGAGGACCATGATACTGCAAGTACTTATTTATTGCATAATAATAGCAGTGAGGTAATTTTTTAAGATCCCAAATGCTGGCAGCTTTTGATTTAAACTTACTCAGACCTTCACAGTCTTGGCTGCCTAAAAACTGATGATTTAAAATTCACAATCCTTTCCAATTAACTGAGACAATGAGTCCACTGTTTATGCCACTGTATTAACCTGTTCTTTGTTAGAGACGAGAGGATTACATTTAATTTTGCAGAAGCATTTTGGGTATTGGGGTTGTATGTATTTCAGGTTCCTTGATTTATACTACCTTGAGTTTGGGTTTGTTGAAGGGAGGATTCTTTTTTTTTTTTCTTGTACTCTATTCCCTGGAAGCTCTAAATGCCTCAAATTTTCCTGGGATTTCTTTTTTTTTTTTCTTCAGTCCCAGGTGCCCAGCTGTGAATGAAATAATACTCCCCATATGTGTTCATTGTTCTCATTGCTGGTGTCTCTGCAAGTCACCAGAATTTTCCTAATAAGGTTGGGTTTGACCTTTCAGAAGTTCTCAAATGAAGAATCTAACTGCACTTATTAGCCTCGAAAGAGATAGACTTCCCTGCCACTGCCCTCATAAACATCTGTAAGAAACAGTAAAGCATGATTGTTCCAAAACCAAAGCCAGGCCTCAGAGCTGTTGGGGAGTACACAAGCATGAGGCAGCCAGGGTCTGGCTGTGCCTTCCCAGAAGGGTGGTGCACCAGATGGAGAGAGATCCTGAGGAACAGGAGCAGAGAGACTGGAGGACATAGAGACTTCACAACAGGGCATACAGAAGTCTAGAGAGTGGCCCTTTTGATTGCCAGGCTGACTTAGGCACGAAAACACTGTGCCCCCATGTTCCAGGCAGGGCATCATGTTGCATGTGCTGACTGCTGGGGTGGTGACCCCTGGTTCTCCTTGTTTATTGTGACCGCACTGGAAGCAATGTGACAACATGGAGAGCCAGGTGATAAAGCTGACCCATCTGAAACCTAACCTTGGTTGCTGGCTTGCTGTTAGGGTTTTGGCTGGCACGGTTAGGACTTGGATAGATCTTTCACCTGGCTCTCCTGCACCTCAGGAGTGTGTGTGGACACGTTGGAGAGACTCACTGGCAGGACAGTGGGGGAGGGTGGTGTCTCTTCTGGCAGAAGCCTGTGGCTGGTCGAAGCTGAAACTGTAGCTCATTACAGCAAAGTATTTCCTGTGTTCCTCAAAATAAATGAAGCAAAGCTCTTTTTTTTTGCAGTGAAACTTTGTCCTGACTACAGTCATCTATCAGTTCTTGACTCTTAATAGTAGCTCAGGTCAGAAGAGGAGAAAGTAGGTGCAAACCAGTTGTTTCTCATCACAAGATGAGCAAGCGATTTAGAGTAATGTAGTAGATACTGGTAGCTACCTTTTAGTTGCCTAAAGACAAAATGGACTAGTTTGTGCTAATTTATATATGATTTCAGTGTTACCTCATTTTAATAAAGAACAAATAAGTAAATGAACAATTATGGAAGCCAAGGCAAGTATCTCCAAAACTGTAATTTCTATTCAAATTACAAATATTCTTAGAAAATGTCCCAACTAGTTATAGAACTTAATCATGGACTTCTAGGTGTCTGAACCGTCCATTACAATCTGGGTCTGGAGATGTAAACATTTTGTTAGTTAGACAGTAAAACTACACTGAACTTGAAGATCTACAGTTGTGTTAAACTTGATAGAGCTTTCCCACAGGGAGTGCAAAAGGAAAGCATTTTCATTTGATTTTGATAGCTAAATAAAATACAGCTTATCCTTTCTGTACAGTGATTTTACAATAATAGAAATTGACTTTTTATTTTTTTCTCATGTAGAATAACATCTGCCATAAGTTATCCTGGCTATATTAAGGCTCTGAAAAAGCAGGTACACATTGGTTGTTACTTTAATAATGAACAAAACACATTGAAGTCAGGATCTTTAAAAATTAATATACGGCCTCTAAAGTTTCAATTATTTTAACTATGGCAATTTGCTAACTTGAAGCAAGGTAATTTATACATGGATAAACTTGGTTCTGCAAAGTGATTCAGCAATGTAAACAGAAATTTAGTTTATTTATTTAGTTTAGTTTTGCAAACAAATTCTAAATCCAGTATGAACAGAGCTTGTGTTAAAACCATGTGATTCCTAGCAGTTGTAAGTATTAATGTGTTCTACCATCTTTTCAGGTTTTGCCTATAATAAATTCACTGAGCAAGACATATAGAGTTCTATCTAATGCTATGAAAATTAACCAAGGCACATTAATTTCAGGAATTCTTCAAAGGTACAAAAATATAGGTCTTATTCAGTAATTAATTAAACCAAATAAGCCATCAGCATGTGCTGCATAGCCTAAGTATTTTGTCAGGTTAATAATTAAGCTGTAGTAAATCTTGTGGAGGTTCTATCCTGCCAAACTTTAAAGGCTCAAGACTAACCCAAGGACCCTTAACATTGTAGTAAGCCAGTAAATGATTACGCAGATAGCTTTTCAATCCAAGGTTTGCTACTATTAACTTTCTGGTTTTTGAGACATCCAGGAATTGTATGTTTTGTGGTTTTTCAATAATATCCTGTGAACAAAATGTATGCCTTTCTTGAGTTTACAGAAAGGAATATTTTATAGGCTTCAGTTATGTTAAGATAAAAGTGTGCTTTTCCTGCAGGAAAAGATATACATTAAGTGAAAAGTAATGGTTTGGAATTTTCCCTTGTTTACGTGAACATGACGATTATGAAAACTTGAACCTAACCCCCCTGTATGCAGCTGGTCATGGTAAAGTAAAAGCATTATGCAGGCTGTCGTATTTGACTCTGCCAAAGCAATTCCAAAATATCTGCAGTAGTTACCTGCCTTCAAGGTCTGGCTGATTTTTAGGTGGAATTAGGAGGCCATAGCAAGTTGTGTGGTGACCTCGTGATGTGGGAGTTATGGCACTAGACTGAGTATCAAATCATACGTCTGAGCTTAACAAATAAAAATATAAAGCCACATGACATAACACAGAGCAGGAAGTTTGAAATGCTCTGAGATTCATTTTTTCCCTTAACTGTATTATTTTCTGTCACCTCATTTACATAAAGTATTTCTGGTTAAACAATTTGCAAATAAATGTGATTTAATAGCAGGTATATGTGTGGCAGAGGTGAATTTGGATTTAAAATTAAGACATTACTAGCAGTGAGAGACAGCTGGTATACATCAAGTTTATTTCACGTGCGTCTTTGTATGGAATTTTGTTGGAACCAGTTATGCTTTGACATGTTAGCTCATAGTTTATTTTAATTACAGAATATTTAAGTTTCCAGATCTTTAGATAATGTTTCATAATGGTTGGAATTAATGTAAGATTATTCAATCTGCTTTATTTTCCCTCCAGATGTGTGGCTGTGTATTGGTACCATATAAAGCATGTATCATTTTCTTTCATTCAGCGTATCAGGATGTCCAGGCTGTCCTATGCCAGTGACCTAGTCATTAAATTAATTTCCATCTTAATGATCTCTCCCAACTGTATCTAAATTTTTATTAGATTTAACTGTATTTTTCCTAGGTTGCTCTTACAGAGGTTGACTAGACTAGGGCCAAGAAAATGCATGCCTTAGATTTCCACAGAAGTGAAAGTTATGAAAAAATATAATTTCAATGGATGATCTTGGTTTTGGTGAAGAGAATGTATAGGATTATTATTTGCCATACCTTCCACATCTATTCAGTTAAATGACAAGTGATCGTTTAGGTCATGTTCCCAGTCTACCAAAGTCAGGAAGCACAAATAATCTTATGAAGGATGTTATATTGGAAGATTTCCTAGCAATTTTTGCAGATCTAGAGATTAATTTTTGGTTTTTTAAAGCTTAGACATTTTTTATCTAACCTGAAACTTCAATGGTTCACTCTTTATTGACTACATCATTTGCTGTTTCAGAGAGATTTTGCCAGAAAAGTTTATAAACATACTTTTTCTCTACAGATTTAGGGCCGTAGTATCTCATACAATGCACCTATAACTGTGAATGTAATTCATATTTGTCAGTATTAGGAATGCCTTCAGAATCTTTATTATGAAATAAAGTGTTATCACTTGCACCATGGATAAAATAGTTGAAAAGTTCCAAGAAAAATGAAAAGGCGGCTTTTTGACCTGAAGCTTAAAAATCTTGTCTCTTATGTATATAATCTATTAATGACATGCTCAGCGCAAAGACTTTCCTGGCACATTATCTGCTGACATACCAAGAGCCAACTTCAGTTAATTAAATTGAATACAACTTAACCCTTGGGGTCAGATATTTTAGAAATGTAGTTTCATTATTGCACACACATGTATTTCAGTCCCAGTTCCAAACATATATATATGGTTCCCAGTTTATTTTGGGGAAGTATAAGAGCTTGAAAAACCCATTTCAGTTCACCTGAAATGTGTATGATCTTGAAACAAGGACTGGAGAGGCTTGAACATTACAGGACTTTAACAGAATGAGTGTGCCTGAGATCAAGATTACTGGGCTGACCAGTGGTGTCTCCAAGCAAGAAACCTGGATGTATGGTCAGATGGGTCTCACAGAATAATTTGCAAAAATTCCAACAGGCAGCAGGTTGTTAGGAGAGGCCGAGAAACTGAGGAACAGAGACAGAGAGCATGTAAACATTTTCTTGAAGTTCAATCCATCTCCCTTCATTTTAGCGTATGTGCACTGAGGGCACAGTCACTGGTCTGTTGGCAGAGGTATTTCTGAATATCCTGCTAGAAGGTGTACAGCAGAATTACAGTCTTTTTGTAGAGTTTCTGTGTTGTGGTGTTTCGTTGTTACTAGCTGTCTACACAGGATGCAGCCAAGTTGTGCTGAATCTGCACTCAGGCAGCCTTTCTCTAGCCAGGATCCTGTCAAGCATCTTCATCTCCTGATCTAGAGGTTTTTTCTTTGTCTCCTGCTATAATGTGACAAGGAGTTACCTACCAAAAATAGGGAAGACCCTTAGGAAAAATTCTCTAACACAGAGGTGCATCTCTGTGTTGCATGCATATACATGTTCAGACAGGAATCCACAGAAAGATTATCTGCTAACAAGCATGCTAAGAAGCTATTTGCTTCTGCATCCCTCCCAAGTGATCTCTGCCATCACTTTAGCTCTCATTAGTATATTGCACTTTTGAAAACAAATGGATTCATTCTCAACTCTTTTTCCTCTCATCTTGTCAAGTTTCTCAGTTTGGAAAAGAGGATTACCTAGAAGGGGATTATTAGCTGAAAGATAAGGGGGGTTCCCCCCTAAATTCATTAGGGTTAGTGATTTTTAACTTCAGTAGTTACAGCTGATAAAATCAGATATTCGAAGAAGACACAACTTGCACCCTTCATTTCCTCTCTATTTTGGGACTTTCTTGTCCACATCACATATCTGATCTGACTTGGTAAACAAGTGCCCTTTACATTTGGTTTTCTTTTCCATCATACTCTCACACATAAATATTTTCTGTTTTTCCATATACAGTGTTGATTAAGATATAAAGGGAGAGGTTTTTTACAGACTGTCAATACAGTAGAAAGTCTGTGATCTTGGAGTTTTCCCTTTACAGGCTGTGAAAATGAAGATTCTGAGATTCACATTTAGTATATCTGTAACCTACAACATGTCACTTAACTTCTTTGCCTTTGTGGCTGCTCATCCCTATAAAATGACTTCACACCAGTACAGCTTCAAAGAGAAAGGATGACGTTTTTCTCCTTCATTTCCTCCTGCTATTTAGTGGGAAGGGGTTCTCAGCTGCTGATTATGTTGCTTCACTGGTTTTCTTGCTGGCATGTTTCTCTGCACCACATGCCTTAATGAGGAACAGGCGGTCAGCAGTTTGATGGGCAGTATGCTGAGAGTACGCTCAGGGAAAGAGTAACAGGCAAGAGCTAAATACATCCAAATAGCTTCTTTTCTAACCTGCACCAAAATGAAGGCAGGAACTTTTGTATGAGAGTAGTCTGAAGATTTCAAGATCAAGCTGTCAAATTGCCCATCTCTGGAAGTATTTATGAACCTTTTCCTACATTTTGGTGGTGTTTTTTTTCCTGTAAGAGCCAAGTCACTTCCTTCCTATCTAGTATCAGTCATATTGCTGTCCCTTACTGGAGAAATGATGCCATGCAAGGTCATCAAAATACAGCATGTGTAGTCTGATAAAAACACTTCTAATATTTCATGTAAGAAATGTTTTTAAGGTGGATTTTGTAAAAGAATTGTGTCATTATTTCCTCTACTCCTTCCAAATATTCCCTTTGAAGTGAACATTTCAGAAGAATTGAGATTTTTTTTTTTAGCCATACACGTCTACTGCCATTAACTTGATCCAGAAGTATCTCACTGGGGTTTTTTTCAAAAATACAAAATACCTTTATTAGGAAGTAAACCTATAGCATTACTGAGATTGTAATTATCATAGAACCGTAATGTGGTTTGGCTTGGAAGGAAAATTAAAGATCATCTGGTTTCAACTCCTTACCATGCTCAGAGACACCTTCTACTACACCAGGTTGCTTAATGCCCCATCCAATCTGCCTTGACTACTTCCAGGGATGAGGCATCCACGGCTTCTTTGGGCAACCTGTTCCAGTGCCTCATCACCCCGACAGTAAAGATTTTCTTCCTAATATCTAAATCTATCCTTTTCAGTTTAAAGCCATTCTCCCTTGTCCTATCACTACATATGCTTGTGAAATGTCCTTCTCCAGCTTTTTATAGGCCCCCCTTAGGTACTGGAAGGCTTCTCTAATGTCTTTTTGGAAACCTTTCTTCTCCAGACTGAACAATCCTAGCTGTACCATGCTGTCTTAATAGGAGAGGTGTTCCAACCCTCTGAGTATCTTAATGGTCATCCTCTGGGTGCGCTCCAACAGTTCCACATCCTTCTCATGCCAAGGGCCCCAGAGCAAGATGAAGTATTCCAGGTGGGGGTATCATGAGAGCAGAGTAAAGGGCAGAATCACCTCCCTCAACCCGCTGACCATGGTTCTTATGATGCATCTCAGCATAAAGTTGGTTTTCTGGGCTGCAAGTGCACATTGTCTGGTCATGTTGAGCTTCTTGTCAACCAACATGCCCAGGTCCTTCTCCTCATGGCTGCTCTGCATCCATTCTCTGCCCAGCCAATATCTGTGCTTGGCCCACATGGCAGGACCTTGCACTTGGTCTTGTTGAGCTTCAGGAGGTTCACACGGGAACTATATCGCATGATATAATCAGAGAATGGAAAAAAAAGAATACTAGAAAGGAAACTCTTTCCTGACTGTAGTAGGATCAGAATTACAAAAGAAAACACTTAAAATAAAATCATACAAACAAGCAGAACTGCCTAATGTGACATCAGTGGTAAGATAAAGTATTATTAAAACTGTAAATACTTTTTGCGTGAGGTATATGGATAAGACTGACATTCCTTCACAGAGGAATTTTTTGGACATCTAGAAAAAAAATTGCATATCTGCAACTGCTTAAATCTGCTTGCAGTGAGAAAAGCATTTGGACATGTGTTTATATAAGTATATGTGCTATTGACATAGCAATGGAGGAGCTTACTGACTTGGGGCCAAGAAATACTAATGGGAAAACTTTCCAGCATTTGTTGTTGCCTTGCAGTTTTACAGATCTGAGACAACATTTCTTTCTCATTGTTTCCTCAAGTTGTAATCATTTTCCCTACCGCCTGCTCAATCTGTTACCAGAAGGAAGAAGAAAATGGCTTATTATCTGTGTCAGTGAAGGTCTGGTAGGTTTTTGTCTTGACATGCAACCAGACTATGTGTGAGTGAAGTGCAGGCTCTCACCTAAAGAAATGTTGAGAGTGAAGATACTACTTCTGGGGAAGAATTCAACGATGTTTCACACTTTATTCTTTACGTGAAAGAAAAATTCATGGTTTTCCAGACAGTTTTGCAGTTCTTAGTGTAGAGGAGTGTGTACAGAGGAGAAAAGAGGTGTACATGAGAGATTCTTTAAGTAAGTCATCATGCTCTTCTCAGCTCCTTTGGTGCTAGGACAGTGAGAAAACTGCTGTACTTGTTAGCTGATTAAGCTGGTATTTAGAGGAATTGAGTCTCACCTCCTCACTCCAGGCAAGACTTTCTAAATGACACAGGGAAAATACTGCTTCACCATCTCACAGGACAGATAGATTTAAGATTATGGAGTGCTTGGATAATGCAGTAATGGGATGCTCATAAATGCCATAGAGAAATCCCAGGCTTCATGGCTCAGCAGCTGTGTACTGTGCAGTGAGCATGTTTATCTCTAGGAACCGATCCTGGAAACTGCAGGCCATGCCAGTTCCCATCAATGATCAGGTCCAGAGCTTCTATGGGATTTTGAAATCCTGTGAGATGTAAATTAAGATGACTAAGGCAATAAAATATAACCACTGATTTACAAAGCAGGTCTTTATAGCCATTAATTCTATATTTATAAATAGTCAGAGACATGACTGAGTGATGATGTTCAACCATGCAACTAATTGAAAACAAATAAAGATATGATGACACAGTAATTGTAACTGAAATGAAAACATTCTTCACGACTGTTTTTTAGATTCTTCTACACACGTTAACTTTTTCTTTTAGATAGGAGTCCTTCCCCACAACTCTTCATAGTTTAAATGATACCAAGTTAAACCATCATGTACACTCTGCGTTCCTGAATATTTAAAACTCTGCATAACTATTGAAATAATCCTGAATAATGTAAGACAACAAAAGGAAACAGTTTTTCTATGGAAACTTGAACTTTGAATTTCAGTTGTGATTTAGATAAATTCACAAATATCCCAACTAGTGGCCATGATGCCATGGAAGTGGTGAATTGTATTTGCACACACTCACGCTTAGGTTACCCTTAAAATTCTATAAGGATTATATTCTGTGATGTTCAGAACATAGTGGATATACTTTACACATCAAAGTACTCAGCTGGATCATTATGAATTTTTCACCTTACTAAAAAATACAGGTATTTTAAGAATATTCTGGGGTGGAGATGGTGATTTTAATTTTTTCCATGATTTTCTTTCTATTCACCACCAAGTGTTGTTGTACCACCTTCAGAACACATTGTCTGAAGCTCAGGTGCATAGTAATTTTCTGTTGATTCTCTGTTGAGACTTTTGTCCCAGTTTGAATATTGTATCACACATATGGCACAGGCTGGGATTAGAATAGAGGTGATACAGTAGTTAAGGTGAAGCACGGTGCTAAAATACAACAGCAACAAAGATCTAACTGTTAACTCAAAGGATATTAACTGGAATAGACAGCACAGGGATACTTAGAGTTATTAGCTGGAAAAAAAATCTTGATAAAAGAGAGCTGAGTGGATCTGTGTCATTCCAGGAACATATCAAAGGTAGAACAGTTCTACTGTTGTACTGACTTCTGAAAAACTTGCAGTGATTTTCATTAGTGTGTATGTCTGTCGTAAGAACAGCATCATGAGTTTCCCGTGTCTTGTGGTTCATGAGGGTTACAGTGATTGTGTCAAAGTTACACAGCTTCTGCAAGGAACTTTACAAGCATAACTTCTAACTTATAAATCACTATTCCTAAAGGTGTATAGGCTACATTAGACATATTCATGTAGTAAAGATTTGCTGGCTACAAAGCTTAGATGCCCTATATAGAGTAACTCGTTAGATTATCACCATTTTAATTCCTAAACGAGACATCTGTCTCTAGAGGACTTCTTTTTGCTGTTGGATTTTTTCCTGAAGTTTCCTATTTGCTAAGCAATTATTGTTGAATAAGAAGGTATCACTTTGCAAGTCAAATTTTCCATGCAGGGCAACTATCTGTGTGCGTTCTTGATCTGACATTGAATAGCAACAAAATACTTCTATAGATCAGAGTTGTAAAATGCAAACCTGAAGTGGGTGCACCTTCTGTCTAAATAATAATGTAAGAGATTTCTGTCTCTTAGGTTTCACTTTTTTTTTTCTTTTTGTAGACATGTCCTTTCTGTAAGTACAAATAAAAAAAATTTCGAGTAGCACTGTTACTTCACTATATGAAGAAAATGAGAGATCATTTCACCCATCACTGAAATGCAGCCATTTCAGTGATGTGTGATTTTATGGACACTAGCAAACTAAACAAGGATTTTATGAGAAGTAGAATAATATGTGCTGTTAAAACTGCAGAGGAAAGGTAAGCAGGATAGATTGCAGCTACTTAATTAAAATATTTTGTATATGTCTCACAGATGCTTTTATTTTAAATAATGGGTATTTTCTTTAGCTGTGTGAACTCAAAAACTGTTTTGATATAGGACGATGTTCGACCTGCTTCAAGCTATAAAAGAAGATTCGTCATTCTCCTAAGTCCACAAGCACTAGATTAATGTTAGTGTCAAACTGATTCTCTGTTAAGCTCATTTAATGTACCTCTGGGCTATAAGATGTTACTGTGCCAGCAGCAAAGGTCACATGTTTTCAGGTATTGACAGTGCAAGTAATGACAAGTTGTTTCTGTGTTTGAGTAGATCACGGTCTTTTTAGCTCCATTCAATGAATTTGACCAACTGTAGCCCCTGCCCAAGAGGGCCCTGTGCGTTTGAGCATACAGCTGGGGGAATTATTAAACCTCCAGTTCTGAAATCTATAGCTTCATTTAGTTCAGACCTCCCAAGGGAATTTTTATGCCCTTAGCTAAATAGGAAACAATTTTGAAGCTGACTTTATCTAGGTAGAAAATTTCTTCTTGATCATAAAACGAAATAGAAAGAATAATTTCTATATTTAGTCCATTTTAAGCACAATTTTTGTTTAAATATATTTGGGTACAGTAGGTAAAACCAGCCTTACAATTGCAGTTATAAAAAACAACAGTTTCTGTAAAACTTGTAAGCATCCGTCTTGAGGAAGGAAGCCTGATGAAATAGCTGAAACTCAGGAGCAGCGCTGAAGTGCTGTTTTCCTGGCTCCTTCCTGGATTGTTGAGTGACAAAGTAAGTCGTGTAACAATAGCAAGATTTACACAGTGTTGTGAGTCATCTTTAACAGGTAATCAGAAAATGCATTGAGGTGCTCAAATGGGAGCCTGAAACTTCCAAAACAGTCACAGAGTACACATGGCTTCTCCTGTACATTTGAGTGGTGATGAATGCTCAGAGAAAAGTTTTGTTCTCTAGGGCAAGAGGAAGTAGAGACTTTATGTTAGAATATTCTGGGAATGGAATTTGCTAGGACACCTGCAATCTGAAGGATAGGGTTTTTTCCTCCCAGACTGAGATCTGACCAAGGGGAAATGGAAACAGTTTATGGTGAATGACAAGGGGATGGATACCCCAGATAGCTGTCTCTTGCACAAACACAGATATCTAGGTCACGGCTTACAATTAGGCTTCTCTGAGAAGCAGATACTTAGAGCCTGTAATCATGTCCTCAGTGTCAGTACTTGCTCCTAAACTCTTTCTACATGATCACAAAATTGTCATTTAATAAAGAGCAGAAATGTCTCAAGAATGCCAGCAGCCCATCCCCACATCAAGTGATCTAAGCTACAGGACCAAGCTCTGCTCCTCCTCATCCCCAGCGTGTGGATCTTGGATGGGGCAACTCTCCCAGAAGAGGAAGACAGAGCCTTTTATCACCATTGCCTGACTGAGAAACACTCCTGGGACTGGAGCTGGAGCTCCAGATGTCGTCATGAGGGGAAGTGCTTGAACATCAGAATTCCAATTTCTGATGGATCTCCAACATCCCATGAATTTTCCATGGCTGATGTGTGCCTCACAAATTGGGCTCCTTTGAAGAATTTTGCCTGGTTTGCATCTCCCAAACAGCTTTTAGGTAAAAGGCAGGATCTTAAGCAATTAGTGCAACACAGACAGGGTGACAACTGAGCAGACCCAGAAGTCTACCATTAGGTCTCCAGGGAGCTTTAGGTATCTTAAGCTGTGCAGCATGATAGGTATGGATTATTTTAATTGCTCTTGTGAAGTTAAGCTTCTAAGTTTCTCTGAAAGGGCACTGATGTGATTTGTTGTATGCTTGCTGAAAAGCACATGAGTTCATGCTGTGGTGACCCAAGTACTGTTAGACTTTGTTAATTTGTTTGTATATGTGTCACAGTCCCTAGAAGTGTCCATACAAGGGTTTAACTGAACCTGATTAGCTTTATCAGCACAGACCTGTACATGGACATGCCTTTCTCACATCTGCACCATTTGCTTCACTGCCATCTTTCTCTTTTTCCTCTTGTCCTTTTTCGTTATCAAAGTTTCCCTAATTTTAACACTTCCCTGAACCTTTTCCTTTTTATTCTCTTCTCAGTAGCCTTTATCTTTGTAGAAAGCTACAGAAGATGTAAAAATGGCAGATGGAACATGAGAGTAAATAAGATTTGAAAATGCAGTATCATTTGCCCCCAGGCTTTTCCCAGCAAAATTTGGTATCTGAACATTTTCCTTAGACTGCCTGGCACAGCTGAGCAGAGGAATCATAGAATCATAGAATCGATTGGGTTGGAAAAGACCTCCGAGATCATCAAGTCCAACCCTTGGTCCAACTCC
>JAOXXN010000395.1:119026312-119045226 GCA_026770055.1 Myrmophylax atrothorax
AGCAAATTTGCTGATGATGGACTCAATCCCCTCATCTAAATCATCAATAAAGATGTTAAACAGGACTGGACCCAACAGGAAGGGTGGGTAACAGGGCACTGTTGAGTATGCTGATAAGGCTCAAAAGAAAGCAAAAAAGCATTAGAGGGCAAACCCAGCCACAGTTGCACTGGGTACTCAGGCACAGCTTCCCTAAAGCATAAGGAAAAGGCAGTATTTTTAGTACTGCAGGTCTATTCTTATGCCAGTGTCACTCTTCCAAAGGCAACAGTAGTTTATTGGTTTATATCGATAAAATTCAGGTTTACAGTTGTTGCTTCTGAGCACAAGCCTTTGTTTTTCCTCCCAACTGCAGATTACAGAACATTAATATGCTTTCTTCCCCCTTATCAGGAAATAAGTGCACTGAATTTTAAATACATGCATAAGAAATGAAAATAATGCATCTCCATGTGTATGTGTGTGCACCTGTAGGTAGATACAGGTAAAGACATAGGTGTAACCTCTAGCCCTGTTTTGTAGTGGTGATCAGGCTGGGAAATCATGAAAGTATAAGGAGCTGTCCCTGGTGTGACTTTTCCTGTTTCTCTGTAATTTTGTAATTGTGCACTGGTTGTGCCTCTGCATACAACTTAAAGGAGCATCACCAGGGAGATTTTAATCCATGTATGTACAGTATGTTGATTATCTCTTAAAACTTAAAAATTTGTGCTTTTCAATATCTTTTCAGTTAAAGGGGTTGGGCAATAGCTCAAAAATTACCCCAATTACCTCATCTACTGGATAGCTCCAGATACCCAGATGTAGGTGCTAGTGTGTGAATATCTGGACTCCCATTATAGGCCATAGATTTGAGTTGATACAACCAGTGGAGCTCGGAGGGCTGCACCTGGATAGGGAAATGGTTTCCAAGTTCCCCTAACTGTACAGGCTTGATTCCTCTCTGACTGTTGTGGGAGCTTAGACACGTACCTCATGTAGTGACACCAACATTTTGAGAATTAAATCTTGGTTTCTAGAATGTAGAGGTGAATCCCACCCAGTGAAATTATTCAAGTAGATGCAGATGTATGTGTGAAGTAAAGATAGTGATTGAATTAAAACTAGTGTGATTGTAACATGGATGAATTCCAGCCTACTCTGTTATGTGGCCCTCAGGGACAGTTAAAATCCAGTGTATTGCTAACTTACTTTTATATGCCTTCACCTATCACAGGAGGGATATATATGCCTGTATTCATGAGGCCAGTAACTCTAGATTATATTCTTCATGTTTAAGATTTCAGGGTGCTCAGTAAGCATTTAGTAATGTTAACTCCCATTACACTTTACGTAAGTCAATTACACTTACTCATTTCCAATGAAAATATTAAAACCAGAAGTTACAGGGCTAGTCCTGCAGAGCCTTCACAATTCCAGATAATGATTAGTACCATAAAACATGAACACTCGTCACCTTCAGAAGTTGTTTAGCACTAAGCATGATGAAGACCTCAAGGGCATGTCCATACCACAGGAGAGGCTCAGCCCAGGACCTGAAAGCACTGACAAGGGGTCAAAAGAGACCTGAAGTGATTCATGGATTTTTGTGCTTGATCCCATGCATGAAGGTGAATCTGACTCTCTGACCTTCCTTTAAATAATAAGATTCAGTTTTGTTTTTCTGTGCAAAACAAGTTGCTGACAGCCTAGAATTAAAGTAGGGTTTGAGTTTCTTTTAGGCTTAGAGCACTTAAATTCTTCTGTCTCAGCACTGACTGATATGTTGGTTGTGCACCCATTCAGAAGCAGAATACATTCAGCACTTGATATCTATGTGTTGAAGATTATTCATGCCACAGATTATAGCTGAAGCTCAGAGCCACATGAATGTTTCTGCACTCCTTCCAGGAGCATCTCAACTCCATAATCAGTACAGCTGCTTTTGCATTACACAGAGCTGGAGTTAATAAGTCCATGTACATCTTAGCTGGCTCCATGGTTAAGCCAGTTCCCTGGGAAACACAGAGACTCTTGATGGTGTCAACCTGTATCCAGCTGCGGTTTATTAATTTGGGCTCAATACTGCTCTGACAAACCCATAGTGGAGCTGGCATTGGTGGCAGTTCTGACACTGGCAGGTGACAGGGGATGGAGGAAGTGCAGCAATTGCTTCTGTACCATTGTCTATTTTTCTAAAAGAGTAGTTTGCAATTTAATAATGGGGGCACAGTGTCACAAGATTTCAGAGAGTTTGTTCTTTTTTTATTTGTTTGCTTTTAATTCCTACTAAAATGCCTTTTTGAAGTGACAGAGGGAATTGCATGGACCTGTGTTCAGTCAGAGAAGTCCACTCTAGAAGTCTATAGATTGAGGGGATTTTAGTTCTTACTTAGTTTTAGTAGGATGGTTGTTTTGAAATTGTCAACAAGTGATCAATTTTAAGGATGTATATTCATCTTTAGATTATACCTCCTGTCAGGAGACTCCAGTGCGTCAATCCTAGGCTGACACTTGCAATATGACCTGGACAGCTCTTGAAAGGCTATGACATGAAATAGCAGTCCAGCACTAATCCTTTCAGTTTCTCCAAACTTTAAACATTTGTACATAGGTAGTTTCTTCATATGACAGTGAGACGTGTTCTAATCTTGAAAGCCTAGCCTCAGATTTATTAAAATCTTAGAGGTTTAGGATGGCTGTGATGTTCCATCAGCTTCTTTATGATTCTGTGTTAATTTCTGTATTTTTACTTTTCTCTTCAACAGTCCTATTTGAAGTAATGGAGGTTCTAAAACTATGTCAGTTTGTGTATAAATGAATCCAGGAACTTCAAACATTCTGTTAGACAAGGAAAAACTTAGATCCATGGACAAGACTGAAACATAATTAGAGAAAATGTAACAAGAAAAGTATCTTAATTGTGCTGAAGAAAATTTTCTGTGGGCTGCATATATTTTTGATTTCTATATCAACTTACCGTTAAGAGCTTTCTAAAAATATAAATTAATTGAGCCTCACAATTTGAAAGATGAATAAGACTTATCTTGGGATGGTCCATTTATCACTAGAGTACAGTCTGATGCATTTGTGACTGATACTTTACAAAATATAGCCCTTTTGACCCAGGTGGTAACACCCATGTACAGCAAGTATTTCTAGATTATAACTATAGTCAAGATTCTGACCCAAACTTCCTAGCATTTAGTATAAGCAGTGGCAGAATTAAGACACAGCATTAACTGAGAAGGGAACTACTGTTGGTATCATCTGTTAAATGCATTGGGAAGTGCCATAAATACAGGTAGTTCCAACCATGCCTTGCTATTTGCTTGGGCAAGTCCCTTCATCTTTTCTAATCCAAACAAGGACCAAAGGCACACCAGGTGGAACAGATTCTGAAAAAAACCCTCTCACCTCTGTGAAGTCAGAAAAATCTGTTGCTTGTGACCCCAGAGAAAACTTCACATTTGGTAAGACTTCAATTTGATTGTATTTCTTTGAGTCTTTCTTCTACAAGTGTTTAATTATTTGAACTATGTCAATAATTGCCCGAGTTTGCCTACATGAGTTAAGTAATTTAAGAAATTACTTGCTAAAGTAATGAATTTGATGAGAGTATAAGTTAAGCTAATTAATCATCAGTTAGTCACGGCCTTACGTCTATACAAGCAGCAGTCTTGCAATATGCAGTCCCTGGGGCCAGTAGGTAAAAATAGTATATCTCACATGAAGCTTTTATTTCACTGTGATTGTGTTAGCATATAGAGACATTCTTGCTGGATTGAAATGCAAAACCGAATGTATTTTGTACAACCTTTGCCCTTACAGTGGTGTAATCCAGATGCTGTATTCTTCAACTGAATTTCCTCAGCCTTTTGGAAAAAGAAAGCCACAAATGCGGGAGGCCCTGTGCCACAAGCACACTGCCTGTTCTATTCTCTTTCATAAAAATCCATCTTTCCCTAAAGCTTCAGAAACTTTATCCAACAGACAAAGTAATCTATCTTAAAGACGTCCCTGTTGCAGAACTATAATTTAGAAAAAAAAGATAATCTGTTGGGTACAGTGCTCTGAACCATTTCTTTGTAGATGAAATTCAGTGCTTCTCGCATCATCAGAACAGCTAACCAGAGCGCCTTTTGTTAGCAGATTGTTTCTGCTCTGTAACTCTCCTGGAGTTGAAGGTTCTGCAGCAGCTTCAGAGCCTTAGCGTGTTTCTAAAAGTTCATAGCCATGCATGATATAGTACTATAGTCGTGTGTTGATGGGACAAGGGTTTTGATAATCAATAGTGGATTTTTGTCCAAGAGGAATAGTGCTTTTGTAGAAAGCGTAAATAAAGCCTGTGTGGTCTCGGCTGGCATTTTCACCTTGAAGGATCTTGCTTAAGGGCAGTTCAGCATACGTAGCTTTCACATCGCAGACCTGTGAAGTGTCCCTCATCTCTCACCAACAGTTCCCTACCTGAGAAGTTCCTTTCAACTCACATGAGCGGACTTTAAATCCATGGGAGCAAAACTCTTTTAGCTTTCAGCTGTCTGAATTGTACCAAAGTTAGCAGGGCTAAAACCAGAGCAGGAACTACAAATTATGAAGCTGGTAATACCAGTATGGCCAAATGTACTAATCATAAAACAAAACAGTAAAATTTCACTGCTCGAATGAAAGCTTGCTGCTATACTGCACCAATTCCTTTATTTTGCATGCTCAGTGGAAGATTGAAGAAATGTCTTTTCAGGGAATGATTTAGTTCATCCATACCATAGCCATAGGCAAAATTCCTCAGCACACTATATTTTGCTGTGAGAGTTTCATATTCTGAACTCAAGTTCAGATGTTTAGTCACTTCAGCTATTTGAACAAACCAACTGGTTAACATTTCAAGTCACTTTTTAACAAAGTCCATTTTATATCCAAAAAGTGCTCCTAGCTAATTCTTGAGTTTACTCTGCTAGGCCAACCACACTTAATTCTTGAATACCCAAGAAGTAGGTGCAGTAATATGAAAGTACAGTAAAAACACATTATTATATTCACCTAAGCAAATTAACTGTAGAGAAGGCCCTGCATTAGCAGACTAACCAAGGAATTTAAGGCAATTTTGTGATGCAAAGCTGTAGTTGCACTACCGATGTTCCCAACCTTGCCAGCACACAGTAAGAAGACAACAGCTCTTTCTTTTGTCTGGGGGAAGAACTAACTCTCTCCCACTACTCATATTCTTCTCTATCAAAATGAGTGCAAGGACAGGATCCTCACCAGAACAGTTACGTGATGAGGGCAGTCTCTCATGCAGGAGCAACACACCAGCTCCTATCTTGGTAAGGATGGCTGCAAAGCTGAGAAGGTATGAACTTTCAGATTCCTATGGTTCTGTGTCTTCTTATGTGGGGCCTCACTCTCACAAATGTGAGACTAGTTTATTGTAAAGAAGAGAAACGGGGAATCAAAAATTTTAATTCTATATAAATGAAAACCTTGCTTCAGAAAGATATAGCTGGTTTGGCTTGGTACATAGGAATGTTCCCTCCTACTCTCTGTTATTAAAGGAGGCACTGGGGAGCATGGATTAAATTATTAACTTAAATCAATTAACTAATTACATTAAAGCAGTAAGTTGAATGAAATTATTCAGATTGGCTTTATAATATCATGAAGGAATATTCCTTGCACAGCTTCATACATAAAGTAGAAAAGACTTATTTAATGGGACTTGACCACAGGAGTTGTGCAGAGAATCAGAGACAGAAACAGTGGTCAGAAAGAAATTATACTTCAGACAAAGTGGAACAGTATTCCCTGACAGTTCTGCCAAACTTGTTGATTTATTTTTATTATTTTTTTAAGCACTGAACAATACTTTGTTTTAATGGCAGTAACCTGGCCAAGCTAGCAGGCTACATGACTCTGAAGTCATGTTTTGATTAACATCAAGATTCCTACATACCTAAATCAATTCATTGTGCAAAGATACAAGAGCCAAAAAAAGTAATATTCAGAATGAATTATGTTTGGTCATCCATTCTCCAGTGAGGCTGGAAACACAAATGAATGTGGTGCCCTTCCCATTGCATATTATCAGATTTGTCTTTGTCAGTCCAGAAAAAACCACATTTTTAGCATTGCCAGCTCCCTTTGCTTTATCAGATATCTAATTTTTGGCATCATGTGATTCTAGGAAATCATATCTCTCATTTGGAAGACAAAAATAAATGTTCTTTAGTACTTAGGATTGCCAAAAAAACTTTTAAAATGGACTATCATAGAGGCTATGAAGCCAAAAGATAAGTAACATGAACACACTTATTATTTTTTAAAATAATTTTGAAAACAGTTTCTTGATTTATCTTGGGGATTTGACTCACAACTTTTTTATTTAACACTCACTGCTGGCAGGAGTAGAGTCTCAATTTTTCAGTGATTCTTCTGATTTCTGCAGTTCAGTAACTTGAACATCATTTTTGTCTGCATGGATCTCCTTCTTATCTGGGATGGCATTGAAGTAAGTGAGAGTTTTGCAAATAACTTCAGAATAGATCTTAACAAAAATATCTTTTGGGAAATCTAAGCAGAGTCCTTCAGACTGTTTCAGACTGGGCCTATTGTGCATCATGGTTAAATTATTGTTAGTCTTTTATTCCCTCTCTATAAATATAGCAGCAGTATAAAAGTCTTTTTGATGTCTAGGATAGTGTATGTCATCACAGGAAAACTAAGGAGGTCTTCTAAGCGGATTAAATAAAACCAACAAGAGTAACAGGAGGGAAGGGAGGAGGGAAAGCACTTTCTTGCCTGATCAGAGTTGTTTGCAAAAGCTGCAGCAATTCTTCATCAGTTAAAGATTGAAGTTTCCCTGGTGGACTGATGACCTTTGATGTGATAATTGCTGGTTTTTCTGAAACTCCCAAAAGAGAGCATGTATAGTAGGGTTAGAAGAAAAAGGGATAAATATTAATGAAGCATTGGATTTTCATTCAAAACCAGCAGGAGCCAAGCAGTTAAACGCTCCTTTTCATCCCATGAGGCAGGATAGAAACCAAGATTCCTATAATATTTGCCACACAACTTACAAACCTTAATCTCTGAGCAGTTTTACAGTGTGTCATACATTTCTATGGGTAAGATCTTATTCTGTTGTTGAAAAGGTTAAGTCTGTTAGGTTTTTCTTCTTTTGAAATTGTCATATAAAATTCTAATTTTTTTAAGTATTTTTACTTCCAGTGTTAACACACACATAAATATCAGGGTAGTAATTTTCCATGATGGTGACCTTAGAAGTTTTATTCTTCAGGGCAGGCTGGTTAAGATGCCCCAGGATAGGAAAATGGTAGAAGAATTATCCTTCTTTTGTTGTGATCTGCATGAAAGTTTTTACTCTTTACCTGAATCCAAGTGGATCCTAAGTTACTATTTTTCAACATCCACTTGCACAGTTCAATGTCATCTGCTTGATCATAGAAAATAACAGGTAAATGTGCTATAGCTAGCATACAGTGTGCTTGCTCTCTCACGAGGTGGTTGAAAAGTGTTTGCAGAGAAAAAAAGGAGGTAGAATTGCCCATTGCTTAACACACCCAACTTTTTCTGGTTTTGTTTTTTTGTTGTTGTTTTGGGGACTTTTTTGTAATAGAGACACAAGTGGGGTTTTTTATCTGGTGAAATTACTTTCTTCTGTAGTTAGCCATTGCCTTAGTTAGTAGGTGGAAAGTTACTTAGAATTTGCCAAAAGGCTTACCATCTCCAGTTTGTCGTGGCTTGAAAAAGATTACATAGTAGCCTTTTTTCTAGCATGTCAGTCATATTGTAGTGTTATCTTGAAGTATTTTAAAGACAAATAAAATTGAGATTTTCGGACTCCTTAGCTGTGTGACTGCAAAGGCATTTTTGTATTGAGGAAATGTCTTTGTTATGGCAGCCATCATATCTGACCTGCTCCCTAGGTCAATAAAGATGAAGGGCTCTTGGTCTTGGAGAAGAAACTCATTGTGGCCCAGGACTGGCCCTGCTTTCATATGCATACACTTAGTGCCAACCTAGCAACATACACGTTCTCTCCAAATGATTAATACAGCATCCAATGAGACATACTGTTTCTCTGGAAAACATCCTTGTAAAGCTGGCTGAAATGGGAGGTTAAATATCAAAGGGCTAATACAAAGAAAGGGACTGATCAAACAACTAGACTATTCTGTGATTTACATAGGTTGTTTTGCTGATGATTAGGTAAAGAAAAACCTGCTGAGATGAAGAGTAAGCAATTACATATTGAGGAAACTCTCATACTTATTACCTTATTAGTCGTATTCATAGAGAGACCATCCACAGGCTGATCCCTTGCTAATTCCTCACAGCCAACAGCTGTGTTGTGCTTACATTATGTGATTTTCTTGGAGGAATGGAAAAGGCAGGAAATACTCACTAAATACATAACCACCAAACATCAGAGAAAAAATGGAAGAATTCAGGAAATATTTGCAAATAAAAAGGCTTACTAGTGCCTGTATCTCATCTTCAGCTGTCAATGCTATTCCTAGAAGGCTGGTTAATTAAAAAAAAATAAGAATAAGAAGAATCACAACCCTAACCAGAATAATTCCCAGACTGAGAGGGAGATACTTCATTGTGAGCACAGATGACAAGAGAGTAATAGTTGACTGTGGAAGCAGAGAAAACTTTGATCCCTGGACTATAAAAGTTTTACTGAAGTTTTGATGTCTTACGTGTATAGAAAAGAAAATGGGAAATGATACTTCACAAGCATTTTCACTAGAATAGCCATTCCTGGTTTTTCCCAACTGCAATATGGCTTCCTTTCTGGTGAGGAACCTTGTCTCTATACTGACTGTCATTTTAAGCTCCTGTCCTGCTCCAGGACAGGGGACAGATGCTTAGGAAAAATTAGGTTCAGATGCCAGTTGATACTGTTAGATTCAAACACAATAGTGGATGAAACAGAGCATCTTACCTGTATCTGCCACTAAGGAACCAAAACAACAACAGATGGTGCAGGCACGGCTTGTTGCGTAAGGCACAAGCATGTTGTGAGGACTTTTCTCTGTGACAGCACATAGTCTGCGGACCTGTGAGCAAAGTGTCAAAATAATACCAATAACCTGTCTGTAGGATCAGTGAGTTCATTTACTGGCATAACTGTGCTAACTCACAGTTGTTCAAGATGTGCTGCACTTGCTGGAAGAGGTAAAATACTCAGTTAACAGATGATGCATCTGCTGTAATAGTCCACAACACAGCAGCAAGCATATTTTAGTCCTAACTGTTATTTTCATTACTGAAGTCTGAATGCCCTGCAGATTATGCAATTTAAATGCCCTTTGTCTTCAAAGAGAGAAAAGACATGGTGTTGAGAATTTAAGTGTTGAATGTCTGATGACTGCATATTTATATATGGCAGAGAACCAATACAGATGCAGATTGTAAAATAAACCTGTCTGAAAATTTTGTATTACTACATAGGCAAGTATCAGTAAATCTTTTCAAGTTCCCTTACTTAGCTCCAAAGGTAACTCACATCGTTAACCCTGGCCAGGAACTAAGCCCTACACAGCTGCTTGCTTGCTCCCCAGCTTGCAGGATGGGGGATTGAAAGTGTAAAAGTGAGAAAATTTGTGGGTTGAGATAAAGATAGTTAGTGGGTTGATAAAGGAAGATAATAATACTACTAACAACAATAATCATAGTAGAATTAGAATACACAAGTGGTGGAATTACCACACTATGACCAATGCCCAGCCAGTTTCCAAGCAGCGCCCTCCAGCCAGCTTTCTGCCCAGTTTATATACTGAGCATGGTGCCACATGTTATGGAATATCCCTTTGATCAGTTGGGGTCAGCTGTTCAGGCTGTGTCCCCTCCCAATTTCTTGCCACTCCAGCCTTCTCACTGTCAGGGCAGAAAAGCCCTTGATGTAGTATAAACACTACTTAGCAACAACTGAAAACATCAGTGTGCTATCTACCTTATTCTGGTGCTAAATCCAAACCACAACACTACCAGCTACTAAGAAGAAAATTAACTGTATCCCAGATGAAAACCAGGACACTCAGTCTCTCTTACATTCCTACAGTTTGGAGGAGTAAGTGGAACAATGTTGTGACTTTTAAAGTTAACCCAAATGTGGCATTGTCAGCTTATCATTTCTCTTAATAGTTTCTGAATAGTGTGTGATCTGTTTACAAGTAAAGAGATTAATTAAATGTAAGACAGTATTAGCTTATATGCAATGTTGATGAATGGAAACAAATTCAGAAATACATCTTCAAGGAGTCTTACCTGGGTGATCTCTAAAGATTCAAGTTCATGGTCCAGTCTAGCTTGACATGTCATCATCCATAATGATTTACAGAATGGTGCTGGTTTTGTAAACTCCTGGTATAACATCCCCAGTAGTAATATCATTGGATTTTAGGGGGGGGGCTTGTACTTACAACTCCTGTCATTTAATATCATAGGGATTTATAATCTGAACTATGTCTTTCATTAAAGGTAGAGATGGCCAGAGAATTGTCCGTTTAGTTTCCAAGGATTCAGGTTTTTTCATTTCACACTGCAAAGAAAACAAAAGCCTTCCAGGTTTTTTTGGTTTTTTCTTTCCCCAGTATGAAATGGTATTGAAATTTATTTTCAGATTGAAAAGTTAAGGAATTCCATCTAAGCCTCACATCTGGGAGTAAGCAGAGAGCTTAGTCTGGAATTGGAGTAGTCAAGCTGATCCTTATTTGTTTTAGTTTCAATGCTATTTCATTTATACCAGTGATAATCAATTAGGTAATTCTTTGCATGAAAGACATTATGTAAGAAAACATGAAAAAAATACTGAAAGTGTTATATTCTATATACCATTTACAAAGAGCCAGAATGACAGACGAAAAATTTGTCTAAAAGTCCTGTTCAACAGGGTATTTCCATAACAGATGGCATACAGAGTAGTTTTTCAAGCCTTAGGCAGGTATTAGATGCTAACTTGTGACATTCATCACACTGTCTAGGAGATCCATCTGATTCACACCAGTCAGTCAGCTGCCTTGGTTTTAAGCAATTTCATGCTAAAAAAAAATATATTAGCAATAGCTATTTGCTATTTGGTTATGGTTATTTGCTTCCTAAAATTGCTTTCCAACTCTGTCCTCACCTGTAGGCTAAATCCTGTATCATTCGTTTGTTGACAGAGGATATATATTTTGCATAGATGGTGAACTAAATATTAAACCATAGAAGACAGGATAATTTATAATAAATAAGCCCCTCTTCATCATGCTGGTCAAGGTGATGATTTGTGACATTCTGCTGAATCACAATTTTTGCTTCTTGTTGTCTATTCCATTCCCCACAAAACAGCTGATCCTGTGGTTTTATCCGTAACAATTTCCTGGTGAGATGTACTTGCCCATTACAACTTTAAGAGCAGCTTTCCTACAGTTACCTGTAATGGTTATTATTCTTATTCAGCTGGATCGGTACTCAGTCACAACTGATGCTGTTGCTGCCTATGTGTGTCACGGCCATCAGGCACATCTGGCTCAGCCAGCCCCTGCCCCCTCCAGGGCTTTCACTTCCCTGCCTATGGCCCAGACCCCATTTCAGCTCCCTGGTCCCCCCCAGCCCTGCCAGGCATTTTGCAGGCTGGCCTGGGCCTGCCCTCATCCCCATTGAGTTGCCCAGTGTGTGGGGCTGTGGCTGTCCCTGTGCCCTGCTGCTGACTGGGGCATAGGGTGGGACAGGCTGCCAGATCCTACCTGGCTGCTCCCGGCTGTGGCTGACAGGACCTGTGTCCTGAAAACATGCTTCTAGGTGTTACTTGAAACTGCAGATATATAAAAATTGCATTAGCAGGTGTAGGAAACAGATGCTAATGCTCAGACATTTCACTGTATCTCTTTCCCAGCTCTATTCCATGAAAAGTGGAATATGTAACTCAATATTGTAATAAAGACATAGTTTTGGTAAATAAAGTCATGCAAAGAAATGTGCCAGAGTTTTACAAATCACTGCAAGGTTAAGATAAATGCCTCTGACAGGGGTCAACAGAGCTTTTTAAATGTGAGAGATAATGAAACAAGCCACTGCCATACGATACTTTAGCATGATGTGGTTTTCATTTCAGATCCTTTCTCCCTCTTCATACCCTGAAATGTTTGATATATTTTTGGCCAGATTTAAACATGTCCATTATCTAAACATATTTTACCAGTTAAGGAAAAGGTAAGCTTCTCGAAGCTTTCAATAAAATGGAAAAACAAGAAGGTGGGGTTAATGCAAGCCGGTGACTGAGCAGTGGGTTATGCTCTGTCCTGTGGGGGTGCCATGATCCACACACATCTTGAAGGTAAGGGAGGGAATTTAGTCTGTGTCGTCTGCTTGAAACCACCCTTTTAAGGGAGGTACTGGAGAGAGCCAAGAATTTTAGAAAAGCACATTATAATTTGAATAAAAGAACAGAGAGATGGGCAAGTCTTTTGCACTATCTGTTTAACACCATCATAAGTGTTTTTCCCAAACAGTGTTGATGCTTTTCTTTAGGTGAAATTACAGTTTCCAGATACGCATTAAGACAGTAAACATGAATATTTTCAGTCTGGACGTTTTTCTGTATTAATGTACATTGTTGAATTCTTCTGCCACAAAGGAAAATGTTTGAGCAGAAAACAGCAATTACGCGACAATCTCCTTGCAGTCTTCTTCTGAAACTTCTGTCCCAGAGGCATTGTTTGCTCTTCACTGAAAGCCATGGAAAGCACCTTTAATTTTGGAAGGAAGTTATTAGGAGTCTGTGTTAGTCTAAGAATCCTATGACCCTCAGTCTCAGATTATTATTAAGAGCTTATGATCAGAGCTGCCTATATGAGTAACCCTTACTATTGGGAGGATTCTGTGGAAGCAAATGCAAGTTAATAGCCTCATTTCTAGTGTAGAAAAACTCTGGGAAACACATTAATCATTGTGAAGTTAACAGATCATCTTGATATCTCAAGAATAATAAATTTTGATAACTTTTAAGATATTGTAAAATAAAAAGGATTTGTAAAATTTAATACATACAGGGCTGGTTATGGTTTGCCTTCTTTTCCAGGAAACTTTTCCTATAAAAACTGCTTTATTGTGGTTATAAACCTTCCGTCAAAATTTCTTAAATTAAATGTAGAAATAAACACATTTTGCACATGCAACGCCATTGTAAATAGAGGCTTTGGAAAATTATCATGATTCACCATCTGCAGCCCTGTGTTTAGAGTTTTCCAGTCTTCTAAGAACAAATAAGCAACCTTAATGATATTTTCAGGAACAATTGGAACTTGTTAACTCTGTTAAAAATTTGAATTTCCATATTTTAAAGCAGTAACTGTTTCACATGTTGAGAGAGAGGATGTAGCATTTGAGCTGCCTTCATTTAGACTTTAAAATGAGTCATATGGGACAGAAGTGGCCCCTCTGGAAAACTATTCATTTAACTCAATAAATTACTCATTTTTGCTTGTTTATTTTAAAGGACAACATACACAGGAATGTATTCATGGCAGATGAATTAGCTCCTATATTAAGAGTGTGCAGTGTCGTTAGCATGAAACATTTACACCACTCAGCTCATCAGAAACCAGTGAGATCATTTGTTTTGTTCCAGCTGTGCTCTTTACATGTACATGGGACAGGAACAGAGGGTATTTCAATCTCTTTTCTCATAATAAAGTTGGACTTTTTTTCCAAGTGCCAACTGCTTTCACTTTTTTATTAATGAGACAAACAAACAAAAATTCTAAATCAGTTTTCATTTCTGTTGATGCAATGACAACTGAAATAGTTGGAAGACATGTCCCTAATTCAAAGGACATTGGATAAGGCCTGAAATTTTGGCTAATTCACTTGATTAGGGAACAAAATTTAGTCTTTAACATTGAAGAATCTTAAATGGGAGGACAAGTATCAGGGATTTCTTATCAACTGTGTACAGCGATGAAATAGGTGGAACAGGAAGTCAATAGAAATGGTCTCAGACTTATGGGCAATGGCAGATGCAGACATTGCTCCATGATGCTACTATATACCAAATTCTTGGACTGACGAAAATAATATGTGTAGATCTAGATTGTCAATATGGGAAAGGCATCAGTAAACTGGAGTGTGTTCAGCAGATGGCCATCAAGATGGTTGGAGGTTGGAGTTCTTGTCCTGTGTAAGGAAGCTATGGGAGCAGGGTTGTTCAGCCTGGAGCAAAGAGAGATTTCGGGGGGTCTAACAGTAGCCCCATAGTGCCTAGAGAGAGGTCATTGAGAAGATGGAGCCTCATTCTTTACAGTCATGCATGGCAGGAGGACAAGATAAGAGACAATGGACATAACTTGAAGTATAAGTTCCAACTGGATATAAGGAAAAACAAATTTCACCCTCAGAACAGTCAGGCAGTGCAACAGGGCCCCAAAGCATTTGAGCGGTGTCCACCCTTGGGGTTTTCAAACCTTACTTGGTAAAACCCTGAGCAGCCTGGTATGACCTCACAGCTGAGCCTGCTAAAGACAGACAATTGGATTCTCTGTATGTTGGTCTAAACGTTTCTGAATTGGGTCATTGACACAGTTTATGAGACACCTTTCATATAAGAACGGTTCATGTACACTTAGGGGCAAAAAACCCAACCATCTAGTAAAGCAAGCATTGATGGTTTCCCCACGATAATCACTGTAACCTGGGATGCCTCCCAAAATCCTTCCTACACAAAATGAAGAAAAACACTACAGTACTGTCTTTTGCCTTTCTATCTCATCTCATTTTTCCAAGAGTGATTTCCTGTATGGCCTGGTCCTTGCCATTCCTGATCCATGCTGTATTATTCAGAACTTTCTACCTAATGATTACCAGTTTCCATTCCTGTCTTTCCTTCTTTGTGCATGATGCACAGTCAGGTGCTGCAACATAAGGCTGACTGCCTGCTCCATTACTGCTAGAGAAAATAATTCATTATGTGCTGTGTCAAGCGTCTTAGAATCTTGGCTCATAAGCAGGCTTAAAATTAACTATATATGAAGATTATTTATATATATATATGTAAAATCTATAAAGATGGTATAAAATAATGTGTCTTTATTGCTAAATAGGAACTTTGCTTAGTAAGAAGTGCTTTGGAAATAAAAAAAATGTTTGCCTCAGTGTATTCAGCTTCATCTTTCATGCTTTAAAACTGCTCTCTCATCTACAGAAGCCAGTACTGTGAAATTGAAATACCTGTATGTGCACTTGAAAGATGAAGAAAGTGTTTCTGCAGGCATTTTCACTTGGAAAATGAAGGTGCATTTATATGTGCTATCCTTTCAAAATGTTTTCTGAGATAAAGTTATTCACAGAATAATTTCAGCGAGTCATTCTTGAGTCTTTAGATCTCAGACTGAGGGTTATTTTCAAACAGCTCTTCAAGAACTGATCTTCAAATTTCAGACTGGTATTCCTCAGGCAGAGAAGCTGTATATGATATATTCTGTCCTTGAACAGGCAAATGTGACTCTAATTTCAGGCTTTTTTGATAGGACTACTAATTTTTGGGTGAAATTCAGTATTCAAATGCTTCATACATTTTGGCCTTTCCTCATATGCCTCTAATGCTTAGGGTTTTTTCTGAAATTGTACCAGAGAGCTTAAAACATCCTTGCACCAGGAATGTATTCAAGAGCCTGCAGGTGGTTGTTTTAAGGAGCTGAGCAGTCCTGTTGAATCCAACAGATGTATTTAGTTTGCACAGCAAAACATATATATCAGCGTCTAAGTAAAGTCTTGGACACCTGATATGGCAATAAAATCCATCAATTGTACTCCTTGCTCATATTTGCTCTTGTTCCTGTACAAAACTGTTTTCACCTGACAGAACATGGCCATGTGAAGATGACTTTGTTTCCCTGTGATGGATCAGTCACAGGTTACTCTGGGAGTCCCCCTGAAATGTACACAGGGAGGGGATTGCCAGAGTAGGGAGTATGGGACAGTGAGGTGATGGGACTTGAGGGAACTGGAAGGATCACTGTGATAGCAGACACAAGTCCTCCTGTTCTTGGGCTGGGGCTCTACCTTGTGCCCCACCAGCTAACATAACTTGGGGAACACAATCAGGGGCTTCCTGATTGCAAAGACAATTAAAAGTAAGATTGATGGCAGGGTGCTGATCTTCTCAGCAGTGCCTCAAGTCAGTGCAACTCCCTTCCTGACTAGTCTTTATGGAAAAGGATATGAAGAATCTGGTTTTTGTAACAGATTGGTATGTTTGGTCTGTTTACTATTATTAGTAGGCTTCTTTCTCTATATCACAGATTTGTCAGGAAAGAACTTATTTGAAAACATATCTCTTGGTCTGTCAAGGAGCTTTTACATTTAAATCAGTGAAGGTAGAATTTAGACTGTGCTAGAACTGGAAAAACTGCCTGACAAAAAGCAGTAGCCTACTAAGAGAGTGTGCTTTACAAACAGCACTCAGGACCTGATCCATTGAGTCTTCCTATTTCAGTTTGAACTTACTGAACATAAAACTCGTTTGACTATAATGGGATTATTTTTTAAAAAATACCAGTCTTGGAGTTCAGACCTGAAAGTGAAAGAAAAAGTCAACAGATGTCACATGCAGTCTGTAATGAACCTACATTCACATGAGCACACTCAGTGTGTTTAAGCACACAAAGTGCTGATGCTACAACTAAGTTCACTTTCTGCACTGTAGTATTAGAGTAAGTTTTCAAAAAGCACTTAGAGGAACTGCCTGACTCACCTGGTTATCCAGGGGATGATAGTCCTATGGTGTTCCTGAGTAGTCAATCCTTTAGCATTACTGCTAAAAGTACATTTGAGTTCCTCTGCTAGAAATACAGATGATGCTATCTATTTGCATACATGCAGTTACATAGATTCATACTGACAATTCTTCACCCTTCAGTCCTTACATAGACCCCTCTGGTCCCCATGAGTGCCTATTGCTTCCCCTGTGTGGTCAGCAAGGAGAGTGGTCAAAGCAGCCATGCATTAGGCTCAATTTCCACTCAAGACCACCCATCTGCATGATGGCACAACCTACCCTAACCTCTCCCATTGACACCAGAGGTGTATATGTTACCATGAGGAAATGGCCATGTTCTCTGTCTTCTCAAATACATACGTAGATCCTTAAATAGTCTGTCCTAAAGATGCTGTATTTGTAATAAAATTGATCATGTCTATTTATTTAGGGGAAAAAAAGTGTTTACAAGACCAAAAATCAAAAATCCATCTTTAAAAAAGAGTTTCAGACATCTGAGGGGAAGTAAAATATCTAGACAGTAAGCTTTTAAAATTAAAAGAGTTTTCTATCTAAAGGAGATATGGAAAGCTATGTTCTTGCAGTTTCTGAAGCGGGTAGACTTAAATAGGAATTTAAAGAAATGTGCAAACTATATTGCTGTTTATAACTTCTGCGATATGATCCCCCAATGCAACACTACTTACTGAATCACTGAATTGTCAGTGTGTTATTGTATGGTATATCTTCTTAGTGCCCCACACTGCTGAAGTAGGCAGGAGTATAGCAGAGATATGTGGTTTTAAAATGGAATTTTAAAATTACCTGAGATTCCTTCATACATAGAGTTTACTCTTCATATTTGAAAAATACTTGGAGTCTTTTAATAATTATATTATCTCAAGCTGGAAAGTCACTTTCTTTAAAGATAAAAAAAATCTGATATCAGAAGCCTGCTTGGAGCCTAGCACACATCTAATTATCTCAGTCTTAATTATTTAGCAAGTGCTAATAAACTGCACATATCATGACACTCATGTTTAATAAGCATATAAATTTAATTGATTTTTTTTGCCTCTCTTTGAAGACTAACAGACATGGAATTCAATCACAAGGCAATGGCATTATAACCTCCAGTATAACATCAGGTTTTAATAAGCCTCCTGTTTGCTGCACACATGTGCTTAAGACTGCCTGGAAACCAAATCAGTAGAAAAAAGGGATTACTTTAGATTACTTTGAAATGTGCATTGTTTGAAATGGCCTCTGGTGACCAGCTTTCATGAATGGCTGATTTTACTTGTGGGGCACGTCATCTGGCTCAATTATACCAGGCTCTTTTGTATGACAAGTGCACTTCTTGGCTGTGTTGAAATATGAAATTCTAAAATAAAGTAAATCAAATGGTGGGAAATACATTTAAGTAACTGTATATTATTAGAAGTTTGTAACTTAGCGGAAGGCATTCTTCTTACTGAAAAATGTGGGAATTTTCTTTTAAAACTTTCACAGATTTGAGGTTAACATAAAAACATTATTTTTAATTTTCTTTAATGTTCTGTTCAGCTATATTAACAGCATTAAAATCAAAGACATAATTTTCTTTTCTGAAAGGCAGATAATTCCTTCTACAGTTATGCACTTTGAAAATGTTATTCGAGTTTGCTGTTTCACCCAAACAAATGAAATGGTGGAAACTTCTACCTACTAAGAATATCCCTTAACCTGTACAAGGTTATAAAAGTGGGTTAACAAGTGTGCATTATACTTTCAAGTCACTGCAAGCTTTTTCCTTTCCTGTCTGTAACTGTTAGCAAAATTACAATGTAAAAACGTAATATAAGGTTATAATTCTCCCTACCTGCAATTACTTTAAATTATAGTTACTTTAAATTAACCTAGCCTGAGGCACTGAGGATACATCATTAGAATGCACAGATTACATTTGAAAGGGGAGCAGATAGCTGATTGATTAGTAAAGTGTGTGGGAAATCCAATAGATAAGGATTAGATTAAACCCAGATAGGAACTACATTCTTTGTGTTCACTGTAAATCCTATACTTTACAACCTAGATTAGGGGATTAACCTTTAAAAAGAAATGGTAGGTCTGGCTTTTTCCTGACTTCTGCTGTACTGTAAATATGTTTCCCATGGCTGCAGGCTCAATATTC
>JAOXXN010000395.1:119045236-119059805 GCA_026770055.1 Myrmophylax atrothorax
TTCCCACAGGAAGCTGACCTGCAGATTTACGTGGTTGTGCTTGGTAGTCTGAAGTTGCAGCGTTTGCCTTTTAAATACAAGATAGAAGAGTACGATGTGAGAAGAGCATTAACATTACTAAACTTAAAACAGTCATCTGTCAACAGCTTTTTTCCACTGAAGTGTTTCACTGTATTAGTGAAAGTGAGAGCTGTTATTGTTGTTGTAGGGTGTCACAACCCTCTAGTTGTCAAGGCAATGTGACTTAAGGGAGAGATTTAAGACCTCTGAACTGCTGGGTCGCTGTGGTGCAGATCAACATCTTGCGTCCCTGACCTTTTATTACATAGTTTTAATCTGTCTGTGCAATCTTCATGCAATTAATCTCATGAAGTTACTCATTTTGTTGGGTCTCTAACCACACACCTGTTATGATTCATAGCATAGACTATGTGAGACTTTAGATGGTTCCATCCACCCTTTGACGTAAACATCAAAGATTCACAAAAGCTGTATATTTGTGGCTGAGAAAACCTCTTCCACTCTCTTTCACCTTGGAGTTTCCATATATGCAAAATATTCTCGAGTACAGCAGCATTGCCAAGTGGACACATTTCAATATAAAGCAAAGAACTGAAAATGGTAGCTGTAAACCACTAAATCTGACATCTGTAGGGTCACAGGTGGATGAAGCCACCTCCAGTTAACGGGATGCCAATGACAGTGATTTCTTGCTCCACGTGCAGACTGGCAGGTTTTTGAAATTACACTCCCCAGGTGCCCACCATTGTGACCAATCTCCAGGGTCACTGGAAATCACAAAACACTGACAATAGCAGAATTCCAACTCTGAATTAAGAGAATTCTTCTAGTCATCCTTTGCCTTTCTATTTTTCTTATGGAGTGTCTGATTTTAAGGAGGTCATATTCCTGTAAAAAGTGCTCATTAAATCCAAAACTGTCAAGTCAGCAGGTCATAGGTAAAATACATAGGAAGATACTCTTCTGCTTAGGATGAGAAAGGAAAGCTCATTTTCTTGCATTGATTGATATCTGAGGTTTTGTTTCTTTGAGAGGTTTTATCTGTTTATCAGAGAAGCCTGTAAGAAGAAATTATGCAACATTATCTTTTGCATAAAGGAAATGAGGCAACTTAACACTTGCACTGACAGGGCCTTCTGCTTCTTTTCCACGCCTTTAATATATTTTTGTGGAAGCTCCATGCACTTGTCAGAGAATCTAAAAAATGTCCTGAGTAGCAAAACATCTGTTTTGGACTACATCTTAATTATATACGACTATGTCAATTTTTGGAGGCAAGGAATTCTGACTACA
Source organism: Myrmophylax atrothorax (assembly GCA_026770055.1). Taxonomy (NCBI): domain Eukaryota; kingdom Metazoa; phylum Chordata; class Aves; order Passeriformes; family Thamnophilidae; genus Myrmophylax; species Myrmophylax atrothorax. Next base: position 119,046,551 of record JAOXXN010000395.1, read on the forward strand.
GAGGTAAAATCTGTGGGATACTGGATAGCAGTGAGGAACACAACACAAATTGCTGCTGCATTAGGAGTTTTTTGGGTTAGGATCCCTGTAATACCTTACACTCTCAATTCATTGGGCACATTAATTGCTATTATCTGGGGAGCAGAAACCACAATTCTCATTCTTTTGTTTGCTAATGATACAGAACTGCGGGTACTGACTGATACCCCTGAAGGCTGTGTTGCCTTGGCAGGATGTTTGGACTAGTGATCTCCAGAGGTCCCTTCCAACCCTAATGATTCTGTGATTCTATGAGTCTGTGATCCTTAAGCTCCACAATCACAGTCCACATTATTACTATTATTAACACTGTTTCCTTTATTGGAAGTAGTTGATCTATTTTTGCCCCTAAGGAAAGGCCACTAGAACAGTGGGCCTTAACCTATTACTTTGGATATTGCAATGTCCTCAGTGTTCTTGGTCAAAAGAAAACAGCAATGCTGTGGTATAGAGAAGACAAAGTTGTTTGCCCTTCGTTACCACTTGGTCATGAATTACTGGTGTGGGCGTTGGATAGCACATGGTACTGTGGGTGGACGTATGTCCGGTATTGTTACTCATTATCCCAACATTTGCCTTCAGATTTACAAACAAGAAGTTTGTTCTTGTAAGCCAGATTCCTTGGGTATGTGGAAGCTGCATTTGTAGAATGTTAAATATGAAGAAGTCCATATATCTTTAAAGTCCATTATGGAGTATTCTTGTGGATGGATACTAAGTGCCCTGTTTCATAAATGAAGTGTATGAGTCTGAGCATATTTTTATTGGCCAAACACAAAATGGCATTTTAAGTGAAGAGAGTAAAAATGTGGACAGGAAAACCAAGTGGAAAACGCTCTTCTTAGTCACTGCGTAATACTGTCGTAAGAGACGTAGGAATAAAGTCCTCATAGTTTTTATGCTATATCACACAAAGCGGCACTTGTAACCTCTCTTTGCAGTGCCCTGCCAATGTAATTGAAGTTTCATGAGTAATTAATTCTCCATGCCAACAAGTCCTTGAAATGCCCATTACAATGCTAGCAGGATAGAAACAACTAAAGATTTGCGTTTTCTGATTTTATCCCTTGAAAGGTGGTTGTAAACTATGAATTTCTGCTCCTGGGGGGAAAAAAAATGACAGAAAGAAAAAATTATATCCAGATGACAAAAAGTAGTTTCTGTGGATTCCTCTGGTTTCATTTATTTACTGACTTCATTTCAGTTCTCATAGTTAGCTTCTGTAGGATACGTATACTTCACATTTCACCAATAGCATTTGTTTACTTGGCTAGAGAAAAGCATTTTATAGTACTGCCTTTATTCCTGAAAAAAAATTTAAGGTTGCTTCCCCATATAAATTTGAAAAGGTCCTTTTCAGAATTTCTCCTGGTTTTGTCCATTTCTCAAGACAAATTGCAGTGTCTGCAGGGGCGCTTATAGGCTGCAAGCCAGTATCCAACACAAACATTGCAGCCTTATCTTCCCAATCAAGCCTGTAGTTTGACACTTTTCTTCACTTCCTTCTAGTACTGGGAAATAGCCTGCAAAAGAACAAGTTGTCAAAAGTCACCTTTTAATAAAGATCTGCCGTATGCAAAGCTGAAATAGGAAAAACAAAATGTGGCATTACTGTGCTCTTGTGCAAAAACCATTCAATGAAACTTGAGTGATTAATTTTATATTTGTAGATCTGGGCTGACATTTTCCTTTATCCATCAATACAAAAAAATAGAATTGGAAAAGAAATCTTCATATTGTTATTTCTAGAAAAGATTTGCCAAAGGTGGCTCTAACTTGATACAGAAGAAGGATTTTTTTAAAAACTAAATAATACAGAGAGAGTAAAGTTAAAAGTACTGGTTAATGTCGATTTAGATTAGTGCAAATTTTATTAGCACTGAGGTGTAATTGTCAGAAACTTGCCATTTCATACTGTGGGGGATTATTCAAACATGTTGGTGCCAATGTTTGCTCAGCATAGTCAGGATGGCTACACTTTCTGGGTCAGCATTGTCTGGAAAAGTTTGCTGTATGGTACAGCTGAGGTAAGAAACTAAACACATCTCACTTCGCATAGTCTTTTGTGCTTTGTGATGTGAGTCAAAGTTTCACTATTTAAAGATCAGACATTTAGAGACATTGTATTTCTGGGTTTGCACCAAGATCATGTAGTATCTGATATCTGTCAGAAGAAGGCTGACTTCTCTGGTAACTGGTCTTCAGGGCTTTTGTCAGTTTTTATGGGACTTAACAACAAATACATGGAAATTGAACTATTTTAAAAAGTCTGCCCAGACAAATTACAGACTTTCAGTTACTTACCTGAATGTTGTGTAATCACTGAAGTAGCATTTAATGTTCAATGGTGATCCCCTGTATTGACTTTGCAGTGCTATAATGTTAGTGGAAGGCTGGAGTATTTGTTGGTGCAGAGACAATGAAAGACAAGATTTCTCTGCCACAGACGCTTGGATTTTCCTTTTAAAGACATTCACACTCTTGTGGTGTAATTACAGCCTGCCAGAGTGAGGAGCATGAAACTGTTTAGCTTGCGAAGCTTAAAATAAAAGGTGTATGTGGAAACAAGAACACGATCCTTTTTCTAGCAGTCCAGCATCAAGTCCCATCCCCTCCCTCTCCTGTGGCTTCTCCCCCTGAAATTTAGAGCATCTTCCTATTAGCGCATTTTTAGGTGAGTGATGGGGCCCTTTTTATCTTCTGTCTTGTTCTCATTACATTGTTTCTGCTTATTAATCTGTTTGTAGTTCTTGTTGCATGTCTGAATATGAAGTCTCAGGTGTGGGTACACAAATCTCATGATTTATGCTCCATTATGCTAATTATATAAGGCGCACCCCAGTTCTCATGCAGTCTTCCCCTTGGGCAGACTTCCTGATTGTTCTTGGGCTTGGTGGTTTTGTGACATTTTTTTAATTGACCAATATCACCGTGCCTTACCCGTAGTCCCAGAACAGAACCAGAAGAAACGTATGTGGCAGGTCAGTACCCTGGAGGGAACAGGCATGACTCCATGATTTCTTTCCCACCCCCTTCCTTTTTGCCCCCAGATATTTCCTCCCTTCCCTTGTGTTACAGGACAGCTTTGCAGAGCTTCAGTCAGTAATGCCAAAAATGTTAAAGTAGCTACCCCTTCCTCCCCAGACCAATCAGTCATTTTCAGTCACAGGTTTAAATCTGCTGCATCAAAGCCAAGCCTCTATGCTTGCAGCAGGTCTTACAAAAGCAAGGCTGTTTGACTGACAGGCACGGAGTGAGGGTTCTGATAATGTACTGAGCCAAGTCTGGAAGGGAAGTATCAGGACGAGGCTGTGGCAGAGGCACTGTGCATTATGGATGAGGCACTCAGGTCTGTTGTTGATTGACTGAGGGACGGTTATGCTCCTTCACAATGCTGGGTAAGATCGTATGGACTGTCACTTAATAGGAGCTTTCTTGTCAGTGGGAAGATGACTTTTCATGTAGTGATCCAATGCAGATTTCAAATGAGAGCCATGCTCTCCCCTCTGCTTTGTAAGGGTTTAGCCTCTCATGCAGGTTAGTTAAAACAGCGTGTTTGCCAGGTGCCATACGCTGGAATTAACTCTTACTCTCAGAATCTCACTGTAAATCTGGCCATAAATGTTGGAAAGCACCTGTGTCTGGTGACATGAGCTGTTTGTCCTTTAGCAGACAAGGTGCTATCTAGCCCCTGTGTAGGTATGGTATTAAATTAAGTAGGGGGGGTAGGGGAATGCAAATTTTCTTCTCTTTTCTTTCAGGACAGAGAAAGAAGGTATAACAAACAATTCTAGAAACTTTGAAGCACAGCCACAGTATGGAGGTCTCTGACTGACAAGCCTACTGCTTTCTCCTTCACAGGGCTCCTCCTACAGATGTTCTGAATACGTCTGCATCCCAGCAATTTTTTACTGCACCCAGGTACTGAATATAGGGAACAAGCTGCATAAAAAGAAGCGTGGGGTGTAGGAGAAGGAGCGCTGTGAGGAGTATACCAGAAGTCATGCCTACAAAAGGCAGGCAATGGCATGACTTCAGGCAAAAAATTTTTGAGAAAGCATAGTTGCAAAATGACCAAGTTTATTCTTAGAAAATGACAAGAATAAGGCTCTTTTTCAACAATGTGGCTTATAATCATGTTAAATGGTATGTGTCAGGCTTGACTTCCCTGAGTGTCATCCTTTCACTGTATGACTGGAAGTTTATTTATTGCTTGAAATTAATTTCTTTTTCCTCCCTACAGGCTTGAAAACTAGAGCTCAGACACTTCTGGATCAGTCTTTTCATTGAAATACTGGAACTACTATGAAGTCTGCTTGGTTTGCACTCATCTTCGCAGTGCTCAGTACTGAATTGCTAACAAGTCACTGTTCCACCATCAAGTCCCCACGGTTCAGAGGACGTGTGCAGCAGGAGCGAAAAAATATCAGACCAAATATCATCCTTGTACTCACAGATGATCAGGATGTGGAGCTAGGTGAGAAATAATTGTTACTTGCTACTACATTTTGTCATGTGTCTTACAGTAATTTCTGCCAAGCAGAAAGAGCTTTAAATTCAGGGAAGCTGGTGGTCCTGGAATAATATCAGAGTGTGGGACAAGTTTGGAAAATGGGTTAACAAATATTATTTAATCACATTCATCACATTTAGTTATAGACTTTAGGAAATACATGCTTATCAAAATCCACCACAAAAGCATTCAATAATGCATGCATAGACATATAGGTAAAAAACTTGCATCAAAAGCCCTTTCTCACTTTATGGCTTTTTGTGACATTTAAAAATTTGAGCCTTATGAGGTTAACCTATCCCTCAGTGCTGCCTAGGTATCTCTGTCTTCATGTATTTGTCACAGTCATGTGTCATCTGACATGTTTATGCAGACAGGCAAAGGCAAACAGGTCTGGTTTCAGGTCATAATCTCAATATTTCTGTGCATTAAATGAAGAATTACATATTATTAACTATTTAAAATTCATCTGCTTTGAAACTATGCTATAAATATAAAATATGCTAGTTTTGCTTTCAAAAGTATACTAAATAGGTGAGCACAACCTGGACATACTAGCCAGAAGTGATTTTCACATATTTTTCATAGGGTGGAAAAAGTTAAAACACTTGGATGATGTTTCAGGAGGCCTTTGAATGATTTACATTAAGTAAGTCTGAAAGATATTAATGGTAGTTATGTATATAGCTGATTTTTTGGTTCACTGCCTAAAATGAAAAATCAAGGAGAGAAAGAGGATCATTTTAGGCTACCCCCAAGCAAATATTTTCAGCTTGAGGGTGGGATGTGAGATCAAGAAGGTGAAAAAATGACAAATTAATTTGCAATTAAATCCTGCATTCTTAGCTTTTTTTTTTTTTGTAATGCAAGTCGTATTTTTAACAGAAGTATAGTGAATTTCTAAACAACATGCCGTATGACATTGAAAATTAAAAATGCTTTATTCCAGGAAACTTAGAATCTAAAATCACATACTACAACAGAAAGTTGTAGACAAAAAGTGGTCTGGATCTAAAGGCAGTTCTTTAGTTGATAGGATTTTTGTACTTCTCATGATGTAATAATAATTTCACAGCCCTTCAGGGTTCTGAGAACATAATTGCTGAACTATATTTTGTGACTGAGTGTTTCATGTAGTAGAGCTCCAAAACCAGTCCTTCAGATCTGAGCGCATCTTACCTTTTTTTTTCTCACTCTTTCAAATGTCTGCTTTGTTTAGCCAAGCTGCATAATGAGTAGCTATTCCTAGCTCTATTTTTGGCCTAAAATACAGCTATTACAATAGGAATACGCTTCTTCTTGTTAGAGTCCTTCTGAAAAATTCTGAAAAAGGGTCAAGTCATGTCTTCCTTTTCTGTGGTCTGAGAGATCCTACTTTCTCCAGGGCACTGGGGAAGATAGGTCAGCAGACACACATCTCTGAACAGTGTTACCAACTTGCTGTCTTCAGTCTTGCGAGGTTTGCAAGTGGTGAAAGAGGAGGAAGGATGTGGCAAGTCACTTTGTTCATGCTGGGAGCTCCTCTCTTTGAAAGCTGCTCTGAATATTCTTGGGGCATTCTGGCTCTTATTAGCAGGCAGCTGAGCAATAGCCTGGGTGTGCATGCATTCTCACTGTGTTGAATGAAGACACAGGTTTCCGCTTTTCATAGATCATTTCACAGGAAACGGGATTCAGCCCCAAGACTTGCTGTACTGCATTATTTGCACTTCTGATAATAAATCATTGCTTATTTGAAAAATAAAGGCAAACTGTTTTCCATGTGTGAATTTTCCCCTTGCTCTTCACTGATGCCTGAGAAAAATCTTAATTTTCCCGAAGGTCAATAGGAAGTAACACTTTCTGCCACAAACAGAAAAAAACTTAGGCATTGGTATCCAAAAATCGCAAGACTGAAAGTCTCTCAATATGGATTATTTGCTAATGTATTCCCAGCACAAACATTTCTAAAAGCTGTTCTAAATGAATGCCTTAACATAAAAGCATTTAAGGTATGTTACAGACTTCAATCAGGAAGGATTTGTCTCCAGAGCATGTATAAATATTGAACCAAAATACTCATCTACCTGAATGCAAATGATATACAGAGATGTTATTCAGAGTAAAATCTGCAAGAGACAGGGAGCTTGCATTTGGTTACTTCTCCAAGCATAGGAGTATGCACATCTTCCTATTGATCTGCACCATACATCTGAGTTTTGCATGTTGAGTGCAAAGAAGATCAGCAGAGATGCTGTCATTCCACTTATCAGACAAAACCCACAAATTGCTCCACAACTCCAGTCACTTCCATCTATGCTAGGAGAAGTGTGTCACAGGGGAAGCATATCGGCTGGTGGATGGCTGCTTATGTGGTGTGAAGCAGCCTGGCCCACAGCTCTTGAAGAAACTCAGCAAATACTTGGGCTCTAAAGCTGGGAAGTTACTTCTTAAATTGTGCCACTGTGCACTTTCTTTCCCCCACCAAGATCCTGAGGATAGAGAAATAATTGCCCAATATTGAGGTAAGTCAGCAACTTGCTCAAGGCAAAGCACCAGCTCCCAGAACCCAGAACTATTTCCCTGATGGAGACAACATACTGAGGCTCTTAGGGCAGTGGCCCCATCTCCTATTTGAGGCAGGTCTGCCCTCTGTTCAGTCCAACGTTTTGCTCACTCTAATCTCTTCTCATGTCTTCCAGATTCTCTTTATCATTTGCACACCTTAGAATCTCAAAACATGAACCCCCAATCACTCTTACAATATTCACTATAAATAGTATCTTGCGTAGTGTCAGAAAGAAGTAAAAATTAATTAATATGTTCATAATTCTGGTGTTTCTAACCCTTGTTTACAGCCTAATGCACCACCCAGGGAAATCTATATAAATCATCCTCTGAGTAGAGCACTAGGTGAAGAGATCACAGCATCATCTAGGTACATCACATCAGGCGTAATTTGCCTGCTTTGCTTTCCATCTTCACTGGAACTAAAGCACTAAAAACATAGGCTGAAAAAATGGGGATATGAGAAAGTCCATTACTTTGCTGGGGCCTTGCATACAACTCATATAAAGACAAGGTGCTCCTAGATATCCCTTTGCAGAGATGCCCACCTGTGATGAAAATCCATAGCAACTTTAAGACTTGATATGAAACCTTGATTACCAAACATATTTCTTGTTGGAAAATAGACTAGGATATCTATCTCAGGATAGACTGAGAAGTGACACTGAATTTCTTTCCTGACAAAACTTACTATCTTCTGTGTCCAAAGTGGCCATTCCCAGTTATCTGGTTCCCCTCAGGTGCTCCCACCAATCGGTCATGGAGAGCATGAGTGTCCTGCTGACAGACAGTGCATGAGTACATATGCCCTGAAGACTGGGGGCCAGATGGTAAAGAGAACAAGCTGTGAGAAGAACTACAGACTGCAAAGGATTATAACTTATATCAGCAAGTTTTATCTCCTACTAGTGTTTTGTTTTCCAAATGAGGAAGTCTCACCTGCTTTGAAGTGCCTATTCCAGAATTTCCAGAGGGAGTAAATCTATTACCAGTGTCAGTAAGTGCTTACCTGGAGGGAAAACTTAGTCATAAACAGCAGGTTTGCAGGAGCAGAGGGCTGACAAGTTGAAGGAATAAGGAAGTGCTCTAACAGCTACTCATTTATCCTATATGGAGGCAGAAAAGCTCAGATCAGCTCTGCAGTTACCATGCATTAGGATACCTGAATAGTGCACTTTCTGTTTGAGCATCACCAAGCACTTTACAGCAGAGTTCTCAGTTATAAAACTGTGACTTTTCAAAAATGGAAGAGCTATGGCAAAAACAAAACCAAAAACAAAACCAGAAAAAGTCAGCCCAGGTCAAAGATAAAGAAATGTAGAATGAGGGCAGTCTTTCATTTGTCTTTTACTCAGCAACTTGGTGAAATGCTCCCACTTAGATAAATGGAGACCTTTTGTGTTCAGGGACCTCTTAGTTACTCTCCTACTTCTCTATATCCCTAAGTACATGGGGTTCTGGAAAGCAAAAATGTAGATGTTTTGCTTTTGGAAAATAAGGGCTGTGAAAGGGGAAGAGTCTAAAATGGTGGTGACTTACATGCACTGTATTGATACTTTACTTTTAATAGCATTGTAACAGCCTATATATTCAAACAATTTATTACAACACAGTGATGATCAGTACCTCTTTTTTCAGGGTCATTGCAAGTGATGAATAAAACCAGAAGGATTATGGAGAATGGAGGAGCCTCTTTTATCAATGCATTTGTAACAACCCCAATGTGCTGCCCATCGCGTTCCTCAATGCTGACTGGGAAATACGTGCACAACCACAACATATACACCAACAATGAAAACTGCTCTTCTCCCTCTTGGCAAGCTACTCATGAGCCACGTACCTTCGCCGTGTATCTCAATAACACTGGGTATAGAACAGGTAAGAGACAAATCAACAGTAGCTCTTCATTTAAAGTGAAGATGTTATGTTCAGCAATTGATCTCAAATCACTGCCTAAAATGAAACTGCCTGGGTTGTGGCTGAGGTGGAGTTCATTTTCTTCCTAGTAGCTGGTATAGCTGGTATAATGTTGTGCTTTGGATTTAGCATGAGAATAATCTTGATCACTGAATCTTGATTCAGTGTGTTCATAAAGTTTTTAGTTGTTGCTAAGTAGTGTTTATACTAAATCAAGAACTTTACAGCTTGTTATGCCCTGACAGCAAAAAGGCTGGAGAAGCACAAGAATTTGGGAGGGACACAGCTGGGGTAGCTGATCTGAAGCATCCAGAGGGATACTCCATACCATCAGCATCATGTTTAGTACATAAACTGCGGGGAAGGCTGACTAGTGGCCACTGGCTTGGAAACTGTATGGATATTGATAAATGAAGGGTGAAGAATTGTATTGTACATCACTTAGGGGTTGGGGAGTTTTTGTGAGGTTTATTTCTCTATTTTTGTTGTCTCCCTCTTCATTGTCATTATTATTGTTACTATTATATTTTATTTCAATTGTTAAACTGTTCTTATCTCAATCTATGAATTTTGCCTACTTTCCTATTCTCCTCCACATCCAGCTGAGATGTGAGGTGGGAAATAAGTGAGCAACTGAATCATACATAGTTCCTGGCTGGGGTTAAATCACAACAGAAGCAATTATTGTCCTAAACTGGCTGTGCAGAGCAGAGGTTGAACGTTATGAAGAGGGAGGGTAGTACTGCCTGCTGGTCCACATCTGCAGTAACAGCCAGGTAAAGAAACTCACTTGCAGTGAAGCAGCATACTTTCACATTTGGATGTCCCAGATGGGAAATAAGCTGCTTGGGCAGTTACACCTACTGTGAAAGAGGTGCATTTTAGTGGCATTGTGGGTCTGAACTGGCAGTTCCAGACGTGATTATGGTTAGTATTATGGCCTGCTTGTGGACAGCTGCTAACAGTTATGGAAGAAGATGTCAGGGCCAGGCTGGGGACTGGTGCCAAAGACCTCACAAGAGTGGAGTGCCTGTCATGGGAGAGAAGCAAGGTGAATGGTATAATTTAAACTTTGCCATGGGGCGATATTTCATTTGCATTTTCTGAAAAGGAGTAGAAACATGCCTTTAAGAAGGATTGTTCTACTGTGCACCAATAAGATTTGATAGTTTTCTTGTAAATTCCTGGTGGTTTTCCGTAGTCAGGAGATCCCTTTCCTGTCTACAAAGAACTCTTCTTATTCCTCTCGTCTGTGCTTTGGCTTGATGTAAAACCCAATTCATTTCTGCATCACCTATCCCCTAAGATTCAATCTGTAGACACATTAGGCTCCAGCCTGACTTCCTCTTCACAAGGTACCGGAGTTGTGTAAGGTCATCAGAGTGCAATTTGTCCAGAAGTGTCGTTCAGCTACAAAGACTCCCCTTTACAGGACCAACGAGGGACAGACTTTGGTGCCAACTGCCTTACTTACAATGTAACTGGCAGCAAAGAGATTTGTTTCTATCAGCAGCTTAGGCACAAGAATGAATTGCTTTCAAAACATATAGCTGGTGAATGTCTCCATGCTGTCTACTCGTCCTAAATCTCTTAATGCTGCAATATCCAATGTCTCTAACTTATCTGCCTGTTTGCCATCTTTTCTTCAGCATGCAGACAGTTCACTTTTTTCTTCTGTCTCTCTGCATCTGTAGTTCTGGACACCTTCTGCTTCCTGTGTCAAAAGCAAAACCAGACAAATCTTTAACTTGTTTTGGATGTGGTGTTGGCTCTGACCCATGTGCTGAATAGTATTTCAGTCTCTTTTGAGCTGGTCTCAGTGAACTTGCCATCTGAGTACAGTACTGCTAAACCTCCATAAGGGTCAGCGTCAAGGCTTTGAAGAAGAGGGAAGAGAGAATTGACAATCACTGCTAGAAAAGGTGCTGAGTTTGACCTAAAATACAAGCTTTGTCTCATGACTTATGTCTCAGAAATCCTTTCTGATTGATGTATGGCTGCTTAATGCAGGACCCTGCTTTCATGTTCATAAAGAAGTAATATCTCACATGTTTGTCATCTAAGCTTTGCACAACTGAATGCTTCACACATAAACTGGACAGAGCTAGGGACAGAGCTCTGTTACTATCCCTCTCTGCCCTTCTGCGGGTAAACACTGCTTTGGGTATATCTTCTGCACTGCCTTGTTTTATGAAGGCATGTGAAGATGTCTATTAAATACAGACTTGACCCTTTTACACTGAAAGTTAAAAAGGGTCAAAAAGAAAGGAAAAGGAAAAACATCCTGGTCCAAAGGCAGGCAGAGAGAACATCAGAGTAGGTGAGTAAAACAAAGAGCAGGAAGGAGTAAAAGAAAATGGAAACAAATGAAAATACTTGTATGAATTTTTAATTCTGATCAAGTTACATTGTTTGATCCAAAATACTATGGCCCCAAAGATTTATTTTTTTATTCCTTGTAAGATAAGCCTATCTTCTAATTAAGCCACAATTATTTTTTGAGGTGGCAGCTTAATTAGCAGCAGATCTTATAATATATTTTTCAAGGATACTGTTGCCTTATTAAAAAGTCAGGAAAAGTGTTCTAGCCAAGTAATAATCTACACTTCACAGCCAGAAAGTTTTGTAAAATTATAATGACTCAAGAATACCTGGGAGTCAAAAATAATTGGGAATGAAAATGAGGGAATTGTGGAGAGAGAGTGGCTACACCCCACACAGACTAGTCATGACTCTGTTTTGATTTGCAGATGTTATGGGCACTTACTCTGTGCATTCCTACATGTTTGAGAGTAAATCAGTATCCCCCTCAATGGGAAACTGAGACAGAGAAGGAGAAGTGAATGACCCAGGCCAGTCACAGTTTGATGACAGTCCTTATGAGGCACTTGACCAGAAAGTTCCAGTCCAGATGAGACAGTGTACAATACCTGGTACTCTGACATTATGAGAACTTAACTCTTACTTTTTGCATAGGATCTAATTATTATGTATGTCAGTGGAAATAAAGGGGTGGGGGAATGTTTATATAATTTCCTCACTTCTGTTCACTCCAAATAGTTTTCAATATCTATAAAGCACCCACTGTCTAAACCTGCTGCAGCATTAACTAAACTATTGCAATTGATCACATGTGGGCAGACTGTTATGAGGGGAGTCCTGCTGAAGCCACGAGGACTCCACACAAGCACAGCAGGCCATTTAGAGAGAGGTCTGAAATGTGCTCTGATAAACTGCAGTTATAATTAGAGCCCACTGGGAAAACCTGACAAAGAACAGAATGGTTTTTTTCTTTCCTTTTTCTGTTTTACTCTTCTACTCTGATGTGACCTAATGGCAATGTTGGATTTCATGGAAACATCCCTTTTTGAAGATTATACATTAGTGCTAAATCATAGATCATAGGCAGGAACTGTGCTGGGCGCTATCTGAGCAGGCAATATTCAGAAACGATACTGCCAAACAAAAATCACTTTTGCTTCTAATTATCATTTTTAAAAATCCCTAAATAATTAAGGTTTTTTCAATGTTTACAGTTTCCCTTGTTCACAACCTGTATGCTAATGCAGCAGTGAGCCAACTGCACAGCTTTTGATCGTTGAAAGTCCACAAAATTGGAAATACTAAATTAGAATTTTTAGGAAATAGCAGGGAAGACACAGTAAATAGGTGGAAAACAAAGTAACTCTGGAGAGCTTCAGAGAGATCAGACATTTGTTTTAATTCAGTAGGTTCCAGCTATTCATACTAGAGAGGAAGAAGTGTCACTCACTTCCAGATTTTCTGGAAATTGTGAGAAAAGCTTGACAAGTTTTCTTTCATTTCATAGTTTTAAATGTCAGTAGGTATCACTTCATCTATTTAGATTTAGAAATTTGATTGGTAAGATTATTAGATGCAGGAGTTAGAAATTTTGCTTTGCGCTTTCTGAAGTACTGGCTGGTTATTTGCTGTTCTTTCAGTCTTACACTTTCTTTACCTTCTGCTGTCCTACTCTGTCCCAGTTCTACGACATGTAGTCTTGCCTCTCAGGAGGGCTCTTTACTGTTGGCAGTTCCCATTGCCATTCACCTACACAAACACAAAGGAAAATCCCAGGAGTACGCTACCTCAACCTTGGCTTCCTCCAGTAGGAACGGAGAATTGTGCTACGTCTTAATAACTGAGAAGTAGCCAAGCATAATCTTAGTATTTTAGAAGACAAAACCATCACATGAGAGCAGTCAATATCCAGAAGAC
>JAOXXN010000395.1:119059905-119083618 GCA_026770055.1 Myrmophylax atrothorax
AGAAGACATAAATATAACAAATACTTTATTCTTAAATAGTGTGTCACGCTTTGTGTACTGCAGGATTTTGCATTTTTATCAGCTTAAGTTTCATGAAAAGAAATGTTAAGTTTAAAATTTTTACCCTGACTTAACATGCCTACGCATTCAAAGCCCTCTGCTTAATGTTACTTTGTAGAATTACTGCCTTCTAATCCTCACTCCTCTTAGCCCTCCCCAGCCAGTGTAACTGTGCAGGAGAGAATGGGAGTCTGTGTTGGCTCAGCAGCTGCTGACAGCCTCACCGCATCATGCCAACACCAGGATGAGGCTCTCCCTTTATGGAATCCCACCTGAAAGAACAGGGATCGCCAAACTGGGCAATTATTTGCTTACTCTTTTTAAAATTGTCTTTGGGAAGATGTATTTCCCAGTATTTTATTTCTTGCTGAGATATGTCAACTGATCAGAATAACATTCAAGATTCATGCATGTGAGTGTTCTGATGTCATTCTCCATCTTTTGTGGAACGAAAATGTTAGTGTAGCAAAGTTAAGCAGCTCAAACATTAATTCGTAAATGCCTGCATTTGCAAAACTCAAAACTCAGGAAGAGACTGGACACCAAGATGCCCCTATCTGGCATGTTTTGATGTTGGTCACAGACTTCTGTGTAGTGATGAACAGAAATGGTCACTTGGTTGACAACTAGCTAATGTGTTCAGCAGTACACATCAGCATGTTCATTGACATCTGTCACTTATGGGTACATTTCTTAGTCTAATGACCAAAGAACTAATAAAACACAAAGATGACAGGAGACTGAAAGCTAAGGAGTATTTAAAATGCATACCATTCACTTGTGCCACACAGGGACAAGTTAATCTTTCATAGAGGGAGCAAAAGCTATGCCTCCTGAAGGTGTGGGCAGACAATACATTTCCTCTGAAGGCAAAGCCAGTGTGTTTCCTGTTCACAGCCTTACAGCACAAATCACTGCCAGCACATGCTATTTTTAATCTGCATGGTTTCAGTGACCTAATTTGTATCCTGCCTCATGCACCCTTTCAAAGCAGAGAGAGTGGCAGAATATGTGAATGAGTCCTAGTTCTCAGATTATTTCTAAAGTCAAAATAAAAAGAGAGAACTCTGAGTTTCCAGGTTCTTCCTTAATTGGTATAAAAGAATCTGGGAAGCATCAAACATAATTTAAATTATAAATGTTTAAATAATTAAAAATATGCCACGCTTTTCAGAGTAATTTGCACTTTCAGTCAGCAGGAACATATCTATGTAAAAGTAAAATATGCTGAATAAATGCACGTAGTCCACACAGAGTGAAATGTAGAAGAGGAAAAAGGCCAAAAAGGGTAACATGCAGGATTTTCTAGTTCTATGGTATCATGTGAAGTGAAACTTTCTTTGGTTTCTGTCCAGGACTTCATCAAAAACCACAGCACATCTGCCTATTTATGCTTAAAGCAGAATTCTGTGCTATTAAATATCACACCGAAAACCATAGACTAAAAGATTTTTAGCAAGTTTATGTATTCAAGTACTTCATTTAGGAAAATCTGGGTAGAACATTGTCTGTGGAACCATTTCATCTCTCATTCACATGGCCAAATTATAGTCTTTAACTACATAATAATGTAGCATTTCTTGGAGGGTGAAATTTCCTCAGTTTAAAAAGAGGCACTAGTTCCATCAAGAGACATGATGCTGTCATCCACAAGGATGGGAGGTCTCCCATCCCCTCTGCAGCACTCAACTGCTCGCTTGCTGGGAAACTAAGCAACATGGGGCACATACATGGGGCTGAGGATGCAGCTATAGGTTTTCAGATGTCTGATGGAAGGAAGGTACTAGTGAGGCTCAGGAGTCCTTTCAGACATTGTTGTGTCCTCCCTGCTGTCCCAAAGCACTTTTGGCTCCCTTCATCTACCTTGTTAGGCAGAGCAGTGTCCACTCCTCAGTTTTCTTGTCTCGGTTTTCTGGCCCTGGAAGAGATCACCTTGGCCTCTGCTCTGAGCCTTGTCCCCTTGCTCGTCTGTCCTCAGGTCATTCCCTCCGTCCCTCCCCTCCCTGGTCCAGTCAGTTCTTGACAGACATGTCCTGTTCCCACTGCTTACCATTAACGATCTCCTTTCCCAGCCTGATCAGCAAATCTGCTTCTTCCACCCCTCTTGTCAGTCAGCTTTTTTCTCTTTTCTGCACTCATTGTCCAGTTTCTTGGTTGACATTTCGAGTCCTGGGCCCCCAACCCCCCACTGTTTTTTCTCCTCTCAGCTCCTTTGCTGGATTTCCTGCCATTCCCTAGACTGCTTGTCCTTATCTGGTCACCTCCTGCCCTCTGCATTTCAATCAACTTTCTCCCACCTACTGACACGACTCACAGGTGGAAAGGGAATAATGTCCTGAAGTGTGCTGATCTCCAGCAAATGCAAATTGCAGGGTGTTTTTCAAAGGATTCTAATAGATATCTCCTTAACAGGGAGTCCATCATGTCTTTGTCAGAGTTCCTGTTCTCAGTGCAGAGCACGTAAAAGTGCTATCAAATGAAATCTCACATAATTTTTTTCAGATGTTTGTTAAGCTTAATTCCTTTTCCATTACTGCAGTTCTCAAAGATGACTACTGTTTGGGCTAAGAAGTTTCAAAAAATTCAGCCTGAGGCAGACAGCCAGTGTGGAAAATTTAAGTCCAACTATAAGATGAGTTATAAGCAGCTGAGAACAGGATCTTAGAAGTGTCAGACAACATCAATACTGGAAACTGCTACCAGCTTGGCCCCTAATATAGGCTTTGTTAAAGACATCACCCAGGCTAGCAATTGCTGTATCAAGTTGTAGGCTAATGCCTTTTGCACCTGCTGAGTTAAAAAATCTTTAATGATCTTTTTGGTTGCAATGGTAAACCTGGCAGCAACTGGGGAAGACCCACAAATCTGGAGAAAAAACCTGTGGTTTTCTACTACGTTTATGTTACAAGACTGGGAACTGAGAAATCTGAATTACATTCTTAGCAATGACACAGGCTTACCGTGTGACTTAGGTCTAGCTGAAGGTTAACATTTTGGTGCCTCAATTTCCTCACCATATTTTTTGGGACAAAGCTTATTTCATTTCCTAGGCAGTGCTGGCACACTGAGCTGGCTTTTTGCACTCCAGTGACGTGATACACTAATCCTCTGCAATTTTTCAACTGAAGGGAAAAATCAAACTGCTCAGATTTGAATCTATGGCTTGCATAATGGGAAGAAAGCAAGGAGGAATTTACTGGAATAATCCGGAAGTTGGAGTTATGTTGGGCTCTGTCCCCAGAAGCACAGAATCATTGTGTGTCAGCCCTGAAATGTCATATAAACAGTGCTTTGCAACTCCTGTAAATGGTTTCCTGACTTTGTTAAAGGAAGTGGGCTGTCTACTTAAAGCTCTTGTCTGGGTCACGGTGACTAAACCTTTCTGCAGCATGCCTTTGTAAAGGTTTCGGTTTGGTTTAAATCGGAAACATTCCTGTAAGTCTCAACAAATAACAGGGGTATAGAGCATAATATACGTCCTTTGATCTGTGGAAGTGCAGGGATGTCTCGCGAGTAGATGTAGCCTGTTCACCTGTACACTAATCCACTAATGCTGACAGGACTTAGAGGACTAACCCTATTGTGTAACACTGTAAACATTAGTCATAATTGCTTGTAAAAATTGCTGGGGAATAAAGTCCTAGGAATTATGAGAATTTGAGTCACAGTCACAGTCACAGTCACAGGCTTCAAATTCCAGAGATCCCCTGGGTCAAATTCCCCTTGTCTTGCACCCATTGCAACTGCCTGGATCTCTCAGTCCAATACAGAAATCATTAGCTAATTGCTAAAGGGAAAACAAAAATTTTTATTAAGGCATCTATTCATGTTCTGAATACGTTCTGCAGCCCCTCCAGAGATACATAGATGTCCACATCACAGTTCACCATGCCATGTGTTATTGTTTGCATAACCTTAATTGAACATGCTTGTGCCGAATACAATTATTCTGATATATTAAACTACACTACATGTGATTAAAAAATAACAGTGTGTCCTGGGAACAGTTAGCAAAACTGCCAGAATGCAGATAAAAATTGTGTTATTAAAATGCAAAAGTGGGCATTTATCTTTCTTGTTATCCCTATGGGGGCCATTACATTCAATAATGAAAGGATGTCCCTTGAAATGGCATTACTTTTTAATGAGGCTTTTACCCATTGAGTCATAATCTCCATTTTACTAATTACAAGCAGAAATGGCCTCCTAAGCCCTCTAACTGCTGACTATGAGTGGCTTCTAAAGCTGAGCCTTCTCAGTTGGTACTCAGACTTGGACAATTCAGGAGGTGTTGGACTACACCTAAATTAAGGATGGGAGTTGACTCTACAAGCCAACTGCAAAGACCCAACAAGGACATTTGCACATCGCAGTGTCAGTTCTGGGGCAGTTCTGTGACAGTTCTGTGACATATTCCATAGTGCTTTAGTTGTTTACAATCTTCTGGTTAAACTGAAAACAACTAGGACACCATTGTGTTTACTTGCTGATTGTTATTTGGCCCCATGGACATTACTGTGCTTTCCTCTTATTCTGGCACCTGTCTTCATTCAGAGCGTGAAGAGCCAGACACTAACTGCTGGCACTGGGCCCCAGCTCTGAGTCATTCACCCTATCCGATACTCAATGGCACTCAGAAAACCACATGGTGCAGGGACTGAACTCTTGTATTTCAGTAAAACCCTGGCTTTTCCCTTCATCTGTCTAATTACTCATATCCTCCTGAGCTTTTGACCAACAAACAAGTTTTGGTTAAAGCAGTTTGGCAAATGCAATCCATTATCATGGCCACTGCCGCTTTTGCTGGTATTCAGGGCTTTGCTACACATTTGACATGGGGACTGGTTTACCCTGCAACAGGGGGAAACATCTATTTCTGCAAACTGTCGTTCAGGGAGCTGCTTAAAACTTGACAGCACTGAGATTATTTTTATGATAAAATACTAAATCATTGCCAACACAAAGGTGAATGGTTCAGGCTGTCAATCCAAAGTCTCATAACATGCACCAAAATGTGGGATTCAGGGGGCCAAAAGGGAGCTAACAAAACATTTTTAAAGTTAGAAAATTAAGTAATCTAAAGCAAGGAAATTCCAAGATGAATTGGCCCCCACCAGCTCCAAGCCACCCTTTACTTTTTAAAATTCAGTTTATCTGTTCTCATCCTTGTGCCCCAGGTCATTTCATCTCTACTTTTTATGCTGGTGGCTTTCTCTCAGGTAACGAATATCAAAAGAGGGAGGAGAGGAGAGAAAGAAGCTGACGGCTTTTTGTTTTAGTGCCAAAACTGAAACTGTGGGAACCTTCTCAGGTCCATAAGGGAACACCCCATGGTGATAAACTGAGAAGCTGGAGTAAGACTTTGCTCAGCATCTGTGTGCTACAGTTTTTCAGAGCTTGGTCATTTTGTGACAGATTTTCATAGCCACCTTTGTTATTTACAAAGGCACTACATCAAAATCTACAAACACTAGAACTTCGTAGAGAAAAGCTTGACAATGATTTTTAAATGGGCAAATCTGTTTATTTTCCCCTAGTCTTTTTCTTGGAAATCACTGAAATTTTTGGCTAAAAAGTTTGTAGAACAAAATGCATTCTGAGTCAGATAGCATGGAAACTATCACCACTAAGGATTGAAGTTTGGCAAGACTGTAAATAGCAGAATCCAGGTCTCTGTATGAGTCAAGAATAGATGGGGCAATCAAACCATCCTATATGATAAATTGCCATAACTTCCATTTCACAGCTTGAAAGCTGATGTTTGTGGGGGGGCGGGTTGGCAGTAGAGCCTTCTACTGATGAGCATGGTACTCAGAGGCTTCTCAAGGTCGTGTAGTAGCTGCTGGTGAATCTGGAATGGCACTCAGGAGGGCTGACCTCAGATTTCCCCAGTAACCACAGACTGTCCTTGATTTTGCTTGGCTCAGCAACACTTCCTCTCTCTCAGTGACATCATTCCCATACTTTTCTTCACTGTTGTCTCCCTCTGACTTCTCTTACTCTTCTACTCTTTCCTTGGCTTCCCTTCTCACAGTATTTCAGCCTTTACACTTACACTTTCCCATGACTTCTGGCTGAAAGTTTAACCCAGTTTGACTGCCTTACAGAGAGGTATGGTTTCCATTCCAGGAGAAAACAGTGCTGGGCACATATTTCCTGCCTGCTGTCACCCTCTTCACCTCACAGTTCTCAACTTCTGGTTGGCCTCAGAAGTAAAAAGGAGACAGGCTGGATTGCATTCTTGGTGGCTGTGGGAGGAAGAGCTGGAAGCCTGGTCTAGTGTCTGTAGGACTTGTTTATATGTCACATTCCAAATGGTATAGGAAAGTAACATTATATATGACTGTAATCTCTGGTTAGTGACATTTGGCTGTACCACGATTGGATTGTGTCTTATTTATCTTGCCTCAGGCAAGTCTTATTTGTGAACATTCTCATTTTTCCGCTAGTTTTCCCAAGAAGTTCACCATGCCCACATCAATCAGATCTGAATAATTTGAGGCCTTCCACAAATGCGCTTTTTTGGTTAGATTGACTGTGTCTAGGTTGGATGTGAGGTTTTTCAATGTGACTTCACTTCCTAGTAGGAAACAAGTACAGGGGTTTGAGCTGTGTGCCATGGCCCAGCTGAGGGACAGCGGCTCCGGGCAGCAGCTTTTTGTGGGCAGGCCTGGCTGCTGAGTTGGGTCTGGCACTGAGGACAGGAGGTGGGGCGGCGTGAGGGGTGCAGGGAGCAGGGCAGCTATTACCCAGTGGAGCTCCTTCCCTGGAAAGGGAGAGGTCCATGGGAAGGGAGAGGTCTCTGTCATTCCCTCCTCTTCAGCAATTTCTCACATCATGAGCACCTGGAGTACCTGTGTGCAGACTGCCGGGGATACAGGCAGCAGAACTTCTGGCACAGGTGACCGTCCAGGGTCTTGTAAACCTCAAGATAATTAAAGATGAAAACAGTGAAGTTACTGAGACATCCACAGGGTAACTTGCCGGGACTGAACTGGAGGTAATAAATCCCTAGAAACCCAAGTTACAGACCCGATCAGGCGTTTTGTATTTGCACTTCCCAGGCAATGGAAAGGCAAGCGAGAGCCATCCAACTGACTAATCTATCCAGGCCACAGACCATACATTTGCAGCTAAAGACTTTCCATACCTGTCTCTCCCTAGAAGCAACATGGCTGCATTTGCCAGGGTGCTGTGCCAACATTAATGCTCCCTCCCAAAGCCAGTTGGCTGGCTTTTTGTGTCTGTGTGCCTTTGGCATAGGCAATCCACACTCCCAGATAGCTGGGAGCCCACTGCATTGTGAGATTGCTTTTTTCTTACTTCCTTCCAGAGGAATTGGCAAACCCTCCTGGGCCCAACGGCAAAGGCTGAAATTTTCAGTCTGAGTGGGTTCTGACTTGTCACCTTGAGCTAATGGAAAAAAATACATGCAGTTTGGCAGGCCAGGTAGAGGTGCTTGACCTCCAAGCCTTTGTCTCTGTTAGCTTTATATAATATCGTAGAGAAGATGTGGCAGCAAAGCAGGGTCAGGATTCCCTCTTGCTCTACTGAAATGTGTCACAGTGGGATGGAGATCTGGACTTTCCAAACCTTTTATCAAACCAGCAAATGTAGCCAGGATTGCAAGCCCAAACTTTCAAAAGTCAGAAGTCGGGCTTCAAAACATCACAGAACTTGCTTAAAGTCACAAAGTGTTTCTCAGATATTTCCTCTGGGCACTGAGTTTTTATTCCTTATTCAACTGGAAACCAAAAGCAATGTACTCTTTCTTAAAAAAAAACCAAACCAACAAAAACAACAAACAACAAAAAATCCCCTTGAAAATATAAGTATTAGATTCTAAAAGATTAAGAATAAAGGGTAATGAAGGCTCTCAACTCTCATAAAATTCTGGAAATAACTTATTTTAATTTCAAAACCCTCTAAGCTATAAAAGGAAGAATTTTGGTAAAGCTACTCTGACTCATTCTAACACATTTTCTCTTCATTCATGCATTCTTTTGACTCAGACTAAAAGACTTGGATTGCAAAGCCTTATGTGTGTGTGTGTGTTCTTTTTTTTTTTACTTCACAGCTTTTTTTGGGAAATACCTCAATGAATACAATGGCAGCTACATCCCTCCTGGGTGGAGAGAGTGGGTTGGATTAGTGAAGAACTCTCGCTTCTATAATTACACCATTTCTCGCAATGGTAACAAAGAGAAGCATGGATTTGATTATGCAAAGGTATTTTCCAGACACATAAATGCTGCATGATTAATCCATATAAAAATAGCTTTCAGATAATTAATTAACCAGGTAATTAATTGCTCAATCAACTACAACCATGAAATTGAGATGTCACTTTCTCTCCAGAGCATTGCAGATCAATTTCATGTGAGAATATTAATCACTCAACAGAACAAAGTTTCCCAGGGCTCTTCAGTGGAGGCTGGTAGTTCCTCCCTTCCTCTCTCCCTCCTTCGCTCCCTCTCTCCTAGCAAGTGATGGTTTGGTGGCAGAAGAAAACAGTAAATAAAAGCTTTTGCCCAAAATTACTGTGCCCTTTGCGCTACTGAACTTTAAAGTTTGCTGAGTGTTGTGAGTTATTACCCACGGAAGAAATCTCAGTTAATGCTGTTTTTCGTGATACAGTGCACACCAAAGAAAGGTTGTGTGCCTGTGGTGTCAGGCTCCGAATATGACTACAAGAATAGATAAGTGCAACAACACGGCCGTTGGAAAAGTTCAGAGCTTGTTTGTGCTCTTGACAAAGTGTGGAAAATATGCCAGGGTGACCTGCCCACTGCCATGAAGTTTCTCGGAAAGGCTTGGGAGAGCAGATCACAGACTTTCCAGCCTGCAGAAAGCAATTTGGAATTTCCTCCAACTAGCTCAAGGAAGATGATACAGATGTTGCAGCTGTGGTTTCTGACCCATGTAAAGAGGTTTTATTGGAAGCTCACAATGCCTGTTTCTGATTTTCCCATCCATAGAAATTACATGATACTGATTATATATTTATAGAGAGTAAAAAAAAAGAAAATAAAGAATATTGGTTAGTTATACATTCCTTACACAGGCTGTGTATATAGCTAGAATAAATAGGGAAGCAGAAGGGAATCAGATGCTTTGGGAGAGCACTCATACAGGCATTTCATTTGAACAGGGAACAAACCCAAAAATTATCACAACCCTGGTGCCTTGCACTCATTATCCATTTTGGAAACTAAAAGATCATTCACTGTCTCTTCCATATGCTTCCAGTGTTTGTAGCAGCCAGGGCTACTGTGTGTGCTCCAAGTTTGCTACAGGAGAGGGGAAGGGACAGAGGGACGGGGAGCGGGTGAGCGAGGAGGTCACAGCTGGTTGGCTTGTCCTAGCACTGACATGCGACACAGACCTTGTCCCTCAGGCTCTGCTTTTGCAGCTGTTTGGGGCCTGGAATCCACAACATAAGATTAGTCATGCCTGGAAGTGCTTGAAATTACAAACATTGTCTCAGCACTTTCTCAATGAAGCTTACACTAGACCTCCAGGCCAACAGCGAATACTCTAAGGTGGCAGGTGGTTTAATTTAAGTTTTCATCTTTTTTTCTTAGTTCCATTTCCTCCCTTCCCCTTGTAGGCTTCCATTTGCCACCTTGGCTGTGGATAAGCCAGTTTATTAGCGAGTCACAACCTTAATCTCAGCAGCTGCACTGCTTAAAAGTTGCACAATTAAGTGAACAGAGCCTGCAGGAATTCAACTGCACCCTGCATTCTCATTTGCAATTTCTTTGGTAAAAGATTTTTTGCAATCTGTTCCACTTTGTACATATGCGAAAATAGAGTCTGAACAAAGACTCTGCAAGAAAGGTTTATGTGAACATAAAACCAGTGTAAGAGTCAATGTTAGTTGGGAGCCAGTACCTTGTGAAGTGTTTTATCAATGAAATGCAAGAAACATATCTTTGTCAGTACAGTCTGTCATTTTAAATGTTACTTGACATTATATAACAAAATCTGGTAATCAAATTTACTTAATGCTTTCTGTTGAATCTGATTTGCAAAGTACTGTCTCATTTTCTGTGGCATTGCCTGCTTAAGAAAGTAATTACTGCTCGGTCTCCTCTATGCTCCCTCAAATCATATATCTCTTTGATGGTATGTTTTTACTTCCTGATCCAAGCTTTAATGAGGACTTGAAAATAACATAATAACATGATAGTATGTGATCTAATTAATCATGCACTTTGTAACTTGCTTTGTGTTAATCGTATGTTCCAGGACTACTTCACAGACCTAATCACTAATGAGAGCATTAATTACTTCAGAATGTCTAAGAGGATATATCCCCATAGGCCCATAATGATGGTCATCAGCCACGCTGCACCCCATGGCCCCGAGGATTCTGCACCGCAGTTCTCAGAGCTCTACCCCAACGCTTCCCAGCATATGTAAGTCAAAGTCACCCACTGCCAGGCCTGCTCCTTGTACCTACTGCTGTGAGGTGTTTGTTTATGGACACATCTCAGGAACAGAGAATTCAAGTATAATAAACTCAGAGTAAGGAGTGAATGTTTGCTTAGTTTTTTTGCTGTGCTTGCTCCTTTTGCGGGGGAGAGTGACAGCTCTGACCATTATTAGAGCAGAGAGAAGCTCTTTTCCTCCTGGGAAGTTGTGGGAGATTAAAAGGTCAGTCTTTGGCTTTGTAAGGGCAGCTTCTTACAATACCCTGAAAATATGTAGACACAGGTCAGGATCTGTTGGAAAGATATTACTTCCTTCATTTTCCTCTAAGATATGTGCTTCCTGGCCTCTAACTAACTGACTGCATTGAGAGTAAAAACACCCTTTTGAAGCTTTTGAGTGCACCAGATTTGTTTATAGACTAGATACTGGCAGATTCCCAAAATAGTCTATTAGATTGCATTTTAAAATAACATGCTTAATCTTTCCTGGTGATTAAACTATAATAATAAAAAAGAACTATTCCTTTTGTTTTTAGAACTGAAACCGATTCCAGCTAAAAATCTGTGGATAGTTCTGGATTCCACATCTTGCTTCATACCTTGAATACTCTTGAGTCCTTTCCCTTACCGTGAGATGCTATGGAAACTTTCCATTGCACTTGTGTCTACTGTGGGTTTGTAGACCAGTCTTTCCGTTTGTTCTTAAACAATATCTTTGCTCTTCAAACCCCACCTTAATAAAATATTTCAGCAGGATTGTACAGTCATTTGTCCTCTCAAAATGAGGAGGAATCAGTTTCATAAGATAGTGGGAAAGCTTCTTGGTCTAAAAATTGCATTTTGGACACTGCAGTAGCCCACACCGAAAGGTTACATTAGTTACATTAACTACTTTAAAGTTGCAATGTAGCAGTGACTGCATTAAACTGCATTCATAAACTGATCACTACTTGGGGCCAAAAAGAGATTTACAGTTCATGGCATGTTAGTTTGTGGGTTTTTATCCTCTTACTGCCTGCTACTTTCCAGATACACAAGTTTCCCTGACCTTATAATCCTATATTATCAATGATCCCACATTCCTGAGACTAGACTTTGCAAGTCAGCCATGTTTGGTAGTTATTTAGATATTCAGAATAATTCCTACCTGTATACAGATCTAATGAAATGGAGATTTTAGTTTGCAAATAAGACACAAACATATAGAACCTGTTATGTTGGGTTGTATGAAAGGCCTTTTTAAGTCGGTATCCTGAATTATGTGATCCAGCAGAAAGCAGGAGGGAATGCTTGGGCAGGGCGGGAGGGAGGAAAAACGCCACAAAATTTTTTCCCTGTTTTTCCAGCTTCTGAAAATCATCACTTTAAGTGAAGCATCCAGGTCAGTGTGCCCCAGTCTCTTTGCATCAGTCTGATCTCTTTCAGCTCTGGTGGCAGCCCCACCATCTTGTGGCAATAAGTTCTGTGGTGTCACTCCATGCACTGAGGGCAAAGGTCCACCTTTGCTTTCCTTCTAAACCTGGAGCTTGGTTATGCCACCTGTCTCTTAATTCCCATCTTGTGAAGAATAGTGAATAGCCACTACATCAAATTTAATGGATCTCTCACATGTCTCCTTTCAGTTGTCACTTTTCATAGCAAGAGAGTTATTCCTACTTGTTCTCACCCTGTTCAACAGATTGCTTCTCCTTTAGTGGCACAGACTGCCTGGCCTGAGGCAAGCCATCCTGTCTGCTGGAGGACTATCCATCATACAGGAGGGTAGGATTCCAACTGTTTTCATTCAGCTGTGGGGACAGTGTCTGGAAGAAAAGCACTGGAATCATTGAATCTCCCCCTACCTCTCCTCAGGCCAAAGCAACTCATTTTAGACTCCTTGCTCACTGTCTTCTGAAAAGCACTTGTTGGAACTTGCTTTGGTTTGTCATGCCCTTGACGCTTTCCACTGCTTGGTGTTTTCACCTTACTTGTTTTCTCTAGTTTGTGCTGCTAGAACAAATGGATTTAGTTAGTCTCCAAGTTTTTAACTACTTCCTCGTGTTGTACAGGTTGCATGTTACCTGCAAAGATCAAGCAAAGACCCTAGTTATCTGTTTGAGGCTTAGTATCGTTTAAGTACTTGAGTGTAAATTAATTTTTATTTGTGTAGCCTCCTGCGGTCTAAATACCTTGCTCTGCTAGGCTACTTGTGAGAGCCCTTGGCTGTGCTTCTTTTTTTCCGGTGCTGTTGATTTCTTGGCAAACTTCTTGCAAAGAGTTTTTTCTCTATTGACCTCAGGAGATCCTTGCTGCGTTGTTTTGTGTTTCTTCTTGCACTGACTGACGGCATGTGTTAAAGTTCAGTCTGCAGACTAAGAAATGAGACAAAATGAAGATAAACTGCCAATTTGGGTGGCTGAAGATTCCAAACAACTGATTTCTCTACCAGAAATATTAGCAACATGCTCTAAAAGATATAAGAAGTTCAGTTCTTACAGAAATATTCAGTGCTCCCTGTGAAAACAGCACAAGAACAATAAAATCCCTCCTGCCAAGGTTTGTGTAATTTGAACATTTAACCCTTAGGTTTTCTTCCTTGGTGGTCAAGCACCATTTGAATCTCTTTCGTTCTGACCTTGGGTGACAGCCATCTGACCTTGGATTTTGTTTTTAAAAATGTAGTTGCTATATCGTGTTACTGTAACGCCTACCTCCAACAAAGAAGGGAAACCGGGTCAAAAGCTGCTTGCTGGCTTAACAAACTGAGATGGAAGGTTATACCTACAAACCAAGGATTAAGATAGCCTGTCAACCACATGTGAGGGGAAGTTTTTCTTGGAAGAATGGTAGCTGAAGGAGACCATTAAATTATGTGATGTCCCTTTGCTGGTAAAATGCCTGTCACTTGATTGAAATGCTGCTTCTGTAAATTAAAAAACAAACAAACAAAACCACAAAAAACCCAAACCAAAACAAAAAAAACCAACAACCCACAACCCAGAAGTTTGTTTAGAAGCTTTCCACTGGCACATATAAGGAGGGGGGTGGCTACCTCAGGAAACCCAGTTCAGGGAGAGTTCTGCCCTCAAATGTGGGCGTTTGTTGGTCTCATTTCCTCCCTTTATCAACATGGCAAGAAGAAAATAAAATGAATGTAGCACAAAGTCCATAAGATTTATGAAAAAAACATCAAAGCCAAAAAGAAAATGAGGAATTACATAACATCATTATGTTACAGTCTTGTCCTCCTCAGCACAAACAGCCTACTGGAGTGGCATGAAAAGTCGTACAAGGACAAGAACAGTAATTATATGTACACTACTTAATAATTAATATTAAGTGATTCCTGCTAATTCTTATCAACTCAAGGTTAAAATGAAAGACAAACTATATCATACTGGAAGCAGCAGACTCTCCATTGTTTTTAAGCATCCATTCTCCCTCCCACTCTCTCACTTCTGCTCTTCTTAAAGTATGTCCCATTTCTGACATCTAAAAATATTTCTGAAGGTTTATCCTGGCTGCTATCACCATAATGAGTAATATATTTTCTGAAAATAAATCATACTAATGTATGTACTCCAGCTATGCCCAGAAATTACTTTTGTGGAAGAAAATGGGACTGGAAAGATGTACCAGATGAAAGCAATACATAGATTTTTGCTGTGGTAATAAATATCATCTCTTGGAGAGCAGGATTGCTGGACCTTTGGAATGTTGTTGTTAAATATGTAGTCATGAAGTATATTACAGGACAACCTTGTTCCATCAAACAGCTGAGCAGGAAAGCTCTGACTCAAAGGATGCTATAATGAAAGCCTGAATTCTCAGTTGCTCAGGGCCTCTGGCACTTTAACTTCCCTTTACCTTCCAGTGTGAACCAGTCCTAGGGGTACTGTGAATCAGACTTGAGCTGTTTATAAGCTGTGAAGTAAACAAACATTAGAAACAAAGATCTGCGGGAGGTAGATTTACTGAATGTAAAAATTGGAAATCTGAAACACTGCTGGCTGTGCTGAGTTAAAGATCCTTGGGCTGGCAAGAGGAATGACAGACAGATTTTATGACTACCTGGAAGAAATCCTATTGCCAAGCTAGGGATCTCAGGAGAAGCAGATTGAAATAGTATTTTGGCAGAGATCAGAAACCTCTCCAAGTTAATGTGAGAAAAGGTAGATTATATGAAAGGCAGAACTTCATATTTCCGTTTAAAGATCATATGATATGTGCTGGTAGACCAGGTGTGGAGGTAGCAGTGTGTCTGCAGTAGTGAAGCATGTTCTCTTGTGCCTCTTGATCCCCAGAGGAGTCTTAACTGAGAGTCTGGGGTGTGAGGTGGCTGCGTCTGGAGTCACTGAGGCCGAGCCTCAAACATCTGGCAGTTACAATGTTATGTGTAGTAACGTGGACATTTGACCATTGCAGTGGGATCATCCACTGGCATCAGTAACAAATTTTGACATGTCAGTATATAGTGTCAGTGCTGGCCTGAGCACTGATGATCAAAATCATCATGTGTCATTGGGAGTGTGACTTTAAACCAGACTAGAAGAAATGGTGTGAAATAGAAATGTAAGATTCTAGTTGCACAATTAACTTCTGCACCAGCAAAAAATAATGTTTCCTAAAATAAAAAGGTGTTATATTTAACAAGTAACAACTTTTTTACTTCTTTATTCTGAAATACAGCAGTTGTGTTACACTTCAGGAGTGAAACTTTCATACCTCACATCCCCAGATCTACAAATATCACTTGAAAGATTCCCCTTTTAAAAGGCAGCAAAAGTAGACCCAATTTGGTGAAATTCAACTTCACGTTAATACTGACTATAGTCATGGGTTTGGTTTTTTTACTTTTTGATTTTGCCCAGAAACTAGGCTTCCTGCTTTCCAAGAACAGTGTCTAAACCTGAAAATCTGCTTTCCCTGGAACAGAGTTTGCTTTCTTTTGTTTATTTACATTTTTTTCTGAAGGAACATAACTACTTATGCTGTGTTTGCTAATCATATTTCAAAGAATAATAGAGGTGTTAATTCTGTACAGAAACTATTCATGTTTCTCAATTGGTATTACTATGGGTATTACTTTAAAATGATGTTGACTTTTATTTTCATGAAAGAAAAATGTTCCTGGAGCACCTAAGTACTCTATTATTTTCACTAACTGGAGGACTCCCAATCCAAACAGATTAGCCAAACACTTTCAGGATAAAACCCCCTGAGAACTCTATGGAATTATTCAAACCCAAAATTTTTTAGGCAGTATTTTTGTGAACATAATTTTCTTTTGTTGAATTGAAACAGAAGGGAATTAGGAAATTGTAAATAGGGGCAAACACAGATTCTTACTACAAGCAATTGAACAAATGTTTGTAAATATGTTTATTTCTTTCCATATTAACCCATCTGTTAGAGACTTGTATATATTTAGATTTTATTTTAGAAAGCAAACATTTAAGTTGTACTGGAAGTTCTTAAAATATACAGTACTTTATTTTATTTCTTTTTCGCACAGATACCACAACTGTGTAAACAGCATTATTCAAGTTGAATCTCCCATTCTTTTCTTAAAGTATCTTTTTGGAGTAATGATTTGCAAAAGGGCTTTATTCCACTTACTTCATTGAGTATCACAATTCAGTTCAGTTACTAGCAGAAGATAATGAAATTAATTTCTGAAATATTTGCTGCTTGGGGATCCATTTTTAATAGATCCTTAAGTAAAAGCATATGTTTTGGGGGGTTGTTTGGTCTGTTTTGTTTGGGTTTTTTTTATTATTTCTTGCCAAACTTAAAGTTACTGTGGTAACTTAAAAGCCAAATAAGATGCAGTCTTTATTTTGCAGTTCACATTTAAATATATAAATATAGTAAATGTGTTTTCAGGAAGAGTTACTGAGGCATTTTGACCTCAAAGGTGACTGACAATGCAACTCAATGTAACTCCTTTTCTCTCAACGTAAGTACCTATTTGAACTAATGTTTACAGGTTAATAAATGATAGATTTTGTGGTGAATCTTCCTTTAAAGAGAAAAGTGCACTAGTGCTTTTCTCTTTTTACTCCTTCCATAGCCTATAGAACATTTAATTATCACTAGATATCTCTGTAAATTTATTTATGCAGGAAGGTGAATGATTACAAAACCTCAGGGTGAATTACTGTTTTCATTATGGGGACGTGCTTCTAGGAAAGTGACTGACTGTGTTAAGCGTTTGTTATTGTTAAGCATTTGGGTTTTTTTTTTAGTTAAACTGAAGGTATCAACTCAAAATTTCATGAACCTCGTGTCACGTGAGAAAGGGGCAGAAATGCAAATAATTCTTGTCGCACCTGTATTCATATATTTTTATTGGCTATGTGTCCCCAGAATAGAAAAGCCTTTTAAAGCCCAAAACAGTCTGTCTGCATCTCACCTAGAGACTCTACGCTAGACAGATTGGCTGTGATTGACAGGACTTTTGATACTCTGATATGGGGACTGCACTTAATAGCATGAAAGAACCTTCTCCGTAAAGTTCTTACAAGTTATATCACTGTCGGTGCACCAGAAACAAACCGGACTAATTCTAGTAGTTCTCGAAATAACTTCTATTAATACAAGTATGTGACAATTACTATAGGGGTTGGGTTGTTGGTAATAACATTTAAACTGCATGATTGTACTTAATAACAAAAAAAAACCCAAACTCAAAACCACACTCTGCAAAACAGCACAACAATCTCAGTCTCAATACAAAACTCCAGCAACAATACAAAACTCAATCGCCCCCTCCACGGCAAAGCAATATACAAAGACTGAAACAAAATCTAAACACACTCGTTAATACAAAGCAGAAAGAATATAGCTGCTTCCCACTAACTACATGTTAACTCACTAAGATAAAGGACTGCAAAACTTAAACCACTAACAAGTCAGCAATGAAGTATAGTGTAACAAAACAAAACAACGAATAGAAAGTAAGATATATAGCTGGTAAGTTACAAGGTGTAAGGAAAGGTAAAATTAGTAGCGAAGTAGCAAAATATACGTAGTAAATAATGTTTATTTGGGGTAAAGGTGAAAGATACTAATCTGTAAGGTATAAAGCATAAGGTATGAGGTAAAGAAAAAACCCAGCGTGAATGGTTGCTCACCCCTACATTGTCCGAAGGAGTGGGAGGAGATAGGGCTGCTCGTTGGCTACCCCTGCAACGATGGTGGAACTTCACAAAGGCTATGCTATTTCCATAACACTCCGTTCTCTGTTAATCCTATCAGTCTGAGCACTTTCGGGAAGCCACTGGGGTTTCTTTGTCCTTACTTGGGTAGTCGATTGTCGTCTGACAATGGTTTCTGGGAACACCCTTTCCAGGTGCTAAGGTGTTTCCCATAACCAATCAGGCCCGGTATGGGTCTATGACCCTACACCTGGGCATCTTCCCCTGTCCTGCCCAGTGTCAGAACAGATCTGTCATGAAGTGCCAAGAAGTCTCTGTGTTTTAAGTTCTGCATAGGATGTGTTGGACAAATATAAACCAGTAACTGAGCAATCTAGATTTGCCCAAGTTAGTGTATTCTACAAGAATAACAAATACTACAGGATCTCCTTGCTCTTTAGAGGCCATGGACAACCTGAAAATAATGGGCTACCTGGCACTGTCTGCTGATCATGGATCAACTAATGCAGCCTCCTTGACTGAGAAAAGGCAACAGAAGACATGATACATATCGTCAACTTTATACTTCTAGTGCAAAGAAGAATCAAGGATATGTAGATGTCCATATTACTTTACAGCAGTATTTGTCAATACGGAGCAAAATCGTTCCCAAAAATGAAAGAATAGAAACAGTGACAGTCTGTACCATAATGAATTTCAAGGGCTTATAACAGCTGAACATTTAGTTGGTATCTCCAGCTGCTTCAAGAATAAAAATGTTGTGATAAACAATTATCACTGACAGGGAAGAGGTCTGTTTACATGGAAAAGCTTTCAGAAATCAGCAGTATTCTCCCCAGGATTCACCTCTGTACTATGTGTTTGTTTGTTTGTTGTACACAAAAAAAAAGACAGATGTGAGGGCAAATTCAGATCTTGTGCCTGGCAACCAGTGCCATTCTGGTGGATTCCTGAAAGGCCCAACAAACAGAGATGCAGAGGGAACATAGACAAGCTGTGGGGGGTTGGAATTGATTTCTGTCTCTTGCCTAGTACTCTTTCTCTGACACTTTGGACCCCTGTTTCACATTTCCATCAGCCAGTGACACTGGATGTTTCACAGAAGGACTTGTTCCTGGAATTGGCTGGGAGGAAAATTCTGCTCAGTCTCTGCCTGCTGCATTTCTCACCCAGAAAATTCAAAATGCATTTGGAAAGTGTCTGTGAAAGGTTTTAACCGCCCTGCTAAACCCTTGAGTGCTGCTTTTAAAGACTATCCATTATGTGGAGGAGGCTTCTCACAATGGCCTGAGAACATGAGAGCCGAGCCTGCTCCAGCAGCTGGCTCTCCTTTCTGGCACAGCAGCAGGCTGTCACGGCGCGGCAGGCTGAGCGCAGCTCACAGCCACCTCATTCCTCTGTGGCAGGGGCACTCAGGACTCCACGGAAAAAAAGTAGGGTTTTACTAGAAAATGCTGATTAATCAAAACTGAGCTCTTTCATGGGAAAACATCTTGTTTGACAAACTTCCAAAGAAACAGAGGAAAGTTTGCACTGGAAGTATTCTGTCAATGTAGCTGATTAGTGATAGGTGACCAAAACTCCTACAGCTTGCTTCTTCAAGGTCTGGGGCTCCATCAGTCCCTCTCCTAGGACTGCTGACTAGCTAACAACAGAGGACTGTGCTCCTGGGATAAATTTTATTAATTCTGTGGCAGTATTCATTTTAAAAATCAGACTTCAACCATGGGAAGTTACAAAAACTGATCTTTCAACATAAAATACAAGAATTTCCAGCAGAAAAGGAATGCTTGTCTTTGCTTAGTAGGGAGCTAACCTTTTCATACTTCTTAATCTCTATCAAAGGTTCAAAAATCCTGTGATACTGTTGCCTCACTTCTCTTTTCCTTGAAGGTAATGGTTAAGTAGGTTAGTCAAAACAACTGTGTGTTCTAGAGGCATACTTCTAAAAGTCTACCTAAATTCTGAATAAGTGGTGTCCACTTAAAATGTGGACTCCATTAACTTGTAGCAGTTGACTGTATGTCCATTATGTCCATTATGTTATCGTTTCAGCTGATTTTTATCCACAGAATACATAGTTGTAGATTATACATACCATAGCTGATACAGTAAAATCAACTGATTCCACTGTTCTGTGATCACAGACAACCACATAAATTAAAATATGAAGAACTGGTGAAAGGTGTAGCTTTAAGTTACCAGTATACAATGTTCTGGTATTGTTCAGTGCTACCTCTGAAAAAAGACAACTACACATAAATATTTCAGTGGCGAAATGTACCTTTTGTTAACACACATTATAATTTTCAGGAACTAAACAGTGAATTAATACTGAATTGTATTTTTATTATAAACTGAAAAGAGAATCATAAGAATCAAATAAATCTAATCATGCAACAGTATTTTTTTCTCTGTCTATTTTCAAATGTAGTGCTGCAAATCATTTATCACGTACTGCAGTGTATTAGAAAACAGGAAAAATGAAACAAAAGAACTTAATCAAAATGACAACACCTAGATTCCTTCTCCCTCGAGAATGAAATTGCTCATACATAGATGAAACCATTATGGAACATGGGTTTTGTTTGGTTGCTCTTTACCTTTTAGTTGTCATGTAGACCTTTTGTAACATGTTTGTCTGTACAGCAAATTTACTTGGCATATTTTTTGCAGTACCTTTCCTTCCAAGGTGATGTATCTGTGTGCATACTGTTGTTTCCTAAATTATATCCTTCAAAAATTCACTCTAGTACTAGAGTACTTCACTTTAATCTTTCCTTTGATGTTTGTGCAAACTCCTAAAGCATCATTCTTTGCTTTGGGTGGGACTCTGTGCCCTTGCTTCTTAGTACTAGTATTGATAGCAGTATTAGCTCAATATTGTTGTCATAGTTCATGTTATGCGGGTAATGCATGTGCTTTACATTCACATTGGAAAAATAGTACTTAAATAATATTTAATGTATAAGTAACTGTTATTTTGGTATGAGTGGAATTTGCATCTGTACCACATCGACAGGCATCACTGGGACATAGCTCAGGTGAGGGCCAAGGGCAGGTGATGGAGATTGAGCATAGGTCTGGAGACAACAGTGCTGGCTGCATCATTTTCTCAACTCTCTCCTTCAAGGCCACCACATGGCCTCCTGTCAGTACCTACATCCAGGCAGTCAGTCCTGGGGGGATTGCGCTCAGGGTCCTGGCAATGCCTGCACTCACCTTTCGTGACGGGGAAGGGAAAAAAGTCAGTATTTTCACTCTTTGGGGTGTCTTGAAAACTGGTAACACTGGTGCTATTCCTAGTACTGACTATTAATTTTTTCTATCCCACTGGAAATATCTTTCTTTGAGTTTTGTTTAAGGGTAATTTTCGTACTGGAAGCATCAGGGAAGCTTACCTTAATATTAAGGAGATGCAGTCATCTTTGGTCTCTGACTTTATTCATTTTTCTGCTTATCTTTATGGGATGCATCATGCAGATAAACCTTTTTAGTGATTACAGATTTGTCTAAGGAATACATTTTGGCATATCCCAAATATTAAAATGGATCTTGTCGTGGTTTTTGAGTCTGGAAAAAAGCTCAGAAGGCAGTATTTGAGTGCCTCGAACTTTAAGAAAGTGATGCATGAACCAGTGAAGCTCAGAAGTGATGTTTGTTGGTGTTTGTCAGATAACACATGGAATTTGTGATTTAACTACTTGTTGGCTACTTCTGTGCTAGGGGAGTTCCTGCCTTCCTCTGATGCCTGTAATGCTGCACAGCTTTTCAGATCCATTCTTTTCCTCCAGCACTCCCAGCTATAACTACGCACCAAACATGGATAAGCACTGGATTATGCAGTACACGGGGCCCATGCTGCCTATCCACATGGAGTTCACAAATGTCTTGCAGCGCAAAAGACTTCAGACCCTGATGTCAGTTGATGACTCCATGGAAAGAGTGAGTTCAAGAAACTACTGTGAATGCAATCTTTTTAGTTGGTAATAAAATTAAATTAACTCAGTTTTTACCTTCACCAACCACATTCTGGGGAAAGTCATTGTGCTATGAAGAATTACTCCACTTCCCCCAGTAGAAATTAGTTCTGTTTCTCTGCAGTATAATGCCAAGCTCCTTGCTTTCTTTTTTCAATTGCTGTGTCAATAAACTGATTACTTTTTTTAAGGGAAAAGTCACTTGGCCTAATACAAAGCCTGGTATTAACAGAAGATGTATCACTGTGTGTACACATGGATATACACAGATGTACACATGACAACTTTATTCATTTCACATGCTCCCTTCACAGTTCATCCTTCAGCTGAAATCTGGGAACTGGCAAATCATAGCAACTCAGGTGTCAGTCTACAAGTGTTTGCAGAAGTTAGGCAATGCAGTGTACAGCTAATTATAGGTAACATGATACATGAACTATTAGGTGTACTTTGTATGACTTTTTGTTCCAAAATCAAGCACCATGACCAAAGATCTTCCCCTAGAGAGATTTCTTTAAACTTTAATAAAAGTTTACAGCCTTTTCCCAAGCCCACAACTGTAGGGAATGAGCACATTGTAGACTAACACAGTAAATCAAATCTGAGTACCTTTTCCCCTAAAGCTGTAGCAGACTTTTTTCACAATCTGTGTTTGAGTACACAATGAATTCTGAACATACGAATGCAACTACACCATTTTTTTTTCTATTCTAATTTTCTGGACCTGTTTCATTGTTCCCTCTGTCAAATGTGAAATTGAACTTGTAAGTTGATTTGCTAGCAGCACAGTAAAGACAAGATGTACAGATGCTCCTCTGCAGAATGTCTGTGTCAGCAGCATCACTGATGCCACGTTTGGTCCTGTAGATTAAAGGGTTATAAATGATGGTTATGCATGATTATGCACAAAACATGTTTTGCTACATTTTACTCAGAGTTCTTTCTCTGTTGTGTTGCAGTTACACCAAATGCTTGCAGAGATGGGAGAACTGGAGAATACCTACATTATTTACACGGCTGACCATGGTTACCATATTGGGCAGTTTGGGCTGGTCAAGGGGAAGTCAATGCCGTATGACTTTGATATTCGAGTTCCTTTCTTCATTCGTGGTCCAAGTGTAGAGCCGGGATCAGTGTACGTTCTCTTATGTCTCTAGCACAGCTGTTGAGCATAATGTAAAATGTTTCTAAGAGTATGGAACTATCACTCTGTCCACCTTCGTTTCATAAAGGATGCCCTATTGTTGCAGAGCTATGAGTCTCATAAAAGAGGCAGGCCTCTCACTTTGCATATTATGAATAAGTTATAATGGAAATGAGAAAACTGTGTAATGCATAGTCCTGTAGGATTTGACTCTGGGTTTTGCTTTTAAAAACTGTGTGATCATCTTTACCGCTCACTCCATGGTTTATCAGAATGGATGGCATCATGCCCTCATTTTCAATGAGATAAGAGCAGTGTGGCTGCTGTACCTCGTTTTATTGTGCTGAGCTTTTACCTTGCGGTGGCAGCCTGCAGTACTTGCCTATCATTCAGAGTTGTAGACTTCAAAGGAGGTTTTCTAAACTTAGCACTTGTGTAGAGCTTTACATTTTCAAAGCCCTGATAAACATTAATTACAATTCTATTTCCCAGAGAATGTGAAGACTTACATATCAAACACATGACAACTATGACCTTTTCTGTTGATTTGCAGAGTACCTCAGATAGTTCTGAATATTGATCTCGCTCCAACAATTCTGGATATAGCTGGACTTGACACACCTCCAGATATGGATGGCAAATCTGTCCTAAAGCTTCTGGACTTGGAGAGACCAGGAAACAGGTGGGTCTCAACATTGTTTTTTAACCAGTTCAGAAGCAAACACCTGAGTAACTCAATAATTGAGTAGAAAAAGAGATTCTGTGAAAATGAGCTGTGTCATGGCAACGACCACAGCTTTTCCATTTGAAGAGTCTCATAAATAGCACATCCATAAAATTGCATGTATTTATAAGTGGAGAGTTGTTTTTTTCAAAAATAATTTCTTAACACCAGCAGTGCTTTAAGTAAGTGGCAGCAGTAAATACTATTATTCTACTTTCAGGTTTCGAACA
>JAOXXN010000395.1:119084484-119098245 GCA_026770055.1 Myrmophylax atrothorax
CTCAGCCTGTTATTAAAGGACTTTTACTTTTTATCTCATCCTACACTAACTTGGCTCAGAGTCCTGTTTGTGGGGGGCATTCACGGCATCACCAGGAATTCTCATAAATATATATTTTTCAACCTGTGAAATAATTTATTAGCTGTCATGGCTAACCATCACATACACCATGATAAACTGGCAATTGTGCATCTGTATCAATACATATGCAAAAAATGTTAAAAAAAAGGAAAACCCCAAGGATTTAACTTTCATTGATTTTGATCAATTGATTTGAAGAATTCAGCCTACAATTGCTCACGTTGCAATAATATTTCAGCTTTTCAGGAAACTACTTGAATTCTAATGATTTCTTTCTTGTTGTTTTTTTTTTGGCCTGAATGTTTCATAATATATTAATCTGTCTGCTGCCAGGTAACCAATTAACTTTCACCTATACCCCTTGTAGAGATTCTAACAATATTTTGCCTCTCTCTCAGGTGCAAACAAATTATCATTGAATCTGTAGCTGGTCCCTCAAGTGGACACTGCACAGACTTGAAGAGCAATTATGATGCACAGAGGAGGGATTCGTATGAGCTCCCTATTGCCACACATTTCATGGCAATAAACTGCAGACAAGGCCCTATGAACTCCAGTGAGCTGTGATCGGGCTACTGGTTTTTATGTTGTTTGTTCTGGGTGACTGAAAATTACTGAACTATTCGAGAAAAACCAGTGATTTTCTGCTTCTAAATTTTTAGGTAGGAAAACATATGTGTGTCCAACCAGAAGAAGAGCAATCAGCAGTGGTAAGGAGTCATTTGCACTGTATACAAAATGTCTTTGTCTTTCAAAACCCTGAAAACATTCAGCTCACCACTGAATCACACAAGACCAGGTAAATATGGCTGGCTAGATAATTATACATGTGAAGGCACAAACCAGCCTCAAAGTAGTAAAAAAGATGGAGTTGAGATATTTGAGGCAAACTTAACTTCTATGATTTCAGTAAATTTAATGGAGTCTTATTGCACTAGGAGATGAAACACAGTAAAGTAGGTTTCTGGTGCTGGATGTTAAGGAAAGCAAAATGCAAGAAACCAATAAAAATGTGTAAATTGTATCAATCAAAGGCAAAAATGACAGTGTATCTAAGGATAGTGCAGTTTTATAGATAATGCTAAGTTTGCTTTCTCGTGGAGGTGGGATATGGATCTTCCAGTCTCCCACATCCAGTACTTTCCATCTCCCATTTTGTTGCTGCTCTGGGTTCCTCCTTGCCAAGCGAGAGCAAGGGCCTCTGCCTGGGCAGGAGCTGCTGGTCCTGCCTTTCCTCTGTGGGAGGATTATTTGGGGACTTGTCCCTCTAGCCACATTGCAGTTCTTGTGCAAGCTGCAGCAACAAAATCTGTGAAGCCTTTGTCTCTCAAGCTATGAGGACTTTTAATTGATCAAAAAGTTCAGACATCACTAGAAGTGAGAAAACTGACAGAAGGAAAGACACTGCAGTTGTATTATTCCTGGAAGCATAAAATAAATCAGAGAACAGCTTCCTAGCTCTGCTTATAGATCATGGTTTTTCTTCTCACCAACAGCCTGAATCTTCTTACATGGCTGTGTAACAACAGCACAAACCCAGGAAACTGCAGTGGTACATGGAAAATGAAGAAACATGCCTAAGATGTGTGGGCTGGTCTGCCAGAATGACCAACAGGCTGTTCAACCTTCCATAGCTGTCTCCAGCACAGGACATAGCAATGCTGCTGCTCACAGCACTGTTTCCAGGAGATCTCTCTTCTTCGGCTGTCTGCTCTGGATGTGCTGTCATGAGAATGCTGTCAAGTTCCTATCGAGAGCTTTCATCCTCTCCTTATGCGTAGGTGGTGAGACTACACTTTGTTGAGATAACTTTGAGCTTTCTGGTAGTGCAAACCTTGCCAGGGATATGTCATGATTTCTGTTTGTGTGATTCATAACTAGCCCACATTACCTGAGTCCTTTTTAATGCAGGTGCAAATGCATAAATACAGCAACATCATTGTTACCTATGAAGGCATTTCTGTGACCACTGGAGGGACAATGGGACAACTGGTCATGGGGTGACCTGACTTTTCTGATGGTTTAAATTCTGTAGCCTATTTCTGCAACAGCTATTATGGTCAAGGAAATGTTTGCTGATACCAATACTCTCCCAGGTTTTGGACAGCAGCCTATTGCCTGTGCTGAGACCTCATGAGAACACTTGGATTAGCAAAGCTGATCCTAGTTGGACTCCATGTGTTTGCTGAGATGCTGTGGCAGCTGGTGACACAATAGGCAGCTCTCCTCCATGTAAGTCATTATCCCACAATGACTTCTTTGGTCAGTCTGATGAGATGAAAAGTGAATAGGTTCTTGTTTTTGCAGCAGTTAAAAGACCAAAGAGCTATTCAGAGGAGCACCTAGGTCAAACTACATGTGTTTGGGCTAACTAAAGTCCCTTTTACTTTTTAAGGAGTGATATTATTATCTTCACTTTGTCTTGAACCAATATGCAGTTGTGCTCTCCAGAGTTGGATTTCTGTGGTATGTCCGCTGAGCCCCCTTTTTTTTTATTAGTTATATTAGCTGGTAGAGCTGATGTACTTCATTATTTAGTGTTTGTAAAACTCTTGTCAGCTCTCTGAAGCACACAAAGTACTAATCACTCAAGCTATGGCTGTTGATTGTGTACGGTGTTTCTGTGGGAGTAGGCTACTTGGTTTCTCTTTATTAAGGACAACTAAAGGTCATATTAAACAATTTTTAGAAGAATCCAGCCATGGTATTTTGCTTATAGTTAGTCAGCAAGCAACATTTCTGTAGGAAATGTCAAACTATGCAAGATTTGACTTTTTGATATGAAAAACTCTTAGACAGATTGAAACCAGTACATTGTTTGGAGGATCCTGTCTGTCTGCACTTCCTTGGGGTAATCCTGATAAAGATTATCTGTGGTGGGTGAATGTTAGACCAAAACACTGGCACAGTCTGCCAGGAAACTTGCCCCAGATTTGGCAAAATTTGAATGTGAGGTGCTTCCAGAGAAACCCTTGGGTGCGGGGTCTATGCTCTTCTGTGCAATTTGTTTGCCTTCCTGACCACTGACTTCACAGTGGGAACCTCTCCTTGGCCCTCATTGCACAGGAAAAGCATTGAGAACATGAATAGAAATTACTTTACTCACTCCTCTAGTTCAGTGAATGAAGATTTTCTGAGCTGCCAAAAGTTCTCACAAAATGGTACATTGATACCACTCAGAGGGTTTTAGAAAAACATTTAAGATGATCCTCCCCCACTGTGGCTTTACGGCTTAGAGCCTGTTTCTCAGGGTCTGTGAGGGGGATATTTTCCCCAAAACTTTGAAGCAGGGAAGCAGAAGGGTCGGGAACAAGCAGAGAGCAATAAAGTCCCCCTATGTCCACAGGCTTAAAGTTCACAGGGAAAGTGATGAAGCAGAAAGTGACGCTGCTAAAAGTGTTTAAACTGGGTGCAGAGGGGAACAAAGAGGCATCCAGAGTGTGCACAAACCTGTGACAGGAAGATGAGCAGGACAAACTGGTTGGAAACGGAGGGCAGAAAGCCAAAGAGGCAGAAAACAGAGACAGGGGGTGGGGGGGAGGCTGTGCTGGCTGCATGTGCATGGCCACTGTCTCTCACACACAAGTAGGTCTGTACTGCCAGTACAGCTGTGTGAGAGCTGAACTCCTCTACATATACCGCTGTTCTCCCTTTTCTGAACTTTCAAAAACC
Organism: Myrmophylax atrothorax; assembly: GCA_026770055.1. NCBI lineage: Eukaryota > Metazoa > Chordata > Aves > Passeriformes > Thamnophilidae > Myrmophylax > Myrmophylax atrothorax. Next base: position 119,088,238 of record JAOXXN010000395.1, read on the forward strand.
TAAAATAAAGTTATTTTCTTGTTTCTGCCTTTCTTCAAGTATATTTGCACATATGCTTTACATTAATCCATTCTCCCTGAGGATAAATCACTGAGCTTCAGACCCTTAGGTGGCAGATTCAGCAGGCTTCGGACTGGGAGGCTGAGGGGTCTTATGTTGAGGAGGGGGTTTAATGGGACCTGCTCCTGAACTCTATAAAGCAGCAAAATACAATAGAGGTATAAAAAGGGGTAGACAAGATATGTTACATTGATATAAAATGTTAAAGATCACCTCTCCTATGAAGACAGCCTGAGAGAGTTGTTTTTGCTCAGCCTGGAGAAGAAAAGGCTCCGGGGAGACCTCATGGTGGCCTTTCAGTACCAAAAGGGAGCTTGTAAGAAAAACGTAGACAGACATTAAGCAGGACCTGTTGTGACAGGACAAGGAGTAATGGTTTTTAACTGAAAGAGGGTAGATTTTTACTAGATGGAAGGAAGAAATTCTTTACAATGAAGGTGGTGAAACAACAGGACAGGGCCCCCAGAGAGGCTCCATCCTTGGAGATATCCAAAGTCAGGTTGAATGGGGCTCTCAACAACCTGTTAGAGTTGATGACGTCCCTGCTCGTTACAGGGGGATTGGACTAGATAGTCTTTAGAGGTCTCTTCCAACCCAAACGATTCCAGGATTCTGGGATTCTGGGGTTCTCTGGCTCCTTCATCCCATACCTGTGCGGAGTTAACCCGACCTCTGGGTGTTTTAGGTGACGTAATATTGCCCTCTTCTGGTCAAATATGGAAATGACTTTTTTGGTTAGGTTCAAGAGCACACTCAAGCCTTCCTCCAGGCGTGGGAGCAGTTGCCAGACGCCAGTCGCTGTGTCAGGCTGGAGACAGCTCTGTGACATCAGCACAGTGCAGAGAGCAGCAGCCCCAGCACTGTGTCCCCGCGTGTGCCAGTGCTGCGTAGACGCGACACTGCAGGTTCTTCCCAATCTCCCTGCGGCTGGAAGTACCAAGCACCGGTAACTCCTCAACTCAGGCATTGATTTTCCTCAGCCTTGCAAATCCAGGGTTTAGATAAGTGAGAATGGACCGTGCAAGGCTTTTCCTTACACGGTGAATGCAAGTATGTGTTGCAAATAACCACAAATTAATGGTCTGGACCTAAGGCAATTGATGGGAAGTCTAAGTTAAGTGACACAAATCAGGAAAGTGAGAGTTACAAACTGAGAGGTTTTTCTTCCTCTGTGTTCTGCTTTTTAAGTCAATTTTCTAAGATACTCTTCTATTAAAAAAAATCCTAAACTTTTAATGGAAAACATCTTGTATTTCCATAAGAAGAAAAAAAGTTCAGAATGCTGCATATTTGGTTGTTTTCAACAGAGGGATGTTTATGAATAAAATAAAATCTTGAGACTTTCATTAAAATTGAAAAAATTGATGGCTTCAACTACATTATTAAAATGCCCAAGCTATTAATTTACACTTGAGGTCAGATTGTCCCTGTCCATTCCCTTGTCTGTCCTCTAGCCCTGTACTGCATAGTGCTGAATGTATTCTCCTTTTTCAAGACTACAATCACATTTAGCACACACAACCCACACGGAGGCTATTCCTGAAACACAGTGGAGCCCATTATAGCTCAAAACCAAATTCCTCCTCATTTGTTGGGGTTTTTTAAGTTTATGGGAAAATATTCTATGGAATATATTTGCTACTGCATGCTGTAAAATATTCTTGTCGAGATGAACAAAGATGAATTTCTGATTTGTGTCTCACTTCTCAAGTATATAGCAAAATTCAAATGTTTGGTTACAAAAAGACTGGGTTTTATCACTGCAGCAGCAGAGAACAGCTTGGAAACAGAAGTCAGGTGCAACAGATGTTTGCTTTGGACTGGAGCCATTCTGCAATGAGCTGAAGAAGAAAGTCCTCTCCTAGTGAGAAACCAAATCTACGATTTCTTCAGTACTGCAGTCAGACAGCCAGTACCATCAAGAAGCTGAAGGAGATGCTGCAGTTCCTGTCTCTCACAGAGGGCTGCTGTCCTGCTGTTCCCAAGGCCTTTGTCAGCACTAGAGAGGCACAGACTTACTGAACAGAGTCCAGCAAAGGATAGCTAAGGTGATGAAGGGACTGGAGCATGTCTCCTGTAAGGAAAGACTGAAAGATTGGGACTGTACAGTCTGAAGAAGAGAAGGCTTGAGGAATCTTATCAATGTATATAAATACCTGAAGGGAGGGAGCAAAGAGGATGGAGCCAGGCCCTTTTCAGTGATGCCCAGTGGCAAGATCAGAGGCAGTGGTACAAACTGAAACACAGGAAGTTCCCTCTGAACATCAGGAAACATGCCTTCAGACCAAGCACTGGCAGTTTGCACAGGGAGGTTGTGGAGTTCCCATTCTTGGAGAAACTCAAAGGCCATGATCCTGGGCAATTGGCTGTAGACGGTCCTGCTTGAGCAGGAGGTTTGGACCAGATTGTCTCCAGAGATCCCTTTCCACTGCAGCCATTCTACTACTGAGTGAACTTTCTCTCCTCAGAATTATAAGGCTTAGGATACGTAATACCCTGAGTCTTCAGAAGTTTCAGTTTATCCTGAAATCATGGCACATTTGTAGTAAGCATACTATTTTGAAAATGACTGTGAGCCTAGCAGCACTGTTTCAACTGGTTATGTGGCAATTTGTTGTTAAGGGTATACAGTCTCTAAGCCAGTACCTTCAAGTATGGCACTCTTGGAGTGTTCACCTTTAAAAAAGAATTCAGCCTTAGCTGGCCTATTTAGTCTAATGTAAAGTATTTTCCTTATATCTGTTTCAATAATCTCAAAAACTGAAAGCTTCCAAGTAGCTATTGCTGACTGTGAAATTCATTATTCACAGATGGTCTCCTTTCTATGCAGGTGAAATAGGGTCACTGCATAGCTCTATATATTATTTTTTCCTTTGGTGAGAGAGTCTAGTCCTCTTTCTTCCCAGAATCATTTGAAGGGTTTTTTTCCTGCAGCTGATCAGTGTGGTGTTACTCCAAGAAAAATTTTGGTGCATGACTTCAACAGAAAACTGGATTGACTCAATGGTATGGATAACACATCTAAGACAGCAGACCTACAGAAAACATGTTCATATTCTTCAAATACCCAAACAACACATAGCTATTTGTTTTTATTTGTTGTTATGACATCCCTGCAAATATCATATTATGTGAGCAATACTTCCATGTGAGTTGTAGATAACAAACACTCCAGGTAACAGAGTGGAAATCTGCTGTCTAAATGGTTTGCTGAGAGCACTGTTACTACTGTATGGCAGGCTGTGAAGATAGCATTTAGCAGCTCACATCCACATATTTCAGGCTTCTAGACTGCATGCCCAACACTCTAGAACTAATAAATGGCAAAATACTATAATAGCTGGAATTTTGTTCTTGTACATATCCCTGAATGGTTTTAGCACTAGGTTTTATGCATCTTTCAAGAACAGTCAGCAATTGCAAACAAATGTCCCCAATAAGAGCAGCTGCTGATTTTGTCAACATGTTTTTTCATGTCTTCATTTTCTTAGTTACCGTAAGATAGATGGTTCAAGTATTTAGCTGCAGGTACAAGTATTTAGCTGCAGGGGTAGAAAGGGTATATTTAATGAAGTGCAATCAACTTTCAAATCTATTTAATTAAAGACGGTTATCGTTGTATCTTACCAGTCAGCAGGAAGAGGGGATGAAAGGACACCAGCACTTTCTAATATAGAGCAGAAAATTGAGGCTGTTCTCTTCTTTCTATTTTGTCCTGGTCAACAGTGCACAATGAAACATGAATAAGCTTAAAACAAAATTTACACTTTACATTTAAATTTCATTTAATGAATTTTCATTTCAAATGAAATAATGGCACAATAGTGTAATATGCTGATAGAAGAGACCTGTCAAAGTAATTAAGAGTTGGTTATAGATCAGAATAATGAAAAACATTCACCATTTAAGTACAAACAGGGAAACATTTTATGATGAATAAAACATTTTTCCAATTTAACTATAAACTTTATATATAAACAACAATTGTACTGAATTTGCCCAATCAAATATAATATATGCATAATGAAAACACTGACAGGGATTCTGATATGTATGAGAGGGCAAAAGATGAGAATTGTGAGGCAGATCTATACATTCAGTTCTGAGATCAGATAGAGTATATATGCAAAGAGTACAGTGTAAACAGACATGACACCCTGGGGCATGTTCAGGATCTCCTTTCTGACTTCCTGTCTCTGGTCATGCATAGATCTGCTCTGTAGTAAATCTGGACATCAAGTCCCTAGGTGAAAAATGTTTTTGTGTCCCTCTTGTGCCATGTTGGCATTCAACTGAGACCAATTGTAGAATAATCCCATCATGATTTTGGCCAGGTAGTGATCTCAGAGGTTATGACGACAGGTGTTGTCTAGGGAAGTCTAAAGATAAGAAAGCTGTGCTGTTTACTCACATGGGAACCCATAAGTAAAAACAACTTAGAGACAGTTGAGGATAAGAAGTCAGCACTCACTTCTTTGACATTGAATATTTTTCACATGTAAGATCAAAATTCTAAGAAAACTAGTTCACTAAGGAAAAGATACCAACACTTTTTAAATATCAAAACAATAATTTAAATTTTGGCTTAACCAAGGGAATAAGTAAATCAGCTGTCTTCTCAGTGCTCCTTGTGCAAGGTACTGTATTTCAGTGAGGGATTGTCAAAACAATTGCCCTGATACAAAGCTCAGAGGTCAGCCAAGAAGACAGAAACCATAGGAGAGAAGGTTCTGTGGGCATCATGGAATAACACTACTGATGACTCAGTTTTTGGGCTTACTGCAGGGCTGTCAGGAGAAATCAGAGCAAGGCAGAAGGTACTGAAGTATGACTTGTCCAACTGAGCACTGCTGCTATCCATTTGTGCCTGTGGTTCCTTCCATTTTGCAAGGTTATGAAGGGAAGGTTCTCATCTTACCTAGTTCATCTCTCCCCTTACAAGTCAGTAGAAGCATCTAGTCATACAGTTAGAACCAGGTAAATGTCTCCACAGGTTGTGTCACCTTAAATTGTCTTAAACTCACTGCCTAGAGAAAGATGGAGTGCCTTCCTCAAGTGCCTATTTCTTTCCACTGACTTACAAAGTTCACAAAGCCAGCTTAGGCTGCAACCCTGACTTATAGATGGATTGGATTGTGTGAGTTGGATCCTTCTTGTATGGATTGCAAACTTGCAGAAAATACTGGCAAAAGTTTCATCAATTCCTGTGCCAGAGAACCAGGTCCCTGGCTACAATCCAGCAGACAGTTAACTGCACTTTAAGTTACTTCCTCATTAATATTTCCCAAAGTAGGAAGTGTTGCTATAATGCTATTTTTTAATGTTGATTTAAATGATTCATAGCATTTACAAAGACCCTGTTTTGCCATCACAGTTATTGACCAGCTAAGTCAACCACACTGCCACTGATCACAGAGGGTTTTATTTTTAACAAAAACAAGCTTTAAAAATATCCTTTGAAAACAGTTCATTTTCCTTAAGGCAACCAGCTGAAAATATTCAGACTTCCCAAATATGTTCATTTCTGATTTTCTTCTTTTCGCCTCACTGGGTCAGATTTGAGACTTGTGTTGTGCAGGGTGGTCAAGGTTCTCTACCTGTGTATGACATGGTGAGAGAGAGAGAGATGTTTTTCTGGAAATCTGCATGGCTCTTGCTCATCTGATGCCCAGTGAAATACAGGCTACACTGAGTAACATGTACAGTGCTGCAATGTTAGTTTACACTTGTTCATTTGTTTTTTATCTCCACAAAGGCCCTTGAGTCACTTTAAGAGTAATTTTAAGAGTGACTTGCAAGTATATGTACATGTGCATGTGCATGTGTATATGTATATGTGTATATGTGTATATGTGTGTATGTGTATGTGTATGTGTATGTGTATGTGTATATGTATATGTATATGTATATGTATATGTATATGTATATGTATATGTATATGTATATGTATAATCCCGCTCTCTGCTTCTCGGGTATAGTCTGGAGGTTATAATTAAGACCACACACTACGTCTTTAGAGCCTTCAAGAGAGGATTGCTGTTGCTCTTTCCATCTGACAAACAAATCTCCTTTCCGTCCGTCAGCTGTGAGGCAGACACCAGACTGTCATCCAGAAGAGATGTACATGCTGAACCACACAAAAAATGCAAAGCAGGGAGCAAGACTCTGTGGAGGTCACAGTGTAACCACCTGTTGCAGTAGAGATTTAGGACAAAGTCTGTGGTGTCCTTGCAGGGATTGGAGATGGATTTTCTTTGCCTGTGTGTGTTTTTCACATCATAGCTTGTGCGGGGTAGCTTCAGCTCTGCCTAGCATGACTCGGTACTCCTGTGAGGCAGATGGTGTCCAGATGGATGAGCTATCTGCCTCATCTCAGCCGGCAGGAACAGCCAGAGAACTTGCGTGAGGGCACAACCGGTGCTGAGGGAGGTCATTAGGGGATTGATTTCTAGAGGATGAGGTTTGACATCCAGGAGTTGCACATGGCAACTATAGTGTCTGACCTTTGAAAGCCACTTTAATTAAGTGGAACACTCAGTCTCTTTCTGTCCAGAAGTTTGGTTACTGAGACACAACACCCTGAAACTGTGGCTGTGTCACTTCTCACACTGGTTCAGTGGCTGTGAAATCAGCCCTCGGGCAGCTGCCTCAGGGCAGCTCTCCCTCACCTGGAAGTAACACAGTCCTGACTTAGGTTTGCCTGCACTTGCCGAGGTGGGAAAGCCCTCTTACCTGTCTTGGGTGGCCTTTAAAGAGGCTTTCAGCTCCCTCTGTGCTGGGGTGGCAGAGGATCACCATCCCAGGGGGCCCCTAGCCATGCTGGCCACCACGTCTAGGGGTGAGCCTTGTCTAAAGGTAGCATGAGTCTGGTGGGAGGGTGGAACTGGCTTGTTTGGTAAGTGCACAGGAAGTATGTTTCGTTTTCTCTTGCACACTCACACCAGTGTGCTATGGCTTCTGTTCAGGTTATTTTGCCTTGTGACATGGCAGGGGAACAGGACCACCAGCTGCAATGGCACTATAAGCCTTGCCAAACACTTTCTTTTGTTGATAAAAGCATGCAGTCCTCACAGGACTGGGACTACATAAATGTAATGAACCAAAAGTAGAGCACGTGGGAGCAGAATCTGACCCCATTTGCTTTCTTTGCCCTTTGCCTTTCCGGCAAACAGTACACCACTATTATAAGGATGACTGCAATGCTGTGGTGATACCTTTGAATCAGAGTACATGGCATTACTACTATTTATAATAAAGAAGTATCTTTACTGTGCCAGATTCCTTTCTCTTGGAGCACTACTTGAAGAAAATAATGCCTGTTTCTGTTAGTATGGTGGTCCTCAGTCTAATCCACTCCTTCTAGCCACAATTTCCAAAGTACCAGAGCTTGAAGTAACTGTTCCTGAGCAGAAGTGGAAATCGGAGAATAGACAAATGTTATAAGGTATTAAAGTCTGTTTAGCACTGTCACTGTCATTTTTGGTTAGTGAACATTGCAGAGAAGCGTATTACAATCTAAACCACTTTTCTCAGGTACATGAGGTTTCCCCACAGACCAGCTCAAGATGGAGTTCATAGTTATTCTTGTGAGATTTATCTTAAAAAATTCAGTTTTCAATGAGTCAAGTTGGGAAAGAAAAAAAGGGACTTCATGCTCCAGTGTACTTTCAGCTCTTGTCTTTGACTGCATCCATCTACATGTGAAATCTTTCATTGTCTTAAAACCCCATTTATATAAGAGGCTTAATTTCCCACCTATTCTTTGCTATTCCTCTTAGATCAGCTAAGTTAGGACTAGAATTAATCAGGTAGGCATTGCATTCTCATTAAGAATTTAAGAAACAGTAAATTGATTGGTATTTCATATCATAGCAGGCTTCAACAATTATTAAAAAATATTTAACAGTGATTTAATTTGTTTACCTATTGTTTTGAAGAAGTGCTATGAAACTGCTATTGTTGATGCTAATTTTAAAGTAGATTTTTATCAAGCTGCTCTTTAATGGCAATATCTCTAAGGTTGTGTTGCAAACAGCTTGATTCAGTTTGGATGAACTGACTGCTGAAATCACAGCTGAGATGCCTGTTAAAACCTGCCCTCACTGTGCCCAGCTCCCTGCAGCCATTCTCTTTCCAGAAGTTTTTCCCTTCTGCTTCACACCCAGAAGGCCTCAACCCTGTGTGCATACAAGCCTGAGAGGAGGTGGTTGTTCTCAGGTGTCTGCCCTGGCCCTGCCCTAATCTGTCCCCAGGAGGCTAGAGACATCCACAGGGCAGCTCAACCCTGAATAATCTGTTATGGCTATTTACTGCAGCAGAGTGTGAGTCAGCCCCACACCTACTGACAGCTACAAGAATATCCGGCAAAGTCCCTCGCTGCACGAAAGTATTGGCTTATTGGACGCAGACTCCTGCAGTCCTGAAATAGCTCTTCTGCTAATATCCTCCCTTGGTTCCCCAGGAGCAGCCAGGGCTATGGATACCCAACCTGATAGATGTCTGATACACATGTTTTTTAATAACTGAATCATAAAATATTCAGTAATCCCTGGTACTGCAGTGCCTGGTCTCTAGCCATGACCTAGCATAATTCTTTGCGCAGCTGCCTCTCAGGGCCTGAGGGCTTAATTTAGAATCCATTGAGATGAGTAGGAGCTTTCTGTTGGAGCTGGTGATGCTGGATCTGGCCCAAAGGCCCAGATTCTACACCATCTTATTTGTACAGGTGATCCTAAAGGAGTCTGTGCTAAGAGCATTAACCGTATTACTGTTGTACCATGCTGGCCTCCCCAAACCTGAACAAATACCTCCTGAATCTCTTTCCTCCTTGTGCATAACTTGAGAAGAAATTTGGGTACTATCTTTCATCTGAGGACTAGGATAACAAAGCACATGTAGAAAGTCCTGCCATTGATCTAGATGACATTTGATGCCAGAATTGGTTTGAGCACCATTAGGCAAGGCAGCATCACATTATGCAGGACAGACCTATGAAGTTTGAGGTAGTATCAGATCTATTGATATGCCAGCCTGCTTTATCTATTATGGTTAGACAACCTGTGTTATGTGGTTGATGAAACATGACAGAGCATCATAAAAGGCTGCTATGTGACCTGTGATAAACATTGGGACTAACCCTGCTCAGAGATCTGAGAAACAACTTTCATTGGTATATAAGTGGTAGATTCCTATATTACCAATGAGTTAAAAATGCAAACCAGTTGCCTTCTCATAGTGGAGGCTTGTGTTATCCGAACACAGAGAATAGGGGATAAAGTTGGGCACATTGCAGAAAAAGTCCCCATGTCCCCCACAAATGCATCTGTGAGCCCCCAGGCCAGGGTTTGTTAGGGCCTGGCACTCTGGCTGAGTATCTGCAGATGTGAAACTGGAGTCTGCATGGGGAAAAACTAAATGAGTAACTGTCAGAGCAGGAATGGAAAACATTAAGCAAGGGAGGCAGACACTGGCCTTGCAGTGCATGAGGTCTCATGGCCATGTAAATCTCATTTCTGAGACTATAATCACACACAGAAAAGAGGACATAGTTAATCAATCAAACTTGTCTCAGAGCTGCAGGTTGTTCAATCTTACCTGTGTTGCTTCTGGCCTGTGGACTGTGGATCTATAATCAGGACATGCAGTTACAGAGAAAATTCCCAATTTGAAACTTCTCAGTTGTATGTCTTATTTTCAGCTGTGTATTCTTTTCTTCTTGGCTGCTTTGAGTCTTTAGAGCAGGTTCAGGGTTGTTCAGTCACTGGTTTATTTGCGTTTTTTATTATCGCAGCTCAACTGAATATTTCTGGAAGGCATCATCCCTGAGGATGTCACTTACTGAATCAGTCTTGTGAGCTCTTGTGATGTACCTGCAGACAAGCACAGAGGATTCACAGTTACTAAACATTTTCTGGCCACTGTTGGAACAGCTTATCTCAAGTGCTGTTC
>JAOXXN010000395.1:119098345-119111669 GCA_026770055.1 Myrmophylax atrothorax
TGCTGTTCTTAGACATGTGAGTGACTTATACCATTAACCCTGTTGTTTTTCTAGAAGCGTCTCTGTGGCATTGGTGAAATGAATGCCCGTTAAACACTATATGACTAATACCCTTAATGGTTATGTCAGATGGAGGTCTCTTTTTACCTACTTTTCCTTGTTCCTGGAGATGAGGCTGTGGGATTAAACAGTGCAATAAGAGTCAAGGGAATGGGGCAAACTTTCAAAAGGATGTGTGGCAGAACTGAAGAGCAGAACATGGTAGAGAGGTTATAGAAGACAAAACTGGCTGCAGTTAGACTCATCCAGGAGTTTCTCTGCATTTCTGAATTTTATCACTGTGTATTAATAGTGTTTCTCTGTTTATTCAATATTTGGGCTACAGATAGTTGAAAGGCCAGACTTATGTCTTTATTGATTGACAGAGCTTTGATAACTACCTGCAATCAATAAAAATGCTATTTTTAATCACCAGATTTAATGGGGAGATTGTCACTGCTGTGAGCAGGGAGTAAGTTCTTTTATGTCTCTCAGTCACATTGTCATCCCTGGTACCTCCAGTCTGGGCATGGGTACCTGAGGAGCAGCAGTCAGACTCAGTCCAAATGCTGCTATTCCTGCCTAGCCCCTGAACCCCTTTTTGTGAAGGATGAGCAGACTCAGGCTACCCTGCACTGTGACTGCAGCTGTGATAGATGCTCAGGAGCAAAGCCTTGCTACATTCTCCTGAATTCCTGCTTGTAATGTTAATCAAGCTGTCTCCTTTGGGAGGTTAAATTGGTATGCCTTGTTTTCCAAAGCAGCATTACCATTTTTTGAATCAAACGAACTGATCTTTGAAGGCAACCATGGAAGTGCATCCTTTAGATAATTACATCAAGTTCCATACACTCACTTTTTAAATGTTTTCCTGCATCATGATTTTGTATTGCTAATGACACTGATGGCTTTTTATTTGCTCAATTCTTTGTTCTGAATTAAATCAAAAATCCCATACAAATATGTTTTTATATGCCCTTTATGTAAATTTACAAGGGTTTGCACATGGGGCTTGTAACAGAAAGCCATAGTCAGCCTTGGGTGGGCGGGTTTTATGCTAACACTGTCAATACAAGTATGTAACATACACACCGATAGGACAGGATTCAGCATCACCAATGACTGTGGAGGTGCTCAGCTGTGGTAGTCTGCCAAGAACTTTGCATATACCATGCTCCGTAGTTGTAATGGAAGGGGCTACAATTACACCTTTCTATCCAGCCTGATGACTCATAAAAATGGTTCAACTTTCCTTTTTGTTCAAGAGGTTTTACAATGGACATGATTTCCACTATCCTACTTATCATTTCTCTAAGAGTCAAAGAGGAATGCCATTGCAATGGGAAAGTCCAGTGGATGAAGCTCAGGGAAACCTTGTATGTTTTCTGATATTCTATAACAATATAAAGAGCTCTGTCTAATGAAGTAGTTTAAGAAACACAATGAAGTATCAAGAATTCTTTCCCAGCACTTAAATTAGAGATTAAGCATTTGTCAGACTGCCTGATCTAGGAGGAAAAAACTGCTCAATTTCCATTCCTACTAACACACAACAAACTCCTTGAGTTAGTAGGAATACAAAACAGATCATGAAATCAAGGAAATGCTGTCCAGGGATGTGTTCACTGTCATGACTGGTTTGTCAAGGGCCAGAGATGAAGCCAATATAGTAGCTAGAAATTCATAATCCATTTGGTTGCTAGACCTCTTTATGATTCAGCATTCAGTTTTTGCAGCCCAACCCTTAACCCAGTGCTTTAATAGAATAAGTTTGATTTAGTCTGTAGAACATCTAGCAATAAAAGTGTTCTCAAAGTAATGTAACAAAAATGATAGGCACAGCACATCTGCAAAGCAGCTGGCCTATCCTAAACTTCCTACCATCCACCCTGAGACAGAGAGAGGACAAAGTAAAAACACTCTTTGTTAGGCTGCTAGGGTGGCTTAGGGAATGGTGAGGTCAGGTACCCACTGCCAGGAGGGAACTTTTCCTTGTCAGGCATCAGGAATTGGCTCTTCAACAAGCTGCAAGCAGCTGAAGGCAGATAGTGTTAAGAGCATCCATTATTGTGACAACCTGCTTCAGAGTAATCATTAAAAGATCCCAGGTGAGGATGGCAGAGAAGGAAGCATCCAGAATATTTTTTTTATCCTGATAACCATACAGATAGAGACTAAACAGAGCGCATGGTTTTCAATTTGTGCCCCTCCTGTTTCTGTTTTGCCATCAGCTGTGTGCTCTGCGTAAGACACACAGCTGTCATGGCACTGTTTAGGGACATCTGAGTTGGCGTTGGTTGAATGAAGCTGCATTTCAGGTGGAGATTTTTTGTTTCTTTGTTTTGATCTGATCTGGCAGTACATTCTCCAGGAAGAAAACATGAATTGTAAGAAGTAATTAGCCTTGATTTGAGATGCACAGCGAGGGGTGGCAGACAGAGCAAAAAGATGTTTATTATTTCTCCTTTTTTCTTTTTTTCAGCTGTTCAGATTTGTTTGAGGGTATGTAGACCATCTGACTAAGAAAACAAGTCAAAAGTGGAATCACAATTCTTTACTAATGCCAAAGTGTGCCAGAGGCATTCTCTGTCATTTTGAACAGCCTGGACACATGGAGAATGGGTGACTAATACCAATAACACAGGCTTTATTTCATTCAATTATGTCGTTGGTAGTTTCAACACTTTGCCTAGAGAACTTCTTGACTTCTTTTTATTTCAAGGGTGGGCTTTTTCCCCTAAATGAACACTTACTACTTCACTGGTCTAGCCATAGCTAAGAAAGTAAAGCATTAGCAAGAAGGTCAAATAGAAACAGTAATTTCCTTTTAAATACTGAATCCCTTTTTCTGCTATCTTTGACAGGGACCTACTAAAGGAGTCATTACGTGGGGTTAGGATGTAGCAATATGCCGTGCAGGACTCCTGAGATCCCTTTCAGCCTGTTTTCCATGATTTTATACACAGATCACTTTCTTCTAGGCTATTTTCAAATGCACAAAATACCCTGTTGTGGACTGTGTGGGAAAGGAGACACAGCTGTCAGGGACCAGGGGTTGTCTTTTAATTTAATCTTTCTTGCTCTAATTCACTGAAGTCTGTTGTTTGTATTTCCACGGTTAGGGCAATAACCTTATTTGTGTTCTGACAGCCACTGTGCTGCTTTTCTGGAGGGGCTGGCTGATTGCCTCTTAGTAGAGGCATCAGGGTCAGCAAATAGCTACATTTAAATATATAGTTACTTTACAGTGAAAATAATCAAGGTACATGTAGACAAAGCAGGCACAACAGAGACAGTCAGCTAGCCTTAACTATGGTCTGTCATAACACTAGACAGTAAGCAAAAAATTTTGACAATTGCATGGCTGGATTTTTTATAATCACTTCCTTGATTCTCAGTTTCCCAGTTTATACTGCCTGAGCTTTGGATAATTACAGTAGGCCCTTAATGTATTTTACCCTTGAATTATTGACAAGTGCTTCCAACCTTAAATCCACTTAAATGCAGAATAGATTTCTGAACAGATCATTATACTATCCTGTATGTCTCTTCTATTACCCTTCAGAGACTATATTATATACACAGTATCAGGATAGTTGATTTTGAGAAGAGTTGCAATCACCCTCAATTGTTGCTAACCCTATATGTTTTGATCTGATTTAGAAGTACTGGAAATAATTCTAAGTATCTATGGTGTGGGTCTATCTGAATCATCCATTGCAAAAATCATTTCCCTGCTTTGGACTATCAAGAATTTAAGAAGACTTTACTGCTAGATAACTTTGGGTAAAAAATGAGAATAATCACAGCATTTTTGCTGTGATGACCTGTACTGCCCTGTCACTGTAAGAAATCAGCAAACAAGCACAGTGTGCTTGCTCCAGACACAGTTACTGCCTGACTTCTGGCACTCCAGTAAAGGACATTTCTCTACACTCATCCACAAGCTTGGAAGATGCTCCCTGGCTTATCAAGAAGAGTGTTAAAGTTCTACAGCCAGGTATGTTCCTGAGGATGACATTATGGTGCCTAAAACACAGTTAAGAGCCATAAATATTCTGGACTTGCCTTCAGTCAGAGGAGGGAGGCAGAGTCAGAGGTGTGAGTGAGCTGAAACCCCAGAAATCCAGCTGAGCTCCATGAATGCTCTGCCTACCCAGCTATGGTTCCCCATTTACTGAGGTCTCCATGTGCAAAGAGGTCTCACACAAACATCTGGCATCCACACATCTCATCCACCCATGGCTGGCATAAGCCACCCAGGGAATACCTTGCATGTCTTGCTATTTCCAGCATTATGTGTGAATGTAAATCTCAAAGCACTGTTTTTAAACAGTCCTGAATATTTGATGTTTCAGCAGAAGCCTTTTATAGAAGTGCAGAAAATGCTCTTGAGTGGAACAACGGTGTTCTGTATTTTCAAGCTTAGAAGAATCTGAATTTCAACCTGGGATCATCGGGGTAAAACTCTTCATGCTCAGAAGGGTATGAGTGCACTTATGAAATGGTTAATTTCTGTGTCATCTAAGTTGTTTTCTGGGAACCCTTTGACAAAGGCCTGAGGGCCACTGTGTCTCATGTTTATGCTCCTCCATAAATTGTTTTCCTCACTGTAAATGTGAGATTACATAAACCTCTGCCACTGATGACTGATTGTACCTGCTTTGGGAATGCTTTTAAGAGGACATCAGGTTTTCCAAAGCTACTGATGGCCAGTGATACTTGGAAAGGAAAAGAATATTTTCTTATACCAACTACTGCAAATGATTACTCTGAGATGTTTACTCCAGCTTCTTTATTCTGTCTCCCTCCTTCCCTCTCTCCCAAAAGATCCCCAAATTCTTTGAATTGCTGTGCTGGTGACAGATTCATTTGGAATACCAATTTATCTGTTTCTTTCTTGTACCTTCCAAAGCAGTGTCAGTGACAGGCTTTTGGCCTTATGTTCCTTAAATGGAAGAAACTCTGCACACTCAGCAACAGACAAAAATGCATTTAGAAATGGATTAATGTCTTTGCCAGCTTTATTTTCAGGAAGTCTCAGCCCTCTCCCCTCTCCTGGATTTCAATATGCACAGGCCAATGTAAAATGAGTGGTATAAATTGGGTCAGCTCTGAGATTAGAGGTGTGGAAGTGAGACAGAGAGAACATAACGCCTGCATGCTGCTACAGTGCTAATGACATGGTTGCAAGGAGTAACTTTAATCCCAAATGTCCTACGTGTTCTGCAAAAACATGTCAAGCTAACCTGCCAGGATTTGAGATAAATCCACTAAATTGAAGTGAACCATGGCCTTTGCCTTTTTTTTTTTAAGTGGCAGATGTGAGTTAAAAACAAACAAACAAATAAAACCTCATTCAAATGCAGAGATTTAAAAATAGAAGCTAAACCAGTTTCAACTTTCTGGCTAGACAGTAGATCATCTGGCAAGAAAAAAATAATAAAAATACTATACTCAGAATATATTTTAGAAAACAGAAGTTTCATTACAGCCGTGAATAATGAAAGCAAAAGAAATCACATATTCCTGCAGTATGATGAGCATCACTCAGGTTCTGGCCTTAATTGTTTGCAGCTATTGTAATTCATCATACACAAATCTGTGAGCTGGCAAGTTGTGCGGTGACATGCTTTAATTACTATAAACATGAATAATTAATATATGGAGAGACTATTCTTGCTAAAAAGGTATTTTTAAAAATTCTTTCCCAAGGTGATTTGTTATGTAAGTGCACAAATCCCAGACTGGTACTTCTAATTAAATCAGAGATTTCTTCTGAGGTGAGCATGTTAGATAACAGGGACAGAAAGGAGAGTGGCTGAGCATGCAGGTTGTTTAACTTATTTTTAACCACTTCATCATACTTGGTCCATCTTTCCTCAAACAGATCAGCTACTAATAGCAACAGTATCTCTACTGCTTTTGGGACTTGTTAGTGTTTCTGTAGGATTAGTTCGGATCAGACTGTCTGTCAGTTTAGCCCAATTTTTTAGCACTGATGGAGGATTTGTCTTGCAAATGCCAGAGCCGCAGCTACAGGACCAGGATTTAATCAAACAGAGTAGACAACACAGCACAAGTAACAGGGTCCCCTTAGGTATTTGAACCTTAGGGGATATTTCCACTGTTTGGGTCCTGCTAGCTCTATCTTTGACCAGCTGCTTTTGCATTTTTGTACTTCAATTGATAGTGTATTTCTGAGTTACATTAACAGTGTTTTGCTGATTTAACATAGTAATGTAGTGTAAAATTGTAATGATGGCTGTTCTCATGCTTATGAAGTTCATAGTTTAGGGTAATAAGATCTGAGAAACAACCTGATATTTCACTATAACAGGTAAATTAAACACTTTCTTAGTGAGGGTTTGGGCAAAAGCCATCTGGGGAGCATGCTTACAAGGTGAGCAGATCAGCATTCTTATGTCATTTCAGTAGAACTATCATCAAAGCTTCAGCACAAATAATTTATTAATTGAAAATGCATTTGGCACACATTGTTCAGTTGAATGTAGAAGATTGCTGGAGATTAATTAAGCTAAACTTGGCTTTAGCTTAAAAAGCAAGTTTAAAAATCAGACACATCTTTGATTTGGGAAGATTGGCATTTTTGTTAAGATATTTTACTGAGGAATGAATTTTTTTTTAAATAACATAAAATACCACTGCTTCAGGTTTGCCAGTGTCAAGTGTTGTCCATCATGTGTCATCTCATGTCCCATCTCCACCTCCTCACCCAAATTTAATCTAATTACACAGATCCTGAAAAAGTAAATCAGACCTAAGACTTCAGACAGGTCTAGTGAACCTTTTCAAGAAAAGGATCCTTCCAGCTTTGATAAGGAGCCATCTTCAACTTAGACAATATAACCAGGTTTGTTTGTTTGCTTGTTTTTAATGTGGCTAAATTACTAATATTTTCCTTTTTGTCATGTATTTTATATCAGAAATTGATTCTTTCATGAGACCATGACCATTTATTTTTGCAGTATTTCAGTTAAGCCCTGGGAGTGAAGAAATATGAGTTTTATCTAAGTTCATGGTAATGAAATTCTGGGTGAACAGAGAATAAATGACCATTTTTATTACAAAGTTCCCATTGGCTATAGAAGCATCCAATAGTCAAATGCTTCTTTATGTGCCTTTTTTTAATGTAAAAGCCAAATTAATAAACTCCAAGACCCGCAAAAAATTCTTGGTAAGAGATGTTTCCTTTCTCTTTTCCCAATCAATTAAAGTCTTCAAGCTTCTTAAAACTGAATTCAACTTCAAATACTCCTTACTCAAAGACATAACCCTGAACTGCATGTGTACTGCAGAACTAAGGCCATGCACCTGAAGGCAAACCCCTGTGTTGCTTTGACAAAGAAAGTTTCACCAGCTGCCAGCAAACTGGAAGCTACTGTGAGTGCATGAGGATGATGATGATGTGATCTCCTACTTTTCTTATGGTTGTGCTCAGAAATCCACTTACTTGACTTTAGTGTTTTTTCACATTTCTACTGAGGTTAATGCACAGTAGGCAGGAGTTACAAAGCCTTGTGCACAAGCACAAGGTTTAATGTAGGATGCATATATAGATGGAGCTTCAGTTCTGAATCAGAAGACCTGTTAAGCACATCATTGATTTCTAGAATATGCTGCAATGCTTCTTTGAATAAAGACAAAACTTGTTGAATGCTTCATGGTAAATACTTTGCTGGAGAGGGACCTTATCCATCAACCTATTTCAGGCAGTCTTTAATTCTGGAAATTGCTGTTCCCTAATTACCTATTACCTGATGCACAGCACATTTTACTTATGCATCTGCAATTCCCAAGAAGTCTATGCTCTTATCTGCACATCCATGGTGAGATTCAGCAGTAGGTCACAGGTATTAAAATTGAAGTACCTGGATGTAGGTCACAACATGGGAACTAGGTGTCTAAACTGTTACACTCAAACCTCATCACAGTCTATAACTGCCTCATGAGAGGAAGAGGAGGGACAGACACTGATCTCTTCTCTGTGGTGACCAGTGACATAATCCAAGGGAACGGCCTGAAGTTGTGTCAGGGGAGGTTTAGGTTGGATATTAAAAAGATGTTCTTCACCCAGAGAAGGGTTTGGGTACTGGAACAGGCTTCCCAGGGAAGTGGTCACAGCACCAAGCCTGCCAGAGTTCAAGAGGTGTTTGGCCAATGCTCTTGGACACATGGCGTGAGAGTTGGGGATTGTCCTGTGCAACGCGAAAAACTGGACTCGATCCTTGTGAGTTGCTTCCAACTTGGCATATTCTGTGATTCTTTAATGGACACCTAACCAAGACAGCTGACAGACTGCTTGCTTCTCTGAGCTCTTCAAGTCACCCTCGAACTGCTGTCTACATGAGGAGCTCCAAACTCTACTGAGTTTGCCTAATGCCCTTTGAACAGCCTGTCTGATGTCCTGCTGAAGTCTGGAAAGTTATGGGTCTCCTCTGTAACTTGTACAACATCTGTCACCTTTGTGCAGTGCTCTCATGTGTCCTGTGACATCTCCAATGGCACTTGTTATCTATACTTGGCAAATGAGCCAATAAGTTTATCTTCAGTGACTAGAGAAGAAACTTTTACACCTCAATTATATGTAGACATTGTGTGTCAAAACTAGATGATATTTAAGGTCCCTTCCAACCTGAATCATTCTAGCTCTCTAGATAATACAAAACAGGCAATCAAAATTTTCAGTTCTCACACATTTTAGTTTTGTATAAAGTTCTGTTGACATGGAGCAAAACTGTTCAGAGCCATGTCATTGTACAAGTGTTCTAAGCATTTTCACATTGGAGTAACTAATGTATTGTACATGTATAATGTAAAGAGCATAAAATATCTAGAGGTTAACCACTGTTTTCCCTCTGTACTGCTAAATATAGAGCCTAGTCCATGCACACAGCATGGATAGTTGCATTTTAGACCACTAGATGAGTTAGGTGAGTTGGATCCCATTCACTGCCTTTAAAATCTCTTTGCCTGATAACGAGAAAATAAACACCCTTTGCACAACATGAAACTACAATTTATCAGAGATAAAATGGCAATTTGCCTCCATGTACTTACATTGCCTGTGTCTTCTACAGCGGTAAAAAGAGTAGTACCAAATGAAAAAAATACCACAGACTGATGTCACATGAACGATGACAGCTTCAGCTGATGATTGTCTACTAATAGACATGCTGTAAAAGAAAGAAAGAAAGGAAGGGAGAAAGAAGGAGAAGTTTAAATAATGACCTGGCTCCATATTCTGCTTAAAATTGGGCTGTAAAGATGTCCATTTAATGAGACAATGGACTTCCTTGCTATGCAGTGTCTGCTCTAATCTTATCTAAATCAGCGGAGCTACATCACTGTAACTTCATGTTGGTGACAAAACATGTTTATGCCAGCAATATTGCAAAGATGAGCATTCTGAAACTGGCAACACAAACAGTACTGGAGACCTTACTATGGAAATCTACTGTCTTTCAGTATCCATAGTTTTAATTTTGCATTTTGAGGTTTTAAAATTCATTAAACTATTCCTCGCCTTATTCATCTGAGTCATTCTTCAATTTTCTTGCAGCATTCTGTTCTGATTAATAGTTATTAAGTAACAACAATAATGGAAAAATTACTATCTCATCTTGGAAAATATAGCAGTTCTAAAAACTGTTATGATTTCCACAGCTGAATGTGAACATACAGAGTATGATATGAAGCAATGCTAACCTTTTAAAATCTCTGTCTAAAGAATATTGTTTCTTTTGCAATTTCATTATGACTGTGAGTTACTATGTTTAGGCAATTGTTCATTTTAGTAAAGCTGGTATTTCCTTATGTGTAGTAAACATTAAAGCCAATCTTTCCACTGCAGAAACAAAAATCTATGTTGTAGTAATAATTAAAGCTATTATCGTGCCGTGCAATATGCCAAAAAGGAGGGCAAATTGGATAATCCAAACATCTGGTTTTGTTCACAAATGCAATTCAGAGATCCATAAACCCATCTAGGGCAAATACAGACTGCTTTACATTTAAAAGTCAAATTGACTACCTACATAAGAGGATGTCTATTTTTTTATTAGAATGGTTGGGTTTCAAGGTTCTTAACAATGAGGCTCAGTACATGTTTCAGGTGAAACCATGGAAACAGTAGGAACCATTTTACTCAAAATAGAAATACAACAAATGACCTTGACATTTAAAAGCTGATGCTGCACATTGTCATTTAGATTGTGAACGATGGGCATATTATCGTGTCCTCTGTTCCAAAATTGCTATTGGTCTTTCAAGAAACAGTATTTGAAAGCTGGGGACTTCTCTTTTATGGGTGCAAGGGGTCCCCTCCGTTGGGAGAGACATTTGGTGCCGGTAGCTCGGTGTGCAGCTGCAGCTGCAGCTGCTGTGGGTGGTGGGAGCCCCAGGCAAGAGGCCGTGAACTGCCGATGCTTTGCATAACAAAGGGCATGGGGACCTGTGCCCAGCCAGGTGACAGGACGCTCACAGACACAGCAGGAGCCGATGAGTCCCAGCGCTCAGACTCTGAGAGGGTAAAAGCCCAGGACTTCCTTTATTTGGGATCCTTCCTTGGAGGCACCCAGCTCGAGCTGTTATTGTGTTATTTCACCATGATTAAATTATTTTAAGGATCGTGACGTCTGAGACTCTGCTATGGGAAACCTGGGGTCAGGCTGGTAAGGAAACCTAGTCCAATTGTGTGAGTATGGGGTGTGTAGCTGTGAATGGATCAGATGGTGTGACTGTGACCGCCAGAGTGGCTCCTGGACGGTCAGAGAAGTTTCCTTAACACCTCCTTTTTGGGGACCTTTTTATGGAGACAAGGTAGAAAAGTAGGAAGAATGCAGGAAGACATGTCAAATTGTAAACGATGGAGCTTGAGAGTGCAGCACTTTGAGGAAATCATTTGCACATGAAGACTGGGGTTTTAACTATGTCTGAAGACACGGCATGCAGAACTTCTCCCCTGAGGTACCTTGAGTGCAAATGCCCATGCGTCGAGAGACAGAAAATTTACCTTGCATGTCTGAACAACGCTAAACGTTTCAAAATACTGGTGAATTTAAGGATTTAATCTTTTCAAGGATTTCTGGATAATGTGAATTCTTAGTCTACTGCCCCTGCGTAAAACTTAAACTGCTACCATCTTTAACCAATTAAAAATTGCAGAGGTTATTTTGGCTTTTTGCTGTCAAGCCATCCTTCTCGGAGGCGTATTTCTTTTCCTGTTTGAACGATACGCTTGTTGCTGAAATGTAATTGCTGACCCAAGGCCAGCAGGGGGATGGGGGTGTCAAACTTCTCACAATAGGACCCTTCTTAACAGGCTCTTACTGGAACCCATAGCGAGTGAAAGACACAAAAAAGAGTTTCAGATGCACATAGGTTCGCTGTTTCTCAGAAGACAATATAATGGGCTAAAGGTGGCAATAACCTGCAAAATAAGTGCCCGGCAAAGAAAACTTTACTGACTTATGGGGCCAGGATTTTATCCTTCTATTTTGGATAGCATTTCATTTTATTTCGTGTGTGTGGCTAACATGTAAGAAAAACCTTGTTGAATTCAACACTGCCTGTATCTCCTAATTCACCGAACACCAACCAACACATCATTGGGAATTTATGCTTGCACAATGAGCAGCACAAGAACTAGCACTGGGCACCATATAAGGAGACAGTTGAAATTCCTGGTCCAACTTGGATTGCCTTCTCGAGTGGTTTTATACAGCTCCTCAGAATCCACATCCATTCTCGGAGTTTTCAACTCTTTCCCTTTTTCTGTTACTAGTATGAATGTATGTGTATGTGCATGCCTGTGTGCATGTAAGTAGTAAGTTTTATTGGTCTTCTCTTTCACTTTGGTAATATTTCTAAATAAGATTTTTAATACTTAAAGAAACCCACTAACTCTGCCCTTGAAGCTTTACTTTGTCTTGTCCTCATGCTGGGAGTAACTGTTCCTTTAGGTGACAGATAGGAAATCCATTTTCTGACATTTCAGAATAATAGCAATAATAGCTGCAGGGACAACAATGACAGACTAAAAACATCTGAGTGAAAATCTGCTTTATGAACTACATTATAGGCAGGATTTTCTTTTAAAACTATTTATAATTATTTTTACATAGCCATTTTATATGTAAAATAATTCAATACCATACACACCAGGTAATGTTGCATGCAGAAAGTGGACAGACTGCAGCATTTCTTGTACACACACAAGCTCTGTCCTTCTGGAACTGAAGGGTGTCTGAGGAGTAGTAAAGACAGTAAGAAGCTCATTGTTTGCTCCTGCTGGCAATGGCAGCAGCAGTCTCAGCCATGTCCTATATGATGTCAAGCCTACTATGAGAGCCTTGAGGTCATGTTCTGCAGTGTGTCCTTGTGCACTGCACAGCACTCAGGTCTTTAATGGTCCCTACAGACATCTAATCATAACTTAACAATTAATACAAAGCATTTTTGTAAATAAGAAAATTAAAGATTACCATCTGGCCGAAGGGAGGGCTCTGGTGCCTGGGTTTGGCTGAGAGGACTCATGCTCAGAGGCACACTTGAGTCAACAGCCTTCATATGCTGCTCTGTTCCTAGATTTTTTGCAAGTTATATTATTGATCGTAGATATAACAGACTAAATAACATTTACATAGTATCTAGGCCAGGACGATGTTGCTGTCTGAGGTGAGTGCAAGAAGGGAGTAGATAAAGCCTCCTCCCTACACAGTGGAGCAGAAACTTGTATTTGCATGAGGGCTGAGTCCCTCAGTCCTTAAAATCCCACTTCTGGCAATGTCTCACTATTCTGGACAGTATTTCTAATGAAAATCACCTATCCTCCTGCTAGGATTTCACCTGCTAGCTAAAGCTAAAATTAGAATAGGTCTTTCCCAAAATGTCATGACAATAAATGCTTTACAAGTGTCTGTGACCTCAAGCTGAAGAGCTCCACAGGCTGGTGTCTTAGCTTAGCTTTTAAAGGTTATTATGATTTAAAGAAGCACTGCAGCATCACCTTCCTCTTTTTGACAGCACCCAGATCTACTGGTAGCTGGATCACACCTGAAGGCAGCAGTAGATCCTGCAGCATGACACTGAGGGAAGGAAATTTACTGGGGGGAAAAATGGGGCTAGCTTGCTTTTCTCCCTTTGAGGTGTCCTCTCAATCCAAAACATCTCCACCTGTCCCTGGTGACACGCAGGATACACTAGAAACACCAACCCCTGTGGTGTGCAGGACCCATCAGACGAAACACATCTCTGCTCTGCT
>JAOXXN010000395.1:119133664-119163139 GCA_026770055.1 Myrmophylax atrothorax
GGTAATAGCATAACTGAGGGAAAGCAATGGGATTTTGGGGCTGTCAGAAACAAGTAGGTTTTACTTTGTTACCACACCTGCATTGTATTACTGGAGAAATATTAGTCCTTTAACACAATGAGAGTAAAAAGACTGAACTCAAGACTACAGTGTTGTAATGTAATGCCATACTGTAAATAATTTTCCAAAAGCATAGCTGAAGACTGAATTAATGCTTGAAGGAAGAGCTGTAATCTAAATTATAGTTCCTAGGTAGTAGTTGCACTGTTTTGATACGTGGAAGCCCTATATATTCATTGACCTCAGTGACGGAATAGTTTAATGGGATTGTGATTATAATGTCAAAGACGCAGCTGGCTGGTGTGAATTTCTTTGACTGCAGAAGCAAAGTAGGCAATAGTGTCCATGTGTTTACTTCCATGGCTTCTCCAGAAGCTCTGGGAGAAAGATTAGCACTTCTCAAAGAGTAGCCTCTGCATTTACGAGTGAGTACTTCTTGTGACTGGAGCCTGTGGAGAAGTGTAAAAAAGACCTTTCCTCATTATTTTTTCGTTCTGGTCTTACTCGATGTTTGTTAGCAATTGATTTTTGCTTAGGTGTGGTCACTTACTGTACTTACTGAGTGTATGGGTAATTGCACTAGCTTTGGACACTTGAAGCAAGCAGGACATAGACAGTAAATAGGGAGGCATTTGGCCTTGAAAGGCAAAATAAAAAGAGTGGTTAAGGCTACTGCCCCCATACCTTTGTGATAATTGAAAGAGCAGCCTTCTATGAGAAACGATGTAAAACTGTTTGACTAATAGTGACCAGGCCAGCTAATGGGAAAGAACTTCAAAAAAAGCTTTTAAACTCAGTGAGTCAGAAGCCTTGGGTACATGTGTGTCTTCTCAGCCTCAGTAAGGGTAAGAGATTCAATTTACTGGAGAGAAATAGAGGAATATATGAACTCACATAATTTTTAGAGTTCCTACACTGTCATTAGAGCAGCTATGATTCCTTTGCGTAACTAGTAATACATTTTAAGTATTTGGATAAGGTGAAAGAGCGCTGTTTATGATCACATAGATATGTAATTAACCTCCCTTCATCATTATTTCCCTCTTCATCCTTCCCTGCATCCCCACACTCCAAATGTAATCCTACAGAAAGAAGAGCTTGCTGTGGGTCTGATGTAGTGCAGTGCTTTCAAGAAAACTCTGTGTTTTAATTCTCAGATTTGCACTGTGTATTTATACTTCTCTTGAGTATTACAAAGACTGAGGAAGGCATCTATCATATGTCACAGTTTCAGGGTACGTGAGAAATGACATCTTACACGTTGACCAAGTTGGCATACTGAAATCACTTACCAGTGACCAGTCAAGGTTGGCCATTTTCTTGTAGGAGGAGTGGATGTAACTGGTCCGGACAGTGAGAGGACTGCTGAATGGTTGTGGGAGAAGAGTTTGGTAGCCATAAGGTTTTTATAGGCAGGTAGGCATCTGGCACTGTGAGTCAGCTACTTTATGTTTGAATTGTGCCTGCCAGGAAAAAAATGGTGCCGTATATTATCAATGTAGTAAATTTCCATTGTCTTGTTTAATAAGATGCTCAGATCAGTTATTTTGTGGTCTGAGCATTAGGATTTCTCCAAAATATCCTGCTGGGCTAAGAAACTCTTCTAGCATTGGGTTTATCTCAGTTTTAATGGCTTGTTTGGAGATATTAGAAGAATTAGCAGCATAGTATTAGAAGAGAGGGTAACAGAACCCTTGTGACTCTGCCGGAGACTCTCTGGATGCTCTTAGTACTGCTATCTGCTGCTTTTCTATTGAATCAGGATATGGAGTGTGAGGAGCAGCATGGTTATTTTTGTGTGCATGGGGCTGAAAAATGATACAACAATTTGCCCTTAATTTAAGCTGTATTGCACTCCTGTTAAAAAGACTTCTTGACTACTTTTCTTTTTCCCCCTAACATTCTTGAGTAACAAATGGAGTGAAGCTCAGGGAACTGACAGCTGGTGGTTTTCTGATGTGGGAGATTTGACTTGAAGAATATGTGTGGGTGTGACAATACAAGGCAGCCTCTTCATACAACCCTTTGGTGATGTGCTGTATACTCTTGTTATACATAGTGCCAAAATAGACAGTAATCCTCTTACGTGGGATTGTGAAGCAAGTAATAATAGAGCACAAGTCAGTGCTATCAGTTCAGAGCTGGTTTTTTGATAAACATATTTGTCATTTGTATTTCCTAGATTCTTTGGTATTTCTTAATCTTAGTATTAACTGAGTCCTTCTCTCCAGCTGAAAATGTTCATGTTTCACAATAGTAACGTAAGCTGCTATCAAGTCCTTCCTATTCATCTTTCTAATTGATGCACTGGCTTTAAAAAGGCCACAGAGATTTTAACTCATTTCCTAATGTAAAAACTTCAGATGAAGAAAAATTGTAAGATCATTTAGTCTGCGTAAAACATTTCATTTGTCTTATGAGGAACCCTGAAAAGATCTGAAGCAGTCAGAGTCACTGTCTGCAGGCTGTTGATCCCATTTAGAAAACACGAAGTTGGCTGCTATGCAGCAGAGCAGACACGGTAGGCATGTGCTGGAGGCCAGAAGCGATTAGCTCAACACAAGAACAGTCAGAGCAGAAAGGAAGGTCTGGAGGTGTTTAATTAATACTAATGCTTTTGTGCTTATGAGGATCAGAGTCGTGGTAGGTTACTGCTGCCTTGCTCTTGTGGTTCTCAAACCTGGCATCTAATGAACATTAGATTTAGCAATGCTTTCAAGAAAAGTTAATAAATCACAACTAACTGCTACATTCCCCATGCAAGTAATGAGGTACACCTGATACTGAGTGGGAGCAGGATCTGGGCAGCAAAGCTTTTTCATTTTTAAACAGATAATGAGTCCTCGTGGGATTTTTGTACCACATTTATTTAAGTAATCTGAAATAATGGAACTACATGTAATTTATTTAACATTTCTCAAGTCACCAAACCAATTAGGGAAAAAATAAACTTTTTTTTTTCCATTGTGAAAACAGTTTTGAACAGGTAGCTATTTTATTAATCTATGTTTGATGGCAAAACTACTTTTGGTGGAAAAATGTTTGCTCATCATCATATACTTTTTTGTATAGCTTAACATTTTGAGATGCATTTTGCTCTTTAATTTTCAATTTTTATTCATTTCGAATTGCATTCATTCTTGGGTGGAAAATACAAGTAAGCTTCAGGCTTACCCATTTTGACATTTTATATTTTCCTGATGAGTTTCAGCAGTATGTGTTAATAAAAAGATGATCTCTATGATGATTTGCTCTTTGTGCAATCCATTTTGAGTTGCAATCTACAAACTTTTGTTCTCTTTAGAGATTGCCTGTGTTTAGGTAGCTCTGTGTCACTTCTTCTCTGAATAGTTATCTGTATGAACAACTTTATTGTTCCATTTTGGAAGCAAACTTCCATATCACATTGCAGTTAATACATTGTTGTATCATGCTAATTGCCTGTTACTGCAGTTTTTGTGTGATTGAAATAGTCTTATTGCACATTATTAATGTTACATGTCAGGGTAATTAGGCTTTACTTTTTCCAAGGAAGAAATCAAAAGTACTGGATTAAAACGTTTGATAATTGTGTCACAAGAGGAAAGCTGAAGAGGAACATTTGGATTTTCTCATTTTGACACTTTGTTTCTGGGACTCCCCAGCTGAACACTGTTAGTTCTGAGGTAACAGCTTACATGTCTGGTACAGAGTCATGGAACCCTTTAGAGTGGAAAAGACCTTTAAGATCATCGACCCCAACCATTGACCTAGCACTGCAGTGCTACGTTAGTGTTAACTTGAATTGGGTCTGGAGGCTGTTTTCTCTGAAGGCTCTCTTAGATTTTGGCAACAGATGTGTTTTCTTGTGGCATGCTGCCTGGATGGAGGTCTTTGCACTACTCCTTTCCCTGTGCTGTGGGTGTGTGTGACTGTCCTTTCCTGGAGCTGCGTTTGAGGGTTTTGTGACTAGGGCATGGATCGGCTGTTCTGACATACAACTCCCTCACCATCATTGGCAGGTCCAGATTCGTCCCAGGTCTGCCGCTTGTCTGTGTCTGCCAGGTTTCATGGGCTGGAGTGGGACAGCCAGGGCAGCTGGGGAGTGGGTGGCTCTCAGAAACACCTGGAGGTATCAGCCTACAGACACATGGGTGAAACCCCACCCAGCATCTGAACCATGGAAGAGGCAGCTGCAACAAACATCTGAGTAACAACTGCCTGAAAATTTCATTCCTTTAGTCTGAGACTTTCTTAGAGTGAGAGGTGTTTAGCTAAATAGCTCATGTATTTTTAAAATTTTGGAGGAGAGGTTTCTTTTTTAATATCATATTTGAAATGCATTGCATATCTTTCAGTGGAATATTTTCTCAAAATGTTTTTTCCTTCTCTAATTGTGAAACATTTGAAGCTCCCACACTGTAGCTAACAATTATATTATCCGTTGATAAGCTTCTTACACATTGTAAATGCAAATTGTCAAGATAATGTTGTAATGAATAGTAGCATATTATTCATAAATGTGCTTATGTACAATAGAAGTCAAAGAGAAAAGCCATTTGTTTTTGTGCAGTACTGGATATTGAAAATAAATTATAAAAGGGTAAATGAAAAAGATAATAGGGATTGGTCACCCCTGTTAATAGATACACTCTCTTTCCTTTGTAGTAGGACTTTCTCTCCCAGCATTTTGAACAGACAGGCAGACATCTCCCCAGGATGCTGCCAGACTCACCTTGTTCTCCCTTACCTCAAACATTTCATTTTCTGAAAGCCAGTAGAAATTAAATTCATGCTGAAGTGTTTGCAGTCTGCTTTCAGGTACTGCAATGATGATCTGATCTGAAAAAAAAAAGTAGTGTAGAATATCCTTTAAGATTAAGTACTGTCCTTTCACTGGGTAGCACATAGGGGAGATGGATGTTACAGTCCAGTAAGGTATTTCTTTTGATTCCAAATACATTATTCTTAGAAGGAAAGTTCCAAGACTTTTTGTTTAAAAATTAATAAAATAGGAAGGCAGAGCAATGCATTCTGTTTTCTAGAAATGGCAGTAAGTGGAAATAGGTGATCCTCCAGAAATGTTAGCTGAAAAAGCTGTATGAAGGCACAAGGCAGGACACCGCCACACACCAGTGCTAAAGGGAACGTCTTTTGAACCCCACCAGCAGAAAAGGGCTTGTTTTTGAGCCTGGCTTTTCTGTTTCCCCTCATAAATAAAGTTGATGGGTCTCTGCAGAGGACAATATCTCCAGTGTCACAGGGCTAGCTGTGAAACATTTATGCATATCCTTTCAGCTTAGTTTTATTTTATTTATTACAAATGCAGGAGGGGGAACAGCTCTTTTCTTTAGGATTAAAACTTGATTGATTGGCCTTCCTTTACCTCTTTTCTGGCCACCAATATCTGAAGTTGCATTGAGTGATGACATCCTTGGCCTGTGGCACAGAACTGTTCTGTGGGTGACCAGCAGAAGTGCATGGTGCCATACTGGTGGAGGACTTTGGAAAGGAAATTAAACAAACCAGTCAATAGTAATAACTAAAATATTTTAGAATAGTTGAAAATGTTTGTTTTCTAGAACAAAATCTTCACAGAAGTGAAAGCCTTGTGTTTTTTCTTTTGAGTGGAATAAAGCAGCAACAGTGAAGATAGCAGGTAAAACATGATTCGGGTGACCTTACTGAATAGCTAGGTGCTAAATAGTTCCACAAATCAGTGCTCCTGTTTTCCACCTTAAGAGCCTTCAGGGTATTCCTGAAACAGGACAATAAGGAGAGAAGGCTGTTATCTAAGTTTGCTTCCTCCTTTGAGAATCTGAAGATATTTCATTGGCTTCTGTTGTTTTGGTTTTTTTTTCTGTATCACATCAGTGTAAAGGAGAACATAGTGTGATCTACTTTTTTTACTTTTTGTTTTCTTTTAAAAACTGTGCAGATAATTTTTTAGTGCATCATCTAGGGAGTTATAGAATTGAAATGTTATGTATTTTCTGTGATTATATTGTAGGAAACAAACAAAAAAGTTGATGTTAAATAAAAGATTTTCTTTCTGCACACTTGTAAAGGTGCAACAGAAATGATGGGGTCTATTCACAAAAATGTCTAGGGAAGGCAGTGTCCATCAGCTGTGTGCTAATACCCTGAAGAGAAAAAAGCCTAGGGTGGTACCTCTGAATTGTTCTTCCACCCGAAAAAGAGATACATGCTGTTAGAGTTATCTATGCAGTTTCACACATAGGAAACTGAGAAGTAACATTTTGGTTTGGTTATTCAGCTATGTTAGCTCCAAACAAGTGTCTGATCCTGCTGCCCTATCTCTGCTGGTGTTGTCACTGTAGTGTTTTCATCTTTCAGTTGCCAGTCTTTTCCCAGCAGTTTTAGTATTTGAAAAGCATAATGCTGTGTTACTATCATTCGTCTGTTCCAAAAGAAACATTTGCCTGAGTGGTTTATTACATGAGTTAGCAGATGGTGATTTAAATGCACTTGAACCAGCAAGAGTCTTGGTTCTGTAAGTACTTCTCTGGCTCAGAAAATCTTCAAAAAGCGCTTACAAAGTGATGAGCAAAGTAGAAGGAGCAATGCTGTTTGGGAGCACAAATAGAGCAGCCATGACATGTTTGACAAGGGTTTATGCAGTTTTCGGGGTGAGTATTGGTCTCTAGGCAAGGACATGTTACTCCAGGTACACCATACGGTGACCTCGATGATGGAGCAGGTGAGCTGCATGATGGAGGAGGAAATTACCGTAAGATACCTCAAAGCTGAATTTATTGTGTGATATTTGAGTCCCTTATTCTGTGTACGAGTGTTAGCATGATACACTTCATAAAAGCAGCTGAAGAACTTCACCTGTGTAAGAGGTTACAGTAGATGAAGGTCTGCATTTCTTAGAAGTTCTGCAAAGACCCTTTTTTAACTTGTTTTGTTTTGTCTGAGCTATTTGTGGTCTGAGTATAGTGTCAGCACTGAGGGCAGAAGTAGACATCTTTCGATGTTTTTAACATTTATTACTGACTTGCAATTTAGAAATGTGTCAAATCTGTGTAATGATATAAACATATAGCTCTAAGCATGTTCTATTAGCATATATAAATAATTTATAAATATGAAGCATAATTTATATATTGTTTTATAATATTAAAATATAATTTATATAATATTTTTGTTCTTAAGGCATTTTTTTTGTTATAAATAGTTTTTATTTATGGAGTTACTAGAATGAAGTATGACTTAAACTGTATTGGAAAATTTGAGAGCTTTCTTACTCATGTTCTCACTACTGATTCTTTTAACTTTCACATTATAACTTTAGTCATTTTACTGAAGACCAGACTGACTTGCACTGCATCTTCAAATGTATATGTTTAATAAATATTTGTGAATGCTGTATTGAAACTCAATCTATACTGTCATACATTAATCTCATGACAATATAGTTTATTAAAATTATCACTACAATGGATTATAATTGCAGTTAGGTATAACATGCAATATAGAAATGTATTACGTGTTTTATATTTGCTCTTTGAAGGAGTACTAGGTGTTTAAGTTTTTTTGTGATTGACATTTTTACTCTTTGTCTAAGAGCTGTGTGCTTCTACTTGTTTTGTTGGCAGATTTATCAGTATGAATCTGAAAATGTATTTAAGGATCCAGCAGTGTGTGAAGACATCTCTCTTCTGTCACATATTGTAGAAAACTCCCATAGAGTGGAAAGATGCCAGATCAATTTTCATTAGACTTGGAAAAGCTCTGACAGCAGCAGAGACCACTGGTAACACTTGCACTGATGGTTTATTCCAAGCAAATCCAGTATCATTCCTTGAGGACTTCCCTGTCAATCTCTCTTTCTCTCTCTTTCTGTCAGAATAATTTAATAACTGAGGTTAAGATTTCCGAAGGAGCCTGAGGAAGTCAAGGGAGACGACTTTCAGTGAGTTTCAGTGTGATTTAGAGTTCAGATTTAATTTTCTTTGCAAACATAAGCTGAAAGTTTCAGCAAATATCTTGTTTGTGGTAAAGTGATTGAAAGCTGTGATAGTTTGCAGATTGTGTACATAAGTGTAATCTTCCAGTTGAATCTTCCTAGTTTAAATAACCAAAATCTTGTTCCCTATGAGAAGGGATGCTAATGGACAAAGATACTAAAAAAAGATCACTGAGTTGCTTAAGGGAGAAAAATCTAAGTCATAAAATATGTTTTATTTTCATTGGTATTTAATACCTCATTTTCTAAGCCTGCTTGAGCTGTTTCTTTGCATTCAGGCATCAGTATCAGCTCCTTGGTGCTCCCAGAGTCAGCCTAGCAGAGAGGGGTGCCCAAGGGGCCTGGAGGTTCCTCAGGTGCCGCAGTCAATACTGAGGCCACCACCCATGCTGGGATTATCTCTGCTGAATGGTCAACTGATACACCAGTAAAAGAGTAAAGGATGCTGGTCTGGCTCTGGTCCTACCCTTACCTGGGTAAGGACTTTGGAGATGTCTCCATGCAGCATGGCCAGGAAGGAAAGGTGAAGAAGCTTCTTGTCTTTTGTCATCCTTCTTTGGCAAAGGTGAAGGCTGTTTCTGCAAGATCTACTGTGTTAGATGTGAAAAGAGAATTGGTGGTGTAATTTCATGCTTTATTGGGCCAGAAAAAACTGTTAGGTTCATTTACTCTGACATCTGTGTTGAATTGAATTTCATTACAGTGTTATCCCTATGCAAAACTATTTGTATAAAACCATTTAGCTGAAAATGAAGCACTGAGTTACATAGTCTGCCACATCCCTAGGAATATAATATAGTTAACTATCCTGTTAAAAAAGTTACTGCTACGAAAGTGTGTCTAAATTTGGCAGAAAGTCTATTCTATGTAGCCTCTAGACACCACATTTTTCATGTCTGTGAAAATATCTTTTACTACTGGAGAATAAGAATGTGGTTAATAATATGCTAATCTGAGTAGCTGAGAAGTAAAGTGGTCATGTCTGATTCTACTCACAGAAGGGAGAAAATTCCAGAATGAACAATCTTTGGTTTAAAAAATTGCTGACCAAATGAAAGAATATTGGCCAATTTTCACCAAAACATGTCAACTGCGTAATTGAATTACCTAATTAATGAAAGTAACTATATCTGATTTGAAATTTTTCAGGTTTTGTAAATCAACCATATATGGTGTTTTGAAATATCTTGGAAGGATCCCTGTAATATAAATAATTTTCTCTTGGAAATGCCAGCACTGCAAGTTAGTAATACTTCTGTATTTTATTAACATAATGATGTATTGTGTTGGAACAGGGAATGAGCTGCAAATGGAGCCTTAACTCACAGTGACAATTTATACCTTAAAAAGAAAGACAAATGTAATTCTAATATTAACCATTAAGGAGACCATTTTGTAAGAGTAATGATTTTTTAAAGCTACACTTGGTGTTTAAACTATGCCATTTAGTAGCACTGATAAAGATGTTGTCCTGGTTTTGCTCTGGCAAATTACACTCACATCCTGATGACAAGGATTTTTTTTTTTGTAGAAAAAAATAATTTATTTTTAATCATGTTGAAATATTTAACATAAATCGCATTATTTTGACCTTTATGTAGGATTATCTGTTAACATTAAAAAAAATAATTTTTTTTCTCCATATAAACAAGGTCAAACAAAAGCAAAGCAAAGCAAACCATGTAAAACACAGTGCTTAATATTGTCAAGCCAAAATATTTTCATAATTTTTATTTTCTTATTGGCTTTGCATGTCAGTATCTGCTTTTCCCTGTGAGGCCTACATTCAGTTCTTTCAGGATGCTGACTGGAAATGTCCAGGCATATGTATGTATAGAATCATATTTATTTACAGAATCAGTTTGTTACTAACAAATGATGTCTGTGGTGGTTTTCTGTTCAAAGCAAAAGTGTAAATTAATTTCCTTCCGTTTGGTTTCTTACAAAACTGTATTCCCCTCCTTTTCCTGTGACTCTTGGAGTTCCCAATTTCATTTTTTCTGATTTTTTTTGTATACCTCTGACAATTCATGTCTTTTTATCGGTTTCAGCAGGACTTTTTCAGGGATGTGCAGCAGCCGTTCTGTGCTTCTGAGTCCTGTTTCATGGGACTGTGTCAAGAGTGTCAGTGTTGTTTGGGAACAGTTTGCTTCTCTGTGGGACACACATTAGCTCCTTATGGGGGAAGATAACCCTTTCCCTAACTCAGGGTTATTTCCTCTTTAATTCAAGGTATTAAGTCCCAAGAGTGTTTTAGTTCACTGAATGTAAGTCAGGGCATAGAAGCTCACAGTGGTCCTGGTATTTGGTGGTGCCACAGAAGTTGCTTCTGCTTTGCTGGTGCTGCGGTGTGCTGGGTTGACTGTGGATGGATGCCAGGTGCCCAGCAAAGTGGCTCCATCAATCTCGTCCTCAACTGAGCAGGGGAGAGAAAATATAATGGAAAAATTGTGGGTTGAGATAAGGACAAGGAGAGATCACTCAGCAATTACCATCATGGACAAAACAGACTCGACTTGGGGAAATTAATTGAATTTATTACCAATCAAATTAGAGTAGGATAATGAGAAATGGGCTGGAGGGGGACATCCTGCTTCACTGTGGTGTTCACTACAGACTGCAGGGCAGTCTCTGCTCTGACGCTTGAAGTAGCTCCTCACCCTCCACTGACCTGGGGGTTCTGAAGGGCTGTTTCCCTCATATATTCTCACTCCTCTCTCTTCTGAGTGCTGCTGGTGTTGCACAAGTTTGGTTTTTTTCCCCAGAGACACTACCAGTGTCACTGATAGGCTTGGCCTTGGGCAGTGGCGAGTCTGTCTTGGAGCCATCTAGCATTGGCTCTGTAGGACATGGGGGAAACTTCTAGCAGCTGTAGATCCTCTACTACCAAAACCTTGCCACAGAAACACAGTAAATAAGGCTGTGTAGTCTATGGTCAGGCTTGTGATGGCCTGGATTCCCTTTTATTTACATAATATCAATCCAAGATCTAAGACCAGGCTATCGAAGATCTGGCTAAGCACCATTTTCTTCTAGGTCATTTGTTTTTCCTGCCCTAATTCTATGAGAAGTTGTGATTAGAGCCATTAAGAACATTTTGCTGTTGCATCAAAACCAAAAGCTTTTTTTGTTGTGGGCAATGGTGGAGAAGATAGGGAAAGCCTGTTGTTTTCATCACCCATCTGTTGTTGATAAGGAAACTGTGCTTGAATGGTGAAGAGATTCAGTTTGGTGCTACAGCAAGAAACTCTTTTGTCCCCAAGCAGAACATGCAGTTGAATGACCTCTCATGTCTATTTTATAATCCCTCTGTGAAAAACAGAGGAGAGACCCTTACCCAGAACTGAAAGCCTCAAGGTTTTTTTCAACAATCAAACATGTCAGCATAATTCCAATTTCATGGAAGTGCCCAAACAATATTGTTCCTATGAGGATAAAGACCACATTTTGAAGTTTTGGAGATTTTCATAAAATGGTGGTGGTGTCCTAAAATAAATAGCCTCTGCTGTTTATAACTGTTACACATGAATGGAAATGCTTTCCAGACTCTTTGACCTGTAATAATATTTTCAGTGTTTCAAATATGACTATATGGCTCTGCATTTCACTTTGCCAGTTATTATTTAAACTGTTATTTTGTTGAAGCTATTGCAGCTTTCAGCCTTTTCAAATAATTTCTTTAGCGATACAATAAATGTTAATAAAACTACAGGGTCATCTGCAAATTACTGGAATGATGTACTTTTGCTTACAGGCAGATTTTCAGTCAGATATGAGTAATGAACTGTAATTCCTCTTGTTTCATTTGAAAGATGAAAATGTAAGTGCAATTTACAAAGAAAACAGGAAGAAATGCTGTTTGGCTTGCCCTTCTTTGCAGTCTGTTAGCAAGAGGTAGTGAAGGGAAAAATGATCACCAACATTTTCAATAATTAACCTGTGCCTCCTAGGCAGAAACCAATTTTTGAAAGGAAATTAATTCTGAGAGAATATGATTGAAATAATTTCCCTCTTTATGTTTTTGTTCTGTTGCCTTGGTGGTGGGACAAAGAAAAAGTGAATATACATGTAAATTGTTTGACTATCAGCACCCAACCTTTCATATCAGTAGATACTTGCTTTATCTTCACTGCTTTCTCCCATTTTCTTTCCTAGGCACAAAGGATCTGGTTTTGAATAACGATGAAGTGTGCAAGAATGCATGTCAAACTCCTCTCTGAAAAACAGATATTTGTGTGCCATTAACTGGTTTGTGCACAATAACTGGTAAAGCTCAGATCCACAGACATCGTGTATTTAGTGTATATAATTTTGCTAAATATTTGGTTCTTATTCTTAGTTCTTCCCATGGTACACGATGGCATGCTCTTATTATCTTGTCCTGTGCTGGATAGATCTAACCAGGCTCTTCCCTGCTTCTCCTCAAGGAATGGCTGCATTCTCTCAGCTCAGAGAAATGAGAGGACCTGAGCAATATATTCCTGTTGGTTTGCACTCTTAGACTACCTGAACATGATATAAAACAAATTACAAATAAAGCACAATATAAACATTCGGAAATACTCTTCTAGTCTGGGTTCTGCTGCTTTTGTAGCTACGAACATGGGCTTTATCACTGTGATTTAAAATTTGATCTCTTTTTTTTTTTTTCTCATTTTCTTTGTTGTGATCTACCTGATGAGGTCTGCTTGCAGGCCAAATTTCAGCTTTCACAGCTTGATATTTTTAAGTTGTGATAGCCTAAAGAAAGTGGATGACATGCAAGGGAACAACCCAGCCTCACTCTAGTTACAAGTACTAAAGAAATGAAAATTAGTTTTGAAAAGTTGAGATAACAGTCTGTAAGCATGTGCCTGGGGATAATCCCTAGTGAAAATTAAATGTGTATGTGTAGCCTCAACTGCCAAACCATTAAAAAAAACCAAAGCCAAGCAATTAAAAGATAGAGATGAGATATTCCCATTTGACATGACTTAACGGAAAGAATGACTATGAGATAAGAGGCTGCTTCAGTACCTTAAAAGACAACCAACAGCTTTAATGTCTTTGTGTTAGGAACATCACTGAGTAATAGCACGGAAGTGCCAAATCCTGCCTGCCTCGTGAGAGCTGCCACACTGACTTCAAGAGTAGTCCTAATGTGAATGTTAAATTCACTACTATGGATTTAGCTCTCAGTGTTTGAATGAATGGGTAATAATAGAGTGACGTTACCTAACTAGTTACTTCTTGAATTTGGGATGTTAAAGGTTTTTAAAGTAATTTGGAGTAGTAGCTTGCTTAGGAATTAGGTTAATAGTTATATCCTGCAGATAATTTTCTGTATGGAAATGAGCACTACTTTAATGACGTTTCCTTGCTTTGTTCTTTGGGGAATGCTGACAGATCAAGAATTCAGAAGGGATGAAGGAGTCAGCAAGGTGTTAATGTGAATGGTCAAAGCCTCTGTCTATTCACTTAGTTAAAGATATTCACAAAAGAAAACATCTTTAAGAAACATGCTCTCTTGAAAAGTCAGGGTTTGAGAACTTCCATCTGGTGACCTTCTTGCATGTATTTATAATGCCAGATACCAACAGAAACTTGAAAAACTTGAAGATGGGGAGCTTTTTTGAGGACAGATTTCCAGAAAATAACAGCCAGAGCAGAATTTTGCTTTTTGTTGCATCTTTGGACATTCTGACTGCATTCAACCCAAGTAGTGTGTGCATCTGTTTGAGACCTAAATTTCAATAACAGCACTTTCCTATATCAAAATTTCCTATGTATGGAGAAAAACCTGGGAGCTTTAAGAAAGATGGTTTGGATTGCTCTGTTGTTCATGCATTTAAGCAGTTATTGGCACTTCAATTCTTTTAAAAAAACCCATCTATTTAGGGAACCAATGCCTCTGAGTCCAGGGAAAGAGTATCAGAACATCTTTGTTTTCAGTTTAGGTTCTGATCATGCAAGTAGACACATGTTTATCTTTGGTCACACACACAATTCACATCAGTGGGGACTTTCCATATGCTTAAAGTCATAGATGGTTGTACGTGCTTTTGGAATACCATCACCAGAATGTTCTTGTATTAGAATTGGTTTAAAAACTGGTAAAGCTGAGAAAACCTGATTTGCTTAATTATCTGATCTGAGAATTTCCTCATGCATTGTGTCTCAGTTCAGTTGACCACACTGATAGGAAATTGCACTCAGAAACTGCAGCTGTTTTCATTAATCTCTTACAGCAGATAGGTCTTTTTCAGATTTACTTACTAAACACAGGTCATTCTTAGTAATATTATCAGCATATGTTTATTTATAGGTGAACATAAATAGAGAAAGGACAGATTTTGAAGGAAAACCCCAAACAAAATTTGTGTGTTCCAAACAAAACAGCTGCCTCTAAAGAATGGGGCAGTCTCCAGTTGCCCTTTGGGTTTCTACTTCCATAGTTCTCAGGTTTTAGGAATAAGGAAATGAAGACTGTCATTTTAAGTACTAGAGTAGGGCAATCATTTCTTAAGCCAAGTATCTCTAAGGCTGACATAGCATCATGCAAGGGCAAGGGTAAGCCTTTCCTCTTTGTTATTTTTAGTGTTTTCACTGTTTGGGTTGTATGCATATACCTGTTGGTAATGTAACCAAAAGACAAGTACTGAGTCCGTGAAATTTTGGTGTAAGTTGAATTGCTTTGTGTAGGAATTGAAATTCAGCAACCAGCAGAAAAAGAACTGACAAGCTTAAACAGTAAGCCTTGGTCAGCAGAGGCTGAGAGAAATCCAATCACTAAGGTTCAGACTAGGCCTGTTGATGTTCAGCCATGTTGATCAGCCTGTCTCCTGCTGCAGGACAAAAAGATGGACTTTAAGATGAATGTTATCAGACCATGTTGAAACCCTTTGTTTTCTTCTCCCCATGTAAACCCCTGTTATAGAAAATATTAAGTAATTGTGCAACCCAGCTGAAAGTTAAATAACCCCCTAGTTAATATATGTTACCGTAATCCATCCTCCTTATTTGCATGTCCCGCCTGTGAGACCCTTAAATTGTGTATCGCCTGTTCAATAAAGTATTCCAGTTTTTACCCCCCGACTGGCATCGTTAGTTTTTAAGCTCTTACAGCTTTGTAGGCTCTGTGGCTCCACGGCATAGCAAGTGACTTGGAGCAGCATTGCAGTGACAGTGTACACAAGAGATATACTTTGAGATAAATAACCTATTTTAGCTTGTTTTTTTGGTCTTATCTTCCTCAGTTTTTATCGTGATACTAGAATTGGATCCAGTGAAAATGATTGTAATGTTTTAGAATATGACCACAAATGGAGAGTACAAAGCATGAAGCAGCTTAACTGTTTAAGTCAGGGAACAGTACCTGTTTTGATCCAAATGATAGCTTAGTTATAAAGCTGTAAGAGAAAAGGAAAAATCTAATGCTTTTCCTCTGGTGTTGGCAAGTCAATGGACGTTTTTTATTTAATTTAACTTCCAGCATTTTTTAATGGAGTAATAAGCTGGACCATTCCTTTTTGTTTGCATAGCAGGCATTTAAAATTTAGTCATGCTTCTCTATAAATTTGTTTTCCAGATCTGTGGCATCTGCTTGTGAAAATAGCAAAAAATATATTTTATGCAAAGATCAAGGGAGACTACTGAAGTAGTTTTGTTGCTCTGTTTATTGTTTTTAGTGGAACACTGGATCTGAGAGGCTATTAAAGTCGTGGTAACACTAATACATTTTGAAAGGAAGTGATTTAAAGGTTTGCACTGGACATTATTATCTGAACTTCAGTAATGCTCAAAGCATTGTTTTTTCTTGAGCAAATAACCACATTAAAGAAAAAATCCTAAAGCATGTATAGATAGGTTTCGTTGTGTGTTCATGAAGAAAAGAAGGAAGTGAACCAGTTTCCTGACTTAAAAGCTTTTGAGAAGTCTGCCTGACTTCTGCTCACAATTTAGGTTTGTGTCCTCAGGCTCAAAAGAGTGGTTAAACCCTATGTTTTTTGGGGTAGCTTCTGTGTGGGTGAATTTAGATAGAATGAGGTAAATATGGCTTTATGCATGGGAGCAATGTTTCTTTGAAAGCTCCTTTATGCTTGCTCCTTGTTATCCCATGATGGTGCTGGGACATAAAAGGAATAAGGGAGAGCTGAGACATGTTCCCTGTTGAAACCTCTGCCTATCAGCTTTTTAGTGTGGGGAAGGAAAAACTTACTCTGTACCCCTGGGAAAATACAGTGCTGCTTATTTTCCAGTGACAGCGTAGCACAGCTTCCCAAGGAAATGTGCTGCTGGTAGAACTGGGGGGAATGTTATGCTACCATAGCATAATGGTGCTTCTTTTACTTGCAAAATCCCAAGCAGTAACCCTGTGACTATTTTTTTTTAACATGTAGCCCTCTAAATTTCCTGACACATAAAGTTGCAGGATTATATAATGTTCAACTTGCATGTCTGTTAAGAGTTCACCCCTCAGGTTGTAAACAGGTAATCTGTAAACACACCGTTTTTCCTGCAAATTCACATGAATGTTTTCTTGTTGTTGTGTTTATTCTCCTTTGTGGTGGGTTTTTTTTTCAGAATGAATGTTGTTCAGCAGGTAGGACATTGAGTTATTTCTTCAATAAAGTAAATTATGCTTCTGGACTTCACACTCTACTTTGTGACTATAGGGGATAGATTTTACATCCTGAAAAATCTATTAGAATTGCTGTACTATTCGGACAGGAAAAAACATGCATATACATATGTGTAGACGTGTATAACATACCTTCAGAATGCACACTGTAGCTTTTGCAGGATTTTACAAATTCTAAACTTCCATTGAAAATAGAATTAAGGTCAAATTCTGGTTGCCTTACACATGTATGAAATAAACAGTTATACTATGGTGATGTGCTGCCAAGATTTAAACAATGGGGTCTTTCAGAAACGTTCCTCCTCCTCCAGTGATAAACTTGGTGTGGTGACATGCGTGTACACACAGAGGAGATGAGAGGGACTGAGCAATATATGCCTTTGTTTTTACTTTTTAAACAAAGTGTCTTTTTTTAGAACCCAGAAGCCAGAGAGCCTATTGTACCTCACTAATGTGTAGTTTCTGTTCATCTGGGCACAGTATGTGACTTGTGACTTTAATTGGTACTCGCATGGCTAAGATAAAGAGGTGCAGTCAGAGGGTTAACGTATGTGTTTGAGGGTACCACAACATCATATGTTATATATTCCCATATGTAGAGCCTATTGAAGATGTCATTTGGTGTGATTAGAAGAGAAAAAGGACATTCACAGTATTTTCATGACCTCTGTCTCATTATATTTGTGTAGTGTGGGTAGATTTAAACAAAAATAAAATCTTTGACATCAAAGTTAATTTATGCATGTGATGTGAACACAGAGATTTTCAGACCCATAGAGGA
This sequence comes from Myrmophylax atrothorax, assembly GCA_026770055.1. Lineage (NCBI taxonomy): Eukaryota > Metazoa > Chordata > Aves > Passeriformes > Thamnophilidae > Myrmophylax > Myrmophylax atrothorax. The sequence goes on from JAOXXN010000395.1 coordinate 119,151,098, forward strand.
TTCAGCCCATCTTATTGTAGTCATAAAGACTACACTGCAGTATGTTCTACATAAAGCTTTCTCCTGTTGAAGAAGAATCTCCTATGAATAAAAGCAATAGACAATATAAGAGTTTTTTCAAAGGTTGTTAGAATGGCAGTATTCATTGAAACGTTGCAGGGTAAACTTTTTATTGGAGAAGAATGACATTGTTTAATCTTATTTTTGCATTGGTATGTAAATTCCGTGTGTAATTAGGTTGCTGTTTCTTTGGCTCCCTTTCTCTCTTCCGTCCAGCTCTTAGCTGTGATGACAATTTGTGGCTAAGTCTGGCTAGCCACAGCCACCTATTGTTTTAAAACTAGATAGCCTTGCTAGTTTGGTGTTGTGCCTGATATAGTTTGCCATGCAGAGGGCGTACTCAGTGAGGCAAAGAAGCTCCTCATGTACAAAACTTCAAAAGAATTAAAAGAGTCATGTGTGGATGTTACGGGGGGAAATGGGCACGTAACTGTGTCTGAAAAAGGGTATTTTTACTTACCTATGGTCAGTGTCAGAGGTAGAACTATGATCTGAAAGACTGGGTTTGGGCAGCCTGATAAAGGCTGTCCCTCATCACTGAGAAGGTACACCCTGAGGAAGAGGCATGTTTAGTGATGCAAACTCTTCCCCACAATACTGAGGTCTTCAGAGAAAAGGGAAACTTTAAAGAGTCTGCAAGGTCTTTGGTATTTGAAATTGTTTTGTTTAAAGGCCATGTAATTTTAGTAAACCAACCTGTGCTTTCTGTTGAAGACTTAGGATCCTGTGTCACAGCAGCAGCAAGCTACAACAGAGTTCTGGGGAAGAACTTCTGCCAGGTCCTGTTTGAGCTGGTCTTGTTGAATGTCATGAGTAGTTCTCAGATGGCTGTAAGTCAACCTGAGATAAACTAATGGTGGCTAATAATACCAAGATTGTGGGTTTGATCCGTATGGGCCACTCACTCAAGAGTTGGACTCCATGATTCTTGTGGATCCCTTCCAACCCAGAATATTCTATGAAGTTAGTTAGGAGTGGGTGACCCTCAGATGTGCTTTCCTAGAGAGACTTACGTGCCCAGGGGATTGGACCCCATGACTTGCCAGCATTGAATGTGCATGGCTAATAGAGTAACTCGGAGGGGTACAACTTTTCATTTCAGTGTAAACCAATTAGAAGAGAATCAGATCAACAGTGTAGCTCATATATCTATATTAACAATAGTTTCCTTATTTTACTTGTTGAAAATGATTTATTGTTTGGAGTAGAGCTTTAACTCCTAGAGTATACATCACCTCTATTTTAATCATGGGAAAGGATGTGTTACTGGTATCTTACGGCATAGCTTTTTATGACATAAGAAGTTGGAAGGCAACTTGTAAATCTAAGCACCAGTCATAAAAGACAAATCCTGGATTTTCTTAGGTGCAATTTAAAAAATCACCTGGATACTATGTGTCCTGCCTCAGCATCACAGTACTCCAGCACATGCCCTGATAAAAATGTTTGTTAATTCTTTTGAAACATCTCAGCTGGTGAATCAGTGCAACTCCATAGATCAAGATCTCAGATCATGGCCCAAAGAGGGAGGACCAGAAGAAGCTAGCTGAAATCCCAGGCAAGGTGCTGAAAGGAGCATGCTCTTACATAATTACTTGTTTTAGAACCTCTTTCATCCAGAAGCTGGAGACCTTGTGTTCTGAGTGGAAAACATTATTAAACAGTTGTCTTTATTTGTGAAGCAGGTACAGTTTTGATGATTGACTGAATCTGTTTCCAGTTTAGTTTTCCTTCTATATCATCCAGTAATCCTGTGGCCTATTTGGGCATCAAAAATGTCTTTATTCCTGAACATAGCTGTGAAGGCTCTGACTAGAATTTCAAGGGTCCAAGATGCTGGAGTAGCCTGCCAGGGTGATGCATGAAGATGGCTCTTCCTTTACTACCACAACAAGGTCTGGAAGGTTGTGGCAGATTTTTTCAAGTACCTATTTTTGAAATATTAAAATCTTATGCTTACCATGCTCTATCTTAGTCCTATATAGAAGTCCAGATCAGCGTTTTGCACTCGGTGTTTAATTTGTGATAGTGACCATTACTATGTGCTGAGCAAGATGCTGCAATGTAACTTAAAAGGCAATTATGGAACTTTTCTGACCACATTTCCTCCTCTCGTTGACCCAGAACATGGAGGCTCTGTGTTTTTGAAAAGATTCTGAAAGTTACATTTTGTCTGTAAGTTATATTAAAAAAAAAAAATCTTGAAGCCTGAACAGCATACAGTAATTGAAACATATTCCTGAAATTGTCGACACCGCTTCCTCCTCTAAAGGTGCACAGTGTACACTGTTAACTTTTATCTTTACTGTACACTGTTTCTGCTTACAAAGAAAACCCTCTGAAGTTTTCAGGTGTACAAAATACACTGTTTGGGTAGTGCTTTGAAGCCTAAGCAGTTACTGCATTCTGCTGGTTTCAGTGGTGGAACTAAAGTTGAATCAATGCAGTATAAAGTAATTTTTTGAATACTGAAATGAATGGATTAGGTCACTCTTTTACTCCTTTTGTGTTTCCTCTGTTCTTAGAGATCGGAGCTTGCTGTAGTTCTTTGAATCAATTTTCCAAGCAAACATTTGCAGAAAAAAAATGATTATAGTGGATAGAGGCTGTGGGAGTGTGAAGGTTGGGTTTATTTTCCCTCCTTGTGATATGAATTTTGCAAATAACGGTTACTGTGGCATTTATCTAACCACTTGCTGCTAAGGAGCAGTGTTTCAATGTCTGATGGAGCATTTTAGGCATCCTGAGAATTGTTTACAATCAGTCCAGGAGGGAACATAGCTGTGATAAATTTAAATAGTGAACACAGTTCTGAAAACCATTATGCTAAAAAGACTTCAACAAAATCTAATTATTCAAAATTGGAGTTTCATAAAATCAAAAAATGTGTTTATGTAAATATGGTTTAAAAGTAACTTAAAAGTGGCAAGTCTGGAAGCATTTTTTACTATAGACACTTTTACCTTCTGTGGTAGCTTCTGTAATTTTTTTCTCTCAGCAGCCCCTTGTGAGAAAGCTCTTTTTCTTATTTCAAAACATAAGATGAAAGTATGCAAGTTACTTTGATTTAATCAGGCAGATTTAGTGATTTCTTTTTGCTTATTTTATCCATGAGATATAATTTACTGTAATTGGGAATGTGGAAACTCAAGCTTTAACAACCCGGTTATGCTGCTTCTGCTGCTGCAGTCTAGGATTCAACATGTCTGATTGAGGATGAGACCAAAAAGGATGGAGTCTGCATACTGCCTTGGGGAGTGAGTGGTCCACAGTAACCATGTGGACACAGAGGGTTGTTTTTTCGTGTGCTGTGAGAGGATCTGCAGCAGCTGAGCAAATGTTGCTGTGCTGCTGCAGCTTGAGTTTCAGTGGTACAAGATACGTGAGTGGACAGCAGAGACCATCCCTTCTGCTCCCTTGCCTTTCATGTTACAGCAAGATAGTATGGGAAACAGGACAGAAGCATCTTAAAACGGATGCAGGATGCATAAAGGAAGGAGATGGATTAGGGAAATGGAATGTGATGGACTGGAACAGAACATAATAGAATAGGTTCCAGTTGGAAGGAACCTGCAGCAATCAGCTAGTCCAACTGCCCGACCACTTTGGGGCTGCTCAGTAGTTAAACACTGTTTTTAAGGGCATTGTCCAAATAACTCTTAAACACTGACAGGCCTGGGGCATCAACCACCTCCATAGGAAGCCTTTACAAGTGTTTGACCACCCTGTCCATAAAGAAGTCCTGCTTAATGATCAGTCTAAACCTCCCTTGGTGCAGCTTCGAACCATTCCCATGTGTCCTGTCACTGGATACCAGAGAGAAGAGATCAGCACCTCCCTCTCCACTGCCCCTCCTCAGGAAGTTGTGGAGAGCAGTGAGGTTGCCCCTCAGCCTCCTTTTCTCCAAACTAGAGAAGGTCAAATTCTTTAGATGCTCCTCATAGGATATTCCAGCCCTTTCACCAACTTTGCTGACAACCTCTGGAAACGTTCAAAGATCTTCACATCCTTAAACTGTGAGACCCAGAAATGCACACAGTGCTTCAGGTGAGGCTGCACCTATGGTGAACACAGCAGGATATTCACCTCTTTTGAGCAGCTGATGAGGCTGTGTTTGATGGACCCCAGGAAGGGGTTTGCCCTCTTGGCTTCCAGGACACACTGCCAACTCCTACTCAGCCTGCTGCTGACCAGCACCCCCAGATCCCTTTCTGCAGGGTTGCTCTCCAGACACTCCTGCCCCAGTTTATAGTTGTGCCTGGCATTAATCTGTCCCAGATGCAGAATCTGGTATTTCGACTTGTTAAATTTCTTGTTAAAATCACTGCCCAGTGCTCCAATCTATCTGGATCCCTCTGAAAGACCTCTTGGCCTTCAAGAGAGTCAGCAGCACCTCCCAGTTTGGTATCATCAGCAAACGTAGTAATGGTGCATTCAACTCCTGCCTGCAGGTTGTTGATAAATATATTGAACAGAATTGTCCCTAAAATTGAGCCCTGAGGAACACCACTGGTGACTGGTCATGAGCCAGTTGTCCCATTCGCTGCAACCCTTTGAGCTTTGCCCTTCAGCCAATTCTTTACCCAGTGCACACTGGAGCCACTCATCCCACAGTTGTCCTGAAGGATGCTGTGAGGACAGTATCAAAGCATTAATATAAACCACATCCGTCACCTTCCCTTCATCCACTGGGTGGGTGACCTTGTCATAAAAGGATATCAAATTAGTTAAATGGGACTTCCCTTTTGCGAGCTCATGTTCTGTTGACTTCTGAAATAAGAATAATTGATTTCTTAATTTCAGTAAATTTTTATGCACAATATTAGACTGATGGTAACTAAGTTGGAATGTTGTAGTTTGCTCTTTGATATTTCATATAATTTTTATACTTTTCTGTTTGCCTCCCATTGGTTACATTTTTCTATTTATATATTAAATTTTTATTTACTTTAAAGGACATGTTACCAAATATGAAAAAATTTATTCAAGTCAAATACGCTTTCCATCCAGAATACCAAAGTAGTATATATTCCATAATTTGACTGAAAGCGTACAGAAAGCAGTAATTTCCTTATCAATATGTGACTTATGCAGAAGTTGCTGCCTTGGTTGCAGAAAAGGGCCCTGAAGGTTTTAGGGTGCAAAATTTCCTACTTTAAGCAACATTGTTTATTTTTGGGGTTTATGTGTGGATAACTCATGAAACATTAATTTTATTGATGTACAACACTGACCTTTTGTTTCCTCAGCCATCATGTACGTAATGGGAGCACTAGGACCTGCAGCTGGATACTTGCTAGGAGGACTTCTTATTGGTTTCTATGTTGATCCCAGGACAACAGTTTATATTGATCAGAGTGACCCCCGATTCATTGGAAACTGGTAAGGATCAAGCATTTTTCAAAACTCCTCTCTACGTTGCTGGTAGGGAATTTACACAGGTTGGAAAATTGTATCCCTTGAGGATATTTTTAAGGTTGTAGAAGGAGGCCAAGGAAGGTGATGATTTTGTTGTTTGCTACATCCTAGCCTCTCAGAGAGAGGAGAAGTTTGGCACAGAATTGCACAGGAACATTGCATGGAAACTCCCCTACTTTGGCTGCTCCAGGACTGTCTCTCACCACAGTGGGTGCTGACTGACAGTGCTCAGCACAGGGAGAGCAGGAGAACATGAAGGATCACTGCTGCCCAGAATCAACCCCTTTCTGCTGCAGCAGGAAACACTGAGCTCTGGCTGCCCAGATGAGAAACAGTAGCCAGGACAGGGAGATGGGGTGGGGTCAGAACATGCCCTTTCCAGTCTTTGTTTCTTGGGGTGATGGCTTGTGTTTAGGCAGCAGGTGATGTAAACCATCACATAGTTCTCTAGTAAAGAGAAGGTTTCCAGCAGCATGGAGGTGTAATTGCTATGATTGTTAACTGATGTCTTCAGGCAGGCTTTGAGATGTGGCCTCCTTGAAAATGTCTCTTTGAGGAAGCAGGTCTTGAGGAGGCTTTAACTGCCTTTTCTCAGGTAATTCTTAAATCTGTCTTGAAGTTTTCTTTGAAGCCCAGAAAGGACTGAAGTTCATTATCCCAGGAAGAGAGCTCTACTTTATAAGTGTAAGGCGCAATGTCAATTCTCGTGCCCTGTGTTACTGTTTGTCACTGTGCCATCACAGTCAGTCTATGTCTGTTTCTACTTATTCTGCAGTGATCTCTCCTGATGGTTTGATGTGAAAAATTCTCTCTTTGGAGTCTTCTTAAACCTTTGAAGATTTAGTCCTGCTTTAGTTATCTTAGTCCGAGAGCATTGCTGCACAGGACTGTCTACCTGAATTTTCAGTGAAAAAGGGCAAACTTGAGTAGTGAGTGTGGCCTTGGGGTTACTGTGTCTGTACTCTGAAGTATCTACTGGCTTATCTCACTAAAAAGATTTGTCCTGTCAAGGTGGAGTGTCAAAAACTTGCTTCGACTATTCTATGATAAAAGATTTGAAATCAAAGCAAAATACGATACATTCTTTGCACAACTATTCTGTTTCGCCTGTTTTTAAGGACAAGCCAGAACTGGTAATCAGCATCTGATCAATACTTTTTGACAGAAAGCATGAACAAGCCCATAAATGTGTTTGTTAATTGAAATCAGTGGGGCTGTATGAATGTGGGATAAACCTTTGTCTATAACACAGCCACTGATATGACTGCCTTATCATGCGGGTATACCTGTGTGAGTTTTAACTCAGACAGCTCCAGCAAAAGTAAAATAGCCAAAGCAGCACTGTCATGTCAGTTTTCTACTTCTCAGGCCACGTGTACCGGGCTCTGTGCCACAGCAGATGGACGACCACTTCTGGTTTAGAGCTAGCTTGGGTATATGTGCAGTGTCGGTGTAGCCACATGTGTAAGAGCGGTCAGGCAAAAAAAGTCTGTTCTTGCTCATGTCTTACAAGTCTAACCATCCTTCCTCTAAAGAGTGGCAGGGATGGATGCACAGTACCAGAGCTGGAACCCTGGCACCCGATGGGAATGCTGAAACCATCAAGCCCCATGGCAGAAGTGGTGATAAGTCACCTATTACAACCATTTCTGTGGGGAGGATTTTGAGATGGAGGATTTTGAGACCAGGCCTTGCCTTGCGAGCAAAATAGTAGAAAGAGTCTAGTTTGTGTGTTCAGAAGAGTTCAGGTAAAATTGCTGAATAGAGTTTATGTATCTCCAAGGTATAACATCAGTTGAATGAGTATCTTGATGATTTCAACTTTGCACAGGGGTGCCAGTAGAGGTGATGGAAATACGACTGAAGCAATGTCAGGAAGTCAGCTGTCATAGGATCTCAGCAGGCGAAGTCATATTCTAGGCAGGATAGGAAAGAAAAATGTCATTCAGAGTTTCCTTATTCCATCACACTGATTAAATCTGTAGAGTTTGGCTTTCTCTGAAGGGTGTTCCAGGTTCTTTTATTACTTTTCCATTTTTTACTATCAGTTTTTTCCTCTCTTAAGTTTCTAAGGAGTATCCCCTGCTATCAGGTCTCTGGTGGTTTGTTGTGGTGGTCTCTCATAAAAATTTAGTGGCATTCATAGCATCTGCATCTTACTCTCTTTTCTCTTTCAGAAGGTGTCTCTAGCAGTTAAAATGAATGTTGCCATGGTGTGAGGGTTAAACCTTTGTCCCTTGCCACTCACTGACTGCCTAGTTTCAGATAATTCAGGAAGCATAGACTTCCATTCCACTGAGATCTGTTTTCTGATACTGTGACATTTTTGTCCTTGCGGGGAAATGCTGCATAGTCAAGTTTATTTTTATTTATGCAATTTAACAATTTGAAATACAAGAGTAGTTGAGCACTTACTTCTGCTGACACACTTTTAAAAAATACGGTTCAATTGAGATAAGTTAATGGGAAGTCATATATGAGATTTCTGAGTCTTGTCTTCTTTGAAGTGAATTAGTGTCTTTGATTCTGATCTTTTCTTTATTAAAGCTGTAAGGTTTCTAATGTAACTTATCATGGGACCCTGTGAAAAATCCCCATTGTTAAAGAAGGTAATGATTACAGACAAAATAGTGAATACAGCAACTATGATATATGGCCTAAATAAAAGCAGTATAGCATATTTTTTTACTTAAGCTCTTCTTTTCTAGAAGGTCTGTGAGAAGCCACATAATTTGGTTTTATCTCTCATGAAACCTGATAAAGTAAGTAGTTATTTTTCAGGGTTATTTCTGATCTGATTATTCCTTGAGTTTCAGAGGACTTGCGTTTGTGCTCCTGGGTTTTGCACACCTGGGCTTTCTGTAGGTTGCTCTGGGCTAAATTACAAGCCAGCTCTCTGTGCCAGCCCATCAAGTGTTTAACTGCTTTTTATTCAAATGTAGTAACTGAAGGGATATCTGTTAGAAATCATTCATCATACTGTTGTCTTTCAGAACTGTTAATGTGCTATATAGGGACCTCGCTTGTTGTGGAGTAGCCCTTGGCCATCTGTCAGGTACTTTGAATCAAATTTTCTTTTGCTGATGCTTTTCTGAGTGTTTTCCTGGTACTGAATCTGTTTAATACTTGGGGCTTCCTATATGGTCTTTCATCAACATTCCACACAAGAAGTTTAAAGGAATTCCTCCAGCACTGTCTGGTTCTTCCTTAACTTTAATTGCTTTTATTTGAGATCCTAGGGCTTGTGCGGATGCCTTTGAGGTATTCTTCTGCATATTTTCCTTGACTTTTGAAGACAGAAAATCAAGGGCTTTTTAATTAATACAGATCCTGTTCTGACCTCTCAGTTTCCCATTGTAGGTGTCCTTATTATTTTCGATAGCATCTTTTGTCTGTTTTCCAATTCTTTGATATTTCTTCAGGAAGTTGTGAAGTATAGATGGTGTAGATAATTGCATCCAGTGCTGCACTTGTGTCATCTCCAGCATTCACTATGCTATCGTAATGGTCCCTTTGGATTTGAATTTCATCTCATGCTACATTGCAGGCTCCTTTGCTGTTTCCTCCTGAATGGGTAGTTGCTGATTTCTGCTTATTATTGCTACAGATTGTTTCTTTGATCGATGCCTTTGCAGCTTCTGTCTTTGAGATCCTGAAAGGGATGTTACTACATTTATGTACAGTCTTCCTATTTATTCCATCTGACAGTGCTGACTAATCCTCCTAAAAGTCTGCCTTCTAATCCATGTATGTTATCAGCTAAAATGAATGGAGGATTTTCTGCTTACATAATATCAAAATTAGTCAAAACTTTCAGTCACTTATATTTGCCTTGCAAAACCTCCCCCTAAGCCTCTTCTAAACAAAATGGTGTTACACATGGCTGTTTGTTTGTTGTTTGCCTGTGTATTTACCATACAAACAATTACACGTGCATATGAATTTGCCACCATTAAAAAATAGTTTGCAATATCTTTGCATTACAGATATGAGGACAAATGTTTTTTATTTCATGTGCAAATAATCCTGTCTTCTCCAAACTTTTAAATGTTTAAAGTTTGAGCATATATAAATAATCAGTAGTGTAAAGGTTGTACAAAAATATGTAAAAATTGTTCTTGTATTGAATTTGAATGGCAAAGTTTTGGTAGGGCCCCCAGGTGTGGCTTCTGTCAGAAGCTGCTACAAGTTTCTCCTATATCTGAGGGAGCCAATGCCAGCTGGTTCCAAGGGGACACTGGCCAAGATCGACACCGGCAGTTATGGTGGTAGCACATTTGGGATAACATACTTAAAAAGGGGGAAAAAAAACAAGTGTGCAACACCCGAGTTAATCAAAAGAGACCCTTCTATATCCTCCATTGGAGTGATACAGGTGGCTGGTTCAGTTCATAGCACTTTGTCTCTGTTGTTCTTTCTTCCTCACACTTTCCCTGCTTCAGTGTGGGGTTCCTTCCTCAGGAGACAGTCTGTCATTAACTACTTCAGAATGGGTACATTCCACGTGGTGCAGTCCTTCAGAAACCAAATGCTCCAGCATGGGTCACGTGTCCTGTCTGAAAACCTACTCCTGTGTGGGCTTTTCTCCTCAGGTCACAGTTCCTGCCAGGAGCCTGCTCCTGTATGGGGTTCTCCAGAGGCTCAAGTGGATACCATGGTCTTACCCTAGGCCTGCAGGGGAATCTCTGCACCTGGAGTACCTTTTTCCCTCCTTTTCTCACTTTGGGTCTGCAGGGCTGTTTCTTTCATATTTTCTCACTTCCCTCTCACAGTTGCTATGCAGTGTTTTTTCCCCCTTCCTTAACTAAATTACCACCAAGATGACACCAGCATTGCTGATGGGCTCAGCATTGGGCAGTGTTGGATCTGTTTTGAAGCTGCTGGAGCTGCCTCAGTCCAGCGTGGGGGCAGCTCATGATACCTTCTTACAGAAGCACCCCTGCAGCCCCCACCTTACTTCTAAAACCTTGCCATGTAAACCCGGTACAATGAGGTTAGTCTATAGTGAAAACTTTCAGTGGGTGAAACTGTGTGAGTAGATTCTGAAGTTGTCCTTTTTTATGGAACCATCTCTGTGAGGTTATCCATATTTCCCTTAGTCTTTCATTGCCAGAATTCAGAGGGGAAATTGTGTTGTCTGATAATCTACTATCAGCCTTCTGGCTACTGACTGTAGGTAACTCTGGAGTACTTTCTAGTAAGGCCCTTTTATCCATCTGTGATGCTGTGGTAAAGTTCCTGAAGCTTTTTTTGGGTGCAGGGAGGATAACTGTATGCCTGCAGCCTGAAGACCTCTATCCTGTATGCCGTATGTTATCCCTTCTGTGGGTATGTCCCAGGTCACTCCCTGGGAGCCAAGGGATTGTTTCAGGGTTGTTTTTATATCCCGTTCTTATAAGACAGAGGAAGAGAAAGTGAAGGGCTATTTCAGGTTGTGGTCAGAGAACAGAACTGCAGAATTTTGGGCATAAACCCTGGCATGAATTGTTGCACTACAGTTGTTTTACAATAAGGCTTTGGGAGCTCTTCATTGTTAAGGCAGAGAATTGTCCAGTCAGGGCAATGAGAGGTAGACATTGCAAAGCTGAACAGACTGCCCTGATGGATCTGTATGGACACTTTATCTTCTTATGCCGTGGATAACTTCTTTGTGTTGTCCAGAGGAATACCATATTTCTTTACTGGGAATTATCCAAAAAAGGCAAAGTAAAAGTGCATATCTACTTCTCAGCACTTGGTATGAAATAATTACCAAAAATGAAAATTTGCAGGAGCTTAGAGCTGACACTATTTCATAGTATTTGGTGGGTTCTGAATAAATAACTCCCTCAGTAGAGAAGCCAACAGAAACTTCTTTTAGTTAAGAGGTTTAGTGCAGTGAAGGCTCTCCCTCACTCCAGTCCTTTACTTGTATCATCAGTGTTTCATATTTTGCAAATTCCAGTCAGTGCAGCCTCTAATAGCTACTTTGATTTTTTTTTATTTCATGTAATGTGTTGGCTTTTATTTGTATTCCTGTTTCCTGGCATTAGGTGGAGTGGATTCCTCCTTTGTGCCATTGCAATGCTCCTTGTGATCTTTCCCATGTTTACCTTTCCGAAAAAGCTCCCTCCTCGACATAAAAAAAAGAAAAAGAAAAAGAAGATGAACTCTGATGATGTTTCAAGTGATGATGATGTGATGAAAGAGAAGACAAATAGCAAAATACAAGCAGACAGTGCAGTTCCTGCCTCTATGGGATTTGGAAAGAATGTTAAAGGTGAAGTTTGTTTTTAATTTTGAAATGCTTTAGATTTTGTATGCAAGGTCATCTCAGATTCTGTAAGTGTAATTGAAGGCAAAATTTTGAGATCTTGTAATTAATGTATTTTGCTATTGCAGTTTTAATAGATGTAAAATGACATCCTCTAAAATGACAAAATGCAGCGATGAGTGTGGGACGTGCATTTTCTTAAATTGTTGATGTGTTTGTGTACCTGTAACAAACAGGAATGCTATTTCCTATAGCTATAGGACCCCTATTAACAGATGTATTTGTGCACCTTGCAATTTGTGGCTGTCATA
>JAOXXN010000395.1:119169614-119181674 GCA_026770055.1 Myrmophylax atrothorax
AGACAGAATTAAAAACGTGTTGAATTTCATGGGGTTTTGATATTTGATTTTAGAATAATTGCAACATCTATGAATACTTTTTCAATTTAAGTTAATGGTGTGCTCTCATTTTTAATTGATTGCTTTATCCCTTCTGAGAATATTAATTAAGTTGTATGTAATGTATGTTGAGATTCATTGATATCATTGATATAATGTTTTCATTATGCTTTGTCTGCATCATTGTTAATGCTTTGAAATGGTGTAGAAAAATATTTAACTAAAATACTTTGGTTCCTTTTCAAATTAGAGTATTAATATCCCAGCTTTCCAAGCATGGTCCTTGAAGCAGAGAGTTCAGGAGGGAGTATGTGATCTGTTTTCCTGTGGAGTGCAAAACAGTACTGTCAGTTCAGCAGTGTGATATGTGTTAACTCATAGAAAATTTCAAAATTAAACATCAGAATAATTCCAAAATCACTGCATTTTATTGTTGGTTTTTTTCCATTGTAGTGTTACTGTGTAAGCCCTGTTTCTTCAGATGATTTTGTTAAAACAGACCTCAGTTGTGTTTGTGCAAAGTGGGACTGCAGCCCTGGGGCAGTGCATTGAGATAGGGTAAGAGCAGGCAGTGAGGGCTGCAATCCCAAGTATGCACTCTTCTTTCAGCTTATCAAATGGAGCCAGATGCTAACAAGCCATTATTGCCAGTCTGTCTCAAAGAAAATCAATTGGTTTTGTTCCAGTTTGCTTTTGTTCTCACTCATTGTTTATAACATTCGTTTGTCATTTTTGTCATTTTATAGAGCTTCCAAGAGCAGCTGTCAGGATCTTAAGCAACATGACATTCCTTTTTGTGAGTTTGTCATACACAGCTGAGAGTGCCATTGTCACAGCTTTTATTACCTTCATTCCCAAGTTCATCGAGTCACAGTTTGGCATCCCAGCTTCCAATGCCAGCATCTACACTGGTAAGGCTTTGCCGTGTAGTGTAACCTTGCAAGGGTTAGCTTTGACCAGTGAAATGAATCAGTGTAGGAATGAACCAACAATGTGTTTGTTAGAACAGGTGATTGGATCTAGCTTTCTGTGTTTGGTTAGATGTTCAGGCCATTTTTTGATGCTTGCTATGTGTGTTTAGTAAAATTTAGTATAAATGCCATTTATAACATTAAAGGGCTGGGTTTTTTTGCACAAGCCCAGACAGATATTTCTCATCTGTTAATGTTCTCCAAGGGGAAAACCCCAACAAAACCAGAAATCCCATAGACATTGCCGCAATTTTTGTCTTAAAAGATTTCTTAACATCATTCTTATTTCTGTGATTTTTACTTCCTCTTTGATCTTTAAAATATCCTTATCTATTTTTATACCCCCGAGTGACAAGTTTTTTATCTGTCCCATCCTTCAGTTATCTCTCCTCTCCAGACTTGTGGTTTTCTCCATATTTATTTACTGACACTGAGCGCACAAGAATCTGGTCTAGCCAGGAAAGCTCCACAAATTCTCTCCCACCTGTCTATTCAGGAGACCCCTATTTTGCAGGTGTGGCACTTCCCCTGTTGCCACAGCAATATACAGTCATGTACAGCTTTTAATAGAGGTACAAACTACAAAATTTTAAGCTTTGTACTACTGCTCTGTGAGTGGGAGAGATGGGAACTTCCCTAGGAAAAGAGGCCAAAATGTTGTGCAGAACTGGGGCCTGTGTCATTCAGATGTCTTTCCTCCTCTTCTAGCTGCATCAAAGATGTCTTTATAAGCATCTTTTTAACTTCTCCATAGTGCTTCCCATATAGAATAGCTGCTAATTGGTAGGCAGGTTAGTTCTTTGCTCCCCCATACTTCAGGTACTGTGCATGAGAAGGAGTGGTAGAGTGGAGTGTGTTGTGGAGACAGGGGTGAAGCTGCCTGAGGGCATCAGTCAAGGAAAAGCCAAAAAGTAGCAGAAGAAAGAGGGAAGACATGTAGACCCCACCTGGGAATCACTTGTCGTGTGCAGTGGCTGGAAGAAATGCAAGGAATCTTTCTAGAGCATGTAGGGGAAAAGTCAGAGAAGCACCATTTGGTGCTTTCTGTTTGAGGGCTTTCTGGGATGAGATTGTTCAGGGCATGAAATCCGTGTGTTCTGTACATAAGGAGAAAACATAGATTGATGGGACGGTGATGCTCTCTGAAGCTTAGGGTAGTTACACATGCATGGGAATTTTATAATGAGTCTTGATAGGATTGCTACTCTAACTTCCTTCCTTCTCAGGATAAACTAGGAACATTTCCTGCCAGAAAAAATATTCAACAGCCAGTACATTAAAAGAGGTACAACTGGCATGACCCTGTCTGGGGTGTGAAGTTATTAACATCTGTTTTGCCTTTTATGAATTACTTGATAAAGACTATACAATGAACAAGAAGAAGATGAAATCTCTCAGGTTGGAAGTGCAAAATGAACAAGTGAGCACTGCTTCCACTCTCCCAATTTCTAAATTTAGTATTAAACTCAACAGTTGTTAATTTATACATAATTTTGTAGAAAAAAAGGGAAACTTAAGAGTTTCTGTTTTAGATTCCTAGTGGCTAGTATAGTAAAAGACATGTCAAGTTTACAAATTTTCTGGTTAGCAAAAGGAGAATTTACATGTTACTTGCATTGTACATCTGTGTTTTATATGTCCATTGCTGGCTGAGTACATGCACTTCTTGAATCTCTTCATGTGAAGGTTTTATTGGTAATTTTTTGTCTCTTAGGCAGCAATTCTTTAGTTAAGTCTCAGTTTCTTTCTGGTTTTGAACAAACCTGACATTACTCATCATCAAAAATGCCATGTGCCAGACTTCATGTCTCAAACATGTGCAGCTTATACATTTAATTTGAATTCTAATCACTTGCAAGTGATAGTGTTACTGGGTTCTTTAGAAAGACCAACATTTCTGAGAATTTGGATTATAAAGTTTAGCATCTCTGTAGATGCAGCTACCAAAAGTAGTTCAAATTCCATATTTATGTGGAATGCATCTTTATTAGCAAAGCCTTAATTTAAAGACCTTCTCACATGTCAGTGAGAAGCAAAAGCTAAGGGAAGAAAAGTGCAACACATTTGCTGACTTAACATGACCTCAGGACCTGACAGGTGAGGACAACTTGGTGATGTGTTGCTGAACTGACACCTTATACTGCAGCAGCAGAGCAGCAGCAATTTCATAGGCATGTCTTTCGTGTCTTTAACTTACCCTAATTCTAGTATCTTAATTTCTTTAATTGCATTCAATCAGTTTACACTCCCCATGTCTGTGCTGAGATGAATTGGAGTGCTGATGGCAAAATCATAGAATCATTGAGGTTGGAAACAAACTCCAAGATCATCAAGTCCAACTGCTGACCGAACACCACCATGTCAATAAACCAGAGCACAAAGTGCCACATCTGGTCATTTCTCGAACAACTCTGGGGGTGGTAACTCCACCACCTCCCTGGGCAGCCTGGTCCAATGCTTAACCACCTTCTCAGTGAAGAAATTTTTCATGATGTCCAAACTGACCCTCCCTGGTGCAGCCTGGGGCCAGTTCTTCTTGTCCTGTCACTAGTTGCCTGAGAAAGTGCTACTCAGCTTCAGTAAAGTATCCAGAAGATAGGATTTGCAGCCAGGCTCATGCATGCACTCTCAGGTGGGCAGATTTCTGGGGTCCTGCCTGAAGTTAGCACTTGTGCTTTGCTGGAATTAATCATGAGAGTAGAACGAGGAAGACTCATGTCCAAATCTGAATTTTTTCAAATTTTCAGTTGTTAAACTGGACCAATATGTAGCCCTTCTCCCCATTCTAAAATAAATACAAAGCAATGTTTCTGCTTGAAAGTACAATAGTTCTCTTATAATGCTTTGGCTGCTGCTAATATGATAAGGAGGCTTTTATAAATTCTTTGACAACACTCCAGAGGTTTGAAAAGTCTGACTCAGTTTGCTAGCAGAGAATCAGACAATGGGGCAGTCATCTACTTAGGGCATGAAACCAATGTTTATGTTTCACACCATTTCTATAGGTTCTGTTTTAATGTTTGAATTTCTTCCTGGCAGGTGTGATTATTGTCCCAAGTGCTGGTGTTGGTATTGTCCTAGGTGGCTACATTATAAAAAAACTTAAACTTGGTGCAAGAGAGTCTGCAAAGTTGGCTATGATCTGCAGCGGTGTATCTCTGCTGTGCTTTTCAACGCTCTTCATTGTTGGATGTGAGAGTATTAATTTAGGAGGAATAAATATACCTTACACAACTGGGTAAGTATCTTGGAATCATCTATAGCAAAACCAGCTTTTTCCAATAAGCCTGATCTAGAAATGTAAAAAATGCTGATAGCTGATATACTGAAGAAGCCACTTGTTCAAATGAGAATTCAGTGAGTATTGTGATATAAACATATGGTGCTACTGTGAGGCCCTTCTTTTTTATACTCAAAGTTACATAGTAACTCATCTTTTTGAGGAGTGAGTAGATGCATTAGAATGGACTTCAGTGACTTTTACATAAAAATGAGAATGGTATCTTCTCTAGGTTACTTAGAATTTAATTGGTGTTTCAAAATGTTTTCTGCTCATAAAAATACTAAAGGGATTATAAAGATTATTGCTGAATGGGTTTATTTATTATCACCGTAATGGTGTCTTAGATCTACAGTCCCTGTTTGAGAGGATACACTTGGGCATGTGCTATCAACATTAATGGTGTGCACGGGTGCTGAACCACTTACTAGTTGTATGAATGCCCTCCAATGCTTGGTGGATTATCATCAAGAGAGCAACTAGATCATATCGCCTAAAGTTACATTGGGAGTGAAGAAAGCTGAGAAAGAAGGTATGGATGTAGGAAAGGCTTGGGAGTGAGGAATTTAGGCTGTGACCTTAAGAAATGCATGGATGGGCATTTAAAAAAAAGGGGGTATTTGGAGGGAAGAGACAGTGTGCTAAAAGTTTTCGGAGTTTAGCTCAAAGGTGATTCCTTGAAAGCCCTATCATGAGCTTTTATTTTCTTTCTTATTTTGTACATTAAATTTTCCCCCAAATTGCCTTCTTCATGTAGGTTAAAAACAAGAACAGAGTGTTTGAAGAATGTGAACTTGCCTGAAGCAATGTTCTTCCCTTTGCTTTCACATCTGAGATGCGTCTGCCTTTTATTTATGACAGGTTCTGGGTATCAGATCCATTTGTATGTCTTGCTTTTAAGGTCAACTCTGGACTCTTAACATTTTGAAGAGAGTATAGAAGTGTGAAGAAGGAAAAGAGATGATCAAATGAGGAAAAAATACAGTATAGCAGTGAGCTAGGATGTGAAAACCAAGGAGGCAACATGGGAATCCAGGAGGTAGAAAATAGACACTGTTTACACAGAGAATATGTTTGCATGGCTTGTTGCTGGGTGTTACTACATTGCTGTCAAACCTTAAACCTAGAGCAAAGAAAACCAGCAACTGAAAGTCATGAGCTGATGGAAAGTTGGTTTACTCCTTTGTATTCTTAATACCTAGAGTTAAAGCTTGGTGCTGAGGGGCTGTCTGTAGAAGGGCGTATCACAGCGATATATCCTCATCTGCATAGTGGGCTGAAGAAGGAGAGAATGGGGATGGGAAGGGGGTGGAATGCTTTCATTGTGTACCTGCTGTTAATGTTTGTGACAGCCTGTGGGTGTAGATGAAGAAATGAAAACTATTAGGAATGGAAGTATAAATTCCAGATATCAGTTAGTTGATCTGTGTGGCAAGTCAGAATGTCCCTGCCTGGCTAATGAGAAGGGTGTAGCTTTCTGTTTGGGGAAAAAGTCCTATTTGATATAAATCTGTTTCTAAACTGAAGACAAGGCAGACTATTGCTATGTAATACATAGCCTTCATGGTGGAATTGTAAGAGTATCTAATATTTTTGTCATCAGTAAGTAATGTATTTACATTTACAGTAAATACATAGATTGAATTGAAATGGGCATCTGTTCACAGGTGTTGTGAAATTCTGCAGTAGCATTGCTTCTTTACCACCTTCATCTAATTGTTCTTATTGAGAAAAGAGGTGAGAAATGGCAATGGCAAAGTGCTTATATATATAAACTCTTTGAAATCAGTATAAAAATCAGTATAATTGGACTGTAATGTCATCAGAAATTGAGAATTACCAGCATGTTATAAAGCATGGTTCAGGAGTTCCACCCAGATTTTTTTAACACAGAGATCAACTCCAGATTTATTACCAAAATGATAGTAAAAAGGCAGCACTATGCATAAATTAATCTTGAATATATGACATGATAAACATTCTCCTAATCCTCATGGACAATCATTTGAGAGCTTCAAATCACTTACTTAGTGGGCAACTCTTTAACTCAGACATCAAAGAACATCACTGTTCCTGTCATAAAAATGCATGTTTTCATTTTGAGGTTTAATAAAACATATACTTTATTCTGTAGTTCCAATGCAGTGCAGCATATGTACATCAAAGCCAGTTCAACAGGCTAGATCAGAGAGGAAAAGCAGTACAGCTGCTTGGTTCAGAATAAATGTATTACATGATGCTGTTCCTTAACCTGGCAGTGCTGGGTCTGTGTCTGAACTACCTGCACTGGCAGCAATTCAGAGATCTCAGCTGCGCTGGGCAGTGTAGACATATCCTGCAGGATAATCTCTGGACAAACATGTTCCTTTCTACTGTTCATTTCTTTTACATTTAAAAAGCAGGGTTGTTTTTCTTTGGCAAATTGAGCTGTAAACCAGTACAGAGCAGAAGGATAAGCTGGGCTTCAGTTAACACAGAAATATGTGCATACCAGTACTCCAGAAAGTAGGCAATGACATTTCATAATTCAGTGTGTTTCATAACTCAGTATTTTTCTAACTGTACCAGCTGCATGGAAGTCGATGGGACCTGGAGGCATGCACAGATTAGAATACATTAGAAAAGGAATTAGAAAGGATTTTCTGCTGTTTTATGTTGGGCACAAGCAGTTTTGCTGTTGTTGGTGTGTCATCAGCATTTCTGTTACCAGGAAGATCAAGGGCACCTCTGTATTATACATCTCAGCATTTTAGGACCTGTTGTTCCATGCTCCAGCCTTGTCTCTGAGGGCATGTTTGATATTTGAATGCAGTGTAAGGAGCCTT
Organism: Myrmophylax atrothorax; assembly: GCA_026770055.1. Lineage (NCBI taxonomy): Eukaryota > Metazoa > Chordata > Aves > Passeriformes > Thamnophilidae > Myrmophylax > Myrmophylax atrothorax. The sequence continues at coordinate 119,176,730 of JAOXXN010000395.1, forward strand.
ACGTCAGATCACAATATGACATCTCTTCTCTTGCACTGTAACTGGCATCCCAATGGGAAGTCCTGAGTCCATGAATTGTCTCCTTGTCCAGATGGGTTTTGAACAGCTTGAAGGAGGGAAGTTCAACAGCTTCCCTGGCAAGCACTGTCACCTTCACAGTGAAAAAGTGTTTCCTGGTGTTCATAGGGGACCTCCAGTGTTTGAGTTTGTGACCATTACCTCTGGTCCTGGCACTGGGCACCACAGAAAAGAGCCTGGCCTTGTCCTCTTTGCACCCCCCCTTCAGGTATTTATAGGCATTGATGAAATCCCCCTGAGCCTTCTCTAGGCTGAGCAGTCTCAATTCTTTAACTTTTTCTCAGAAGAGAGATGGTCCAGTTCTTTCATCACCTTCATGGATCTTCACTGGTCTCTCTCCAGTATAACCATGTCTCTCTCTTTTACCAAGGAGCCCGGAACTGGACCCAGCACTGCAGCTGTGGCCTTATCAGAGCTGAATAAAGGGGAGATAGCTTTGGTTGTTTTCAGACCTGTCTCTTCCATATTTTATGGTATAAGATGGCTAAAACAGGGTCTGTGGGGAGCTTACTCATAGTGAGATTTCTGGATTAGTTCAGTTTAATCTCTCACTTTCTGATATGTAATGAATCAAAACAGACCCTTTTTGATTGCTTTCTGTCATTTTGGTGCAATTAAGGTAAAGCATTTAATGAGGCATTTCATATAAAAAAAATGTATTATTCTTCTTGTACCATCAGTTTGAGTTTCTGTTATTCTTGTATCTATTTCAGTCCAATCAGCCAGTGGGATCCCTTAACTTGAAAGCGATGACTAACTGGATCAGAACAATACAAACAAAGAAGGATTCCAGCTAACATAATGAGAGGGTCCCTTGTTTGACAGCTACACAAAAATTGCATCATTGCTGTAATTCCAGCTGCTTGCCAACAAGGAGACTGCAGATCTCTGCCATCCAGAATGTCCTTCAATACCAAACCAAAAATATTGCTATCAAATTAAGATAATCCTTTTTATCAGATAAACCAATATTAAGATTATAGAAATTATGTGGTGAGGGCCTATCTCCTTTCCTTTGTATTTCCGTCATCCTGTAGGTTACTACAGTGATCTAAGTAAAAATGAACAAAATCATGTGCAAACCAATTCTTTGTTTAGATGTTACCAAAATATAGTCAGACTTTTTTTTGAATAGCATTTCATTTAGATTGTAGTCTCATGGGAAGAGGGTCCACCTTTTTTTTTCCCCCAATATTTGTGCATTGACTGCCAGCACAATGAGGTTGCAGTCCAAGCTTGAGTATATGAAATAACAGGTCATAGCTCTAAAAACTCCAGGCAATAAATCTCACCTTATATTTTCCTTTTTCTTTTTTGTTACTTATTCTCTTTATTAGCTTTACTAGCACTGTGTCATGGAGACACAGAATGATTGCCCTGAGAAGTGAACAAATGCAGCAAATGGGGTTTGTACCAGCACAATTTAGCAAACTTGCAGTTCAATCTTATTAATGAAAGGAGCAGCAGCATTGTTTGTAATTGAAAGAATAGTTCAGGAAATGCTGTTGTTTGGGGCTGGTTTCTGTTAGTGTGCTTGTGTATGATGGGTGTCCTTGGCAGCTCGGGTTGCAGCAGTGTTGCAAGTTGGCAGCATCTGCACCCGCTGAAACAAGCAGAGCAGCAGTTTCTCAGACATCCCATGTGTCTACAGCAGTTGGTGCATTGAAACTAGGATGTTTTTCCCACAGATCAGCTCCAGAGCAGGGCTTACTAGCTGTGGTGCAATTTCCATAAGAGCCTGTTCTTTATGACTGATGCAGGCAAATCTATGATGTGCTGTGCAGTAATTCAGGGATCAATGCTGTTTTCCTTTGTGAAGAGTAGGCAGCTTCCCAGTGTCAGAAGGCAGGATTAGTAGAGTACTTCGGTTCAGCTTACTTCTGGAAAAAACATACCTTCAAGAAAAAATAATCCCTTCCTGAAGGAAGGGTTCAAGAAATCTTTATAATGTGTGCTGTGTGGTAGATCCTCTATGATGAAAATGAAGTTACTCAGATACATGTTGGTAGAGATTTCATGTCCTTAGCATTTGCATTCCTTTGTCCCTCATTAGTTTCCCATCATTGAAAGAGGAGTGAACAGTGAATGAATAGTGAAGATAATAAGATGAAAGCATTACAGTTCTGTGGCAATGAACTTCTGGAAATGCAGTTATTAGATGATTTTGTGTATTACATGTTCTTGAAAGGATGAAAAACCCCAAGCCTCTTTGCATGCAAGGCATTTGCTCTAAAGAACAAAAAGAAATCCCCCAAATAAACCTTACAGTGATATGCTGAAATACAAAAGGTGATGAAAGCTGGAGAGACACAGCGTGCAGTAGCTTGTTATTAATTTGAGCATATTTGCTTTGCATATCTGTAATCTTAAGTCTTCTAGGACAAACAGAAAAATGCCCCCGAGATTAAGTTATCACAGTGGTCTCAGTTCAGTTCCCAGTTTCATGTTTCTCATTTCTTGCATGCCTGATTTCATTCACCTTTTTTTTTTAAGCTGATTTCCTAACCTCTGTGTCATGGTAATGCTCAGAAATTCAGCTGAAGTGAGTTAGCTACATAAGCTGAACAAGACAGGGAATGGGCTTTCCTGCCTGTGGAACAAGCAACCCACTGCTGCTGAGATGGGTTTTAGGTGAAGGAGGGGTAAGTGGTCAGAAGAATGTGTACCACAGGGTGGGAGATGTTAGAGAGGGGAACCCAGGCTGTATCTTTCCTGGCAGTCTGGCCTGCCCATGTGCAGTGTGGCAGAGCCCTGTTGTCAGCTGGGACATGGGTACAAGGGTGTCTCTGGCAGATCACCGAGTCCCTTCTTATCCCAAGTATTCAGGCATCTGCGACATCCAGCCCAGCAGGCAGACTAGAATCTTGTAAAACTCCAAAAATGCTGGCTTTCCTGCAGTGTGAAAAACTTCTGTTACTGTGCTGCTGAAATCTGTATGTTCCTGAGGAATTGTCCTGATGATTTGGTGTTTTCCATCAGAGAAAAATTTCTGTTTGTGAGATTACTGGAAAAGTCTGTCTATTGCTATATGGCATGTTGCTGCATATTGCATACTGAAACCCAACATGATATAATATGACAAGTTTCAGCTGATAGCTGAGAAGGTGACAGAACCAATATCGGTCCTGGATATTTAATTTCCTGCTCAAGCTGCAACTTGTTGCTAAAAGTATGCCTTGTTTGTTTGTGGCATAAGAAAAAAATCAGTCAGAAAGTCTTTGGTTAACATCCAACTAGACCATAAAGTGTAATGTAGCTCCCAGAACTAAATTTGTGAACCTGGTTTGTGTGCTTAGTAGACAATCAATAAATATTTAAAAGCTATTTAGTAATATTTAATTGACTGCAAAAGTGTGCAGCTGGAAAGACAAACATATTCAGCAAAAGCAAATAGTGCTGTATAAATACAAGAAAACCAATCAAGTGGAATGCTCTAGCAGCAGTGGTACTACGTAGTATCACTGATGACAGGAGGTGAGGTGACAGACAACATGGATGGCAGTCACTGGGTGACGAGTGGGTCCCAAGCTGAGCCTGGTTAGTCCAGTGTAGAACATGGGAGCAGAACATCCCCTGTGGTTCATGGGATAGCTGAGATGCAGTAAGTCTGATGTTTATCTTCACAGTGGTCTTGTCCACACATCAGAGATATGAAGACAAGCTAACAGCAGCCCTTGTGAGGCTCTGCAGTCAGGGCAGTCTGTGATCATGTGTTCAGGATCTTGAGGATGCAGCCACAGACCCAGTCCAGATTCCTGTTCAGCTCCTGCCTGGCTGAAGGAGTGTTGAAATTCCCTGGGTATCTACTGGTCTGCTTAGAGTAGAGGAACTTGAGGCAGTTTTAAACAGCAGTGGACATTGAGCAGCACTGAGAGCAGGGCAAACAAGGCAGAACAGTTAATTCAATATTACACTGTGGTGCCCACATGGAGGGACTGTGCATACCAATATAATTTCCCAAGGCAAGATTTTTGCTTATGGTGCATGCACAAATATTCATGCCCCAACAGAACTCGGTACTTTAGCTCTGTCTGGTTTTGTGGATTCAGTATTTATTGTTCTGACATTTATTCTCAGAAACTCAGGTCTTCTGAACCAGATTTCACATGGACCCCAGGCAGAAACAGGATGGAGCTGCAAGAAATAGGATGGAGCCTGCAGCTCCGCTTATCATTCAGGTGTGAGAAGGCAAAGGGCACAGTCTTCTTCTGGAGTTGGGAATTTTCATACATACATTCTAATTTCTGGAAAAGGCCTTTAAATTTCACTCCTGCAGCCTCTCCTGTTTATCACATTCAGTCTTGCATGGATTGCTTCAGTATTCTTTAGAACTGGGTTTTCATATCTAATCAGTGAACTACTGGATAAATGATGCAATGGGCACTTCATTTCCATTTGTGAAGACTGTCAGCTAGTTTAAAGTATTAGGCAGGGAAAGAGGAACAGCCTTGTGACCCAGAGCTGGGCAAATCCAGCCTCTTGGGAGTGGATCCAGAAGCTGTGCCCCTCTGTGGATTGAGGCCAGTGATTGTAGCCATGAGCTGTGGCATCTTGCCAATCTGTGAAACAGTGGTGAAAGGTAACACATGAAGTATGTAATCTTTCAAACTAAGGTGATGACACTGAAGCATTCTGATACGAGTGTAATAAAACCCACAAGATAAAAAATTATCTGAAACTGCCTTCTCAAAGCACTACCTTTCTTCCCTGTTCAACTATGGAACATCATGAAACCATCATCTTCCAACAGTCCTGGCTCTCTGGGGAGGTCCCAGATGATTGGAAGTTGGCAAATGTCACCTCAATCCACAAAAAGGGCTGCAAGGCTGACCCTGGCAACTACAGGCCTGTCAGCCTGACCTCAGTG
>JAOXXN010000395.1:119182086-119218731 GCA_026770055.1 Myrmophylax atrothorax
GGGTTGTTTAGCCTGGAGAAGAGGAGGCTCAGAGGTGACCTCATCACTGTCTATAACTACCTGAAGGGAAGTTCTAGTCAGGTGGGGGTTGGTCTCTTCTCCCAGGCACTCTGCAATAGGACAAGGGGGCACGGGCTTAAGCTCTGCCAGGGAAAATTTAGGTTGGATATCAGAAAGAAGTTCTTTCCAGAGAGAGTAATCAGGCATTGGAATGGGCTGCCCAGAGAGGTGGTGGATTCACCGTCCCTGGAGATTTTTAAACGCAGATTGGATGTGGCACTGAGTGCCATGATCTAGTAAATGGACTGGAGTTGGGCCAAGGGTTGGACTTGCTGATTTTGGAGGTCTTTTCCAACCCAATCAATTCTATGATTCTATGAAGATGACAGATTGCATGGCCCTGTGTTCTGAACCAAACTAGATCTCTGACATTGTGACCACTGTGGAGAACGTAGAGGGTGCATTTACTGAAGAAGGACTCTGGGACATGTTTGAAACATGTGAATTCTTCCAAAACCCAGATTAAGCATATTTTTGACTCTTAAATCTCAGACATTAGCATATTGCCTATTCTCAAGGACTACTGAAGTGAAGTAAGCTGTTGTTTGTATTTTGGCCAGAGCTCTCCAAGACTAAGCATAGACTCTTTGAAGTTTTAGTGAGCCATGTTGGTACAGGTGTTTAAGCATTTGAAATATGTCCAAATCCATAAAGCAGATATGCGTGTTTCCCACTGATACCTACTTTATTAGCATTGGCCACTGTGTTTAACAGTTATTGTGGAGGAGATAAGAACTTCCTGGCAGTGTGTTTCTGGTAGGAATAAAGAAAATTGGTTGCTACAAAAATTGCTCACCCTCTCTGTGGTGGCCTCTCTCCGGCTGTTTAGCACTTAAAAGTCTAGAGTGCAGCTGTGACAGAAAGTTAACCTAATAAAATGGGGGATAGTCCTAAGTAACAGGTCAAGCTTCACATGAAAATGTTGGTATTAGCTGCTTTTCAGTTTTCAGTGTCTTGGAATCACCTTATGCAGTGAAGAGTGAGTGCGGGTACCAAATTCAGAAGCCATGGTTTCTTTAGACAGAAAGGGATTTAGGAAATAAGAGCTAGGGCCCTTAGCTTCAGCCAACCCTATCACCTGGCAGTAGATTGGTATGAATAAGGTCATTCAGGTAACTTTTCCATTACTGTAATGCATTCCTGTTGCTGACAGCATTTTAAACCAAGGTGAAATTACAAATGAGATGCAGAAAATTGAACCAGCAATAAACCACACTGCCTTCAGGTAATACTAGATATGATTATATTGATTAGTGTTAGATGTGTCTTATTTAATTGCAACTACAATATTTCACTAGAGCAGTAATAGTGAAGAACCTGCTTTTTGATGTGTGCATCTCCTTCACCTTTGAAATTCCTTTTAGTTCCTTCATTCTATATCACTAAATCCTTCAGGGGAGCACCTAAAAATTTGGGCTTTGGCCAGATTTTGGGAAATGGTCTAGGAAAGCAGAGTAGTGGTTCTTTTACAAGTAAGATCTTAATAAAAGCACAGCAGTCTTCCAGATCTAGAGAGCTTCATGTAGTTTTCACATATATATTTAAATAATACAAACATTACATTTTCTGAACAGTTGTTGGTATGTGGAAAGAGATTCCTATTAGTTCACATTAGTTCACAGAATGCTTACATCTTGTCACTGAGCCTTTCACTAGTAATCAACAACAAATGGCTGCAGCTTAGGATAGATGTAGAAAATAGTGGTGTCTTAACTCTTAAAGGGAAAAAAACCAAACTGAATAAATACAGCTATTACATAGGCAAATACAATAAAAATTTTAAACTTTATTATTATTTCTTTTATTGTGTTTTAAGTTGATGGCAGCGATTACTTGAGTGTTCTTCTGTATTCTTTAAGTCATGTACATAACCTAGAGTTAATGTAGAATGCTTATCCCTCTGTACAGAAGGATATGGATATCTGTGCTTGCTCGACTAGCATTTTCTTTTTCCTTTCTTCAGTCCCACTCTTGCCATGGCCCACAGGAATCTGACTGGAAGCTGTAATGTTAACTGTGGATGTAAGATTCATGAGTACGAGCCTGTCTGTGGATCAGATGGAATAACATATTTTAATCCTTGCCTAGCTGGCTGCATCAGTGGTGGAAACCACAGCACAGGGGTAAGTGCTTCACCCACCCATCCACATACAGCCTGCGAGTAGCCCCATGGGGCTGGTGCAAATTGAAGACTGCTGTGCTTGTAGCTCAAGCATCCTTCCTCTAAGCTTCAGAGAAGTTGCTCTACAGCTGACTTACACATCTCTGAATCCTTCCATGTTCTAAAAGGCTGGTAATGCTACTATTGTATGGTTCCATGCCTCTTTTGTTCTATTGTGTATAAATTTAATGCACAAGTTCATTTGTACCAAATGAATCCTCAAGCTGAGGGGGTGCGAAGTGCCATGGTGTAGAGAGAGCTGGTGTTTCCAGTACAGACCCCAAAATCCCTGATGGCAGTGGCTCACATTTCTGCTGTTCCTGCAGGGCTTGGAGAGAGGACCTTGAGTCAGTGTCATCTAATCTGGCTTTCTGTTAATGTGGGTGGCCATGTCATACTGTCTTTCTTCAAGCTCAGTGTTACTTTTTAGAGCAGTTTGGGTTTTTCTGACTCCCTCTCTGAACTGAAGGAAGAACTTAACTCTTCAGTTAGTTGGAAGTGTTTTAAACTCATATTGAAATTTAGTTAGGGCCTGTTTGAAGTCATTGGTGTTGGTGTCAACCTCATCATGTTGCACAAGCAGCTCTTGGACCTGCGTACTGATAGGTCTGTTGTTTGCCTGCCTAGGTGAAGACTGCCAATGTATTTTGCTCTTGTAAAATAGTTTGACCATTCCCCTGGGCTTTTTTAAACCTCTTACGGGTTAAATGAAGAGATTGTCATCAAACTCAAATAACCAGAACTTAAGGTAATAATCCACTTTCTTTCTTGGAAATATATTGTCTGTTACAGCCCAGTATTCCAGTTATGCTGGACTAGAAAAGGACATCCTGCTGGTAAAATCAAACCATGGAAATTTGACAGTTTCCAGGTTTCCAGGACTGGGCACAAGAAAACAGCTGAAAAGTAGAATCTGACTTAAATATCAAGGGAGCATTATGGCCATGCTAGTTTCATAAAAAAAGAAAAGAACTCTAAATTCTTCTGTTGAAGAATTATCCTCTAAAAAAGGATAATTAAAAAGACAAGAAGTAATGTAAACCTTGCTTTTCTCAAGGCTTGACTGTGCTTTCCAGAAAGCTGGCTTACAAAGTATCAGTCTCCTGATTTGCCATCCTGAGTCAGCCTGTGAAGGAGGAGGATGTTAGGTCCAACACTGAGCTTTGTCAGGTCTGAAAAAGCAGAGTCACGCCTAGTTGCCACTGAGAACAGATTAGTTTCCTTTATAGTTTTTTTTTCCTTTCTAGATTATCTTGCTGGGTTTTAGTAGAAAATTTGGCCCAATTGGAAAAGCTTGCAGTGTGAGCCTGTGGTTAACTTTCAGTGTCTGTATAAATCTAATTTGTGCTTTCCTGGACTGAGACATAGGTTTGATCTTTGCTGCATTTTGCTTGATATTGATCTGGCACCAAGTCATTTAGTAGAGAAATACTTTGGGAGGATGTGCTCCTCAGTGCAAATTGGAAACATATTATCTCCTCTTACGATTTAAGAAAAGATGCTTCATGACCTGAACTTTTAACTTGGTAGCTAATGATGAATGGAATAGTACTGAAGTTACAGGCATTTTAAAAACCACAAATGTAAGTTTGTGCCACTGTATAACACACAAATGTTGCTCACCTGTAACATTTGGATTTAAGTTTATAACATAGTGTTTTCAAAATTAACTGTTTAAAAGTTCGAAGTAAAAGATGCCAGTGTGTGGTATGTATATCTGTCATGTCATATCTGTCTCATTTAGTACACAGACTTGATTTCTCTGGTGATGAATGAAAATTGTGTAGTAAAGTAGTAGGATGCCTATTTGGCATTTACATTTGGAAGCAATAAGGAGGTTAAGTTGAAGGACTGTAGAAAGAAATCAGATACTCATGTGATATTAAAGTGGAGTGCTGCCTTGGGAAGCTGGAATCTGTCATTGCCTTTGTTTCTAAGCAATGTTGGGCAAGTCACTTAAACAAAACTTCTCCCAGCTGGTCATTAATCTTGTATTCTTCATGTTCTGGATGATGAACATAAGCAATTACCAGAAGTGCCATTTTTAGATGCACTGAGTGCCTAAATCTGTATTTGAAGGCATGAAGAGTTACATTTAGGATATATTTAGTTGTATTTAATGAAAAATGTTCTGAAAAGAAGGATTCCAGTTGTCTCAAATTAGTCACCCACATTTGTGAAACTTTTGATCTGTTTCAGTTACTTTTCTAAAAAACAGAGATAACAACATCAATACCTCAGCTCATAACTGTTTTGAAGATAAATGACTCCATTTTGAAAGAGTTAAGCTATAATAGTGAGTGTAATAGAAAAATCCATATGAGATATGAGTCATCCTGTCTTTGTAGTGTTTAGTGTGAGAAAAAAATATATCTAGAGCCACATTTTGAAAATGGGAGGTAAAATACTGGATAAATGGATATATTAAGATGTTCGGCTAAAGCCCAATGGAAAAAATGTGAGGCTACATCATAACATGGATGCATACAAAAGTATACATTAAAATTGACAAACAGCCATAATTGGGTGTGTCCTGATGTCCAAGTGCTTAAATTTTCAAACTTAAGATGGTTTTGTAGCTTCTGTGCATGTGTGGTCTAAGGTTTGATGAATGCAAAAATGGAAACAAAAACTCCTTCCTGTAACATCTCATAGGTCCTGGACCTGTTTCTCCTCTAGCACTGGAACATTCTGATCTCTGCACACCCCTTTGCCATGAAATTACATTAAAACAGAAGTAGAGTAAACAGAAGAAAGAAGAATAAACAGAATGAAAGAAGGCTATTTCTGATCTAGCTCTTTCTCACCTTGATCAAATCGTGATCCTCTTTGCCTATGACATGCTACTGCTTTATCCAGTCTCTTCATCTCAATTTCACTCTCTTTGTCCATTCGGGAATCCTTCATGTTCTCCAGTCTCACTGTTTGAATGTCTGCTTTCCCTTTATTCTCTGGTTTTGCACCTGTCCAGATCTACACCTATTCCAGGTGGAAGGTCTGTGGGCTTCAAGCATGAAACGCAGCTTGTTGCTTTTTGGCTAGGTCTGGGTAGCCTTCCATTAAGATGGCAGTAGACACTGCCTGAATATGAGTCAGCATCCTGCCAAATTTTGGAATATGGCATTGTCAGTGTTGCCTGAAGAGTGTTTCCTTACAGTTTTTGTAGTACAGTAGAAGCAATATTTTCCGTAGCCTCTCTGTTAGGAGTGATTGAATTATTTTGGCAGAATTTTTCAAGAATATTCCAGATTTTTTTTTTTAAACTCAGACTAAATAAAGCAATGGAAAAGCACTCTTATTATGGACAGTCTTGGTCAGCTTTAAAATTACTTGGAGAGGTAACTTTGCTTGTAGTCGGGGTAATGGTGCTCAAGGCAGAAGGTTGAGAAGTACCGTGGGACTGTTGTACCATCTCTCCATGCAATGTCTTTCTTACGCGGGTTTTTCATGTGGAAATGTTCTTTTCTGCTCTCCCCAGGTAAGAAATTACACAGAATGTGCCTGTGTGCAGAGTCGCCAGGTGATCACTCCGCCGACAGTGGGCCAGCGCAGTCAGCTCCGGCTAGTCATTGTCAAAACCTACCTGAATGAGAATGGCTACGCTGTTTCTGGGAAGTGTGAGCGGACCTGCAACACGCTTATCCCATTCCTGATATTTCTCTTCATTGTTACCCTCATAACAGCATGTGCCCAGCCATCAGCAATTATAGTGACACTCAGGTGAGAACTCATTGATGTTTCTTAAGAGTTTTTGTTGGGCTGCTATCACCAGTGCCTGTCAAGCTTGTGTATCCTTAAAAAGTGGATAGAATAGGGCTGACAGGAATAGGGTGGAACTTGCTTGTGTTTAGAATATGTAACATGATAACCCACTTTAGAAAACATGAAGTGTCGAGTGAATTCCGGGTGTTATAAAGAGAGAAAAAGTAACACATCATGTAAGAATATTATTACTCCTGAAAAATTTTCAGCCTTCTTAGAGAAATGGTTTGGATTTTCAAATGCAAATGAAAAAGTTAGTATTTAAAATTATCCTGTTCTCTTTCTTAAAATTGTTCATTCCTGCCACATGCCTGTTTTTGAGTCTTCCCTTTTTTTCTTCACCAGAATTCTAAACTTGTACTGTAATGGAGGTATTATTACTGTGGTCATTTAAGGTTATAGAACAACACAGTCTTTGTAGGAAAAGGCAATGGCATTTATTTGTCAATTTGAAAAAAGCTTTCAAATTTTTAGATTGGTTTTTCTGATCTCTGCCATCTAGTCTGATAAATATAATCACTCCCTTTAACATCTTTGTCCATTTAAAATACAGCTCCTGTAAGTGAAGTTCTGTTCATTTTTAAAGACAAATGAGCTGAAAAAACCTAATACTGCTAAAATATATTTGTATTGCATATGTTGCTACTGTTTAAAGAGAAGGAGGAAGATTTAGAGGAAAATTATTTACCAGGATTTACAAAGCACACCCATAAGCATTGGCTCTGCTAGTCATCTAAGGGCAAAGGGAATTGTTTGAAGATGTCTTGTTTGGTTTGGAATTTGAAGCTGAAAAGCTCAGAGTTCAAGAAGTAAGTTCCCTTCAGGTGGAGATGAGCTGGAAGATAGAAAAATAGAATTAGAATAGAATAGTTCAGTTGGAAGGGACCTACAATCATCACAGAATCGCCTAGGTTGGAAGAGCCCTTAAAGATGACCTAATTCCAATTCCCCTGTTTTGGACAGGGGCACCTTTCTCTAGATCAGGTTACTCATGGTTCCATCCAACCTGGCGTTGAACACTTCCAGGGATGGAACATCCACAGCTTCTCTGAGCAACATGTTCCTGTGGTTCACTACCCTTGCAGCAGAGAATTTCTTTCTAATATCTAATTTAAACCTACTCTCTTTCAGTTTGAAGCCATTCCCCTTTGTCCTGTCACTACATGTTCTTGTAAATAGTCTCTCTAATCATTCAACTGCCTGACCACTCCAGGACTGAGCATAAATGAAAAGCTGTTATTAAGGGCATTGTCCAAACACTGACAGGCATGAGGCTTTGACCACTACTCTAGGAAGCCTCTGCAGGAGCCTGCTTCTGGTACACGGAGGACAGTGCCATGTCACATTGTGCAATTTGTCTTCCAGTTCAATTTACTTTTCAAAAAATCTACAAAATGGGTGCAAGGATCACTGTTAGGATAGTGAAGCCAGGCACTTGGGGTTGGACACATCAGACTTACAGTTGCTCATGCAGCCTTATCTGAACAGCACAGCACCATTATAATTCAGAGATTCCGACTTTATTCCTTCTTTCTCTGGGTTTTCCACCTATGAAATAATAGTAATAAAAAAACATTGTGCAATTGTACTGCAATTACAGTCAATGAGCATTAATAGTGCAGTGAGCCTCACAATAGTGAGGTACATAAGGGACATCTCCAGCACAGTTTTTAATGTTCAGTAAAAAAATGGTGGCCTGCACACATGAACAATGACACCCGCTGCCCCAAACCACTTACTGTGCTTAGTGCATCTGTCCAAAGTTTGTGGCCCAACTTGGTGCTCCAGTTTTTCAATTTCTTGACTTCAAACCTTGATTTTACAGCTGCACTCCTCTGACTGCAGACTTTTTGTGAGTTTTTGTCTTATATTTCAATGTCATTAGAAGCTGTCTATCTTAATTTCTGAGCTTTAGGTTAAAATATTTTTTACATCAGTAGATAATTTCTGGTTTACTAAAACAGTAGTTGCAGTGTGGAATTTGTTACTTTATATTTAGTCTTTTGTAAGCTAGACATTTTTCCTTTGAAGCCAATTGAAGGAATCTTGTATCACTTGTATTGAAAAGGGACAGTGTTTAAAGAGACAGTTTGGATGTTTCTACTCATATTTTTCCTAAAGTAGCTCCAAAGTGCTTATGCTGTGCAGAGATCTGTTAAATTCAGAAACTGAGTCCAGCTTGCAGCAATTTAGTTATCCATTAATTCTAATATACATCAAAAAGATTAAGAAAAATATATTAAGACATACGAAATAATAGCAAGCTATCATGAGAAGCCATAAACATTTAGGTGGATTCTCTAAATCTCCTTAATGAGTTTGGATCAAATTCTTCAGGCCTTACACAGGTAAAGAAAGGTTAAAAAACCTGATCGCAATTTTGATTAAACAGGTTCAGGAGGGGCTAGCTGTATTTTTAACTAGCAATAAGAGTTAACAATAGTAGAAGCTAAATAAAAGAAATTTAGACAATGACCTTCTATAGCTCAGGAAAAAAACCCATAAAGTAGAGCTAGAACATACCATATTGACTATCTGTTATGACTGTTTCTGTAGTGGAGTTTTCTTTTTGCCTGCTAGGTCTGTGGAAGATGGGGAGCGGCCCTTTGCACTAGGAATGCAGTTTGTTTTATTACGAACTCTTGGTAAGTCTTACAGTAGCTCAGCAATTTCATAAAGGCTCACCATGTTCAGCTTAAATGTACCCTAAAAATACTAAACTTCCATAAATCTGATTAATTGCCTGACTTATGGTATTAGGAACCTAAAAGTAATAGCTTTTGAAAATGTGGTTATTTCTCTTTTTCTGTTTTTATTGCTGACTTTCTAGAACAACATTGTTGTTCCTGAAAGATACATTTCTACAGTTTCAAATTGTATTTAAAAACTAATAGTTGCTAAATATTATTTTATAAGGGTTTTTCTCTTTTAGAAACAGATTTTTGTTCTTTCAGCAATAACAATAGTTTTTTCATTTTTAAAATAACATTCGTTACTTAATGTCTTATTTCAAGTATTTCAGAGCAAGAAGCGGTACATGTTAAAAGTCTTTATTCATCAAAGCTACTTCTTTCAAGCTCTTGAACTTCTAAAATCCTGTCTACAAAGAACACTCCAGGTGTTCAGCTACTACAAAATACATGACTAAAGCAAGCAAGGACTACTCTAAGAGAGTAAGAGGAGAAGCCCATGTAGCTGCATCTGCAAGTTTTGTTTGAGGAAGGGCATTTCAGTCTTGTCTTAAAGGTGTTGTATTTCTGGAGAAAGTAGGAACATTCAGTGGACTGGTTGCACTTTTACCTGCCTTACAAGTTAAAAGTCTTTTTCTGAGGAAGATGTATTAGAAAGAAAATTTCCAATCTTAGTGGTCTCACCACTTCCATCCATCTTCAGTAAGAGAAACATTTTGTGATCTTTGGTGCTCTTTGTACTTAATCTAAAAGCAGCACCTTTCCCAGCTGACAGGCAGTACATGTTAAGCAAGCAATGCTACAGAGATAATGTATTTGACCCTCTACCATGTTTTTACTTCCTGAGAGCAAAATTGGATTTTCTTTGAGGGGCACGTAGTTCAAGAGCTGTCTGGGGACAGCAGATTGAAGCAGAACCTGTTGTAAGGTACTGCTGCATTGTCTTCTTTGGCTGAATTCTCTCCCATTTGTGGCAGGTTTCATGTATATAAAGTAGTGTTGGTGGGAAGATTGGCTGACAAGTTTTCCATGTTTTACATTTCATGTAAGAACAGCAGTGTAGAAATCTCAAAAATATTCAACCTACACTGTTTGGCTAAGGCATAGAGTTTCTTTAGAGGTTTTCCATAATATACTAACACATATTATTTCTCTTGCTATTTTTATTTCAGCTTACATTCCCACTCCAATTTATTTTGGGGCTGTTATTGACACCACATGCATGCTTTGGCAACAGGATTGCGGCGTACAAGGATCTTGCTGGGAATACGATGTCACCTCGTTTCGTTTTGTCTACTTTGGGTTGGCAGCTGCTCTCAAGTTCGTGGGATTCCTTTTTATTTTCCTGGCTTGGTATTCCATTAAGTGTAAAGAAGAACAACAGCAGAGACAGAGATGGAGGGCTTCACTGGTCAACACTGTGAGTGAGATGGTTGGACAAGCTGGACCCCAACAAAACTATGCACGGACTAGATCCTGCCCTACCTTCAGTTCCCGAGGAGACATCAGTGTGGCACAAGGAATGAACTGCTTAGCACAGACCTACCCTGGCCCTTTTTCAGAAGCAATAAATTCCTCAAATGAAAATGCATTGGAAGAAGTCACTGCTGAGATATAGACCCCTGGCTTGGTAATGTAATACTTAGTTTTGTTGGTTGACTTAATTATGGCGCCTTGTAAAACACCTGTGCCTTCTATTTTTAATCTAAATGTAACGTGATAAAACCAACAAAGCTTGATGCAAACAACCATAAGATGTTCCTGAGGACTGGATTCCTCAAACCAACCCACGTTCTTATCTCCCCTCCCAACAATGGAGTTTTAAAAATCGCGTTTATAATTATTTCACGTGTGTCCATTAAATGTCCGTGCTCTGATATAATATTCTAAAGATGAGGTGTTATGAACAGCAGAAGTCCATGGAAAACTGACAAAAACTCATACTGTTGATGTCTAGACTCACAAGAATGCTTAAATGTATTGTCAACTTCATATCCGCAACTTATATTTTTAAGAGATGAGTAGTTACTGTGAGTTCTGCTACAAAGCACAACTGAACTTATTTAAACTATGCAACTTATTTGGATAATTGTATGTGCAGCAAAATAAGTTTAAAGTTTGCTTTTAAAGACATTACTGCAACTGAATTTGAAAGGGGCTATTTTCAGACATAATCATTAAATTAAAAAATAACATAAGGTTTAAAGTACTGTTAATAACATGTCAAGCCATACAAGAATTATGCATCAGGTAACATTTGCAAATGTTGAGTTGTAACATCTTTATCCTGTCAAAATGTGCATTGATTTTCATTTGATGGAATGTAGTCATTCTTCACAAAGTACACAGGCTAGGAAACTGTAATGCTTGAAGTAAAAAACTTCAGTATTAATTTATAGTAACATTAAGATGTAGGAACCATACACACATACCAGAGTGGATACGTGCATGTTTCTGCAATGTTATTTGGGTGGCTGTTACTAGCACCAAATCCATACTTTCCTGAAGAAGAAAACAGCCATTTATAGCTTGATAGGAAAAGTAGGGCTGTCCTTCAGAGTTTTGTGTATAACTCAGCTCAGTGGTAAAGCCCTGAGGCTAATGGCCTTGTCTTGTGTTTGAGTGGTGGTCTGGGACCTGACAGGTCCCGTGCAGCCAGCGATGGCACAGTGTTCAGGCTGGTGCAGCTCCTGCCTGCTGCAGGAATGAGCAGAGAAACCCTTCAAGAGGGCTGTGAGCAGCCTGCCCACCGTGGTCCTGGGGATGAGGCTCTCCCTGCTCTCCTGGCACTTCTGGGGCACTGTGCTCCCTGCCATCCGGGACATCTGGGGAGGGGGTGCCAGCTCAGACCCTCTAGTTTCTGCCACACTTCTGCTTCTCCTGCTGCCCAGTGCTGGGCAGGCTGGTGGGAAGGGCCGGAGGTCCTGCTTGTGTGGCTTGTCCCACATATGGCTGCCTTTCCTTTTCTCAACTTCGTTGAAAACTCCCATGAAGGCAAAGGGTGAGTTTGTCTCTCCTTTGGCCTTCCAGGAGAAGAGCTAAGAATAGAAATTATCGGCAAGTGTGGACTCACAGGACATCCACATTACTGTAGTGTATTTTGTCCCTAGGAGATGCTGAGACTTTCTAATCAAATGTGCTTGGCATTTCATTTCTTGCTCTGGAGGCTTTGTAGTGCCATGCTTATGATGTACTAATGATGTCTCAAAGGGCAAAGAATGATAACAGGTGGACACTAGGAAGTCAAAGCTGTATTGTACCCTGTAGGGGAAGTCTTAGAAGTGTAGGAAATTAAAAGCAGTCTTTACAGATGACTCAGTGATAGTCAGGTTTGGATTCTGTCATGTAGAGAGCTTGTGGGAAAATAAATAGGAAAGAGCAGAATTTCTACATATTTTTGAACAGTTATTCCTGATTTAATTTTCAATTTATAATATGTAAATTGATCAAACATTATATGGAACCAAGTCCTTGAAATTAAAGGCAGTACTCTCCTAGGCATCCGCTGAGTTGTCCTGGGAAGAGTAGATTTCCCTCTCCATCTTTGCCAACTGCCTTTCATCATTTCCTGGTTCTTCTTGACCAGCACATGGGACTACCTACAGGGTTGCTTGCCCAGCTTGAAGTGGTGGCTGCTTATTTCAGAATGTCTTAGTCCTTTTCTGTAGTTTGTAACAATTCTCATTCTTTCTGTATGCAAACTCAGATTTTTCTACCCTAAACTATAACATAGAGGAATATTGTTTTGATACTTGCCTGCTATTCTGTCCATACTAACAGCTTTTTGGGGTAGAGACTGAGAATGTTTTTGTCTCTTATGCAGCCACCAGATACTGTGTGTCCTCAGTCAGCATGTGCCACCTGAAATATTGGCTTCTACAGTTTTTATCCCAAGAAATAAATTTCCTTGGCTCAAAGGTGTTTGGTATATATATACTTTTTTTGCTATAGGAGATCAGAGTAGATGTTATAAATGTTTCCTTTTGCTACAGTCTCAAATGCTTGTTGCACCAGGAATTTCCTGCCATGACAAAATTTTAGGCAAAGTAGTAGGACAAAATGTAATTGCAGCCCATCACCATTTTAATCACTTCCCCATTTTAATCATCATGGGGTGAGGTGAATAGTGACAATCTTTTCAAATACCTCAGAAACAGAGCACTTAGGGAATTGCAGAAGACTAGAGATGAGTCATCTATCCTGATCTCTTCTATTTCATGCCTTGTGTGCACTTCTGTTATATGCAAATATCAAGAAAGAGCAGATTAGGATTGTCAGAAACTAAAGGCACTGATGCTAAAGAATGAGAGTGAGAGAAGTGCCACATCTGCAGCTGCTGCTGCTTCTGAGCTTATTTCAAGCGAATTCAGAGCTTGTTGGGATGGAGACCACTGATTTTTTAGGAAATTCTGACCCTTCAACTTCTACAAACATTCATATTTTGAAATATTTGAGGAATTGGAATGTAGAAGGAAATATGTTAACTTTGGAAATACTGAAAAAGCCTTCTTTACATATTTTCAATAGCCTTTTAATTTTTCTTTGAACATTATGTGCAAAACAAAATCCTTTACTTTTCAAACAAATTTGTTACTGTTCTTGGATACAGATAATTTTGACAATACGAATAAATTTCTGCAAAATCACTTAATTAAATCAGCATGCTCTGAAAAAAGGAAAACCCACACTGTGGCCAGTTTTTAATTGATTCCTGAAGAAGGGTTTAATTGTGAATGAGCTATAACAGTCTATACTAAACCAATAAAGGCATGCAGGGGGAACACATTAACTTCCTAGAGAAGTCAATTCCAACCTTGTCATTGACTGAAATATGGACTGAGACCTGCTGAACAAACACTATTTTCTGAGGTTGTCATTGCTGAAGGAAGCAGAATTTCCAGAGAAGTTGAGTGCCTCCCTAGCCAGTAGTCATGATCAACATGTGGTGCTAAACCAACTTGATAAAAACTAAAAAAGAACTTTGCCTGTCATCCAGTGAAGGGTCTGGGTCCCATACTGTCTTCCTACTGTGAAATCCTCTTGCCATAGAATATAAAATTCCATTAACTTGCAATTTCTGCCACTTTCCCTCTCTACTCCAAGACAAATAAGGTTTGGTAGCAGCGAGTACAAGAAAAGGTAAAGCAGGTGTCCTGCTCACCCACAAGCTGCTGCTGGTAGCAAAGCCAAGTCACCTACCTGCACTTAACCCGCCAGTGATAATATGGAGCAACAGTGTCTGGGTGATGAACTACAAGTCCACAAAGTGCCATCATGCCCTCACAGGGAGCAGCCTAATTGCCTCTTACATCATGTGTTCCTGACTTAGAGTGAGGAATGTGAGAGGAGAAGTAGCCCAAATACAATGGCCTTGACTGAACAGGCCCCTGCTTAGCCTCTCATTCAACCCTGTTTCCTCAAAAGGGGCAAAATTTCAGAATGGGTATAGCTATGGGTTTGGGTGCTTATGAGTCCAGCACCCTCAGGAGATGGTTCATAGATCTTTGTAGGGCTGAAATCATCTGGAGAGTGGGACTCTTCAGTGTTTCCAGTTTTAGGCAAAAGCTCTGTGGTTTTAGTCCCTCCTCTTCCCCATGTGCATACTGGGTATAACATGGTATAATTTGGAACTGGTGACATTTTACATCCTTCCTGCACAGTGGGAGCAGCTGCAAGAAATGTTGAATATTATGGTGCAATTTGTATTTATGTGGAAACTTTCAGGTCTTTGGCCAACTTGTGTATCTTTAAAAGTGCACATAGTAACATGCAGTTTCTCAGAACCTGCTGTTATGTAAGTGAAGTAAGGGCACAAATCTCCTACTAGGTATTAGAAATGTAAGTTTGAAAGGCCCTAAATTAGTTACAAACACTTGAATATAGTTTTTCAAAAATATTTTTAATATAGCTTATTAATTTGTAGTATTAACAATTAATTCATTATGGTTCTGATCCAGCAGAAGACTTTAATATGTGCGTAAATTTATATACTTTAGTAATGCACTTAAAAATAATGCATGTGTGTAAGTATGGGACTGAATCCCATCTGCATTCAAGAAGATATTCCTTTACCCAAAGAATGATTTCCATGATGAGCTGTTTCCCTGTTGATTCAGAATAGCACAAAGTAGCACTTGATCTGTGGCATTCATGTGTGGCTCTTATATCTGGCAATGGAGGAAAGTTTTCAAATAGAATTCAAATTAAAAATTTTTTGTGGACATGCCCTGAGATACATTCTAGTTCTTCCTGCCATTCACTTATTTTATAAATTTCTGGCTAAAAACCTCTGTGTTACTCGGGGAATTAGATTACGTAACGGCGTCTTTCTCACCTTGGAGCCAGTGAAATTTCTCCAAGTAATTCTGTAGGTTTGAATTATGCTCTTTGACAGAATATGGCCCTAGAGGTTGAGGTGACAAATTTTCAGTATCCTGCACAAACGGAGCAGAGCATTGCCTGCTCCAGAAAGCATGTCTGGGAGAGGGGGTCAGCCCTTCTGTACTGTTCTTTTGGGAGTTTGCCCCCAAAAACCTGAAAAATTGCTGCCTTACTACACTTTCTGTGCATGTAATACCACAGCTCTTCATGGTGTTCTATTGACATAAAACTGATGATAAATAAATAGGTCCAAAGTGTCTTATTGCCATTTTGGAGCCAGATTCTTGGCCTCGTCAGTCCGATGCTGGACCAGACCTTGGGTTGGAAGTTAACAAGTTGGTGCTTTAGCAAATGCTTGTTTAGCTTTTATACTCTGTTCACTGGTTGCTACTAATATTTTGGGAGCTCAAAGGAAAAAATCCTTCCTAAACAAGTTTATATTTTTCTGTTTTCTCAATAATGTGTCTTTTTTATAATGGCACAGGAGATGCCATACTGCATTTCTCCAGTATCTGGGTTCCCCCAGCTGAAGCCACCCTGCTGTGGTTGCTCTCCAAGGGCTTAAAACACCTGGTAACAGAGCTTACCTGGACTGCAATCTGAATCAGCATTGCTTTGGAGAGTGTTTGCCCCTTATACATTAAACCTGTATCAACACATTTCAGGTTCTTCACATACTGGACTTGAATTTATGGACACTTTTATCACTTCATGGTGGCAGATGTACTCTTGGGTAGAGAATTAGGACTTTCTTTTTCTCTTTTAACATCTTGTTTTGCAAATAACAATTCAAAAAGCTTTCATGTAAACATTGTCACAGACTAGAGATATGGAGCCTTCAGTGTGGAGATAGGGTGGGGTCAGGGTTCACATGATTTGGCTTCTTTACACTGAACATCACTAATACATGTTACCATGTGGCAAAAGGTTTGAAAGCCTACCTGATCCTCAGGAAAGCAATTTTCCCTATATTTTCTTCATAATTTCTTACATAAATTGAGGAGGACAGTTAACACTACCCATGTCCTGTAGCCATATCCATTACATTAAACTGAAGGTAATACTTGTGCTTTTTGGAAGTTGCCTCTCCAGTCCTTCAGACAAGCTTTTTTTCCCCCTCCCAATAATTTACAGCCTTTTAAACACAGAAGTTGCTCTGCAATTTCAAAGTAGTTCTGAAGATTTCTTGACTTCAAGTGTTACAAAATAGATGCTTATTTATCCAGGTTCCATTCTACTGTTCTAATTATTGCATTATCAATTATGTATACTATATTTTCTTGTTTTTTCAGTCTCAACCCAATTGTCACAATGTTATTCTGTAACAACATTTTATTCATTATAGAGAATAGGTGAAAATCTCTGGAATTCATGAAGGGCTACAAAAAGCGTCCAAAACATTGTTCACCTTGAGAAGGGTGAGACAGCTTGATAATCTTTGGACAAATGACTAAACAACACTGTGGTGCTAATAGGTAGTGAAGTATTTTATGATGTGTTCACTATGACTTAAAATATTCAAGTCATGTCAATGATGCAACTGCATGTGTTTTTGTTCTTCAAGTCTGGACTGCTCCAGCAAAGACAGTGTTTGTAATTCCTGGTGGATCAATTCCTACCTAGCTCTTCTTTGGGAAAGTAATTTCAGAAGGCAGTGTAGGATTTGGTCCAACACTAATAGCTACAGTAAAAGTTATACAGGCCACAGAAACCTCATACAGAATGTATTCATCCTGCTGTGCTAAATTACTTTATTTAGTTGCTTTGCTTAAACAAAGGCTAAAAATAAATCCTGTAGTAATGACATGAAACACTGAGCTAAATTCTGAAACCTCTTAAGCAAGCAATGTTAGTAGGTGCTCGATTTAAAATGAGGATTCAGATCTGAAATATGAATGTTCTTTCATGGAATACCAGAAAGAGAGGGTAGAATAAGAGCAAATTTTATTTCTAGCAATGGAGAAAGTCCGAATCTGGCTGACTTTAAGGTGAGCTATTGTGAAGTAAGATACATGCAGGTACCCCTAAAATGCCAAGACAGTGGAAAGAATACAAGAAAAATTTGTTTTGAAGGTGAGAACACTAAAAACTTACAAAGGAAAACCTGCACCAGCTGCAAAAGCGCTGGGCTTGAGAAAAAAGGAAAAACCTCCCATTAGTTCTTGGGCTTTGAGCCTTATCTCTCTTCTCACATACCAGGAGAGAGTGAGTCTGCACTTTCTGTGGAATGCAGAAGGGAAAGGGAAAAAAACCTATCTAACCGCCTTGGAAAAGGCACATTACAGGCAGGAAAGGCTTCCTAAGCAACACCTGTCTCCTCAAAGTGAATTCTTTTGATGAAAAGGATATTTACCCTTACAGCTGTGATTTAAAACAGAGGGTTTGGTGTTTAAAATCTTGAAGACAAAATTTTTTCCTTCCATTTTGAATTCTGAACAGTAATTATTTTGTGGTATTGTGCCTGGACTGCTAATGCAGAACAGGTACCTGTATCCTGAATAGCACTAATAGCTTCAATTATGCTTCCAACTGGCAGGTGAAAAGTTTCACCTCTGTGACAAACTCTGTATTTGAAATCATGGAGGGAAGTTTCAAAACAAAACAAACAAGAAGTACAAAATGATCTGGAGCTGAGTTTCAGTTAAAAAAAAAAGAAGAAAATAATTTTCTGTCAGTGAGATCCATGGTTGAGTGAAGGCTTTCCTCAAAGAAGACCTGCTCTTTTCACCAGTTGAGCACATGGGAGTTTTGCCCTTGGCTGCAGTGCGTACCTCTACCAAATGATTTATGTAGAACAGCAACAGTTGGGGTAGTATCTTAGCAGCATGGAGTGGGCACACTGCCTATAACTGTTTAGTTTTTAAAAAACTCATTATTAAGCAAATGTGTAGAGTATTAAGGAAATTTGTAGAGTATGTCTGATTGTATGAGTGTGTGGGTGCTGTGCAGTGGTAAAAAGAGAATAATTGGTTTATGCGGGGGGTTTTTGCATATTTTAGGCTCCTGTATGGTGTTTTTTTAATTGATATTTATTTCTTTTATTTCTCATCAGAACTTAGAACCATTTTAAATTTGTATAATCCATGATTTAATGAAATCTGCTGTCAGCATCTGTTGTAAACATGTGTTTACAAAACAAACTCTTGAATACTTGATACTTGGAAATAAAAAATAGCATATCATGTGTGTTTTATTTCAGACAAAAAAAAGAAGGCAAGAAAAACGTACATGATAACTGTAATCACTCTGGATAAGGTGAAGAAGTATTTGGTTTTAGTACATTGTCAGACAAAACCAAATCTTTCCACTGAATTCAATGACCATCAAATCACAACTAAGTACTGATTGTGCAGAATTAAATTGTAAGACCCACCATTTTGTCTAGCACTAAATTTGATTGATACTAGTTATATGCAAAGAAATACAAATTTGAAATAGATACTGACAGTTGGAAAAAATACAGAGTGCAAGATTATGTGTGTCTATGCTGCTCAATAAAAGAAGGCTGGGGCATGAGCCCAAGGACTGGACTCCTGATGCCCACACTGCTGAGTGCTGAGTTCACTCCTTGGCTCTGATTTAGGCCACACCAACCAATTGTCTCCATGTGGTTTGTGGGGAAGGGCTTTAAAGCAGGATGCTCCCACACATGGGAGCTGAGCCAGGTTTGGTTCCCCCCACTTCTGCAGCCACCCAGCACTGCAGGCTGTGTGTGCCAGGGACCCCTCTGTCCTCACTGGACACTGCAGGGACAGCAGCACTGCCCACAGTGCCACACTGCAGGAGCTCCAGTGGTTGCAACACTTGTATTACTGGAAATTAAAAAAGAAAACAAATGGAAATTAGGTTTTGGGTTCACAGGAACATCAGCACAGAGACAAGGGGAGACCCAGGGCTAAGTGCTACATGATATGAAGGGGGCCAGCCTGGCCTAGCAGCATGAATGTGATGACATCATTCATGCAGTTTGGCTTTGGAGCTAGAACTGCTCTCTGGACTTTAATTAAAAGTATAGTTGTATTCATAGCTGGCAATTCTGTCCCAAGGGAGTCTGGTCTCTCAAGATCAAAAGAACAGCAGGTTGAAGTTGAGTGTATTTTTCTAGACATATTTCATTATTGAACTTTTATGCGTACAGTGTTTTGACCTGTGTAGTACATGTTTCATAGATGTGGTTTGCTTCTATGAAACTTTTTCACTGCTCAATGTACTGTGAACACTATAAGCCGCCAGATGCCAGCAATGACCAAACAAAACTTTGCTGCCATGGAGCAGCTGAATTTGCATTGATTCAGGATATGGCTTGTCTTTCTGAGGTCTCTGAGTGCAATTTGCTCTCAGACCACAGTCAGAAACTGGGGTGGTGTGCCCAGATTCAAACCCTCAGCCAATGCTGCGGCTTCAGCTGATGTGTTCAACCAGGGAGAAGCTACTGTTTCATGGACAGCAGAGAAATCTATGGGATACAGACCCTCTGTGATTTTCAAGTTCAAAATAAGACTGACACATTTTCATTTCCAAGACATACAACCACACAAAAAAGCATCTTGCAGATCCCCCTGAATGTCACCAGTGTCCGAGACCAGAACTGTTAAACCAAGGAATATGCTGTGGATGAAGTTAGTAGATTTGTAGCACATCACAGGTACTGCTGCTAGTTGAAGAGTGAATAGATAACCCACTTGGCACTGGCTGGAGGCACAGCGAGGGGTGCAGGCTCAAGGACAGGCGCTTGTTTCATGGCTCTGCACTGACACCTGCTGCCCGAGAGGGTGTAAAGTTACCCCGGGCAGCTCGCAGGTTGCTCGGGCTGTGACTGCGTCCCCTCAGAGGACAGAAACACATCTGTTTCAGAAACAACTCTGTGACTTGTGCCCTATTTACTACACGTCGGTTCGCACTGACAAATGATGTCAGAGCACACAAACAGGATTGTTGTTTTCTGAAACTAAAGGATGTTTTGTTACAGCATCACACCTACCAGACACCAGCCATCCACAGCTGCTCAGGGCTCAAGTCTAGCCCTGAGCAGATCTCCCCAAACAGGGCTGTTGCAGCTCTTGGCTTCTCAGCCCTGACTGAGAAGATCCTCACTCACAGATCCTCTCCCACTGTGCTTGAGTGACTTCCAGTATAGATAGCTGCAGGAATCTAAAGGGATTTTGATGAGTAGAGTGGGTGTGGTTTATGCTCAGACTTGAACTCTGAAAACTCTTTCATTCAACTGTCACACAAACCTAGAGGTGGCTGAAGTCCAGAACAATGCTCTGATCCAAATGTTTGATTTTTGTGGGGTTTTTTTGTTTGTTTGTTTGTTTTGTTTTTTTATTTCCAAAGCTGTTACTGTGTATTAACACCTCAGGAACATGAGGAGTTACCTGCCTACAACAGCTCTGTCATGTCCCTGCCCATGGTGAATGGCTGGAATTAGATGATTTTTTAGGCCCTTTCTGACCCAAACCATTCTGTGATTCTAAGTCCATAGTTCTGGAAATGAAGCACTATATATATATAAATTTGCTTTTCTTCAGGATTTTCAGTTGCTAGGAGGTCTCAGAAAGTGTCTCACACTGTCCAAGGCTGTGAGGGCAATACTGTCTGCCTTATTTTAAATTCTGTAGGAAACT
Source organism: Myrmophylax atrothorax (assembly GCA_026770055.1). Taxonomy (NCBI): domain Eukaryota; kingdom Metazoa; phylum Chordata; class Aves; order Passeriformes; family Thamnophilidae; genus Myrmophylax; species Myrmophylax atrothorax. The sequence continues at coordinate 119,202,768 of JAOXXN010000395.1, forward strand.
TTTCACACAACATTGGTACCTCCCAAAGGTGCACAAGCCTTAAAGCTCTTCCTGTCCAGTTCCAGGAACTCTACAGAAAGTAGTTAACTATGTACTGCCTTTAAGAATAGACACACCTTCCACTGCTCTGCAGATAGAAAAATCTAGAAAGGTCTTCCTCTCAGCCCTCCCCTTGCCTGCTGTGAGAAGTGCTTGCTGATGAAGTCAGATTTAGGCACTTGTTCTGTTCCTGAACCTACCTAATGCCTGTAAAAGTTTCCTGACGTCAGACTGTCTTGACTGCCTCAGCTATGGGAGAAGTACTGTACAGAAAAAAATGCAAAAGATCTTCAGACAACCACACACTGCTTAGGATGCATACTTAGGGATATGACAGATTTTGCCCTCTTTAAGTTGGCCTAGTTTTATATTTGATGCATGTTTCCAAGAGAGCATTGCTCCCTGTACCTCTTGGCTACAGAGTAAGTGTCTTTTATACTTTCTTTCCTCCACACTCCTGTAAGAGAGCTCTAAAAAAGGCTCCCACCTAGCTTAGAAGGTGGGGCAGTATTGAAGCTTCTGATAGTATGGAAGACTGAGCACTATCCTAGAAGTTTCCATTTCCTGAGTAAGTACTTTAAGCTCTCAAGCAAGAAGGACAAATCAGGTGAATGTGTGGACCATACTATTGCACCATACCCTTCTTTATCTCTACCCAAGCATTAGGAGAAAAGAAAGCTTTTTGCTTCATTCTTTCAAAGAAGGGTACTTTCAAAGAATATAGGGCACATTGTTGGTGCTGGATAATACCCTGCAAAAGATACAAGAGGTAGTTGTAGAGGACCTTGCTTCAATTTGCCTTTGTCCTTCAAGCCCTCCCAAAGTTGCTGGCTCAGCCTGCTCTGTACCATTTTGAAATAACATCCTGTGCTTTCCAGTGTGCTTTCCAGGGCAGACATCTCTCAGGGGGTCTATCTGGCATTGCAATGACGACTTTTTGAACACTTAGGGTCATACAATTTTCTGATTCCCACAAAGTTCACCTGTCACTTCATGTCAGCAGGACCATCAGTGTCCAAGAATTATGTAAAAGAAGAATTCAAGAGGCACAGATTCAGAGGCTGAGTTTAAGTATGAAGTTAATCTTGCTCACAGGCCATTGAACAGAGTGCAAGTAGGGGACAGACTACCTTGAAACCTAAATTCTTTTTTGTGATAGCTCTTGTACAAGGAGACACTCCTGACTAGAGATCTGTGGTCCCTTCTTGTTAAGCCCTGTGTGTTCTGTCTCCTGTGCTTTGCTGCCACAGGGAGAACTGCAGGAGAGAAAGCAGCAAAGTAGGACATGGCTTTATGTAACACTGCTTTACTTCTGGGAACTGCTGGTTCTGCAGCTCAGTGCATTGACTTCAAGGAAGAAAGGATGGGATGAATTTGGAATAACAAAAAAATAAAATCACAGCATGTCTTAAACAAAGAAATATGTATTATTCACATCTCCAGGAATAATTTATAACTCTCAAAATGTTGTGTGTTATTTTATTACCTGTTGCTTCAAATGTGAATGGATTCTTTAAAGCTTGAACTGCTAACATATTTTTAAAATAAAACTTAATTAGGAAGAAAACTGGATCATCTGGACTTCCCTGAAGCAGGTAAAGTAAAACACTTTTTATTTCAAGAAATATTGCTTCTAGACTTTCCCGAAGCCAGAATTGTACTATAAAAGTATCACAGAAATATTATACAAGAATTAAAAACACAGTTTGTATCCTAGTAACTTAAAACCTATGTACAAATAGCATCATTCATGACCATAAATACATTTTTCTATCAACCAGCCCATGACACATACATCAGATAAAGAACTAGTAATTTTAACATATTTACAGAGTCCATCAAAAAGACTGCTTCTTAAAATTATTAAAATCCTACTAAAAGAATCTCCTTTTTAAAAAGTTTCAACTTAAAATACAATGTAATGAATGTAAGTTTAACCTGCAGTGCTTGCAATAGCCAAAAAATACTCACTACGCTAAGTAACATGTAACAGAGAGGAACACACCCATGAGTTGGACACTGTGGAATTACATCTGTTTGAGGTAATTCTCTTTTGTTGTTGTTGTGCTAATTATTTAGAAATTTATGAAAAAGGGGAAATATTAGGTTTTGAGTAACATAGATTTTCAAAGTAAGTTTTGTATTATACTTCATAAAATTTAATGTTGGGTAAAATTCAAGAAAAAAATTAGAATAAAATACCAAAAATCATCTAAACTACTATTTTTTAACCTCATGTGCCTTTTGTATCTAAAATTGTGGAAGTCTAACATGATTTTATTATTCCCTTTTATGCCTGTTCCAAATAAAGAAAGAATTTAAGACTCAAAATTATAATAATGCTTTCAAGATATTGTTCAGAGTAATAAAAATCAGGTGGGGTGACAAAAGCATTTATGTATTGATGTAAAACCTTTCTACCAGTATCAGCAAAAAAAAAAAAGGAATTTTAATACTGACAATATCAACATATGGGGAAACAATCCAATTTAAACAAATCCTTCTACAGTTAACAATCATTAGCCATATCTTTCTGAAAGCAAATTTAATTAAAGTAACAAAAACATGCATTATTTTTGCTAAAATAATATTCAAAGACTGTTTCCACAATCCATACTGTCTACCTCTTCCCTGTCAATCTATTTATTGGTTTCACAATTTCATGAGACAATGAGCAATCTAAGAACCTGTACGGTACTAGATTCTTGGCATACAGATTTTAAAAGTGCATTTTACTTGAAAGCGTGACATTAAGAATTGCCAGTGGTTAAAATAATTGATGAGAAAGACATTGTGCAGGCATATTGGGCGAACTGAAACACTCATTTATGGTGGGATCATTTGGAAATCGAGAAAGTAACTTGACATCTTATTCAAAGAAACAATTTTTAGCGTTTGCAGAATGTGCTCCTGCATTTCAAAGTTAACACTGTTTCTTTCAATGAAAAACTGGAAATCTTGCTTCCCAGTGAGGAGAATGACAGTAAAAGCATGTGCATGTAAATAAAAAAAATGCACACAAATACTGAACTGGGCTCAGTTTAGCTGCAAAATATATCTACAATAAACATGGAATGTCAGTTGTCATGATTACCTTTTTAAGTTTGCTAATAAGAAAAAGGAGAACTTACTTAACAGTTTACAACTGGATCTAATCCAAGGAGAGTGGAGCTGAGGCACTGCCTTCTACATTTAGGATTTGTGAACTTTCTCCTGCAAGACTCTGTTTTGTGTTTTTTACGTAAGTTCCTGCTTTCTGGGCACTGATAGATGAATCCCTAATGGATATGTTTACAGCCTGATGAACAAGGGGTTCATCAGACCTCATGGGAAGATACATTTGATCCTCAAATATATCTTCCACAGCATCACTATCCTGATGAGTGTCTTTTTGAGGAATGCTGATGGGCTGGAGCATGAAACTATGCCGCGACTCCAACTCTATCAAACCGTTTCCACTGAAATCCATATCAAAACGGTCCGATTCTTTATCCTCCATCCATTTTTCAGCTTGATGACTATTTTTCCAGTGTGCGTCATTCAAACTACTTTTCTCAGGAATATCGTTGTTTAATTCAAGTTTCCTCTCCTGACTTAAAGTCACTGTGCTCAAAGCAAGGGCTCCAAAGTCTGTTGGCACAATCAGCTGCAACTCTTCTGCAGTGAGGCCACTTGATTCTTCAGCAGAAGTCATTTCCACCAAGGTAAATGGTGTGGATGATTCATCTCCATCCCCGTTGCTTCGAGCAGTGTTATCCTTGTCTGTTTTATTTTTCTGGTAGTAACTGTTCAGCAGTGCAAACATTCTATCTATATCCTTCAAGTAATTAGTCCAGTCAGCCAGACTAAGTCTAAAGTTGTATCTGTATTCATATACACTTTCATTCACACTGTACAAGTCTTCCAGTCCTTGCCAGTCAATGTCGCCAGTGAAACTGGGCAGGTTAGCCTTCCCATCCATCCCATAACTGTCCTCTGTTGAAAGAAAGAATAAAGCCTAATGGTGAACACTATTAAAAGTGCAAGCTTCCACATGTGTTTCTACTCCAATTTGCTTGAAAGCACCACTGTTCATGAAGTAGGTAGCTCAATATGTACGACATTCCACCTCTTCTGTCATCAGATGAAGTGTTCTGGCCTTGGATATGTTCACAGCTCCTAATAAACACACCACAGAAACCCCTCCCTGTCTTCTGCTACATGCTTGGGCTGAATAAAAAAAGGCCCAAACCTGGTCTAATGGGGCTTCATGATGGCATTGAGGGATAAGTCTTTCCTCAGATATTTCAAAGCAGGAAAGGTGTTTCAACACACAAATAATCCATTCACCTTTCCTGAACACTTCAGCAACATATGCAAAAATCAAACAATGGTTAAGTATAAAAGATGGGACTAACTCTGAAATCCAATGGTGAACTGAACTTCAAGGCCCATGTGAATTTGGTTTCTGGGTAGCTTAAGAAATCGGATCTATGAACTAACTAGACACATTTTATTTAACAAAATATAGCCAAAGGTGGTTTTGATCTATTTTGTAAATATTAATTTTAAATTATATGAAGCAGTTAGGGGAAATAAAAGCTGTAAAAAATTGATGTGAATTAATTTATAGGACTGTGCCACTTTGTAAAATAGTGTTAAAATATACACAGATAATCTTCTTAAGGTTTTGTTTATTAAAAACACCTTTTGAAGAAAATATCTAACAGCCGTATCAAATAAGTGTGAATAAGGGGCATAGATATGAGTCTATAAGTAGCAATGGAGCTTCATTTTTTATTGATTACAGTCAGAACACACAAAGACATGAAGGAAACCCACTTCCAAAGTATTTTAAAAAGTCGCTACAGTAACTATAGTATTCAGATTATCAACTGTGGGTGTGAAGCCCATTTTTTATCGACAAGTAACACTGAACAGCACTATTTCATTTAATTCACTGTGCAGACTGGGTTCAGTCCAAAGACTTTATCAACAAAGTGATCTACAAGGAAAAATTAATCAGGCAATGCAAATGTCTCTCAGGGAAAGTGACAAATTTGTCCTTACAAATGATATTGCAGGCAATCTTTAGTAATTAATTCACTAGTATGATTTATTCTCCTTCTGAAAATCATACAGGCATGTAGACTAGTAGCAATTACTTTAGAAGTTCAAGTGGTTTTAGTCCAACAGTGTGAACTGAGCTCAAATACTCATCTATACTGAGCCTTTCATCCCTACAGTTGGTTCTTGGCATTTCCATAAATTTGTTTGCATTTTAAGTTGCCCTTTTTTTCCCTTATTCAAGTAGAACAGAAGATACAACACTGTCCATCATAAATTACATTCTTTGCTTCTTACTAGCATGGGATTTAATTGTGCAAAGAATTTCTCCAATCTTTAGTCCATCATACGGAAAGTCAGAAAAATCCCAGTATGGTCAGACAAAAACCTTGAGATTTTCTTATGATGTGGGGCCTTATTCTGCTCCCACCAAAAGGAAACTACTTTCTTTACTTGAAAACACCTGAATCTTTACTCTTAATTGTTATTTCTTCACTTCATGCAATTTAAATATTTTGCAATATAAAATTTGAATATTTTTATTTTTTTAAATCAAGATCTAGAATGTGAGGGTTTTTTTGGAAACACTTGGCAAACTTCCTGTTCCAGGAAAAAACATAACCATTTGGTATTTGGTAAAGCAGCTATGACAGAGTGTCTTCCTTCTTTCTTTTCCTGAAGTAGACAGGAGAAATGAAATGGCATGGCCACATATGAGCCATCTCGGTAAGTCAAATATGGGTGATCTGTTTCCTGAAACAAAAGATAATTAAATACCACACAGATTTCAAGAAAGAAGACTTACTATTCCATTGTTGAGAGGCATAAAGGGCCCTAGAAAACATCACAGGGAGAGATGCTTTTTTAAGGGAATTCAGTCACCAAACCCCCTAACATATTAATCATGCTGCAAATGTGATGATATTTAAATTTTTCTCTGTTATTATTTCTATTGATATTTCATAATTTTTTTCTTTGCAACATCAGAGCCTATATAGGGAAACAAAACTGCTGTAGGAACTATAATGGGCCAAAGAAATTCGGTATGTTATGCCAGAAAATGAAACAGGAGTGATGCTGTTTGACCAGCAACCAGTCTGGGGATTAACTAGGGCAGTGGGGGCAGTGGGCAAAGAAGGGGCCAGAAAGGTGTCTTTGTGCCCAGAAGAGCCTCTGCTGCTCATTCCTGGCAGTGGGACAGAGGGTTGAGCTGAGCAAGCTGGGGTGGCAGGTTGGGCAGTGGGAAAGTCTGGGGACCAGTGAAGAGGAACAGGTTTTCTCGGGAGCCTCAGCAGCAGGGCAATGGGACTGGGCTGTGGAGGAATAAGATCAGCAAGGAGTTTGTTGTAGTCCTACAAAACAGCTGAAAGTCTGAGCTGTATGGTCCTTCATGCTGGATTTAATTTTTGCCCTCTATGCCTATGTGGCACTGTTTCTGCAGTCTCAGAGATGTTTAACTGCTGGAAAGGCATTGGGAATTGTTCCATGATCTTCGTGTCAAGCAGAAGAAAATAGTTTGTTTGAACACAAAGGACAGAGGTAACTCGTATTCATACATGTTAAATAGGAAAGCAAAGTCTTAAGATCCCAGAGCTGACTATGTTGGTTGACTGAGCAAGTTACCTCACTTCTTAATCCCACAATTTGCAGTAAGCCTGAAATTTTCCCACTGAAATCAAAGCATACACAGCGAAGAAGACAGGAAAGAAAGGTTTTCCCCTGTAAGAAATTTCATTAAAAATTTGAAACAAGAAAGTGCAGATGAGTTGCATTTGAGTTAACAGCATGGCAGTAGTTTCCTTGATCAGTATTTTGGAAATTCTCAGCTGTGATATAGACCCAGAAGACAGAAAAAAATCTTGCTAACTGGTCACAGCAAAACTTATTCAGCTTTTTTGTTTGTTTGTTTTTAAATCAAGCATTAGTTAAGCTTTACTCTCCATTTATCATACCCTGGAGTCCTGTGATGCCATCTGTGGCTGGGTTGTCTCAAAACTAGGAAGAGATTTGAATACGTCTCCTCTGGACTAAAGACAAGTAGGTACAATCATATCCTTGGTGGCTTTGAAAAGCTTCAGACAAGTAGGAGAGGAGAGAGGAATGTGCAGTTCACACATCCTGTTATGAACTATGTCTGCAGGGCCACATTCTGTCCCTCAAAGGACAGAGGCAACATTAGTTCTTCCCTTCTGAAGGGAAGAACACTCTCTCCTGTGTATTAAGCAAACAGCACTGTACTGGCTATTTCCAAACTCGCCTGTTGTCCCCATGTTTTACTTGCAACACAAGCAGTGCAACTCAGGGCACTTGGAACTTGAAACAGGTCTGAGTGGACAAAGTGCATGGTCTGAAAGAAGCCTAAGGGGCAGTCCAGATTATTTAGCAGCACAGGGCTCTTCCTTTCTTATTCTATTTGTTTCTCTGCACGCATGAAGAAAAGGATCCTCTAAGAGATTGTTTTAATGATTCCTGATTAATTGGTTTTGCTCATTTAATTTTTTTGTTTGTTTTAGAAAAGAAAAATATATGCCACCAAGATGGCTTGAACCAAAATGTTGAACACAAGCATTTGCATGTATTGAGAAACTGTGTGTCTGGAGCAATATCACTTGTGTTATACTATACCTGCTCTTTATCCCAGTAGCAAAATGTTTATTTTATGTTCTGTTGTTATCAGAAGTTAAAACATTTTTGTTACTAAACAGTGTAGTAAGATACAATTTAAAGATTAATCCATTGTGCTCTACTCTTTCATGCAATCCTACAATTCAAAAATGCCATTTATGTTAGATCTGTAGTTAAAATGAGGAATGCTTACAAGGACACCTTCTAATTAAAGACTTAAAAGCATAATTACAGGGATTACTTTCTATCATTGTAGTAACCAGCTCCCACCACACTGTAACAAGCAATGCAAACTGCAGGATATAAACCAAGTGCAAGCTTATAATTTTCCTAGATCCCAAAACTACTCAAATGAAGAAAATACAATATTGGCTGCAAAGAAAAATTAGCTGCTTAAATCGGAGATCTATAAAACATTGCAACACATTTGCTTAATTGTTTCCTGGCTGCCAGAAACTAATGACAAAATTCTTTTCAGAAGATCCTGTGAAAAAAGTTTCATGTAGACTTGTATACCCCTTGGACCCAGTTTACTTCTCAGGTAAGCAATGTGTATCAGGAGTTAGTCCTCCAAAGAGCACAGAAATGAAAATGCATAAAACTGATAAAATGTGATAAGGAGTTAAATCTACTGATGACACACAACAGATGTTAATCTGTTTTTCACCCTGAGGACAAGTACTGCTCCATGAACAGCAAGTGCAGTACTGTTAAGACCTTTGGTTTTTCAGTCTCTTCAGGTTTTTGCTTTATGTTTGACTGGTTTCTCCAGCAACAGACACAGGCCTCTGCATGATAAACATGTAAGCACACCAAGTACATGTGCAAGCAGAAAAATATACTTGCAAACAGCCTACTTTCATGTATTCCTTAAGTTCAAGCATTAGGTATAAAAATGCTCACCCTTTCTCAGTTCAAATAATATAACCTTTTTAAGGAATTTCATTTCATGCTTGTGTGATCTGGTCCCAGCCCAAAGGAGCCTCATCTTTCTGCCACACTTATATTGAACAGTCTCCTGCTGGCTTCTGAGCACATGCTGCTCATATTGAGCACTGCTTTTGCTTAAAGCAGCATCTGCCAACATTTCCTAAAGCCAGTGAGAAGATTTTACTTTACTTCCATAGGTTTGATTAGGTTCTTTGTAGTGCAGAAAGCTTTTTAAGCACATTTGGTTTACATTTAAAAAGCAGCTGTACAGACTTCCTAAATCAAACCAGAAAAAACCTCCAACCCATCCAAAATCAACCCGATAACATGAAAGCAACCCGAAAGAGCTGATTCATTTTGTGTCATTTTCCTTGGGTAAACATCTAAACAATACAGGCATGAAATATGAGCTGTATGAAGTCTTGCTATGACAATGAACTACGTTAAATGCAGAATGGTAGATCTAAAAAACAATGGCCAAGTTCAGTGTAGAGCAGTTAGAAAATGCATGCACCAAAAGCTATGCTGTGTGCAACATGGCAGGATACAGACATTAGTTGAAATGGACTGGAGTCATGCAATTATTTGGAAAGAAGCTGCTGAGTAGAATAAAAAAGTGTGGATACCTGTGTGGATCATAGCTTCCTCCATCTTTATTTCCTGATATAGGAAAATACAAGAGTAACTTTTGTTAGTGTTTAGAACTTGTAAAACCATTCACAATGTAGTTTTCCATGCACAGCATCTAAGTCCTAAAAAGAAATGTACTGTGTTAAATAAAGACAGAGCCGCAGTCCAACAAAGATTACCTGGAAGTTTATGTAAAAGAACTGAAAAACACAGTCTTTCAAAAATCAAAAAACCCCAAACAATCAGATAATGTAAAAAAGAGAAATATTTGTAGATGAAGAAAGAGATACAAAGATGCAGGACAAATTATGTAGAAGGGAATATTCCTGTAAAAAAAAATCACAATGTTCAATCAGCCAAAGTTAAGTGCAATGAATTCCAGAGATATGAATTTTTGTACTCAGTGACTCTTGTAAAGAAATACTGTTTTCTTAAAAAAATGGAGGAGACTACTGCTGATAAGACGTTTGCACTGTTAAGTCTCAGTTGTGGTGTAGAATCTGAAGTTGTTCACATAGGCAGACAGCAATTGGAATAAACACAAGATTTAATACCTCACCTGATACTGGGAGGCAAAAACTAACCAAATAAACCCTGCAACAGAAAAAATAGTTATGATTATGAAGATCTGCATTATGGATTAGCTCCAAAGACATGAAATCTTTCCTGCAGATTTCTCTCAAATGCTGTTTTTTGCCATCAATATCTGTCAAGAATAACCTGTGCAAACTGGTCATGTGGTTGTGCAGGTGTGTATGGATCATTCCAAACAATTCAGAGCAACACTTAGGAGAGTGACACTTCATGCATATGATTAGTACTTAAGTAGATGAAAAAAACAGTAATAAAATGCAAATAAACACTACTATTCATCTTGTACCTGTTTCAAGTCCCTTTGGCCTCGGATTGCACTGCTTATAACCTTGACAACTGCGCAGTTCCATTAGCTGTATGTGCAATTGATTCAAAATGCCTCTTTCCACTGTGTGTACTGTGTTGGTCAGCTGAGAAAGAGGGAAATGGAGGGAAACAATGCTTGTTAACAGAAATAAAAAAAACCCACACAACCAAAAAACCAGAGGACACTGGCAACAACATTTTGTAACAGGGGATGGGGTTTACCTGATAGGGATCAGTGTTCATATCAAAATATTCCAAGAAGCCAGTTGCAAACTCACAAAAGAGAAAATTGTGGGTGTCATTAACTGTTCGCAAACACCAGTAAGTGTTGTTATTCGAGCTTGTGCAAGCACAGAAAGACCCCACTGTAATTAAAGAAACAAGTTATTAGTTTTCAGTGAAAAATAATACGTTTGTTTCTTCTACTAGTATGTTTAATTCCAATAATAAAATATAAACATTGCCTTATATTTTTATTTATTTAGATTTGAGTACTGTGATTAGCTGTAACAGTATCAATGTTCTGAACAAACGTCATAAAAATAGTAATGGTATTATAATACATTAATAATTAATAGTAATTGTATTATAATACACTAGCTCTTCTTTAAATTATGGACTGTGTCAAAGCCCCAGAATGCACAGCAATATGAGAACTCCTAACTGTTTGTTAGTCCACAGTTAAAAAGTAATTAGCCAATTTAATTGTTGTCTTTAAAACAAAAATCATGCAGATGACTACTTAACATAATTTTAAAACGTAAAATACATATTAGCAGAAGTCCTAGTGCAATCAGAATGGATTATCACTAGGAGACAATTTCTTTCTCCTAAGGAAAAGTTGTTCTTAGCAAATTTTCTGCTTGGAGTCAAGTATGTTGTAACTTATCACCTGATCTTGAAGAAGTTTTTGAAAATAAAGTTTTCAATCACTTGTTCTTTCTCCACCACCAAAGATGAGAATGGTAATTTTTTTTGTTAATGCAGAATACTGAGAAATGTTGAAGCATGTCTCAATAGGAAAGTTATCTCTACACCCTGATGTTTAGAGAGATTTAAAATATCTTTTACCTCTAATATTTTGTTCATATACACCAGATGAGCACTATGCAATTGTGATTTAAAAATCATTTTAGTATATAGAAAATGAGAATAATGGGAAGAATTCATAAGGGAAAATATCTGCATTTTTTCATGATAAGTTGTTTATTATACACTTCAAAATAAAAACATTAAAACTAAAGCAGACCTTTTTTGTGCTGAAGTTTGTGACACCACTAAAGGTCAAAATAATGCTCCGATTGCACAAAGAGGAAAAACTGCAATAACAGGAAAGGATAAGCTGGATCACCTCTGCACATGGACATAAGACTTACAGCTCCAGAATGGTGCTGTTTGCCAGTGGTTGTTGTCATGGGTAAAGCACGTCAGTCCAGGAAGGCTACACTCGTCTCCTTTCTTCTGGCGCCTTTTCCCCTTCCTTTCCTTCTTCCTTCTCCGGTTCTCCTTGAACAGCTGCAGTTTGCCATCCACTTCCTGTGCTGCTTCTCTGTTTAGAGAGGAAGTTGGGCACAACTGACCAAGAACAGTCGCTGTTTGGTTAACAACAACACCAGCAGGTTTTGTATCTTTCTGGTCTTTTTAAAGGTGTGAGGATGAGAAAATGACAGCTCAGCTTCCACCCCAGCAGTTGTGACAAGGTGTTTCCTTCAGCAAGTATGGGAAATGATGCACTGCCGCATTTACGTTTAACTGGATCTTTTTAAAAACCATTTATCAGTTTGTGAGAATACTATTTTCGTCCATTTTCTATTATTGGGTTTTAAAATTATCCATGAACTTTCATAAGTTGGTCCAAAACTACTGAATGTTTCTCGTGAGAGCTTGCTATGTGTGACCTTTACTTTCACTCACCCTTCCCCTTCCTCTATATACAAAAAGCACCCAGAAAACCCAAAAGAAAAACCCACTAAATCCCCAAAGCTGCATTTCCCCAGTCACCAAAAAGCCAACTGTGAGAATGAGAGGATAATAACACTCTTACTTGAAGGGATGAAGATGGCTCTTGAGTTTCTCTTGGGTCCTCACCCCTTTCTCTTTGTTGTAATAGCTACAGGGAAAATGATTAGGAATTATTAAGTAATTATTTCCAACACAAAGCCTAAACAGAAACATACTATCCTTGACATTTTCTTAAAGAACTATACTGAATGCCTTAGAATTTTCACTTCATTTAAGGAAGTTAAATCTGTGTGAATGATCTTATACTAAGTTGTAGCAAAACCACAGCTGGATTCAAACATGCTTGTAGCATACAAACATATTTAATCTTACAAAGTTAATCTTCTTGTGATTCACAGTAGCTTCTACTCATAAAATGTATCTAACTAAAATAGGTACGTACAATGGTTATAAATATCAATAAAGCTTAGGTTCTTTATCTTCCATCTCAAAACTCCTGGAAAATGTGTAAGCTTCAGAAATCACTGTATTTCTCAGTATTAAATGCCATCTCTCTTACCTCTGTTTACTACAATCACATTCATCTGGTTTTCTTCTTTTTAGGTGTCCTCTAACTTCCCTCAAATTCTTAATTTTGTCTTGGAGAGCTTCGATCTGCAGAGAATGTTTCCAAGTCAGAATTACACTTTGAAAAGGTAGCAATGCAAAGACTTCACTCAGATTTTAAAATACTTCTTACCTCCTTATCAATGTAAGCCTTGTGGTCCTTCCAGGCTCTAGCAGATTGGTACAGCTCCCTCTCACAGTGAATAGTGTCATTTGGGAGAATAAAACACCTGTAGACATGAGTTGAACAAACAAAGAGAAGAAATTCAGTGATTTCACAGTTGCCTACCCACTTTTTCTTCTGACATTCCTAATCAATTAATTTTTATATTCTGTTAATAAATAAATAAACTCTACAAGGCCTTCTTATGCTGACTTAATAATTGCAGGGATCTGTTTTCTCTGGAAAAAAATATCCTCGCCTCCATGACAGATGCTCTGTGCCTCCTAAGCAAAACATGCAATAACATTCTTAATCAATCGGAAGTTAATTGAAATAGAAGTAAAAAGCTGTGCAGAATTTAAAGCTTCTTGTTAATTAAATGTGCAATTGTTTATTTAAGCACCAGCTTCATCAGAACCCTTTTAATGTTTGAGAAGAGTTGCAGAAAAAAAAGATGCATATTATCCTGTTCTGGTTTTTTCATCACTCAAAGAATTCTTAAAGCAATACTGTACTCTGTAAAGGTCAAAACACCTTACGGAGAAATAATAATTTTCCTGGAAAAGAATTTAAAGCTTTATTAATTCCATGATTGGAAATCATCAATGTAAAAAAGGGATAATTTTTACTGATTCAACTAACTTTTATGGTTTAAAAAAAAAAAAAAAGAAGAAGAAGAAAAGAGAGACATGCTTATGTTTTAAATACAATAAAAGGTTAAACCAGAGATTTTTGTTGCCTGCATCTTTCTGGATTTTCAGATCAATCACATTAACTTTTTAAAACTAAAAAGTATTTTAAGATGTTTGGCTTTTCATTCAGACTTAGTGTAGGGCTAAAAATTGAAATCTAAGCACGTTCCAGGATGGAAAAATGATTGCAGGTTTCTTCAGGATCACAGAATCACAGAATTGTTTGGGTTGGAAGGGACCTTTAAGACCATTTATTTCCAACCCCCTGCCATGGGGCATGCCACCCACTAAACCAGGTTGCTCGTGGCCACATCCAACCTGGCCTTTAGGTACTGGAAAGCTGCTACAAGGTGCCTCCAGAGCCTTCTCTCCTCCAGGCTGAACAGCCCCAGTTCTATCAGCCTGAAGAAACAGGCCTAATCTATCTTAGCTAATGCTAATGGCTGCAAACAACTAAGCATTAAGAAACAAGATGTAACTGATCTAATCTATCCTCATGTAGAGTGGGATTTCAGTCATCTCAAATTTAGGCCTCTACACTAAGCTGGTAGCCCAGACTTCATAATGAACAGCAGGAGAGTCAGCTTAATGGAGTTATTAATCCATCATGAGATGCATGTTTTGATATGGAGGATGAATCTCCCTCTAGAGATGCCTATTCCTCCTCAGAAATAAAACCTAGAGACCTCCTTTTAAAATATATATACTAAATATAAATTATTCTACTTCCTAAAAAGTACAACTCAGGTTTATCTAAAATCTAAGATCACAGTTTTAAGTTCCTAAATATTGTATGGAGAGAGAGATAACACAATTAGAAAATGAAGATTTCATTTTAATAAGAAAAAAACCAGCATAGAAAAAGCAATCATACTTGTGTGTCACTCTCACAGAGCTGGGTTGACCTATAGCATCAGTGCCATCAGCAAACATTGCATCACCGATAACACCAGCAATTTCGTCTGTTTCTTCCTCATTTTCAGCATTGTGACGCTTGGTGATACTTCTAGTCTTTAACACCTGTAATTCTTCTTCTTCCAGGTTTATGTCATATATTTCACCTTCAAATTCCACAGACAAGGACCGGGTTTGGCGAGTGTGAACAAATCGAGGTTTATATTCTGAAGCAAAATAAGAAACATTCCCACCAATGAATATATGTATCTACATGACCCATGCCATGAACACAAAACATATCCCAAAGAGCAACAATAATGTTCAGTAAAACCAGCTTATTTTTTCTCTGACTTTACAGCAACTTATTTAATGATTTTTTGATACATTGTGGCCCACACGTTCATAAGTAGCAGGAAATTTTGATTGCTTCAAGGTTTGCATTTCACATTAGCCTGATCTTATGCCACAGTAGGCATCTGCATCTTCAGATAAAATCAGTACCTCAGAAATCATACATCTAAAAAGAGACACTCAAAAAAATCAGAGATCACAGGATTAGAAACCACTTTAGAAAATTATACTGTTCCATACTTTGCAAAAAGGTCACCACCTATAAATTGGCATGTGACGTTTGACTTAGGCTTTAGAATCAAAATGACTTTTTAAATGGTTAACACTTTTCTTTTTTGAAGGTAAGAACAAAAAGGGTAAGAATCCATCAGATACCAGTCCATATGTATCTGTATGGATCTATATATATATGTACCTATATTTTAACACACATATCATCTGTATTTATGTGTGCAAGTCAGAGAGCACCAAAAAACTGCAGCATTGCAGAGCTGCAGTGATTTATTATGTCCCTTTCATCCCTTGAAAGCTATGAGCTTAGTAAGTTGCAGCTCTTTTAGTTACTGTGTATGTGAGTAAGACTGATGAAGACAATTAACTTTTTGAGGGTTTTTTAACATTAAGAAAACCTATTTGGGCTCAGTCTGAAAGACATTTACTTCTTTTGCAAATGAAACTGATAAACCCCATAGTCAATACCATATCAAAGCATGTTCTGTCTAGCAAAAACACACACAGAGAGCTCTAGAAATACAAAATTCAGCTTGTAAAAAATCAGTTATAGCGCATTTCCATTTATTATGTCTATGCTGAGCACACCTATGTCACCTAACAATAATTCATGCAGCAGAAAACAACAGCTGTAAGAAAGTGGTGCCTTTGGCAGGTAGTGTCAGTTCTACTCGCAGTTTTTATGTTAGTGTCTTTAAGAGCCTCACACTGAACGTTTCCTGCAAGAATCTTTCAGAAGTGCAGATAGTGAGCCTGATTCAACTTTTCATTCAAACCACCCTGTCCTAAGCCATTCCAGCAACTGCCTGCTGTCAGGTGAAAAAAAGAGTTCTCAGTCAAGGCAATGAAGACATTAATCTTCCTGAACAGAAAAGCTAGTTTCAGAGCATCT
>JAOXXN010000395.1:119218831-119231997 GCA_026770055.1 Myrmophylax atrothorax
AGCATCTTTCTGATCTATAGCCTATTACTCTTTAATAAAATTACGCAGAAACCTTCATAGGGTCAGATGGAACAATTTCTTCCATTTAACAGCCTCTGATGATACTACTTAATAATCAAGTGACTGAAAGGATGGAATATACAAGTATCTCATCTACATGTCATCGGAAGACTGAGCCTTGAACTCCTCATTCTCTTAACAATGTCTCTTCATCATGAGTTTTTCCCTGCTCTACTCAGAGGAGCATTAAGGCTGATTTAGAGGAGGCAGAGGAGGGAAGAGTCATAAGAATGTTGTAAAGGAGAAAAGCATAACTTCTGATGCCTCCTTCAGATGTTTTCCAACCTTTGCCTATTTTCTTTCCTCAGGTAACTTCCCTTGGTCGCAATCCCCATTAAGCCCTTGCTTGTGACTTGGCAACACCTCTTTCCAAGACATGCAGTAGTTATCTCCCTTTGAAAATATCACTTGAGGGAACATTCTCCAGTTTGAGAATCATCCTTGTAGTCTGTGACATGTAGACTTTCAGGCAGAGTCTGCTTGTACACATTGTGAGGTTCCTTAGATCATACTAAACAAATGGAAGAAATTATATCAGGGCAGCATTTAGTCTGAACAATGAGACAATGTAAGACAGACAATATTGTGGTTGAATGTACAAAGAATACCAGGGATTCTTGTTCACATCCAGAGTGGAACTCTAAATAAGGAAATATTTTGAATTATACTGACATTATTTTCTTATTTCATAAACATCTGTGCAGCATTTTCTAATCTTTGTGTTTCTCATATGACTTCACTATCTTCTTGCTTTAAAGACCTATCTTTATTTTATTGCCCAGTCTAGTATCCTAATTAGATAGCAGGAGAATCCAGCCTGCTCTTGAACCAAGTCTGAAATCCATGTCTACATCTATTGCTATAGCTACAGAACTTCACTTTCATTGCTTGGCAGAGAGAAGAAAATACTTGCTTCGTTTAAAATAATGGCTTTGTTAAACAGCCTTCTTTTGTAGAAGTCACTAGTAGAAACAAACACAAGCGCTACCGTCCTAAAACCCTCTTGTACATTCCCTTCTGCCCACGCTCCACTAGAGGACACTGCAATCTCACTCGTGTCCCTGCGGGGATCCCGCTATGGATGTGCAGGGAAGTGAGAGCCGAGCAGTGTTTCAGTCCGAGAGCAGCCTCAGCACCACGGTGGCTCGTGTAACAGGTGTCTGCGGGATATCACCCAACAGCGAGTGAATTCAGCGTTAACGATGCAAGAAAACACTTGCACTGGTCACCTTGGCAAGTACAGGCACCGACTCATCCGCAGAAGCCACCGGGTTGTTATGTGTGAGCAGAGCGAGAGGTGGCACCAGAGCATCACCATCACCACAAAGGCAGCCTAAAGGCTATTCCTCACTGTGATCCAAAGGATAAATACTGTTACAATATAATTAGAATTAAAGAATGGTTTGCCTTGGAAGGGGCCTAAAAGATCACCTCATTCCAACCCCAGTGCCACAGGCAGAAAGACCTGTCACTAGACCAGGTTGCTCAAAGTCCCACCTGACACAGCTCTGAACAGATCCAGGAATGGAGCACCCACAACTTCTCTGGACAACCTGTCCCAGTGCCTCACCACCCTCACAGTACTGAACTTCTTTCTAATAGTTAATCCAAACCTACTCTCTTCAAGCTTCAAGCCATTCCCCCTTGTCCTATCACCACAAAATCTTGTAAAAAGTCACTCTCCAGCTTTAGCCCTACTTTAGGTAGTAGTGTTACCCCTTGTCGTGGTGTAAGCCCATTAGGCTTTTACCCCTTTATGTACTTATTACAGAGGCAATTATGTAGAACCCAACTACCAATTATGGATGTCTTCATTAGACACAGAGGTGAAAGCAAGAGCACACTGGTAGAACAATGCTCTGCTAGCCATTTTCCCCTGCTCTTTGCCTCAGAGCGCAAGGGATAAAATAACACTTACTTTGCGCATTAGGGTTTCTCAAGAACTGTCTTTGATTTTTCCTTTGGGTCCTGCTGTTTCGGTAATCAGTGTCTCCACAGTTGCAGTCTTTGTCTTTACTGCTGTATCCCCGGGAGTGAATGCTGCGGGTTCTCTTTCTGATGGCAAGTATGTTGCTAGACACCTTACACTTGTGAATTCGAAGTTTGCCGGAAGCATCCTCTGTGCACTGCCATTTCTGTGAGAGAGAGAAAGAGAGAAATGAAGCTGATTTCCCAACAGCCTTCCAAACCCCTGCTGGATTGTAAAACAAGACAGGTAAATTTCTTTAAAAATTTAAGCAGTCTCTTAAATAACAAACTGAGAAGGGAAACATTCTAGGGCACAAATCCACTTGCATTCTTCCCAACATCTTTCTCATGCTAGGCAAACATACGCTTGAATAAAATCACTGCAAATCTGCATAAAAAATACAACCCAGACAAAAGAAAAAAATATACATCAAGATCATCTAGACTAAACAGATCTGTGAAAAGTGCAAGTAAAAAGCCTTAATTTACTGAGCCAAGGGGGACAGCTGTCAGGGCTGTTTTCACCAACTCTTTTTCTTCTTTGAAGGAAACAAACTTTATTTCTTTGTTCTGTGACTCAGAATTTCTAACACAATTCAGGAAAAAATAAAAAAAACCCCACAGACGAAGAACTGGTTCAGTTGAGGGCTCCTTGGAAAGAAAAGGACAAATTGTGCATGTAATCTACAGAAAAATACATAAACCACTCCCTACAGCCAGCAGGTGCAAGTGAGGGGAAGAACCTTAGGGACAGTAAACAAGAAATTATCTTGGATAAACTCCTTTGGATATATAAGTCTTGAGATTGTATCAGACTTGGAAGGGAAAGGTGCAGTCTGGAAGGAGTACCTGTAAAAAGCATTGTATGTGTGCTGAATGTCAGAGCAAGTATGGGAGTATAAGAGGAAACAGAGGGTTTTTTCCAGCTTGTCTGCACAATATCTGTCTGACTTAATTATCAACATCACTGAACCAGAGGGAAGATTCCAGGTGGATTTTTCCAGTGGATCCACTTACCTTCACATTTCAAATTAAAAAGCAACTGGGACTTTAATTTCCTTTCCACATGACACTGTCTAAAAAAAGCTAAATGTGAATTTCAAAAAAATATGGGTAGGTGCTGAGAGATCAGGGGTCCTTTGCCCATGACCAAAGCTTGCCATACACAGCACTTGCAATACACTACACAAACTAAGAAGCCTGTGAAGATTTTAAGTCAACAGTAGTTTGAATAACAATAAGGAGAACTAGAAATAGTGGTGTTTATTTAGAATTTTGACACAACCATAAATTACTATTATCCAATGGGTTTTGTTCACTTTTTGCATCTTAAGCCACAATGACCAGAGTTTGCACAGAAAGCAATTAAATTTGGCTGGATATTGTAAAGAACAAAACTCAAGAATGCTATTGATAACTGGAATCTTCTAGCTGCAGTTTCAGTTTAGTTTCCCTATAATGTGTCCTTTTCTGGTTCCCAGGACTGAATAGCATTAAGTAGCTTTCTCTCATTAATAACAACCTGACAGCTAGATGCCGGTCCTAATGGAGTCCCCAACTTAATATTTGAAACGGACATGAATATCAGAGCATACACATTTCAGTAAGTTCCATTAACTGATGGCTGGTCTGGACCATTCTGGGGATGCTGTCATGCTGACTTAGGAATGGAGAAAGAAAACAAAGCCTACAGGTACATTTGTGGACCTGATAACATGAGGGATGAGCTGACATGGGTCTGAACCACAGCACCACTCTCTGGCCCAACATGTGGGCTGAGTTAAAGATGGATTCCACGCTGAGACCTTGCCAATGGATTGGCACGACTCTGATCTCAGAACAGTAAGCGTGTGTCAAAGGACATCAACCAGACCAAGTCTGATGGCTGCCTGAGAAATTACATTCATGCCCACACTTTAAGTGTAAACATAAACCTGTAAATGTGACTTTCTAGAAGCAAAGGTGTCCAACAGCTTTAAAGCTTTGCAGACTACATTCTGCAATAGCATGTGTACTCTTCCTACCACAGGAAGAGATGATTGTTACAGGATAAGAGCTGACTGCACCACTGTATTTCCTGTGTTTATTGGGTATGTGTTACAGTTATAAACATATGGCACTAGTCTTCAATGAGTCTCAAAAGCACTATTTTAAAGTAGAATAAGTATTCTCTTTGTCTAGCATTAATTATAGCAACAGGTTCTGGGAGTGGCTTCAATAACCATTCAGATAATTTTTAACAGTATTATGACTAACATTGAAACAAAACTCTCTGTGTCTAGTACAAGCCAATAATAGTTCTCTATTTAAAACAGGGATTAAAAGTGATTCATTTCCTCTTTTTTTAAATTTTTTTATTTTTTAAATTTACTTTAAAAAGTGTCATTATAGAGAGGCTTTGGAGTCCTAAGATGGAATTTTCGGTCTAACTTTCCTGAATCCCTGCCCATGCCAGTGCAATCAGGCACTGAGCATGCATTATGCATTAAGTCATAATGGTCCTTCTGCTCATCTTTAGATCTATAAAATGCATTTATGCACATAAGATTGTGACTGAATGCACTGCCCCTTCCCATCCCTTGTTTTCTACCTTCCTTCCTGCTATGAATACCAAACTGTTCTTTGAAGTCCAGGATTATTAGGTTTGGTTTCTGGATCCCTATTCCTCCACCCATTAAAAAAAACACTGGCATACAGACAAAATAAATAGGTCTTAATTAGATTTTATTTTCTATATGTTTTCTTATTTTCCCCATGTTTATCTTCTTTTATATGGTGGTATTTCACAAGACAC
Source organism: Myrmophylax atrothorax (assembly GCA_026770055.1). Taxonomy (NCBI): domain Eukaryota; kingdom Metazoa; phylum Chordata; class Aves; order Passeriformes; family Thamnophilidae; genus Myrmophylax; species Myrmophylax atrothorax. Next base: position 119,223,654 of record JAOXXN010000395.1, read on the forward strand.
CTAAGCTAATCTAACAATTCAGTGTTGCCATAGGAATATGGCATAGTCCTTGCTTCAGGCTGCATGTTGATTTAGGAACCTCTGCACTGATTTACTCTCACCTCAGTAGGAGAAAAGAGGACTAACTCAGAATTAAAAGACCTTAACTAACAGTAGAGAAAAAATAGGATCCTGCCATTTGGCTGCAACAAGATGTTACATCGTTTCAGTCACATTGTGAAACTTAACCTGCGTCAGCCTTTTTCCTGTCATTGACTCATCTTTTCCTTCTTTCATCTCATTTCATCACCTACCCTCCAGCAACTATTTCCCTCTCACCTCAGTTCCCCACCTTCAGTTTACATTCAGCCTCAATTTAGCTTCAGAGGGGAAGGAAAGGTGAAAGAGGATCTTTAACGCTTCCACACCAATGGAATCCTGAAACACCACACCTGAAAGCTGGTGGGACTTACCCCACTGGAAGGGCTTTGCTGGTTTACAATTACCCTGAACCAAGTAGGGTCTATTCTGCATATGCACTTGGAGCCTTGTCTGGATCTGTGTGTGCTGCCTGCTAGCTCCTCCCAGAGCCCTCCCTGTCCCTGGCACCAAACTGCAGAGGCAACTAAGGACAGGTAAAGGTGTAGGACTTCGCAGCTAAGGACTTCGCCTTTGTCCAGTTTGAAGAAAGGAGGCTGAGGGGCAACCTCATTGCTCTACACAACTCCCTGAGGAGGGGAAGCAGAGAAGGAGGTGTGGATCCAGTGACAGAACAGGTGGGAATGGCTCAAAGTTATGGCAGAGGAGATTAAGATTGGACATTAGGAAGCATTTCTTTACCAAGAGGGTGGCCAAAACCTGATACAGGTTTCCTAGAGAGGTGTCTGAAGCCCCAAGCCTGTCAAGAGGCATTTAGCCAATAACTCTACCAACATGTTTCCGGTCAGTCCTGGATGTGGTCAGTGTTATGGTTTGAGCATTTTGCCAGCTCAACCCAAGACAGTCAGGCAGTTGGATTCAATGATTGTTGTAGGTTCCTTCGAACAGAAATAGTTCCAGCCTATACTACTGTGCTGGTTTGGGCTGGGGTAGAGTTAATTTTCTTCTCAGTGGCTGATATGGGGCTGTGTTTTGGATTTGTGCTGAACAGTGATGATAATACAGAGATGTTTTTGTTATTGCTGAGCAGGGCATACATGGAGTCAAGGCCTTTTCTGCATTTCATACTGCCACGCTGGCAAGAAAGTTGGGGGTGTGTGTGAGGAAACACAGCTGGGACAGGTGACCCAAACTGACCAGAGGTATATTCCAGACCATATGACATCATGCCCAGTACATAAAGTTGGAGGAAGAAGGGGGGATATTTGGAATGATGGTGTTTGTCTTCACAAGTCACCACTACATGTGATGGGGCCCTGCTCTCCTGCAGAAGGTTGAACACCTGCCTGCCCATGGGAAGCAGTGAATTAATTTTTTGTTTTGCTTTGCTGGTGCGGCTTTTGCTTCCCATATTATACTGTCTTTATCTCAACCTACGAGAATCCTCACTTTCACCATCCTGATTCTCTCCTCAGTCCCACTGGTGGGGGAGTGAGTGAGCGGCTGTGTGGTGTTTGGTTGCTGGCTGGGGTTAAACCACAATACCTACCCAATCCTGTAATATCATAGCCATGCCTCCCTAGTCTAGCCTAGCCTTCAGAAGTCTATCTGCTTTAACCTCTGTCAAACCTGAAGCATAAACATCTAAGTATATGTTCCTGTTCCTCAGTGGAGAGGCAAGCACTGCAGCAGTTCTGCAGCAGGAGCTCTTCCTCGGATAATGCCATTGCCATGATGCATTTTCTTCTGGGGGTAGAAGTTTGCCCTTATAAAGACATTTCAAAGACAAAGGGGAGCACATGGGCTGGGTAAAAGCTATTTTTTGTACTTGATGGCTTTGCTTTGCACTGCTACTGGCATGACTCCAGTTGCAACTTAGAGCTACACAAGCAAGAAAACACCAATTGACTTCATAACTACCTGGGATCCCAACTGCCTGGTATTAACCAGTTGTGCCACAGCCTTAAAACTAAGTAAGTCTATTTCAATACTGATTATAGTTAAGGCAAGAAACTGTACATTCAGCATGAATCACTGTGATGCACTGCACTGTAAATAGCTACTTTGGCAGGATTTAAATCAACTTTCCATAGTTAATAGACTGTGACAGCTTTGAGACAGTTGCTGCCCCCTTATATAGCGGGGAAATGAATTAGACAATTCATGAAAGATGTCTCAATAGCAGGTAAGCTAAGGGTTTCTATGAAATGTAAACACCTAGTATTTGCAGTAGACACATCAGTGTTAAATACCTTGTCAGATTTTATCACAAAGCTATGAAACCCTGAAAAAACATGCAACCGGAAATATAACACAGCAGCAATATTTTTACAGGTGCTTTTTCATTTTTGTAATGTATGACTGAGTATTATTGCTCAGCCTAGGAAACATTAAGATAAGGCCTGAAAAATGAAGACTTCACGAATTTAAACATGTCCTCAAGACCTCATTTCCCTTTTTTCCTGGTTGGTTCAAAAGGTATGCTCTGAATTTGAGAACAGTTTAGATGAAAATACCATCATGGGCTATGTATGTGTGTACCGTTCTCCTCTATTAGCGGTTACCAGATCTGGGTGAGTGCCAGGGCAACTGATGTGATAATGCTGGTAAGGGAGTCTGGTTCAGGGCTGTGCTACTGCAATCAGAACTGTCTTGCTTTTGCTTTCTCTGTGCCATTCAAAGTGGCCATTTCACACAGCATATTGAAAAATGCTCTGTAATTATTTGGCTATGGTAAACAGCGCAGTGCAGCAGCAGTTCATTTCTGCTGAACTGGACCTGACTACTGACAAATGTTTTTTACAGGCTAAGATCGTGTCCTCTATGCATTCCCATAGAGCAGTCATGAACCCTGATCCTGACCAAGGCTCCTAAATGCCCCTGGAAATACTGATCTGTGTTCTTACATCTCAGCAGTACTTGAACATTGCACATGACTGCAGCTGTTTAACAGGCATGGTTTGCCAGATTTGCTCAGGGAAATTGGAATTGCTGCATGTTTATGGAAAAAAAAATCTCGTCCTTCATTTTAGAACTGAGTTGATGTTGCCTGTAAGGGCAGATCCCAGTTTCTGTACCACCCTCTCATAACTGAACCACCTTCTACTGACTCATGCTCCAGAGTCTGTCAGTGTGAATATATATTCAAAGAGGGTTATTTATATACAGCCTTACCCCCTGAGAAGTGTTCCTGACAAATGTAGTGGTCAGTGGTTCAACAGATAGGGAAGCAGTTTGTCCTATAAGAACTGATGTAGTATACACAAAAATGTATGACTGACTTTAGAAATACATTCAGTTAAATGCACAGGAACAGAATTGGAGGAAAAAAAGAATGAAGGAATTAATCACTCTGTAACAGAAATAACCATATAAAAATTGGAACTTTTGAGCTACTTCACAAGTTTAAGAAAAACGAAGAAAATTGCCGAGGAAATTTGCAGACTACAGAATTTTGCATTCTTGATGTATAGACAAGATTGATCTTAAGTTTCACACTTACACGAGTTCCTAGTTATAAAAAATGCATGAACTGCTTTGTCAGCTCAAGCAGTGTAGGCACCTGGGTTGAGACAGAAAATATTTCACCTCCATAGCATTCTCTACCAAATTTATTAACTTGTTGGTAGTTACAACTCAACATCAGCAGACTTCTGCTGTTATCCAATAAACAGCCACTCTCAGGTGCAAGCAGATAGGATCCAAAAAAACGGAAAAATGTAGTGTTTTAGTTATAAATAGCAATACCAGTAATAATCTGTTACTATTGAGTCATATACCTTTAATTTGCAGAGGACTTGGTTTATATTGGATTTTACTGGATAATTTACAATATAAACTCTGCAAAAAGAGAACCTCAAAGGAGTACTACAGACAGTGCTAAAAATGTTTCTTACATAGACTATGTTTTCTCCTTAAATATTTTTGTCACATACAGTTACTTTAAAAAAGGTTTAAAAAAATTGCTTTGTTAAAAAGGTACCATTCTACCAAAAAGTCTTTCCGCAAAGAGAACACTGATAAGATGATGGTCACAATGCTGAATGCAGTTGTGCATTGAAAGAGATGAAACTGGAGAACTTGGTGATCTCCCCGGAATATCTCTGGATTTTATCCAGAATAGAGCTGATACTTCAGATTAAGAATTGCTTAAATTTGAAGAATTGTCAAATCTGGGAAGAGCTGACCTCTGTTTAATAAAAAACTTTAATATTTAGGCTGACATGTGAAATATCATGCTTTGAAAGATTATTTTAAGAGATAAAGGAACTTATCTCCATATTTTGTTTCAACTCATAAACAGAGTGGTATTTTAACTAGGAGTATCATAATTTCTGGCAATTCCTATGAATTCTTGAGCAACTAAGTTGCAGGCATGTTTCTGTCAACTATGAGGGATGACTCTGCAGGGTCTAAAGTGAGGAATCGCTTACAAGAGCTGTTCACAAAAGCACTGAAGTACGCACTTAGTTTTAAGCACATTTGTCCCAAACACATATGCTTTCAGTTAAGCCTGTCCATAGGTTCTCTGCTGAATTATTACTAAGAAAAGATGGTATCAATGGGCAGATGGCAAAGATAAACCAGATTTGAATAAATGCTCTGGTAAAACAGGCTGATCACCAGTGCCTTTCAAATTCTGCAAGCATCAGGAGTTTGTTCTGGAATTAGGAGGATCCAGGAGTAATGTTTATATGCCATATCATAATTTTAGTTGAGTTTTAGTGGGTGCTTGGGTCTGGCTGTCAGTGGCTGGCGAGCCACCTGACACTTCTGGCCAGCTCTTACCAGCTTATGTGTTTTTATTCATACTCTGCAGCTGGTCATAAAGCTGACCTATACAAATGTTTAGTCTGTGATATTTATTTTATGAGAACATAGATACTCGAGCCAAACCAGACTACACCTAATAAGCCCCATTCTAATTTCCTTTACAATATTATCTGTAAGCTGATTGATGGCAAGTGTTCTTTTAGTATGACAAATAGACATGCTTTTGACTGAACACTAATATGATAATGTGATAAATATGAATCTGAAAAATAAAATCAAATTCTTATGTTAGGTTTTTAAAGGATGAAGAATACGTGTGAAATAAGAGTACAGACTACATAACGTGCTCTTTGGATCAGAGCCAGGAGAATCTTGCTCATTTACCGCAGGACTGATGTTTGAATTCAGCAACATGTCCCCAGTGACTACCTGTAAAGCCTCAGATCACTGTAAAACACATTGAGATGTAATCTAACTAAAATCTCACTGTACAGTCTTCAGGCATTTTCTCCAAACAAAACATTGTTTCCTCAGGGTAGTTTTTGGATACAATTCTTCCCGAGGAAACACAGTATTATGCATCTCTAAAGCTGAAGTGCATGAAGAAAGAGCACCTAGAGGGTCTGACTACAACATCATACCTGTCTAGCAGAGTTTGAGTTCATGGGCATGCATGTCATACAGACATGGGCAGCATGATGCATTTTTCCATTCTGCCTGTCAGTGCTCATTGAAGCTGGCACCAGATCACAGATCTTTACAAGTTTCAGACGTTTTTTGTTCACAAACTGGCAGGTAGTGCCAAGCAGATGGTAGGAGATGTATGCCCATAAAATAAACAGACCCATGTCTGGGTTTCGTTGCTGAGTCATCCAACCTAAGAGCTGAAATTTTAAACACAATGCTTCACAGTTCGCATTTGGGGAGGATGGTTCTTTTTCTCCTGTTGGGAAAATTTTAAAACAAGGTTGTGGTTTGTGTAATCTTTCTAAGAGGATAAAAATGCATGTTTGGCTATGGATTTGATACCGATTAAAAATAATGGATTGAGCAGTACACTGGAGACAGCCTATCAGTCACAAAACCTGAAAAGGCAACTGTGATCTGGGAAAGAGTGTTAAGTCCCTGAAGTCAAAATTATGCCTCAGGAAAATTCCTATGACTCAGACTGATGGAGAGAAAAAGAATTAAATACTTATGAATTAATTCAACTCCTTCATTACACATTTAGGTAAGGAAAGAGAGAAAGAAAAAGTATAAACGAAAACACAGTTAACATGGTTTTATTTGATATTTGCTAAGTATCCAAAAGAATTTCATGGGTGAGAAGATGGAGTGAGTTCAACAAAAATAACCTGCCAGAGGATTTAAGAGCAGCTTTCCTCTAAACCTCCTGAACTAACATATATTCTCCTCTCAGGTAATTCCAGTGGAAATCTGAAGAGAGATTTGTGTCATGATAAGGTTGTATTAATCCAGAGAAACATTTGTTCACATGCTATTACTTCTGCTCTACTGGAAAATTAACAAAGCTTTAGTTATAAGTTCACACCATTTTAAAACAATAGCAGGGATAGCAATGCTGCACATGAATCGGTATTTCTGTACTGTGTACCTTATTACAATAAAGCTGAGAGGGTAAATATATATCAATGAAATATAAAAATATTCTGTAAGCCATTTAAGTGTTAAAACCCACCAGTATCCACTGCTAAACCAATTGGGCTCAACCAGGTGACCTCAGTAAGTTACACAATGTAAACTGGTGGCAAATTTGGCACATTAAACTATGAAGAAAACCTCCCATTCCCATCTTAATTTCTTGAGCATTCTTTGCACTGTGCAGGGACTGCAAAGGAAGCTTTTACCCTGCTCCAAGATCCAAAGCTGAGCAGAGAGCCCATCTACTGCTGCTCCCTTGGCAGGAGAAGTGAACCCAGCCTGGGTGTGATGGGACCACCTCTGTTTGGGTGAGCAAAGGTTATCAGCTGGGTCAGGGTGGGAGCCAAAACCTAGTCTATATCCAAGAATGATATGAGCAGGTGACCCATAACTTACAAGATGGACAAAATTAACAGCATTTCCCAAGTTATGAAGCCGAGGATGAAGAAGAAAACATGAAGCAAGCAACGTGTTCTGGAAGGAACATCTGGAGGTCATTCGGTTTATCCTTCTCAAAGCAGCAACAAAATTATTAGGTTTTGGAAGCACCCCTGGATGGACCTCCCACTGCCTCTTTGGGCTTCAGTTCTTAATCATGCTTATGGTAACATTCTTTTTCCATGCCATGCATCTAGTTAAACTTTCCCTTGCTGCAACTTGTCTCTTGCTGATGACCACTTTGCTGTGCACCTCCAAGAAGTGCCTGGGACTGTCTTCACTCTAGTTAGCCATTAGTCAATCAAAGGAAACAATCAGATTTCCCCTTTGCCTTCTGTTCCCCTGGCTAAAAAAACCTCTGCCCCTTCTCAGTACTTCCTCACCATTTCAGGGGTCCTCCACTGGACTTGCTCCAGCTTACCCAAGTCCCGCTGCTCATGAAGGTCCCAAACCGAATGCAGTACTCCAGCTGCAGCCCACAGGCACCAGGGAGTGCTCACTTCCCATGACCTGCGAGCAGCGCTCTTGAGATGCAGCTCAGCAGGAGTGCTCCTCTCCTTGGCAAGGGCTCACTGCTGACCCAAGTTAATGATTGCCTGAACAAAACTCACAGAGTGAACATATCCAATGCACATCTCATTTCTGATACATTCTCAAGGAGGTGAGCGAACTTTTGGAAACTGTCCTCCCATAAAGGGGATTATGAAAAATAGCAAGGACACAGTGCTCTACCATGAAATGCTGCAATTTGTCAATGCTGCTAAAAAATTTAAATACATTAAAAAAACATGGTGAAAGCAGTTTATATTATACAGATGTTTAATATTTTCTCTTTTCCCCTCCCTATTTTTTAGGTTTGCCTACTTTCAGATAGATATTGGACATCAAAAAATTTAATTAAAAATTATCTTTACTATGCCGGGTTCTTTTCTTTTTTATTTTTTTTAAATAGAAAATAAGCTGAAGCAATCACTATCCAGAGCACCATATCTCTGGGGATTTTGAAACTAGAAGGTCTCAGGATCACACTTCATTTTAATACAGGAAAAACTCATTTTTTTTCTTTTTCAACTTCCTTGCGTTCTCTATTTCAAGTAAACTAAATACTGACTTAAGTAAATTTAAGTTAAGAACAAGCTATAAATGTACTGGACAGTACATTGGCATGTTAATTCCCCAAATGCTTACTCTTAGTTTCAGACATTTAGCAGCAACTTCCCACAGACCAATAACTTCATTATTTAAAAATGTGGCAGCAATCACTCATTCTGTGAAGGCAATTTTCATTTAACTGACATTAACTGCAATTGATTAGAGTAAATGTAGGAAGCATTATAAACCATCGTAATTAAACTGAAGATTTTTTCTATAAACACACTTATGTAATTGAAAT
>JAOXXN010000395.1:119236124-119246125 GCA_026770055.1 Myrmophylax atrothorax
GGTAAAGACTTGCAACTCTACATCAAACATTTTGGGGGGAAAAAGGCTATGAGAAATCAGAATCGACTCACTGAGAACTTGGAGAGAGATTGTGGCCTCCTGGCCTCCAACACCCAGTGAGGACCCTGTGAGGTCCTGGTTTCAGTGGAAGCAGGAAGATCGTACTGTAAGTAGGTAGAATTAAATTAGAGATAAGCAGTAGATAAATTAGAAGAGAGAGACACAATCTGAGATAACTGATTAAGGAAGCAAACCCTTTCCATTAAGAATGTGAAACTAGAAATTGTGGGCTCAAGTGCAACTTCCTTTCTAAGGATATGTCAGTACTTCAGTTAGAATTGTGGCTTAAGCAGCATGCACAGACCTTTACCTTTAAACTAGACAGTGTAGGTGTTGGTATTCTGTGGAGTCCAGCAGGAGCCACCAAATATCCAGGACAACATTGAGTTCACCATTTATTAATTATACCAGTGGACTAAGCTAACACAACTCTGGGTTATCATTAATTTATTACAGCAGTGGTCTAAGCTAAGGCAGTTATCTCTTGCTAAGAGATCTGACAAACCACAGTGTTGTCCTAGACACTCTTAAAGTTCTTCCATACTGGGAATTCTGCCCCTGAAGACAGAGGATAACAGCAGAGAAGGAATGGATGGGGAGACCAGTTGCACAGTTTATATGAAACTATGAAAGCAGTTATACTGATGTTTTCTCTGAAAGAAAAAAGGTCTTGAGAAGTGTCTGGTTCTGCAGTTTCTGATGCTGCAGTTTAGAGCCCACTATAGTGTGCTCATTCAACAATGTGAGGCAATGCTGCTAACAAAATCACCATGAGGAGGAATTCCAAAATCATACAAGGACATAGCTTCCCAAACTGGCAGGTAGAGTATCTCTAAAAAGAAAGCAGAGTACCAATAGTATATGTCCAACTTCTACCAGAATTATTGCATTCATATGAGTGGGACTTAAAATCAGCTTTTCTGTTATTGTGGGAGCCAGGGTAGGAAATCTTGATCCCTAAATGAGACCACTGTTGTAGATGAACTTGAAGCTTCTGCATTTTTAGCTTGTGCTTATCTTAACCAAGCTCACAAGCTCAGTCTTGGCTGTTTTATTTTCCCCAATCTGAGAATGGTAATGCAAACATTTACCAGAGAACAGTGTATCAGGAAACTCAATGAAAACTGTGGGAAGTGCAGTACTCTAGCCCAAGATTTTGCATATTTTGATTCAACAGAAAAATTTTGAATAAACAAGATCTCTGTATACACTCACCTCTCCTCTATATTTAAAATACGTTCTCGTTATTTATAATTGTATTTCTGTATTATTGTTGTTCCACCATGTCTTCCAGCTCCTAGAAGACAAATTGCATAAGCCCGTGTGACCAAAAATTTGTTTCACCGATATTTATATGTATATTGGGTAAAGCTGGGCCATACACAAGCTTTATGATGAAATAATTTTTGTTGTGTCCTTATTTGAATTTCCGTATTTACTTAACAAAAGGTTTCGCTGGGGCTTTTCAGTCGGTATTTACATAGATCCATCAAAGATGGCATAGTTAGACGCAGGATGTAGTTTAAAGTAGACAATAGCACAGCAGGGTTAAGGTATTGGGCTGCAGCTAAAGTGTTTTGTTAGGAAGATCTGATAAGTGCTTAGACTTTTTGCTAAAATAAAGACCCTAACAACAGTGAGAATTCAACAGGGTAATCACATTTAATGCAGACTGTTTAGCGCAATTAGAGGTGATTGGCACTGTCTTAAAGCCCTTAAACAGAAACAAACATACAAAAAGAACTGACCTCAATTGGATTTCAACTTCGTTGCCAGTTTCAGACTAATGCATTATATCAACTGGTTAAAGCACGTAAGAGTAAAGTATTTTTTATTGGTTCTGTGACTGTAAAGTATCTGTACTGAGACTTCCCGTGCCACGGAAATACCAAAACCCTCCATGTGATACGCACTCCTATCTGCAGACAGCATAAGTAAAGAGTTTGTACTTGCCAAAGGATAAATCTCTTCTTCTCTGATATCCATGAGGTGTTTATCAATGAATAGATCAGGAATGCCGTGGGGAAGGCAGGGAGACAGTGACAGATGATCCAATAGCAGAATGGACTGAAAAGTGTATTTTTAATGCAAAACAAAAGTTTGGAAAGACTCATTTACAAAAACCTGTGCATTTGTGCCTATAAATAACACACATATTCAATTTACAATGGATGCAATACTCTGATTTAAATCTATGCAGACGCATTGAAGTCACTGAAATGAAGCTGACTTTCCTTTTCCCCGTGATTTAGCTTGTAGCTCTAAGTGGAATTGGCTAATGTAATGAATCACCAAGGCCTCACACACCTCAGGAACCTTGGCAGGATACATTTCTGTGATAATGTCTTTAAGCCAAAATTTGCTAAGGCATGGCATCCACTGACATTACCAAATACTGAGTAATAGTCTGACCTTGGTAGAAGAGCTGTTTGAAATAAAGCTGTGCTTATCCAGAGAGAGGGTATGGCCAGAAAGACAAAATATCTACCTATATCAATTTATATTATGTCGGTCTGGGTCTGCATAGCCATACTCTCAGCTGAAATGCAGGGGTAGAGTAGTTATGTGCTTCTATGTTGTTGCAGTGCAGAAGCTGAGTATCTTAAAAGTTAACACCCTCATTTAGGAGGCCGTAGCTTCTTAAAACACACTGTCCAAGTCACTTTTGAACCTCTAATGCTACCCAGGTTCTTATAAGTTTTTATATTATTTACAGATATATAATGGTTGTGTGTATAAGATGTCTTGTGTTGATCTGACTTGATCTGTTCTCAAAAGATCTATATTACCACCATTGTAGTAATATAACTACAGGTGTTGGAGTGGCTCTGAAGAGATGTAGTGAGGCAACAACCGTTCCACCACGACAGTCACCTCAGCCAGAGGTTTCTGGTCTCTAAGGGGAGAGGTCAATGCTGAAATCCACAACTGGATACAGTGCTTTAGCAGCAGAATTTATGCCATATAATTTGTGTACTTCACCAAGTTCAAAAGAATGATCAAAGGGAACAATAATCCTCTGCAATTTGGAATGCACAGTGAGGTGAGGATACACCAAGAACCACTCTCTGGATAAAACCTACAGAAAACTAAGATTTGCTCATGGACTTTGCATTATGACAGATGGCAAAGGAAACAGCTGGTTTAGCTTTCTTAATCAGGTCCCTAGGCTTAATCAGTAGTCATAGTAATCCCATCTACACAAGACTGGGAATTGCCTTGGTTCAGCCACCAAGAGATAACCCTTTTTTTTCTGACCCACTCACATGGACTCCCTCCACAGCCAGTGGAGACAGAATAGGCACCTTCACCGAAGGACATAGATGATTAACTCATCCCAGGTACTTAGCTTTCAGTGATTAAAGTTCAGTTGAATGTTTGCACAAGGTGTCTAGCAGAGTCAGATACAGTCATACGCTGAGGTCAATAGAATAGTGCCAGTCTTCAGTGAAAGGATCTACCCTTCAGCGCTCCTGAATATCCCACCCACGCAGATCTCATGCAGATCCCACACAGATTCCTCATTCTGCAGCTGTAGATACTGAAAAGTCCTACTTTCAGATGCAGTAGGACCAGAGTTTCCTTTTGCAGTTCTGCACAAACCTCCCTACACACGTGTAACTCCTTAGCCATTTGCTTGTTTCACTTTGTTCCTCACTGGTCATAAGCCAGATGTCTGAAATCTCTGCTTCTGTATATATTGTACACATTTTACCAATAACAGAACCGGTTATAAACATTTCACATGGTTTCTACATTAGGATAAATAATGTACCATTATTTTGTTACATAAGGGACAAAAAAAAAGTGAAATGAAAATTTTATATAGCCTTTATTACAGATAACCCTGAGCTGGAAAGCCGAGTGACAAATCACCATGAAGATCCCATTGGTTTGATGTCAGAGATGTCTTCTAATCTTTAAGGGGCAAGTAACTCTGCAAAGTCTAAAACCACCACAAATTTAGAGGAAGACGGTAAAAGCAATTGATTACATTGTGCATTTCTGTCCAGTGTGGGTGAATTCAGGAAATTGCCTCATTCCCCACATTGGTCGCAACCACTCTTGTTTACATGTCGACTGCCTCTGGTGAGCCAGCTCTGCAACCAGAGCAACCAGTTTCAAGGCAGGTGTGTTTCATCTTTCTGAAATTAAAGAGAAATGCAGTGTTTCCTACACCTTAAACTACCCATAAAGTGCATTTTAGCTCATATTCAAAGGAATTTTGAGAAGCAAAACTGGCTGAAGAAAAATAAAATATTTAGATGGTATTTTTCAATTACAAACTCTGCTATCCATCAGCAATTCCTACCTCTTTACCAGAAAACTGGTGAATATGATGTTGAAGCATTAAACACTATAGAAATGAAGAATTGAAATGCTTAGATTCAAAATACACCATGATACTAAAAATAAGCAGTGAAATGTATAAAAAAATTATATAATTTTAAATTATGCACCAAATCCTTCAGGATAAATTAAATATAAGAAACACTGGAAAATACAGCACTTTGCGCTGTGTTCCAACAAAATTAAAGTCTCAGCTCCTTCAGACTCTGGTTTTCAAGAAAGATGTCTGTTCACAGTACACCTTCCTGTGATACTGAGAACTAAGCAACAGTTATAAAGTTCCTGAAGTATCTTAAATGCAACCTTTTAGGAACTACTTTCCAAGTGTCATTTTGCCATCTCCATAAAAAACTACAGATTAATGTTGGCAGTGTGAATGGAACATACTCTGTGCCAGCTTTGAAATCCAGCTTATTGGATTAAGTCTGATAAAATAAGTCGCCAATGGGAACGGTAAATTGTGACTCAGTAAAAACTGGCACAAGTGTATATGGCTCCACATCACTGAAAGGTGAGTGATGGGACCATATAATATATTTGCATCTTCTCCATTAATTCCAATTCCTACTCAATGGCACACTGCTCCACTAGCTGATCTAATGTGGTTGTTCATGGGCACATCATCTGCACAACACTGGAAAACTGATCTGTTTTATAAAACATTAAGCAAATTAAAAATACTTTAAAAACTAATCAAAAAACACCTGTAAACCAATACTGTAACATATCAGCAACAGGAGCACTGTAGAAGGAAAGACAAAAGGGTTTAATGTAGTCAGTGTAATAAACTTTCTGCTTGCTTATTCTCAAGAGGCTCTGCAAAACTTCCACTTAATAGAGCAACCCAACCTCTTTTTAAAATAGGAGATGTTGCTGGATATTAACACTCAAAGCCATCTGCAACTTGGAAAGCTGTATGTATTTTAGACTAAGCAAATCCTCCTGAGTAGCCTCGTTTCGTAAAGAAGGATAGAGAAGCATGTTAAAGGGCCTGAAGATAAATAATAAATGAGTAAGAGCTCAAGACCACAATTAGGCCAACATTAATAAGCATCAATTCCAAAGGATAAGGGATTTATCTTTAGAAGTAACCACCACATAATAAATGTCCTACTACTCCTTAATATATACACTCATTTGGTATTACAGTTGACTACAAAACAGGAAAAAAGTTATACATAACAAATGCCCAAGTTAAAGTCAATATACTAACTTAACCCTTCCTAAAGTCAGGCAGTGGGGTTTTTGTTTGCCTTCTTCACTGTGTGCTCTGCCAGTACACCAACAAAACGATAGAAACAATTGCAAGACACATCTGCAAATGTTTTTTCTCACTTTCTTTTTCTTTGCACCGCCTCAGTAACAGCTTTACAGTCATTTCAGTAAGGAAAAAATTATGTGCTTATTTGTCCATCCTCCTGTCATGCAACTCGAACCTTCCCAGAAGGGTTCTTTCAGGCACGACTAGGTTTGCGCTGCATACTAATTGGGGGGTTTGTACAGCCTTTATTACAGATATCCCTGAACTAGAAACAAAGTGACAAGTCCCCATAAAGATCCCATTCTCAAGTCATTGGGGAACCCCTTTCAGCAACAATTTAAAATTTGCTAACTAATAGGAACTATGCTAAATACTAAACATTTCATCTAGACTAGTAGGTCTTCTGAAGGCAGCTGAAGCAACCTGTAGAAAATTACATTTCCAAAGCAAAAATGGTGAGTCAAATTAGATTTTGCTTGATTGTTTGTTTGTTGGTCGGTTGGCTTCCCTTCCTCTTTTCTATTCTTACTGTTTATTTGATCAAACTGTACTGAATGGCAAAACATCCTTGTGATAAGTCTGGCTCCTGCTGAGCATATCAGCTTATCTGTCCCTTGATCTCATCTTTTACAAAACTGAGTGCTGTGACAAATCACAGCATTTCCAACTGTTTTAACTTTCTCAGTTCTAAATGACTTGCTGTTATTTTACCTTTGTTAAAAACCACAGTTCTTAGAGAAGAGATAATGACATGATATAAACATGATTATAACAATGAAAATGTAAATCGCAGAATTAGTCAGGACTGACTTTATGCCCTTGTCAAGCCTACAGAAATGGAAGTTCAACTTACAGTATGTTAGAACACTTCAGCCAAGTGCAGGTTTTCCTTAAGCTGACTCCAAAAAAGTCAGTTCCATGGTCCTGCCAGAACCCTGGTTTACCATAAGTCAATGGAGTTATCCTCCAAACTCACATTCTGGATCTAAAAGGTATCAAGCCAATTTTTTACATGAAGAATTGGAGTTGGGAAGAATGGCCCTTGAGGTACAACATTGCATTATATATGTGGGCATCTAGCAGCACAAGTACCTTGTTTTACTCATGGAACTTAGCATTGCTTAAGTAACATAAAAATTCTTATACTATCAAATAGCCAGGAAGAGATTTGTTCTCTATTCATGAAGTTGTCTTTACCTAAAACATTTAGAATAAAGAGACTGAATAAGACAATATATCATTGTTCTCTTAAGGAAAAGTAGTGCTAGGAGTAATATATGTGTGATCAGATGCTTTAACAAAATAATATTCTCCAACTATCAAGAATTTACAAGATGAACATTTTTCTTATTAAAAAAATTACTTAATGAAACTGCAAGCTCCATATCAGTTCTGAAGTATAATACTAAGGGTAATACTTATTCTAAAATCAACAGTAACGACTTTCCTGAATGTTACTCAAGCAACCACTGCTGCTGCAGTCATTGTTTCTGTTGCTTGAAGCAATGGAAGAGATTGTGGAGGAGCTAATTCACCTCTTTAAGTGAAAACACTCTTGCCAAAGACCCGGCACAAAGCTGTTATGCTACTGGCACCTCCAGAGAAATACCAGGTGGTATCAGCTCACGTAACCAAGATATTTCAGCTGAGTGATTAAGTGGATTATGGCCTCATTTCACAAACAAGAGGGATATTTACCCAACTCTCAGTGACTCAGTGAAAGATTTTAGTTTCTACTCTGTTAGAAACCCAGTGATTGTAAAATACAAATTAATACTGGAGATAACAGACCTATTTTCTTGCATATTTAAGTGTAAAGTCTTCCCAAGATAATAAATAATTACAGCATTTGCAACTGCTTTATTGAAACTAGGTAGAGTATTTCACAAATCGCTTAGATCATAGCTCTCTATGCAGGAAACTGGGAAGAAGACGCAGCATCACTAAACCAGGCATGAACAGGAAAAGACATTAACCCCATGGTATGAGCACTGGATGTTTCAAAAGCAGCAAAGAATGTACTACCTGGATATAATTTTGAAAGGCTAACTCTCAAACTACTTTGGCAGTGAATGATTAACATGGTCTAATTTCCCTGCTCATTGCAGGGGCGTTGGAACTAGATGACCTCCAAAGGTCCCTTCTAACTCAAACCATTCTATGATTGTATGATTCTACAATTCTATTAAAAGCCTGCTTGATGCCAAACAGCTCTGCTTGTCATTGTTGTTCCAAATTTCCTCTTCTAGCTCACACCACTGTGCCCTGTCTGCCTGAGACAGAAGACTGCAGCAATTATTGGTGATTACTGTGACAAACTCAGCATTAATGATGTATGATGGTGTCAGCGCTTACGTTCATGTATCAGCAACCTATAGACCCTGCACACTTCCAACAATAGCAATTATGTTCATGATTGATAGATTCACTTTGTATTCTTTAAGATCAATTCCAACTCCAAACACCTATTGGTCATCTTTACTACAAACCTGGCTAATGCAAATCTTGCTGGTGTTCTCAGAGCTTAATAGTTCCTCATGACAGTTTTCTTTCCTCCAGGTCCTTGAGCAATGGTTTTGCATTAGGCCATATACCCTTCATAGCAGGAAGAATGAATGTATGGGCATTACTGTCTCTATCTGCAGACTGAAATTCAAAACAACTTCACTCTGTCTCCAGTTTTTACACTATTGAGATTCTGATTAAATCAGTTCAAGTTTTCCCTCTAATGAGGACATGAAAGTGCATGGAAGGATTTGGTCCCACTTCAGAGGTTATTTGAGTGAAGATTGTATACAATGAGGTTATTCAGCAATTGGTGAAATAACTAGGTGGTTCAGGGACTGCTAATGTCTTATTAAGGTGTTCAGTTCTGGATTACTGTTGCCTAAAATATGACCCATGGTGGCAACAGGTGGCAGCTGTTCAGTGACCCATAAAAGATGAGCTGGTAGTAGACATCAAGTTCTCGGGGACCAGACATCCAAGGAGGAAAGATGAGTTCTAATGGTACCAAACACTTCAGAGTCCTGATGAGTGAATCCTGAGCATGAACTTCCAAAGTGATGACTTCAAAAGGCCAGGGGCACTAGCACACTGCAAAGGAATTACACTACTTGCAATTATGACTTCTTGTTTCCCAGTGCTGGTGGAAACCTGTGCTGTTAATTAACCTCTCCTTTACAGCTGTTCAAACAACTACTTTGCTGTTGTGGGGACACAGATATGGGCATACTCTGCCTCTACATGTGAAATTTGGAGAAGTAAAGCTGCTCACATAAACCTTAGTATTTCCTCCCTGTAGCACTTGTGGTCTGAACTATATTATTCTGTTTCTTTTAAAATGCCATTGTTAAGTAACAGGTTTAATAACTGATAAAAAGAATAACCCTTCCCACAGGGTATAATTACTGTGGTGTTTTGTTGGGGGCTTTTTTGGGGGGTGGGGGGTGGAAGCACTAAAAATTGCTCCAAAAACAACTTGATGAACTACAAAAGTTCCTTCTAGTACCATGTTAACCAAAAAGGTGAATGCAAACTCACCTCGTGAAATCCTTAAAATGCGGGTGGCAGGAAACTTGAAAAAATATCAGGAGTAGCAGTTTTTTATATGTCTTCTCATATTTTCACTAAAAATGAAGAATGACCACTTAAAAATATAATTACTTTAATCTTAGATCTGAACTAATACTTATATTCATGTATTAGTTCCCAAGAAAGACAAAAATGATCTTATGTCCTTGTTCTGCTTACATGCGAAGGAGACCTGAATTATTTCTGGACATTGGATTTGTCTGAACTTTGAGATCTTATAAAATTATTGTCTTAGTTTTGAGGGGAAGAACCAAAATGTTTACCCACAAACGGGGGAGGGGATGTCTCTACAATAATCACATCACTCTTTATTAAATTTAGGAAAAGGAACTTTAATCAGGAAAAATGGATATCAGAAAGATAACTGTTCTTAACTCATACATATATATATTCATATATATATATATATATATACATGTAGGTATAGATATAACTAACCAGACCAGAGCAACTGCCTCCCCAACACAATTAAAACTATAACACAACAACCCCTAAATCAGCAGGTTTCCTCCTGAAGAAAAGTTACTTCTCTCTCTCTCTCTCTCTCTCTCTCTCTCTCTGTCGGGTCGCGCTGCAGCCAGGGCAGGCAGGCCACGACACTGCAGGCGGCGGTGGGACAGGGGCAGACCGGGACCCCAAATGCAGAGACCAGGAGAACAGCCGTGGCAAGGAGAAAGGAACCAGCTCACCAAAAAGCAGCAGCAGCAGCAGCAGCAACCAAGAGCAGGAGAAAAAA
>JAOXXN010000395.1:119257188-119267336 GCA_026770055.1 Myrmophylax atrothorax
AAGCCTCTAAAGATCTGAGGGCAAAAAGTGTGAGCTGGCATCACATTGAGAATTTTAAGTACACCTACCCTAGCTCGCACAAGTTTCTGGCAGTGACCATCAGCCCTGCTCCAACTTTTAGTACCTTGAGAAAACCCTCTTTCAACAAAGAAATCATTGAGTAACAGGTCACCAAAATAGCTCCAACACCTCCCTGTGTTGAAAGCTTCCACCTTGTCTTGCTTGCTGTAACAGCGCCTTGGAGAAGGCGGCAGTCAAAAGTCATCAGGAAAGAGGCTTGGAAGAGACCAGCCTGGACCAGAGCCTGCCCTACACAGCTGCGAGCCAGAAGCGCCTCCAAGACCAGCTCAGCCGGGCCAGAAATTCCAGGATTGGGATCATTGTGCTGCAAAGGAACCATTGTGGTGAAATCAATAGGGACGTTTTAAAATACTCTTACATGACAATTCCAGTGTCAGAACAGAGCAAGCCAAAGAAGATTGTTCTCCTAACAGGTTAAACTCCTGAGGGTGGAGATAATCTCACAGCAGGAAGGGAAGAAAGTGCTGTGCTCTCCTGGGCCTAGATGCTTTCACACTCCCCATTGCTAGCTTTAGGCTACAGAGCCGGCCATTATCAGAGTCATTGTCATTATTATCCTAAAATCTGCTGCCTGACATTCGCGCATCTCTCAGGAAAAGACCAAGACCCTAGTAGTGCAGGTGATGAGCCCCAATAGGAGGGGAGACAACTCGTTCATAGAGAAATTAACGTTCCTTCTGGCTAGATTCCTATCAGCCTTGTTCATTCTGAAGTGACATTCATTGGTAAATCTGATTTTACCATCCTTTCCCATCAATCAGCCAGTCAAGTGTCCTACCAGAGGTATTTTTAATTGTCTCAATAATTTGCCTCACAGATACATGATCTGCTGGCTCCGGGGGAAGCTCAGCATCAAACCTCTGTTGCTATGTGAAAATCATGTGCCGAAAAGGCACCACTGCCAGTGTGTCCCGGCTATGGCTGTGATATCTGCCTTCCTGCTCTCAAGCTGTAGCTCAGGAAGTCACCGTTTTCCTATTAAACATATTAATCTACTGCAAAAGAAGGTCACTTCCCCTCCAAGTGATGCTTCCAAGGAATATCATGCTTAAATATTAGAAAAATCCCTTACCTGAAGGGGAGGCTTCCATTGCAAATGAACATTAGAGATTTGAAAACAGTGGTCGGCAAAGCGTGTGCATTATACCGATAAAAAAAAAAGTGTTAGAAAACTCATGAGTTTTCATCCCTCACCAAGTCAAGTCCTGCTAAGGTTTTTATTCCTCAGGTTGATTCAGAAATATTTTCTCTGCTTTAGATGGTTGGTCATAAAAGATAGTATCTGACAGGTTCTTATTTGCAATTCTAAGTCAATTCAATATTTTACCAGAGACTGCATAAAATACAAAATGAAGTGGCAAGTAGACTACAGTCAGTCCTGGATCCCCTCCACCCCTCCCCAGCTATTCTCTTCGGGAAATTAAATACTTGATTGTTATAGAATCTTTAAGATCTGGATATAAAAACCCCAATTAACTTCTTGATATATTTCTAAGTGAATGGAAACAGGTAAAAGCCTGCAATAGTCCTATAGCTGTTTAGGAAAAAAAAAAGAATCTCTAAGTTTGTTGGAGGTTTATGTAAAATAATCCAAAGTAATGGAACTGAGTGTGAAGAGCACAGTCTTTAAGGTGATGAATAGTACTAAAAAACCTCTTTACCACTCTGAAGGTAGTTAACTGAGCTGACTGCCTCGGGCATTGACACCTTTAAATGTCGTGTTTATCAAGGCAAAGATGCGTTGAATTTGTAAAATATTTGCCCTTCTTCTGCCATACATTAATCCACTAAACTGCGTAATTGTTTAATTTTTTTCTCCATACTGTGAGAATGATGACGATAAGAGCGCACTGAAGAGCCTGACGTTTAAAGTAAGTTTTAACTGTGTCTGCTGGCAGGTGGGAGGTGGTCGGGGCTGCAGACTGCCCCCTCCCTTCGGCATAGTTACAACAGCGGGTTAAAAGCACTCTCACAGCCCCCGGGGGACTGCTATGGATACAGAAACATACAATGCCGCTGAATGCGCTGAGGAAAGGATCAAGACGACAGGGGCGAGATGCCGGGCTGCACATACAGAATGGTTGAGAAGAGGCAGAGTTGTTGGTTTGGTCTCATCCATGGCCATGCTGAGCCCAGCACGGTGCTCAGGCTCTCCTGGGGCCGCCCGGCCGCCACATAACCACGCTGCAGCTAAGGCGCCACCGATTAAACTACAGCAGGTTAAACTTCCGACGAGTTTCTAACGACTGTAAAAACTCTCCTTTGGCCTTGGGTATTATGACTATTTATGAGGTTGACCTTTAATTACTCTCTCATGTAGGAATCTTTGATAATATGTCTTTGAAACCTTGACAAATACGGACCTACACAGCACAGATCAATACCAATATAGTAACATAGTAGAGCAGCTCCCATAAAAGCAGATGCTAAAGTGTATTACCAGCAAAGCTGCTTCAAAGGACTTATGCCTTCAGCTGGGCACCACCAGCTCCTCCTTATTACAGAATCTAGGTCTAGAGAACGTAAAACACAAATATGCAAGGAATGACAAATATCAACCAATATAAAGACTGGAAAGGGTTTGAACCATTGTCCCACTCCGGCCCAAGGGAATCACAGCTGTCAGCAGCAGTAGGACAAGAGTAACTGCCATCTGCCACTGCTATAAAGTCTTATGCTCATCTTCGGGGTTTGGGGCTGGGAAATAAATTGATGATGTTGAGTACCTAGTGTGAATGTCAGGGCATTGCTTGAAAAGTAGCTCAAGCAAATTCATTATCTTTTGCAACATGAATGCCATCCAAAGGAGTAATGAAACTGCGAGTGGATAGTTATTAGTTCTGAATTCAATTTACTTGAATATTTAATATTGCTACTTTTCAAAAAGACATTTTTAATAGACATTATACACATTCATGAGCATACCTACACGTACACAAATGAACATATATATGTATGTATATGTATACACAAATAAAATCAAAAAATCTGTAATATTCTGTTAAGAATGGTGAACACACTTGTAAAATACCTACACAGTGCAGAGCAGGATTATCAATACTCTCTATATAAAACAACCTCATAATTCAGTATACTTCATTTTTATTTTAACCCATATATTGTCATCATCAAGTTTAATACTTTGTGTCACAGGTATTATGGAAATAAGTGGGGGGTTTCCTATGACAATAATTAAAAGCACGGAACTGTATAAACACAATATGCATCATCTTTACCCCCATTATACGTTATATAGAACTGCCATTTGTTCTAACCTAATGACATTCTACTGATGGGAGGATGAGTCCCAAAGACAGACTGAAGAAAAAGTAAAGATAAAATTTAAAAGATCTTATAGTAGTTTTTATTTCCTTATCACTGCTAGACAAAAAATTGATACATCTACCAGACAGATCCAGTTAAAAAGAAGTATCACAACCCAAAAACTTGCACTGATTTTATGGGAGGTTTTAAATGCTACCAGTCACTTTAGCTTTCCTTCTCTTCTGAATGTCCTCAAAACTAAATTATTTCCTCTTGCTCAGAAGAACAACTCTCCTCTCTTAGCCCTTCATAGAACATTTTTTGTCATAACAACATCCCAGGAGACAAAATAAATGGAAGCCATAAAAGAACAATGCTTTTGTCATGCCAGCCCTACTGCTTACATCTTATAGTTACAAAACCATAAGCAACTAAGCTGGGTTAGACAGCCCATCCAATTTGATCTGGCCAGTTACTCTAACCAAAATGAACAGACCTTTTTAATTTGAATAATTTACAGTCCAACCCCCCAACATTTAGAAACAAACTATATTAACATCATGATAAGGGTGTTGCATTAGCATAGAAATAGAGTTTAATAGCCCTAAATGCAGGCACCCTCCCCATGAGGAGTTAATATCAGAGTGGTTTTCTCTGAGGCTGCCTCCCTGCCTGCACATCTGGCACTTGAACTCGCTTGTTGACAGACAGAAACAAAAAAAACCCCAAAATACCTGAAAGGCAAGCTTCCAAAATATAAGGCTGAGGACACCCTTGGGAGTAGGTCTTCGGGAACAAGTAAAGAACCAACCCAGATGCTTGAGCAAACGACCAAATGTTTCTTTTCCAGGAACTTTCTCTTAATGACAAATTTTCATGCTGAACTTTGTTTTGTGTGTACTAGATTAACTGTGTGATCCTTCTAGCTTTGAAACTAAGAGATAAAAGTCTTAGAAGAAGAAGCCTGGGTTAAATTGAAGCCTACTGTGATGAAGTAGAGTGATATACTAGTATCCACATAAGGTTTCATACCATCCTTGACCAGACATCCATCAAAGTTGAGAGAGAGAAAAACCTCATTTTGACTAATAAACTTCTGGATCAGTCTTACACTGTGTGAAGCAAAGACACCCAGTGAAGGATTGCCTCAGCCCCACTGGCTTCAGAGCCATGATACCGTGCCTTCTTTCACTGCCAGCATGAAGAAGGAAGCCTTGAAGAAGGCAGCTCTAGACACACGAGAAAAGCAAGATCCTGCCCTCCAGGGCAGGACTGTCTGTCTTCCAGCATGGCACATGGCTTATGGAGGGGAAAGCCCCCAGTTCTTCCAGCATTGTTCAGTGCTGCCATCTCCAGCACTTACTGCTCCTGTCTTGCCCATCCTCAATAACAGCAG
Source organism: Myrmophylax atrothorax (assembly GCA_026770055.1). Classification (NCBI taxonomy): domain Eukaryota; kingdom Metazoa; phylum Chordata; class Aves; order Passeriformes; family Thamnophilidae; genus Myrmophylax; species Myrmophylax atrothorax. The sequence goes on from JAOXXN010000395.1 coordinate 119,261,930, forward strand.
GAGCAGGATGCTGCCAGCCCATGTTCCCACTCTCTACTTACTGATGGCTACATCGGTGGGATACAGCCATACCTCAGGTTCTTGGGGGAGGTTCAAGAAAAAGAGCGATTGCCCTCTGGTTGTTTCATTGAGGTTTTCATATCCCTAGGAACAAAAAATCGAAAAACAAATCCACTTTTCATTAAAAGAATCGTTTGAGTCTATTGGTGAAACTGATACTACAGAAATACACATTTCTGTGTGCTGCCTTCCTGCTCTATAATGGCTCTTGCATTAGGAACTGGGGGCAGGGGGGGTTGCTGTTGCCCATTTACTTTAGTAAAGATTGCTATTGAATGGAACCTTTAATGGGGTGTTTATGCTCCCACTCAGCTAAGAGCTCGGAGCTTGCTGCAGAGTAGTCTTTCCCTCCACCTTGACAGCTATTAGAGAATCAATACAGGTAATCCCTCAGCTAGCCGTCAGCACCCGCCTCTGTGGGGCTGCCAGTGCGTGGGGTCACTTGTGGGAAAGTGAGACTTCTCCGGGGAGCACTTTCCACAATACTCACCCCATCACTGCTCAGGGCCAGCGCACTCCAAACCAAGGGGAGCTCTGCAGCTCTGGAGGGAATGCCACTGACTCCACTTAGATTAAGCTGGGGGATGGACTCCACTCTATCTCTCTAGGGAGCAGGGGTCTCACAGCAAGAAAACATCCCGTTCGCCATCCTTCATCTCTAGTGGATGTTTCCTCTGCTCCTGCATTTCTCTTAGTGACCAAGGTATATCTTACCGGCTTTGCTCAAGTCCTTGCAAAGACTGCATTTTCTCACTGCTACTTTGCAGACTGGTAATGCCATAGCTTGCAGGACTCTGTGACATTCTCACACTAACCTATGCAACAGTGCTCTCTAAACTACTAAATTGCTGGTAGCCAGAGGTTAGTCCTGTGAGTTTAAGTCTGATTTGCCACTATTGAAGCAGAGATGAGCTGGAGTTCCAGGACAGCTCATAAAACATGAGGTGCTGCAGAGTGACTGGCTGGGGATGGAGTAGAGTTGCTTGGGTCCTGCTGTAGGTCAGGCTGAGGTGCTGTGATACTTTCCTCTGGTGCTGGTACGTACCCCACCTGTCAACATCCAACTCCAGGCACTTTCGAGGGACTGGCTTTTCAGAAAAGGTATTCCCTGGTGGAGATTAAGCCTCTTTAAAGCTGGAGTCAAACACCATAAAACAGATAGTTGCTAAAGATCTGGATGTATTTTATGTGAGGCCAAAAGAGAGGGAGAGTGCAAGGACATTGCAAGGACATAGGGCCTGCACTATGTACATTAAGGAGAGACAGAAGGGAGAAGGTGCAAGGGGGCAAGTGTGAGGAGAGAAAGGGTGGCAGCTACTGCGTCTGTTGGGGTGAAACACCAGCGCTTTCTGCTGAGGCATGTAGGAGGCTGGAGACCCAAGCAATGGCATTCTTAAGAGGACACCCAGTCAGGGCTCCCCTGCTGAACGATCTCTCTTGTTTAATGGACAATTTGCCTCTGATCAATATTTGTTTGTGGCATTATCTTCAATTCATTAAGCTCCTCGTTGCTTTTCACCTTTACTCAGTGGTTAACCACGTCCCTCTTCCCAAGAGTCCCCCAGGGTGAGCAGCGGGACAGAGACTGGGGTGTGCAGGGGGAGGGGGACCAGGTGTTTGAAGAGCAGGGATATGTAAGAGATGCTGGAAGCAGCAGATGTTGGTGTCCAGGCCTTTTGTTCCCTCACACTCGCCAGCCTGAGTCCTGGGACCACCTTTTTGTTCTTGACTCGCCATTGTCATTCACCCAGGAGGGGCTTCCCAGGAGTTAGCCTCACACAGTCTCATCTCTCTTTCTGCACCTCACTGCCCCAAGAAAACAGTTGATTGACTTCATACTCTGGTTTCTATTTAGATCAATTTCTATTAACATTTAAAAAAACCCTGACAGAGTTAATGCAGAGCACTGAAAATCAGCTAGTGTCTTACAGGGCTGATTAGTCCCCATGACTTGACTTGCTGCTCCCCTTAGCAGGGCCATTTTTAATCCTCGTTAAGAGAGACAAGTGCCAGGGTGCACACATCCTTTGCTTTAGTGAATGCAGTGAGAATGTGACCTCTGACAAGGACGTCACTCTACAGATAGTTTAAGCCAAACTGAGTGAGAAACACGGGTACCTATTGCTCATAGTTTTATTATAGCCACTGACATGGAAAATAACATTTCTATATTTCAACATGCCAAGAAATGAAAGAGGTGGCTCTACTACAGCATGCAAAGCCACAGCCAAGTCCCTTGAGAACTATGGGGATGTCCTGCTTTCTGCTGCCTCAGCTCAGAAATGGCTAGCAGGAGCACGGAGTGCCGTGGTGTCTGTTCAGGAGGGACCTGGAAGCTGGGGCTGCTCAGCAAAAGGGCTGAACCTTTACAGCTGGTCACAAATATCCTCCCTTGAACTTGCAGGGCAGACTCGCTCATGCATGTGGCCTTCTGCATCTATGCAGTCATCCTGGGAACTTGCCAGACAAAAAACTGCAGTGTGCACACATGCTCCATCCCTCTCCCTTCTTATCTGTGTATATAAATATCCTAAATCCCACTGCTGGCTGAGCTGGCTGGAGTGACACATTCACTGGCTGCTGACAGCATGGCTACAATAGGTGCAAGTAGTACATGTGCAAATCCTCAAGGAGGAAAACCTCAGCACTGTATGCACACCAGGTACATGTACACTGCAGGACCATTCCCTAGTCACTCCTAAAGCCTGCCCAGCAATGGCAGCAATGATTGCATTGACAATCACTGAATTTTCCTTGCAGGAAACTAAAATCTGCCATGGATTGGCAGGCGGCTCAGCTTGTTCTCCCTCCTGCTCCCTGCTGCTTTATTACTCTCCACCCTTCTGTGAAGTGTGCAGAGCCAAGTGCCACACTCAGCACAGCTGGGACTCACTATTCAAAAGAGAGAGGATGATGCTATAGGGTAGTTAAATGTTATAGGATAGTTAAATGCCTTTTTTAGTGCTCAATCTGGATCCATCATCTTGCTTGCAAGTGGGAGTGAACTCAATCTAGAACTGAATGGTCTCAGCTTTCATGAACTATTGGGGCACTTGAGGTCCAATCCATCAAGACACTGGGTGCCTTTGACTTCCAGTGCAGTCAGCTGCAACCCAGCAGGACAAGGACTAGAATTCCCAGTAAGAGACAGCTTGACTCTGTAATGACTTACAAATGACACAGAAAACATCCTTCACCCATTTGCTTGTACCTCAAATGCACAACTCCAGCACATTTGGCAGAAAACAAGCCAGAGCCCTTTAGTGTACATTATAACCTCCAATAATTTATTTTCCATTTTTGCACCAACGTAATTGTAGTAATATTAATAATTAACATCAAAATTTACATAAACAGGTTTAATGTGCAAGATAACCAGTAGTCACAAGTACAAGTAAAACCTTTTACAGGCAACAGATCAAATACTCTGAAAAGGTGCAGTGCAGATATTTTGGTACAAGATATTTGGGGGTTCTTCAAGAGGAAAATGCACACAAGTAAGAGCACTACAGATGCACCATTTAAATAAACAACCTTCATTCAGAAGAAACAAGGAAGCTACCTGCATGGGAAGCTAACCATGCATTTCATAGTACTTCAAAGCCATTTATAGTCATAACCTTTATGTCATTAGTAGTTAGTTGATTTCACCAAATCATGAGTTATTTAGGTTCTGAACCAGCAAACCCTTCACACACATAATTTACGTTTCTGTTGGCCAGGATTCTGTATGCTTGGAGAAAAAGACCTCCTGATGTCAGGCAACTATAAGAAAGACTCAGTTCTCCTACCTGTTTTTCAGCATGGTTTGTGGACATAAGTACTATGATGATTTTCTGCTCAGGAGTGGATTTAAACTACATAGAGGTCAGGAGTTCAGCTTTCAGTATGTGCAAAATTCAGACTGCCATGTAATAGTAATATTTGATTTTAAAATGAAAAAAATTCAGAATGAAAAAAAATTCAGAATGTGATTTTCATTTGACTCTAATTGGACTTGCTTGTTTCAGATACTGACTAGTGCTGGGCCTCAATATTTTACTTGTAAGTAAATGGCTCAATAAGTATTTTAAAAATATTTTTGCCATGAAAACAAGGAGGACAGAGCATAGTAAGTACAGTAAAACTTACAAAAATTAGTGCAAATCAATATATTTATGGATACCATGTCTGCATGATATAATTAAATGTGCAGGTTAACATTTTTCTTTAGTTCTATTCTCTAGAGAGACTTTTAAAATTGGTACAAAATAAAACTTTTTCTTCTTATACTTTCTGTGTGAAATCTTTATTAATATGAGATGATCCAGAATACTTAGAAGAGAATATCATCATCCCAGTAACATCAAACTACTTGTGTTCATCAAACAGCTCCAGCAAGGGAGCATCCCTCCTGGATGCAACACACAGTCCCACAGGCAACAAGGAGCCCCTTCCATATGCACAGTCTCCTGTCACTTGTGCTAGCTTCTCAGTGACAATAAAAACTTCTACACTAATTACAACATTCCCTATACTCTGTGGTCCTTCAGCACAGGCTTTTTGATGAGCCTCCTAGTTGAGCTATCATATTGACATGGAATGCCATTTTGTTAAGCATTCTTAACAATTTTGAAAATACTTAAACCCAAACAAATCACTCTTGACTTGCTTGTCTGGTCAGTGAGAAATGGAGGATGTTACCTCGCATGAAAGGAAAGGTTTTCCTTCAGTCTGGAGAAGGAATTTCATGTGCAGTTTCAGGCACTGAGGAGTCTTGGCATCACCTATTCTACACTTTAAATCTTAAATTTTGGGGCAGAGAGGGAGTGCCACTACAGCAGTCATCCTTAGTACAGCCAGGAGGAAGCAGGAGCCTACCCTTCATATCAGGACTCACTACAAAGACTCACCTGGCCGAGACCAGACAGGTTCAGTGAAATTCAGAAAGGGCCCACTGATGGGACTGTGCCTGCTCCTGGCCTGTGCTGAGCTCACAATAAAATGCCTTTGTGAGGCCACTTGACTGCTCATGATCCACCTGAGAGCTCACTGATGTCTCTTCATATTTGGTCCTCTAAACTCCAAGAATCACAGAATAATAGAATCGACTGGGTTGGAAAAGACTGAGATCATCAAGTCTAACCTTGGCCCAACTCCAGTTCATTTACTAGATTATGGCATTCAGTGCCACGTCCAATCTCAGTTTAAAAACCTCCAGGGATGGGGAATCTACCACTTCTCTGGGCAGGCCATTCCAATACCTGATTACTCTCTCTGGAAAGAATTTCTTTCTGATATCCAACTTAAATTTTCCCTGGCAGAGCTTAAGCCCGTGCCCCCTTGTCCTATTGCTGAGTGCCTGGGA
>JAOXXN010000395.1:119276581-119286662 GCA_026770055.1 Myrmophylax atrothorax
AAGAAATAAAAAAGGGGGAGGGGGTGGTGAAGGGAGGACGTGGGAGGGGGAGTCTGGCCTTCCGGACCCACCTTCCCTGCCGCTCCTGTGCCTTCTGCCTCTCCGAGCCCGGCCGGGTGTCTGGGTGCAGCCCGGTGGGCTCAGTCTCTCCCCAAAGCAGGAGGCCGCTGTGCGGGACTGATGCTCCCAGCGGATGGCCACCTGCTGACGGAGGCGTCGGTCCTGCAGGGCAAGACCCAAGGACCCTACACAGTGTCTCAGGGTTCGCAGCTATGGGGATTAGATATGGAAAGGCAAAAATCACCTCTAAAACTCCCATGACCGGGACACGCAGCAGCAGCATCACACTCTCAGTCCCTATGGGCTTCACAGGCACTGCTGAGGTACTTTCACTCTAGTTTGTGTCTGCCTGTTAGGTGCTTACCAGAACACTGGGCTCGTGGTGGGGTTTTCATGGCTCCATGACCAGGCCTATGCTAGGACCTACCCAGAATGGAACCAGGGAAAGACATCTGGCCCTAGCTTCATGCCTTCCTTCCAGGTGGCAACAAGGCACAATTGCCATGAAAAATGTACTTGAAAGGGACTGCAGAATCGCAGGGCTCCAGGTGTGCTCTGTGTTATTGCAGGATGTCCTCCCTGCTGGTGCAGGGAGACTGAGAAATCTTTACTTCAGGAAAAAACGTCATGCAGTATGGGTTACTGCAGAGCTCCCTCTTGAGTCGCTCCTTCCAGCCTGGGTGACACTGCACATACAAGTGTGGAGGGAAGTGACAGGATGGGCTTTGACGCGTGGCAGAGAGTGTGGGGACTTGCACCCGAGGGTATCCCTCAGAGAAAGGCAGCACAGGACTTCCTGGGGCACAGCATAGCATGAGCCAAAGTGCACACAGACTCAGCTGGAGGTTTAAAGGCCATTTTAGTGGTTATAGGTGGTGTGCTACAAAAGTTTATTAATATAGCTTCATGTGATCCTGTGTAAAACATTGTCTTCATCCCAAAGAAGGGATGCACTAGGAAGCACATAAAGCAACCTCAGACAGAGAAACCACAGCTCCAGACACAGCCGCTGTCTGCACTTGACCAGATGTGAAGCCATCTTTTCAAACCTTATCACTGGCTGCCCCTGGGAATGAGGGTGTTCAACCCACACTCCCTCAGGCACTATAATTACTACCTACCAAAAGCTTTGATTTGCAACCTCCTCTTATTTTTGTTCACTCAGGACATAAACACTAAGACAGCAAACAAGCACACAACAGTATCAAGAGAGACCCAGAACTGATCCAGTATCCCCCTGCTTTCAAGACCCCTTCCATAGCCAGCCCAGCATATCTCTGTCCCGAAAGTTGAGTAGAAACATTTATGTACTTTGCATTAAATGTATTGGGCTAGTTCTCCTACCTACAATCTCATTCTCCATCCTATCCTCTGCAAGACAAAAGTTATGAAAACAACAGGGGAGCTAGAAGGCATAGGAGTCTTATGGGAGAAGGTAGAAATGTAGCTTTCTGAAACTTGCCTGAGATAGTCCCATAGCTTAAATAGCCTGATTTTTTTGTTGTCTTTTATTTAAATTTTTAAATTAAATTTGCTTTGTGTTGTTCCAAACCTCTGTTATTTGTAAGACAGAACTGATGTTGTAGTGCTTTAGGAAACAGTTTAACATGGCTTTATGGATGCATCAGTAGCATACAAGTAGCACCAGCATTAATCTGATTTCCAGAAATAAACCTTTGAGTTCTTAATGCACAGAAAAGTTTGAGTTACATTTAGAATTAAAGTGTTGCCAGAGAAGCTGAAATCTTTTGACTAAGCTGTGTCAAGGTATCACAGTACAGGAAGACGGAAAGCAACTTGTGGAGGAGACATGCTCACACTGGAGATTCAGGAGAAATGAAGACAAAACTAACAGGAAATTTTTAAATTCTCATCCTTAGTCAATTGTAGACATGCCCAGAAACAAAATGTTTCCTTTTCCTAGAAGCCTGATGACACAGAACCCAGGAGAGAAAACAGGCTTGAGGCACTCTTGTCAATATACTGCAGATAAATGTTTGGAGGCTTTAACATCCCCTAAGATGTGAAAGGCATTTATTGCATTAAAAAAGTCTCAACCTCCGGGAGAGATGTGGGGGAGGCAGAAGTGCAGCCCTTCAGGGGCACCCCAGCCGTCTGGTCAGCCCTGTGGACAGCCCCAGTGCTGAGGACTCCTTCTCTGATTTTATGTCTTGTTACAAAGTAATCAGAGCAGTCTATTAGTCTCCCTCCCCTGCTGCAGGATTTTAGAGTGTATTTCTTTTCTGCAGTGAAGTGGAAATGCTATTAAAGACAAGCACCAAGGGACATCCTTGCAGGTTTCTTGAATAGTATTCAGTTGCCTAAGTAGCCTAAGTGTTGTCTCCTTGGATTGATCCAGATGTCTTGATCCAAAAAATTGCATTCCAAGCTTTCCTATCCTCCTCTCAGTTGGATACAAGCTTTTCATCATCACTCTCATACCCACTCTACATCTCCCTTATTCCAGGCTTAAAGTAGTTTGCCTCCTGCACATTCCCAAACACACAGGCTACACCTCCAAGCAGTCCCTTTGTCCTTCAAAGACCACAGCAGACCCTGATGCCCAGCTTCCCACGTGTGGGCTCCCTGTGCCCCAGCACTTATGTTGACAACCAGCTGCAGCATGGACATGGGAATCCCAGCAATGGCACCAGATACTGTCATGGAAATAACCTGAATTGCAATTTAGATCAGGTCAGAGCAGAAATGATTTATTGCTATGGCTATAGGAGACAGGTAGCAAAAAGTTGACTGACTATGCTAATGGACTATGAGAAAAAAGGAGAAAACACATTAAAGTGCTTCAACTTGCCTTTTCCAGTACTAGTTGTATCTTTAGGTGCAGCAGAATTTTAAGGATGTTACCATTAGCTCTGCGACTTCACTAAAGCAATCCACTGCTCTCACCCCATTCCAAATACATTGAGAATAGACTGTTAACTGAAAAATACATGGACAGGAAAAATTTGGAAAGTCAGTCTAAATTCTGCAGCAAACCAATCCTGTCACAGAGATGCAATCTTTCACCTTTTGCTGGGGCAGGCCACTGAGTGAGCAAGGGCAGGAATATCTGTTGTTCTCATCTCTCAAAAAAACTTTGCCCATAATTTGCAGGGTTCTGAGTAAATTCAGTCAGGATGTCTCTGAATCCTTTAGCATTTTGAGTAGTTGTAGTGTGAAGTGATAAAGTGAAGTATAGCCAAAAACTTGGATGGGAGAGACATTTTTCAAGCAATAGAAAAGTTTTCCCACCTCTCCCGCACTATCTTCTTAGGAACATCTCCTAGGGAGAAATTCCTGGGCACACCAGAGAAGCTGGATCAGCTTCACTAATTTTCTTCCAGGACAGGGTAACCCACCTAGTTAATCTAGCAAAGCCAGTAGATACAATCATTTTGGACTTCAGCAAAGCTTTTGATAGTGTTTCTCACAGTAGCCTTCTGGACAAAATGTCCAGCATACAGCTGAATAACTGTGCTATGTGATGGGTGAGCAACTGGCTCACAGGTTGGGCACAAAGATTCATTAATGACTTGGACACGGACTTGAAGGAATACTACGTAAGTTTGCTGATGACACTAAACTGTGCAGAGCTGTTGACTTCCTTGAAGGCAGGGAGGCCCTGCAGAGGGACCTGGACACATTAGAGGGCAATCACCAACCACATGAATTTTAACAAGGGCAAGTGCCAGATTCTGCACCTGGGATGGGGCAACCCTGGTTGTGTGTATAGACTAGGGAATGAGAAACTGGAAAATAGTGCTATAGAAAGTGACCTGGGGGTCCTGGTCAATGGCTTGTTGAATACGAGTCAGCAGTGCCCTGGCAGCCAGGACGGCCTACATGTCCTGGAGGGCATCAGGCACAGCATCACCAGTTGGTTGAAGGAGGGGATTGTCCTGTTGTCCTGCTCTGCTCTGCTCTGGTGTGGCCTCACCTTGAGTATTGTGTGCATTTTTGGGCACCACAATCTAAAAAAGACATTAAGCTCTTAGAGAGTGTCCAAATGAGGGCCATGAGCATGGTGAAGGCTCTGGAGGGGAAGATATATGAGGAGTGGCTGAGGAAACTTGGTTTGTTGAGCCTGGAGGAGACTGCCCAAACTACTGTTCTTAAAGCCAGAATCCTTTAATGATCCGCAGAAGGATTCCAGCTCCTCCAGGGTGGAGAGTAATGAAAAAGGCATCCCATTTGTGCTGGTTTTGGCTGAGGTAGAGTTAACTTTATGCACAGTGGCTGGTATGGCACTGTGTTTTGGATTTGTGCTGAGCACAGGACTGATAATATAGTGATGTTCGTGTTACTGCTGAGCAGGGCTTACACAGAGCCAAGGACTTTTCTGCGTTTCATACTGCCATGCTGGCAAGGAAGCTGGGGCATACATAGGAGGCTGGGAGGAGACACAGCCAGGACAGGTGACCTCAATTGACCAAAGGGGTATTCCATACCATATGACATCATGCTCAGTATATAAAGTGGAGGGAAAAAGGAGGAAGGGGGAACATTTGGAGTGGTGGCATTTGTCTTCCCAAATAAGTACTACTTGGGGCCCTGCTCTCATGGTGGGTGGCTGAACACCTGCCTGCCTGTGAGAAGCAGTGAATTCATTATTTTTTTTTCTTTGCTTCTGTGTGCAGCTTTTTCTTTCCCTATTAAAGTGACTTTATCTTGACTCACAGGTTTTCCAGCTTTTACCCTTCTGATTCGCTCCTCAATCCTGCTGGTGGTGAAGTGAGCAAGCGGCTGTGTGGGGGCTTGGCTGTTGACTGGGGTTAAATCACGTCTTTTTTGGCGCTATATATACAGATTCATACAGTTGGAACATGTAAGATCTGGGGATGACGTTTATGGTATAGAATAAGGGGTGGTAATGTTCTAATTCTGGCCAGGACAGGGTTAATTTTTGCATTAGCCAAGAGGGGGCATGGCTAGGACCTGGAAGTTATTCTATATCACCTCATGTCATTGCCAGGGCAGGGGAAAGGAACTCTCTTCTGGGAGGAAGGATTCTTTCTGCTCAAGGAAATGTAGTGGAGGGAGACATCTGCTATTGTCTGTATCAGGCTGGTTTTGTTTTTTTTTTTTTTTTTCTGTAAAAATCTATTTGTTTTGGACCCTGACATTAGTATTCTTGTTGTTACTGTCTATTTCCTCATCTCATTGTTTTTCCAGTAAATTGTTGTTATCTCAGCCCATGATCTTTGCCTTCTGTGCCTCCAATTCTCCCCTCTATCCCACTGCAGTAGGGAGAGGCAAGGGAAAACAGGGCAGGGAGTGAGAGAGGGTGGTGCATGGTTTGGAGAGTCTTGGTGGGGGCACTAAATTGGGGAGTACCATTCCTAAACCATGACACAATCCTTGTGCCACTGACAATCTTACTGGCTGACTCTGGGTTGTCCTGGCCACCCTTCCTTGTGTGCAAGCAGTATGGTATGCATTTGTCTAATGACACCAGGCATGGTTTGCAGGTTCACCCAGGAGAAGAGCTCAGCATAAATGCCATAGACACAGAGATGCAGGACAAACATAGAGAGGACACTGACACATTCAGTCACACAGACTGACAAGGACAAGGCGCTGTCCTCAACAGCGTTCACTCGTGGTACCCACATAAGACATAAACACAGCTGAATCCCCACCTCTTGTCTAACTGGTGGAGGTCTATGTTCAGAGGTGAAAGCACACTCTGCCCCCCTCTCTAGGTTCACAAGCCCAGATAGGTTCATGAATACCCTGGATATGGGCACAGCCCTTCTGCCTGCCCAGCACCCCATCCCAGCCCTCGCAGCTGCTTTACAGGTCCTTTATTTGCTGGCTGATGCAGCTGGATGCACCAAACATGAGCACTCACACGACCCTCCACGTTCTGGTCATTCTCAAGTGTACAATTGCCAGATTTCACCCTTTCAGGCAGAAGTTAGGCCACATTCTATTTCAGCCACCATCAAATGTTTCTCTGACTCTTCTTTAAGATCATCTACTTGATCTTTGAGTCTGTCAAACTTCTGGTTTTCTTTTGGTGGCCTTCTCGTACCAACTGAAAAATACAACCCATTGAAACTGGGTTATCTTAGATCCTCTGGACTCAAAGGTGCTCCTTAAGCTTAAATCCTTCAATGCAATCAAGTTTCATTTTTTCAGCCCCAAGGTAAGTATGCAGAATGAGAGACTGAAGGGAAGACAAGATACACGAGAGGTCTCTCATGGTCACAGCATCTAGCTTAAGCAGACCATGCTGGCTGAGGTTGGAATCATTAGCAGCAGTAACAAAGGAGGCTCAGACTAGAACTAAGTCAGGGAAGGATTAATGGGGCCCATCACATCACCTGAGTTGTTAACTGCTGGTGTGGTTTCTCTTACAGCTGAGAGGTCTCCCAAGAGCCAGTCCTCAAGTGGTGCAGACATCAGTGTCCAGCTATGAAGGACCACCATTCATACAGGTTCATTCACACTGTAATTCCAAATTGGACCTTTTCTGACCTACCTCTCCTAAGGACTTCATTGGTTTGTGATCATTCCCTCTTTTGGTTGGTTAGAGTAGGAACTCTTAGTGGGACTCTGGACTGACCTGCATTAGAAGCTGGGATTCAGCAGCCCCCACATACTGCTGGAGCCTACAGACAAACCTTAGCTGAAGTCCCAGCAGGGATTTAAGAAACATAAGATGATACAAGTCATATTTACCCATTACATGCACAAGGCCAACAGAACCACTCAAGGCTGCTCTGGATTCCACTTTCTTAAGTACAAGAACTAATTTATCATGAAGGTTTCATTGTGATTACTGTTTCAGGGGATAGGGTGTGAGTTTTGTCAAGAGGCCCTCAGGTACTTGGCATCTCTATCTCCACACTTCATAGTCCAAGAACCAAGGCAGAGGGCACATACCACTGGCCCTCTATTTCCTTGTTATAACCTGAGCCCAAGCACATGGTGACAGCCCTCCTTTTATACTGGGAACAACACATGGAGAACCATAAGCAGTGACAAATAAGCTGGGAAATAACTCAAAATGTCTGGGCATTCCTGTTCTGTCCCTGTGAAAAGTCTAGCCTGCAAGACCCAGTGTATTGTTTACTGTGAAAAGGACCTTCAAATGGCAGTGTCACTTTTTGTCTCTTTTGTCATGATGTCAGGTTAGAAGAACTTGTTCATATCTCACATGCACTGGTCTCTGTCAAAAAAAGCCTGATCGAGAAAGTAAAAGGCAGCATTTCTCTTTCATAAAGTCAGTTACATCAGAGGCAATTATTAGCTAGTCATATTTTGCTGCCAGGAGTCCTAGCTAAAACTGGTTTATCTTCTTTGAATATTAATAAATTATAATCATGTCTAAAGGCAAGGTTCCAAATGGAAACATTTTGCCTTTTACTAGACAGATGTTTTCTCTGCTTGCTTCTGACCTCACATTGGGAAGAAGCATCCTCCTTCTCTGCTTTCTTTAATGTGGTGTTATTTTCCTCATATCCAAGGACCACCATAATTTTGCCGAAGCCAAGAGAACTGCAGCATAAGCTTTATTTTGGCAGCAGTGGTGAAAGGTTACCAGTATTTGAAGGTCTTTAAAATAACTTCAGCTTCTAAAATTTTAAATATAAATAAATTTTCTGTCTCATGCATTTCCCAGAGACAGCATAAGATCATTCTGATAACGAATTCTTGTGGTTCATTTTATTTTTTTTTTAATTGACCAATCAAACCTTTTCAACTGTCGTAAATTCACCACTTGGCATAGCAAGGACAACAAGTACATAACTTTATTCAGCCCTACTTCACATCATTTGAGGTCTGCCTCTGCTGACACCATTATGAAAGACACCCATTTCATCCTGACTGATATAAAAAAGTATTCATAATGAAGTGTCCTCACATTAAGCCACAAGATGAACATTTTCAGTTAATATAGCACTATAAAGATGAAAGGATTTGCAAGTAACAACTATCTAGAATATAAAAAAGCCTTCAACAAAGCCTGCTGCCTTTTTAAAACCTACCAATCCATAGTCCTTCTCCAGGGCTTTAGTGCTACATCTTATACCCTTCTGTGAACAAATGAAGACACAACAGAAACATGCTGAAATCTCTAAAGCCATGTAAAACCCGAAGGCATTAAAATTTATTAAATGATGCAATAACAACAGAATTCTTTATTTACAATAGCATTATTTAACATCAAATAAGCAAATAGCATCAGCAAAGCAATATTAACTTGCATAAATGTATTTAAAATTTCTCTGAATATATCTACCTTTGCATAAACTGCTAACACTAGAAATACAAACATCAATGCAGGTGAACAAAGTGATGTTCAGAGTCAACTCCATTTTGAAAATAAATCACAACCTGAAACACTGTAAGCTTTCTCCTGAAGAACCATAGTTTATATATTGCTTAATTTTACCCTTGTATAATCTTTTCATATACACACATCTCAGATGCAACTTCATGATGAACTGTACAAATAAAACCCACAAATGACGTAAAGGGAAAAAAATTAAATGACAGTAAATGTTGAAGTAACGTGTCCATCATCTCTATTGAACAACATAAAGATCAAGTGATGATGCACTTTTTCCAAAATTGTACACAATTCACTATACAAATATAATACATCAGACAGCTATGTAGGAATATACAAGACTTAAAAACAGATCTAAGGCATTATGCTAGATTTTAGCATTTTGAGGTTCTTGCACATAGCTTTTACCTGTAGTAAGAAACTTAAAAGATTTTGTTTTAGTCTACAAAGAAACACCAGGGAGAAAATTCTAATTAAAATCAAAGCCACTACAGTAAATTTTCTTTTGTGCAGAGAATGCTTTTGCTCTTAGGCAGCATACTACCATACAAATACTAGAAAACTTTTAAATTCACACCAACAATTAATGGCTTAAGTTGCATTTCAAAACTGATTGTGTATCTTTGGGTTCTGCAAGTGGAGCTGTGCCACCCATTTAATCTGTTAAGCCCATATGAATTTCACTTTTAAACAAAGATTAAAAAATGTATTGTATAAACTGCAAAAACATTGCTTTTAATTAATACAGGCCCAAAGGGATACCGGTGTGGGACAATATTTTAAGGATTGAGTACAAATTAATTCCTTGTAGCAAAACAGCTCACTTCACTTTTCAAACTTACCACATTACATGAACACTTAAACAGGTCATATGACCATGTATATATGCTTATTTTTCACATTATGCGCCATTCACATTTAGTAATGTAAGTAGAACACTGATTAATTGTTCTGTTAAACAAAATCCAAGTACTTTCTCCAACAAATTTACTGTATACAGGATGAAAAATACTGATAATGAAGGGAATTGATTTGGCTTTTTTGTTTCTATAGTGATCAATATGATCAGAAGATACCTTCACTCACTTTTCTCTTTCATTGCTTTGAAGACGACAAAAGTCACAATGAACCCAAATGGAGCCAAAGTGATAGGTACAATCTCCTTTCTTTTAAAATGGCAATGGATGATGAAATATTGTAATCACTACAGATAAGCGTTTGCAGGTATGTTGTGAAATGGGACAAATTTAAACTATTTTGTCCACTGTGAAAAAGAATAATCTATCTGCAGAGGTTACAGTTAAGAACTGAAAAAGAATGGAATAGAAACAAAATGATTTCAAAACACATTTACACTTTGTGGTGCATGAAGTTAATTTCTTCAAATTTATACACTTCTTATATAAGGTTGTTTTTTTTTTTTTCAGATACATAATGCAAGTTTAACACCAATGTTGTAGTAATGAGGCTGTGGAGTTCAGGGGCTGATGATTACTTTGGTTTCCCATCAGCAGATCAGAGGATGGTTCAGCTGCCTAAATATTCTCTTTGAGTTTGGTAACAGAACAGTGACAGCTGAAAAAATGTTGTTTCTCCAGAACAGTGACACTGCCCTCCTTAGGGACAAACACAGAAACAGCCTTTATCGTATTTTCCTCAATCGTAACATAAAATAGGTGCTATTTTATTTGAACTCCCACCTGAAAACTAAAACAAATTAAA
>JAOXXN010000395.1:119292010-119309839 GCA_026770055.1 Myrmophylax atrothorax
CACCATAAGCAATATAGAAAACACCTCCTAACTTCCTGTGGCCTCCCTCACGTTAATCACTATTGCCCGGTAATGTATGTCAGTAAAAAGATACTATATCCATTCCAGCCCACAGCATATTCATAGTGCTGTTGCCTCTGTATGCCATTTCTTACCCGTGCTGCATCTCCGTCCTGCTTTATCATATCCATTCCAGGCAGCTGGTTTGGAAAAAGATTGCCTCCCCTCATAGCAGGATCATTAACCTATTGGTGAAAAGATATTAAGGAGAATGAATTAAAAAATACATTGGGAGGAGGGCGGGGAATTAAAAAGAAGCATTATAAACCATTACACTACTTGCACATACTGACACCCACTTCTGAGATAATGCTGAAGCCAGGGAAGTGACTGCACAGCCGAGCACCCTCCCTTGCACAGCATGTGTTTGACTCATATTATTCTGCTTCGCAGTCAACAACAGATTTCATTTCTGATACTATGACCCTTGTGCACCTTTTACAAAGTAGGCTTCCTAAATTAGGTCAGTGTTATCTGAAGAGGACATCCCCCTGCAAAGTTCTGAAAGCAGAAACATGTAACCACTTTCCTAACCTCAATAACACATGGCTTTGCTGCTTGCAAACCACCACACAATTTTTTCAAAGCCTGAAAACATGTAGGTTCAATTATACAAACCATTGACTTAGTTTTAACGACACTTACTTTTCTGTTTGTAAGCAATGGGAGAAAGCATTAAATATGAAAATGTGCAGTGGCATGCTGCAGGGATAGTCTCCACAAGTTTCTGAACACAGTGGCAGGAAAGTATTGAAGCTGTGCATTTCTGCACAACCAAAGGGTCTGTCATGCTTAGTTATGTGGAAAGAGTGTTTTGCCGAATTTAGAGCACTGCTTTCTTATTCAAAGGATTAATCTCGCCATGTAGAACTAGTATAAAACACAAAACAGAGCCCTTCAGCAAGGGTCTGAAATATTAGAAAAAAGCAGCTTTCCTTAGAAGTTTTACAGGGAAAGAAATGTCTTCCCTCAGAGTCTTTGTTGATTTGGTTTGCTCTGTTACTTCCCTCAGAGTAGACATGTGGTAACAGTCAAGATATGTCCCTCTAGAATTTGCTGGAAAGAAAAAGAAGTTTTCTGTGTCACCTGCTTTTTAGGAGACTTGTCTTGCCAAGGAGAGGAGATTCTGCCTGTGTCCTACCTCACTTCACCTACAGCAACCTGGTGCAGCATGGGCGGAATCACAGAATGGATAAGGTTGGAAGGAACCACAGTTGGTCATATGGTCCAAACCTCCTGCTCAAACAGGGTCATCCTAGGGCACATTGCCCAGGATTTTGTCCACATGGATCTTGAATATCTCCAGTGAGGGAGACTCCACAACCTCTCTGGGCAGGGAAAGAAAACTTGTTCCAGTGCACATTCAGATGCACACTAAAGTTCTTCCTCATATTCAGGTGGAACTTGCAGTGCATCAGTTTCTGCCCATTGCCTCTTGTCCTATTGCATGGCACTGTCAAGGTGAACCAGACTCACTGTCAAGGTGAGTCTGGCTCCACCTCTCTGGTGAGACTGGTGAGTCTGAGTCCACACCCTCTCTCCAGACACTTATAAACATTGATGAAGTCCCATCTCTATCTTCTCTTGTCAAGGGAGACTGTCTTGAATTTACCGCACCAAAGTCTTCTCATTTCATGTATTCCTGACTTTTTTCTCTTGCTATTTATTTATTTTGAAAAATGTTGCAAAGCTAAATGCAACCACATGCAAATATCTCAAGCAGGACTTTCAAAAGCTGACAGAGACAAGACTACAATTCAATGGGAAAAGGTAAAAGCTGAAAATACTTTTGCCATAGGAATTTGAAAATCTGAAGGATTTGATTGTTTGAAAGTGCTGCAAGCCTCCTTGTGATGCTTTCTCCCTCTTAATAGAAGTGGGCCAATTTTAAAACCTGAATTTGAAAATTTAATCAGGGGGAAGAGGACCACACTTTTTCCTTCATACATTCAGAAAGAAAGTACACAGTTTTGTGGCTTTATCTACATGCATTTGACTAAGCAATAGGATCCATGTTTGAAAAGCAGCTCCTGCTGTTGATCAACATTCGTCAGAATGCACAAGTACAAATGCCTTTTCTGATTTTTCAGGAGACAAAGGGAGGTAAAAATAAAAAGCATAAACAAATAAACTGTATACTGAATCAACAGCAGTTTTGGGAAAAAAGATGGCTGCATGATTTGCCTTCATGGCACTTAGGATAGGTACAGGAAAGGAAGGTGGTTCCAAGCTGCATACTGTGAAAGTAGCAAAGGCATCAGTGAAGTTTCTGTAACAGAATCTCATTGCCAGTGATGATGCAAGAATTCTGACTGACATGGTATCAGATATCAAAAAATATCTCTGTTTAGTTATATGAATACATTTACTTCAGAAAAGCTTAAAACACCCTACATTCACACAATAACTTTTCTGACTGCAATCAAAAATTAGATAAGTATGGGGAAGGACAAAGAAATGAAAGGGTTTTTATAATTTTCTGAAGACAGGTCATGTGGTGTCATCAGATATGAAATCTGACTAAAACAAGACTGAGGATGTTCTACAATTCTTCAGCAATCAAGTGTATTAATACAGCCTCCTGCTAATAAAGCAGAATTATACACAAGGTGTCTAACAAGACAAATTTCCTACCATTCCAGAGCTCCTTTCATCCAGTATGCTGAGCAAAATCTAGATAACTCTTCTTAGATGCCATGATAATTTTTGCCTGAAGAGTGTGGCCTGTGCAGATTAATAAACAACTACTCTGAGTGGACATCTATATAGGAGTTTATTTCATATAGTGAAAAGCCTCTTCTCTTACACAGGTTTCAAACTTCTTTGATAGCTCAGTAAATAACATGGATCCATGATGCAAAGTAAGTAACAGGCAAAACCATGGCAATAGGTGCACTGTGCAAACAAGATGATGAGGATAAGGACAAAGTAAGATATGTGAATCCTGGAACACCAAGAAGGTTTACTTTCTTGATGCCTGGGGAAGCTGTTTTGGATAAAATGGAAGCGCAGACCTGCCAGCTGGCATTTCAGCATTCCTGATAGCAGCCTCCTAGAAGAAAAACTAGTAACAACAGCCTGAAGAGCTTTAATGTAATTATCAGATAGAGGATGATAATGAGACAAGGTCTGGTTCCTCAAATACATAAAGAAGCCTCTAAGTATCATAAATAACAAGCCCAGTTTGGACATAATGTTTTTATTTGGTCATGCTAGGAGCCTAGGTAGTAAACAAGAAAGGTGGAGATACAGAAGTGTGAGCAGATAAATAGCAAACTTAGTATTTCTGAGCTCTGGATGTATCTGTATGATACAGCATAGTGTCATAATGAGAGAGGAAACAGAGCCAACGAAACCTGTTTGGTACCAAAGGTAATGTACCTGCTTCTGACCAGGTAAACAAGTCCAAGCACAGCTTTTTACTATTAGGCAATACATCTTCCACAACCATCCAATAACAGTGTTGAGTTTTTTTCAAATGCCAGAATACATTTGCAGTGTAATCACTGCTACTCATTGTGGTTAGGAACAGACAAGCATGTGAAGTTCAAATAATGTATTATGGAACAAAACCCCCAAGACTGACTAAGTAAAGAGAAGTGTAGGTGACAGTATAAGAAAACCCCAATGAATGACATGGCAACAGTCAGCAGAATTTCAGAAAACGCAGTCATTTTGAAAACTACCAGTTACAAGAAAAAGTGGAGCACAGTCTAGGTAAATTGCTAAACAAGGATGTCAAATAATAAACAATTATGCCATGAAAACAGTAAAAAAAGTATCAATTTAAGTATTCAAATAAACATTTTCAGCTATTCATATCTCAGGAAAGAAAATGTAAAGCAGCACAACAAACATTCCTGAGGACTAAAAAGTACTGTCTTGTGGCTCAGAAATGGTCCTTCAGCTGTCAATTGGCCACCTCTGAAACAGATGAAGCACAAAACATTTGCTTACACATGACACAGTGCTGGGGTGGTAAATCAGGACGAAAACAGGTTACTGTGACAGTATGAGCCATGGGACTTTGCTTAAACAGACTCCACCTAAGAAATGCAATTTCATGGAGACAAAAGGGAGGCAATATATTTGTGAACAAAGAACATAAGGGCTTCAGTGTGACATTGTCACCAACAGAACCAAGGCAACCCATGGACTGCATTACAAGCAGAACTTGACTCTACACAACTTTGGTGCAGTCACTCTTAAATCTGTCTCTGGTTACTCTGTTCATACTTCTAGAAGGAGTTTACAACAGTGGAGTTTAAAGTAGATCCACAAAAAGGACTGATGGGCTGAAAAACAAATGTTCAGATGGATAAACAACGTCAGCCTATTCAGCTTACTAGAAGTTAAATAAATGCTATCTTGAAACATTATCTTGTAGTCTAACAGGAAGGAAAAGCAGTGTGACAGCTGTGTCCGTGGAAATAGTAGCCTGGATGGAAATCTTTGAAATAAACCCAGATCTCTTTCTACAATGTGGTTTCTCAGTTCTGGTTCCTGGGGAAAATTATGGCAGTGTGGGTATCCTGAGAAATCAGAATGGGTCATGACCTTTAAATCCCCTCTCTTTCCTTTTTTTTTTTTTTAAATTTTACTATTGTTTTACTACATTAAATGTGTACTGTATGCACTTGGGAACTAATAATAATAAAACACGTCTGCTATAGCTGGGCTTAGCAACTGGGAATATCAGAGAAGGTGACAGATTGGGAGTATCAAAATGACTTTGGGTCACCAGTATGTAGCAGCTGTAAAAGACAAATGTGATCCGCAGCTATAATTGTCAGAGTATTCCAAGAGAAATGGGGGAGAACTAGTGTTATGCACATGGCTCTGGTGCTTAGGGAATACTGATTCAAACCAGAACAGGTGCAGAAAAGGAAAGGGAATTTAAAGCCTAAGAGACTGAAAAACTGTGGGTTGTTTGGCTCACAAGCAAAAATCCCAACAAACCCAAGCAAAATAATCCAACAATCTCAGACCAACAACAAAAAAATCATGTTGATAGAATCTTTATGCAGAAAAAATACAAGAGAAGAAAAGAGCTATTTAAGGCAAAGTACAACATTGGTAAAGTAAATACTTCCTTATCAAATTTAGGGTGAAAAAAGGACATACATTAGCAACTCATTAATATAATCAACTTTAAACTGGAATGTTATAGTATCAGAAAAAAAGGTTTATGATATTGTCTGCCATAGCAGGAGATGCTTCCTGAAGACACAAGAGGTACTTTCCTGACAGTATTTCTAAGAAAAGTCTGTAATTTCAAGTCTGTGTTTTGAACGAGCTAGAGTTCAGCTTTGAAACAAACATACAAAGCTGTTAATTGAGAGAGTTTGTTTGTCAAATACTTATTAATGTACTGTGCAAGTTTAGTTGCAGGTCAACAAACAGAAATGTTAGTTTTTCTTATTTCAGATATCCCAAGTTGCAGTCTCAGATAAGAATGATTCTGTAAGCATCCTCTTGGCATAAAAGAACAGATTACTTACCTATTGATTCAGCAACCTATTTTATATGCACCACGTTACAAAAAATGTGGATTTTGTAATTGTGAAGCTTCCAGATGGATAATTCTTGAAGCTGATCACCTATTTGTTTTCTGGTGCTACAAACACTGTGGCAGTTGAAGCATCTTCCACACTCTGCCCACACCACCATCTTCCACTCTTCTCTCTAGGAAACAGCTGCCTGCCATTCAGTCCCAGCCTCCATTGCTGGGAAAATAAGTAACTGTTCTACAGAAACTTACCTACCAACAACAGGAGCTACATCAGCACACACTTTCCATGGAAGTCCAGGAGCAACTACATGTGCTAGCTACTGTGGTGCTAGGTCAAAATGGGAAATTTAGATGCAACAAGTGCTCTCTACCTTATTGCTCACCTTGGTTATTTGAGTGCAGAGCTAAAATCAATGCCCTTTTAACATCATCATTTCTCAAGGAAACTAGTAAAAGAAACATAATGGCTTACAGCAGTTACAGCCCAACACAGTGGACGTGAAAAACTACTGAAAGTCAAAATAAATCCTCTAGCTGTCATCTCCCATCCTTAAATTCTCACCTGCTCAGGACCCATGGAGGACAACCCTGATGTAGGCACAGAGGTCGCTGAGGTCATGCTGATCTGCCCTGTCATCTGGTTCATGTTGTTCATACCACTTGTGTTGGTTGCCATGGATACACTGATGTTCATGTTATTGTTGTACATGCTGGTGCTTGCTTGCTGCCCAAAATGTGGTGGGGACTGTTGTGAAAACATGCTATAGCAAGGAATGGAAAAAGCAATGTGTCAGACTTAGAATGCTGAAGCCACTAAGAAACTGCTTTCTTTTAATATATCTTAAGCTAGAATTTGTATATGGTGTCATTTATTCCAACTTCAAAGGGAAAACTAGTTTTCAGCTGCATTAATGTGTACAGAGTAGATTTTCAAAATTTATGGTCCCATGTCTGTGCACAAAAATGCATGCCTTTGCATGTGAAACTATGGCAAATCTGTTATGCACGTGCAGTAACAGCCAATCAGCTGTCTAAATGTGCTTTGTCTGTATTTTAAAGTAATTTTTGCAGGGAAAGGAAAACAGCTTTTTGTCCCTCCAGTGTTAGCACAGGACAGGACTATTGAGCTGAAATTGGAGCTAGTCTAATAAACTTTCTTTTTTTGCAAAATAATCTATTTGCATATATGGATACCAGATTTGCACATATAATTATGGCAAGTGGGCTCACAAATATAGACATGCATTTGTGCAGAAATTTATTTACTAAATCATAGCATCAGATTTTGAAAATGTGGCACTGTAAGGAAACAACCAAGGCTAAGACAATTATCTTCTATGTTCCTTCAAGGCCTTTCTGAACAACTTAAAGAGGAACAACTGTGAAAGAGCTCATCCCACATTTTATTCAGTCAAGTGCTTTCTGGATAGTATCTTCCTTCCCATTACGTTGGAAGCCATACAAGAGATTCTTTACACTTCCTAAAATGCACTTCACTGTTTACATACCAGTCTTTTCTACTCTTCAAACATAATCCAACAGTCAATGAAGGAATTATTACTGACAGTGTGTCTGTTTAGAGGATCTGCATTAGACTGAAAACTGTGGAAGGGTTGCTGTGTGGCAGATGGCACACAGTAACCACCTCTGTATCAATGACTGACTTTTACTTCCCTGTGAAGCACTCCTCCCACAGCTGAGGGAATCTTTTGGGATTAACACTCAACCTGGCACTAGGGTACTCCATTACGCTACCGCTGTGCACTGTGAGACTTGGTGGAGTGCAAAAGCATTCTGGGCACAGGACCAAACTCAGAAAATCCCACCATTCTCTTCCTTCCAATTCCATGTCTTTTCAGGCCACCTAACCCCATTTTTAAGTTGTTATCTGGATGGCTGAAACAGTACACTACAGATTATTGTGAATACTCAGTGGCTTGTGTAAACAAATTTGACATGTCTCTGCTGTAGAGCTGCAGTTTAGCAAAGCCAACCATTACTCTTATCGAGCTGCCCTTGTGCCATTTTTGGCAGAAGCCATGACAGTGGCAGCTATGCCACCTGTAGATGCTTCATGAAGACAGTGAGGATGGGGCACGGATAAGGATGAGGACAAAAGATAAATCAGCTGCTTTAAGGGGAACTTGGATGAGTCTCATCAATAAAATACTGGTGGTTTGGGTTTATTAAATCTTTGTCAACCAGTGGGAAAAGATTTGTCACTGGGCTAGAACAGTAAGAACAGCCTGAGAACTTTAGGATAACAAAAGCACTGTGCTAGAGACAGCTGTGTGCACCCCAGTGTTAAGTGATACAGTCTGTACCTGATAGGTCCTTCCATTTTCTGATGAAAAGCAAAGATTGCTCCCATCTAGAAGTTCATTGCTGCCTACTGATAGTGTTCAGCATCCAGGCCATCTGATTTGGACACACCCATTATTAGAGCTATACCAGCTGGGGCAGGGGCCTCAACTGAAAAGGTGACTGCATGCATGAGGCATGCTACAATCTGTCGGGTAATTAAATTATATGATGATCCCCAGTATGTGCAAACACTTATGGGCTGAACCTAGTCACACTCCAGCATTTAAAATGGGAGGTGATAATCCAGTCACCGCAATTCCAGAGCAGCAGGGAATGCATAGGCTCTGGCTCAGCTGATCCAGCCACGTGGAAAGCAGTGTGGGAGCAGGACATGAAAATTGTATGCAAGAAGAAATGCAGCCACACAAACGTTAGGGGCTGGAGTTCACTGTGCAGCAGAAGTGCTCCTTTAAGGACACAGTGTGTGTTCAGTTACCACAGACAAAGCAATGCATTGCGTGGTTGCAGGTCTTTTAGCTATGCACTCACTTTGCCTTGTATGAATACAGAATTTAAACCAATTCCTCATATCAAATTGAAAAGAAATCTCTTTTAGGATAGATAGTTAACAACAAACATAAAACAAGCCCATAAATAAGTGTAGACCATACATAATCCCATTACTCTGTGTTCATTTTGGTTTTGTTCTGAATTTACCTGTTACCACCCATATTCCCTTGTGCCCACCCATTCATCTCCGTAGAGGACTGATAGGCAGGATTAGCCTGAGACTGCTGAATCATGGGGCTTTGAGTGTGTGCCAGTCTTGGTGACATCAGTGGACTCTGAGGAGTGGTGGCCCCTGTGAAGCCTGGATCGGGCTGCTGACTAATACCTGAAAAAGAAAACAAGAAAGTTACCCACTGTACATTCAGAGTTAAAACAAACCAAGAGCTCATACCTGCTGCTCTGTCTTTACATAGTCCTATTTATATCACCTGGAACCTATAACCTTGTATCTTAATGCAGGACTTAGATTTAAAGCAAGACATCATCAACTAATATTATATGTATAACCTTAAAAAAATCATTTTGTGTAGGCATGTTGGCTACCCTGCCTGTCCCAGTCTCACAAGTGGTCTCTCCCCTCTAGAGATCAAAACAAAAACATTGGTAAGTGACTCCCCACTCCCATCCCCCAGCTGCATTCAGAACAACAAATAAAACATATTGCTTTGGTCTGTAAATCTATTTTGGTGAAAGTTATGCATAACCTGTTGACTGCATGGCACCACCAATTAGGCTGTAATTTTCAATTTTTTCTGAAACTCCTTAAACCTCAGTATCTCTGTTTCTGTGTCTCTGCAAAAACAGGCAATGCCATTTTGTGTAAGCATCTAGATGATTCTGTAAAATCAAAAAATCATCTAGATGCAAAAAAAACCTAATCAAGGCTGTAAATTGCCAATTGTGTGTAGAAATTTTGTTTTAAAACAAGTTACTTTAGTCTTGTTTAAGTTCATCATAAACAGCATACTCAACACAAACAAGCCACTCCTAATCCTGGGGTAAGAATCAGGTGTTATAAAATCTATTCTTGTATTTACTGATGTGACTCAGCTTCTCTGTATCTTTGCCATATCAGAAAATGGGAATAAGAATGCCTTTTCACTTTCATAAAGCAGTTACAAACACAGGGAATGAAAGTGCTATTATGAAATATTATTAGTTAGAAACTGGCATAAAGGATAACAGGCCAAATTTAGAATTGGATGGGCAGAATTTGTTATAGCAGCAGAACTTTCACATAACATATTATTTAATATAATTATAGTATAACTTATAAAATAGATATAACTAAAGAAGCTGCATAACAATAACCATATGGAAGTAACTGCCCCATGCACCCCCAGGACAAAGTGATACAAAGCTTTGTAAAACATGCACAGAAAATGGAATGAATTATCATATTACACACAGGTTTAAGGGCAGGGAGTGGAATGCCTTATTTAAAACTAATTTGTATTATATAAATTCAATAATTAATTGTTAATTTTACATTACAATGTACATATAAATATTTTTTTTTCTTTTTTTTGGAAAAATATGTCTGGTATTTAAGCAATATCTCTTGAACCAAATTAAAAAAATTACATACAGTTTGTTTCTGGTTACTTTATGGTGTTCATCAGTACCCATTCATATTTTTCTTCATTTGTACTTTTATCACATATACTGGTTTATTTCAGTCAAAATTCAGCATCCATCAAGCAAATACTTACACATGTATGAGACTGTGTATGCATACCCACTTTTATCTGTACATATCTCTACATAAACAAACACACACATCTCAATTCTGCTGTTTCTCAAGAAAAAGAGTGATCCTTGGAGAATAAGTGGTACTAGAGCTAGGAAAGTGGGAAGGAACTACATTGCATTTAAGGACTCCCAAGGGGTCCAAACCTCCATGCTTCACACTGTGTCCAGGGAGCCAGGCAAGGAGCCTGTGGGAGGGGCGCCTGGACCCAGCACTGGGGAGAGCATGAGGGAGTAAG
Source organism: Myrmophylax atrothorax (assembly GCA_026770055.1). Classification (NCBI taxonomy): domain Eukaryota; kingdom Metazoa; phylum Chordata; class Aves; order Passeriformes; family Thamnophilidae; genus Myrmophylax; species Myrmophylax atrothorax. The sequence continues at coordinate 119,302,445 of JAOXXN010000395.1, forward strand.
GTCGGTCAAAATGCACTGAGATGGGATGGGACCAGTACCGTAGTTTGGAGGAAACGGAAACTGCTGTGCATTTGCCTGTGGGATCCGTGGGTTGCTCATGGTTGCTGGTATGCCACCAGTGGCCACCATGCTGGGGGTCATACTCAAGCCTTGTCCTCGCATCATCAGCGTCCGCTGCTGCACCTGCTGCTGCTGCTGCTGCATCTGCCGCTGCCGCAGGTGCTGGCTCAGGATCTCCCGCTGCCTCTGTGCCAGCATCTGTGCATTGATAGGGCCCTGCAGAGAAAACCACCGCCACCCATCAACAACCCCTCCTAAGGCAACCTGTCCAATGGAGGCATCTCCACTACAGCAATCTGGAAGATTCCAGCTTTTCCCTCCACAGCCATCACACAACTAACAATAATATAAAGCAGAAGAAAAAAATTCTATTAATACTTCTGCTGGGCAAGACTTCTAACAGTGCAAGAGTCACTAAATGAAATAATATCAGTGTTTAAGGTTGCAGTGATTTGTAATTGCAAATAGAGCAGTTCCTTAAAACTCCCACATCTTTAGGAAATTAGAAACTTTGTTTACTAAGGATACAGCTGCATGTTTAACTAACATCCATCCCATGTAAATATGGGAAAGACTCAGAAATAAAACAGTAAAATACTTCCTATCATGCAGACTGCATTATTTGTATTGAAACTGTATTTACTGGGTATTGTTACTACTATATTATATTGGGGGAAGAAAGAAAAAAGAAAGTGACTTTTTTTTAAAAGAAAAGGTATTATTTCTCTCACCTGTGTTGGCACTCCAGGTCTCAAAGACAGATTCATATTGGAGACACTGCTGATCTGATTTATCAGTGGCTGCCGATTCTAAAGAAAAAAACAAAAACCACCCCAACACCAAACCCCCAAAGTTTTTAGAAGGAAAGCAAAAAGGAGAAGTGTTACATACAGAGTTATATACATCTACTTCCCTGGTTGGTCTGTAGACCTAGTTTTACGTATTCAAGCTCCTCAAGTCCTATTACCATGCAAAGCATGTGTTTCTTAAGGAGATAATACTCCATAGAAATAATAACACAGGCACTAAGCTGTTTATACCAAACTAGCTCCCTTCACAGTTCCTGTCCTTTTTCGGTTTGGGCCTGGACTGTTGAGGTTTACCCCAAATTAGACTTATCCTGATCTTTGAAGGCAGAGATGATCTTTCCTCCTTCAATAGAAAAAGCACTGATATCTCATTTAGAGTACTATGAACTTACATATTTAAAAATGAAACAGTAAACAACTTAAAACAATCCTTAAAAGCAGACCAAAGCCAAGCAGAAAAAAAAAGGATATAGATAGGTAACAGGCAACAATAAAAGCAGTTAAATTGGTGAAGAGTCAAAATACAAAAACCAGAAAAATACTTACGTAACAAAAAGCACCAATGTAACCTTGCTCAAAGACTCAGTGAGCCCTAGCTTAAGTATGAGTCATGTTCTTGCATGGTAGTATATTAAGAACAACGTAAAGATGCCAAAAAATATCAAAACCAATAATATGCAAGGTATTGTCCTGTCAAAACCTGTTGTGGCTAGTGTTTCTAGTTTAAAAGTGGAATTAAGCAAGATCTGGTCTGTTTGGAGCAAGCTGACTGTACGTGTCGCCTAGGACAGGCGCTTGCACCAGCGTGGCACTGGGAATGAGAAGGGGCTGTACCTGCTGTGCCTGGAGCCTGTGCTGCAGCTGGAGCCGCAGCTGGTTTGGCTGGTTCTGCACGATGCCGGCGGGCCGGAGGCCGGGCCGGGGCTGCATGCGCAGGGCGGTGTATCCCGGGCGCTGCCCCATGGTGTGGAAGCTCGGGTCCTGCATGGGCGCATAGCTGCCCTGCGCCATCTGAGCCTGCGCCGCGTACTGCTGGGAGAACACCGGAGCCTTCTGCTCCATGAGGATGCTGGACTCCTGGCTGGGGAAGGTCTCTGGGTCGACAGCTTGGCTCTGCAGAAATACGTGAACAATAGAAACAGTTGGTGGGAGGCGGCTTTTCAGAGGATTATACTAGACTAATACAGACAGCCTACAAAAACAACCTTCTAGGATGTGAATGTTTTTAAACAGAAAATGACATTATTTTCTTTGCCTCAATATAAAACTTAAAAATAAACAGAATTGTATTTTTGAGTATCAAAACATATTCATGGAGACAAATTCCTTCTCTCTCTTTCCTTTTTTTTTAAACAAAGGCCCACAGTCTTTCTCATGTTCTTAACACAACCATTTTATAATTCTTCTAATGAATAAAAACCTGAAATGACAAACGCTAGATCAAAATCTGTAAATGAAGTGATGCCAGCCTATTTTTGCCATTGAATCTGAGAAATTCAAAGACATTACAAATTAATAAGTAGATTTTTATCAGTATCCTTGAACAAAATAATGACTTCAAATAAAGACGCCTGAAACTATTACAGAAGCTAATGTGAACAGAGTGCCTAATTCTTTCAGGGCACTTTTGCACTAACTGATTATCCATTAGCATAAATAAGCTAACACTATTCTAAACTCCATTCTAGAAATGCCCTTAATATTTGCTCTAGCCAGAATAATTTTATAGTTTATTCCACACTGACCTTGAAAATGAAGTTAATCTAAATTTCAGTGCCCTCATGAAAGAAAGTCTTTAAGCTGCTATAAAATGTTCAAGGCTATTTAAAAACACATTTTAAAATGAGACAGTTCTCTTATCTGAAAAATTCTTCAACTGTTTCCACTCAGATATTAAATAGAAACATATTTACCATTCAGTTTGAAATAAACCGTTGTTCATATTTTTTTTGTGGTGTATTCCAAAACCTATGTAATATTGCATGAAAGTTTCACACCTCAAAATTGAAGTTCACCAATAAATTGTATCTCCAGCTTAACACCTCAGAGAGCTCTGTGTTGTACCAAATAGGTTGGGAGATAACTTTCTCATGTTTAAAGCAGAATTTCATTGGTCCTATTTCATATCTAAAATGCAGAGGTAATTGGGAAGTTATGCTCAGGCTGCTGATGAGCACTTGGAAATGAAATGGGCATTCTAGGCTCCTTGGAGAATATTAAATTGTCATATTCACATACATAGCTGATTTTGAAAATACAATTCTTATGCTAGAAACATCAGGAACTAACTTTTCCCCCAAATATTTTTATATTTACAACATTTTTTTGCACCATAGAAGACTTAAGTGGACAAGAACTAAGTGGAAGTCAACAAAACTAACTGTGGGGAAAAATGGATGAAAAAGCATAGAACAATTTCATGTTACAAAGTTTGGGAAGCATGGCCATAATTAAAAAAACCCAACAGTTTAAGTGCTTGGAATGAAATCAGCTACTTCAGATGAAACTCAGCCCTTAACATCCATTAATCATCTAAGGGGAAAACTACATGTGAAATTAAACATTACAGGGTTGCTAATCGAAAAGATTACCCCTATCATACAAAAGTATGGATCCTGCTCCTCTGCTCCTAGGTCTTCATAGTCTTATTTTCCTCTTTCCTACACTCTGTTGCTGGCAGTGATCTTAACTTTCTCCCCTACAAGTGTTATTCTGACCCTTATTTTTGTTTTGTTTTGGTCAGTTCAGTTGCATAAAACAGGTCAGAAGAAGGAGATCTAGGTGACTGTGGCAAGGGAGAGGAAGACTAAACCTAGGGCTGAAGGAAGCTTTTCAGGTGACACTGAAACATTATATGGATTTCCACCAAAAGATGGAACTCCATCCTATCTTGCAAGAAGTGTTTTATAATTCCATTTTTCAACTCCACGTGAACAACATATCTTTTAAAAACAACTAACACATGCAAAATGCTATGCCCAGTATACCTGGCTCACTAGTTCTGGTATTCCCAGAGCCCTGTCAATTTCTTCTAAACCATCAAAATTCCTTAATGCCATGTAAAGCTGATCCAGGAGAGCACCCTCATCACTTGGTGACTCTGATGAAGGATGATTACACAAGAGATCATCTGGTGAGCTGCCAAATGGTTGCCTGTGAAAACATGAACACAGCATTGGTAAACAGCTGCTGAAAACCAAAAAATAATATCAGAGGATTAGTAGTTCAACTAACAAGTGGAGACAGAAATTCTTTTAATTACTGCCCATTTTGTTTAGAAAATTATTCTAGATGAAAGCTATGCTACCCAAAGAAGTAACTAAATAGTGTGATTAATGCTTGTCGAGACTCTACAAGCATGGTGTATCTGACAAGCAAGAAAGCACACCAAACTTATGTGTGAGTGCTGATTTCATATTACAGGGTTAACAGTGGGACAGAGAAGTCAGTATAGAATATAGTCAATGAAGACAGAAGGCTAAATAATTGTTCTTTAAAGATTAATTGTAACTTTGAATTTCAGATGTCAGATTAAGTATACCATCTCCTCTTAGCTGGTTTTCTCTCAGGCTAAGAAAGCCAAAGAGGTCACAGAGGGGTCCACGGATTGTCTGAGATTGCAAAACTTAACACCTGGAAGAGCTGGGCAGAAGCACGGGGAAAAGGACATTCCCCTTTTTATTTGCAGCACAACACTGCATCAGGTTCACCTCCTGTGCACACCCCATCATCAGCTCACCCCAACTGCACACTTGGGTACCAGTTTATGCACTTGGTTATGCACCTCAGAAGGCTATCAGCAAGAATTTGGATATTGTTAGGCAGAGTGTAGTGGCTCTGTAAATCCTGCTTACCTCACCCCTGAATTTGTATGCAAAGCACAGTCAGTTACAAAGGCAGAGTAAGGGGTTATTCTAAACCCAAAGGATGAAACTTCCTGAGAAATAAACTAAATCTGAAATAACACCTTATCTGCAGTCAAATAACACATTTTTGTTTTGCAGTTCACACACCTGCCCTACTTCATGCATGTTACTACAAGACTACAATAGAAAATACAAAGAGCAAAGCCTTCTGCAAGCAAGGGCAGCTACAATATGCACATCATGAAAGAATCTCATCCCAGATAATTACTCAGATACAACAAAAGCTGTCACACATAGAGGGAGGAAAAGCACTATCTGTGAACCCTTTTTACATGTCTGTTTAGAAAAACAAAGAAACATGTTTGTGTATTTAGTTTCCATAATGAGATGTATGGTTGCCATGGAAGTTTAATCTCTATGTCAAAGCTAAGCAAAAGAACTGCATCGTCAGGCTATACACCAAAAAGACCCCAAAGGATGGCAGGCAGGAAAACTAACTCAAATGTATTTTTTAAAAATAGATCCCAGAGAGTAAAAAAAAAAAAAAAAAAGAAGAAGAAAAAGGATATATATGACATACCTTTAAAACATTGCAAAGTATTGATCAATCTCACATATATATGTATAAGTTTCTGTAAATCTCACAGATGGATTTACAAATTAGGAAAAGAACAAAAAAATCCTTTGATTCAAATTGCTTGTAAACTTTAAATATGACCTATAAGACGGGATTCATGATGCAAAAAAACAATTGATGAGACTAGCAAAACAAACCTCCTGGAAATTGCACACAGGCATGAAAACAGATGATAAGAAAAACTTCAAAACATTTGTCAAATTCTTTATGTTAAACAATGACAATTCCTTACAATTACAATTTTCCCATTTCTTTTATATACTGCAATGATACTTTCAATTAATTTTTTTAGGAATTATTTTTACTAATTTAATACACATGACAATAATCAGATTATAAAAATACCAGTCTCAGGGATCAGTAAGATAAGAAATGGCAGCACCAACCAATTTATCATCTCTGTATGGGTGTAAAGGATGTAAGTATGACTACTTTCAGATGCAAGGCAAAGGGATTTCTTTTGTCAGCATCTTCAGCTATGAGTGAACTATGAAAAAAGTTAAGGTGCAAAAATGGAAGAGTTAACTGCCTGGTTTGCTGACCAGACACAATCCTCTATTTTATTTTGAAGCGTAATTTTTAAAGCAAATAATTCAGTTATGCAAACAGTGTGTTTTGCATATGGATACCCTAACTGAGGGAAAAACTAGGAAACATCTTGAAAACCATGGAAACTAACAAAGAAAATGCCACATATATTTATGGATAATATTTTTGGACATCCTAATGAAAATTAAGAGAGCCTAGTCAGAAAATTAACATTTTTTCAAATATACTTTTCCCCAATTGTTTCCACTTCCTTTTCTTTTCAGTGATCCCTCCACTTACTACTGAAAAATATCTCAAATTACACAATTTAAAACATGTCAACGTTAGGCACCTGCCCGTCCATTTTGCATCACTTAGACAGTCCCTATATATAGTTTCTCTGAAGTAAGTTGCAAACCTTTTGGAGAAGACCTGGCTCTTTTTGAAGAAGTGCAAACCACTTATCATAGTTTTGCCATTATTTTAAAATCCTAATAATGAACAAAGTTAATACATTACAAAAGTTAATGAGTTGTGATCAAACTGTAGTTCTGATTACCTGAGAAGGCGCTAACTTCAGGGAAGAGGCAGCTTTCCTTTCATTTCATCTTTCCTTCCTCATATTTTACAGAATTTAGGTCAATTAAAAAAACCCAAACAAAATATAATTAACCATGTCCTGCATCACTTAAGATGCTACCCCGCTGCAGGAAGAAACAGCTATGTTATAATTACATAGTTATGGCTAGTACTACTGACATGTTTCCACATTTAGTGTTAAGTATGGTTATTAACATTAAGAACAACAAAATCAGACAGAATCATGCCCACGTTAATACTCCAGAGGTGAAAAATGGTGCAAACTATCTGAAGTGTTGGCAGCATTCACTGTGATACACAACTTTCAATTCTTTCAACACATTAAAGGACAAAGAGAGCATTTATAAGTATTACTGGAACATGCATACATTTAATGAGCATAAAACAGTACAAGCATTAAATTAATATACATTTGGTGATTATTTTATGCAGAACTTTGTTTCCATGAGGTGTATAAAATATAGACCTGTAAAATCTCTCTGTATTCTGATACGACACCAAGACTCACCTGTTCTGATTACCAAAAGTCGCCTGTTCTATAGGCAAGATGCTGTCTGGCCATGGTGCAGTCTGATTTGGAGGCGCCTGTTGTTGGCTATACTGAGGTCCTCCTATGTTCATCTCCAATTCGGATGGCCCTAATCAAGAAAAAAAAACCCATATAACTTTTCTGAAAAGATGCTACTTTCATGTTAATTCTTGCCGTTGAATTACCTGTGTTATGGTAAGAGCAAACAAAACCATTAAGACTTCAGTAACATTGTACTTAAAAGCATCATTTTTTTTTGTTAAAGTTTGCTTCGAAAGTTTGAGAAAACGAAAACCCTGAAAGTGGTTCAAAATTACCAAATAGCAGATACAACATCACAGATGCAAAAATTAATAAGACACGCCT
>JAOXXN010000395.1:119309939-119326482 GCA_026770055.1 Myrmophylax atrothorax
AGATAGTATATAGAGTCAGTATCATACTTGCTTTAAAAGTGACCAGGAACACTTATAATGTTCACAGCATTTCTGCTAAACACCTCCACAGTCTTTAGTGAACAAGAGCAACTTCATACCCTTTTGTTTTGGCCATACCACTGTGGAGCTATAGAGTAGCAAGAACTGTCCATCGCAACACATGCATTAGAATTTGGACACCTTCCTTCTCACATCCACAGGAAACTTTCACTGTGAAATACGGTTGTCACGAAACGTAATTGAAGTATTTTTTAATTTTTCTTTTTTTTTTTTTGTTTTGTTTTGCTCTGCTCTGTTTCATCTTCAACAATCCAGCATATGCCATAAGGAACAACTCTACATGCACCCTGACTTACCCATATTCATGACCTGAGATGGAAGCATCTGCCTTGGGCCAGGCTGGTTGCTGGGTCTCAAGGGGATGCTGGCCGTAGGGTTGCGGATCATGCCTGCTTGCACTGGCCGGTTCATGGCACTGGCTGTGGGCGCACAGGTCACCCTCACAGCAGCAGCCTGGCTTCCCCAGTCTCCAGATGTCATGGCAGGCCGAGGGGCATTGCCACCGATCATTCCTGCACAAAAGCCAAACAGACTTAGGTACCAGCACATGATTCAGAACAGCTTTAGCACTACTGCTACCTGATGAGCTGCATTTTAGCACAAAAATGCAGCAGTTCCACTCAAAGCACATGGAACCACAACTGCCCATCCAGATGTGCAAAGCTACAGAATGATGCCTTACACTGCTTAGTCAAGGGACTGGAGACTGTTATATGTTTTACAAGAGGAAGATCCTTTTATCATTTCCGAAAAGCTGTTCAGAGTAAGTGTTCCCACATGTAGTCTGCAACAGGTGCTGAGGGTGTGTGGATAGCTTTAACTTCCTTCCTCAGGAAATGAATCACGTTTGCTGATATGTATGTTAGTGCTTTATTTTCCAAGTGCTAAGTGAGAATGGAGACTTGAGTAACAATGTGTTAATGCTAAACACACTTACAAATTAGAAGGATTGTATATAAAGTCACATTCTGCAAACATATTTTGGCGACTTCCTTCACTTGAAATCTAGAGCTTCTTGGCTTCAAGGCTCACCCAGATAATCTCAAACCAATGTACAGTGCAGGGAAATTACTCACAGGAACTTTCCGATAGATGCTGAAGTTCATTACCGTTATTTTAGGGGAAGTCCTCCCACATCTACTGTAAACAACTGGTACAGTTTATTTACACTTGGAATATACAGAATACTACACTCTGACAGTAGCCAAAAAACCTCAACCAAATCGCAACACAAAAAAGCCCCAAACCCAAAGTACTCAAAGTATTTATGCATTTCAGTTTTAATCAGTCAAGAGAGCAGATAAACCACTGACTTCAGATTGGACTACTGGTTCAGATTTGTACATTTGCATTTTGCAATGTCCTTAAATGAATACTAAAGGCCACACAAATAATTATTACTCATCAGTTCAATTACTTGGTGATGAATAACCGAAGAGAAAAACTCTCTGAAGAGGGTCTTTGTTTCATCAGCTGTACAAAATTTGCTTTAGTTTTACATCCTCCAGTTTGTTCTATTTGTGTACATATTCAATCAGCTGAAATATGTGGTGTGCTAGAGCAAGGCAGGAACATGGTAATACTCTCTAACTTGTATACACAAGATGAATGAAATCCTCTAGTATGTATACAGAATAGGAAACTAATAGGACATGTGAAAGAATACAAGTTGACTTAAATAGGCTATTTCAGTGTCTGGCAGCATGTCTTCTTTAATACTGATGCAAACTAAATATAAAAATTTGATGCTGAATAGCCAGCTGAAACGGCTTACAATGCCCATTTATTTACTCAGAGCTCTTAGTGGTTGTCATACACTTGCAGACTCAGACTATACATCAGTTGAAGTCCATCAGCCAGACTTTTTTTGTCAAACATACTACAATGTCTTTGTGCATTATTAACATGTTGTAACTGCAACATCTGATGGTTCCCAAAAAGGTTACGTGTCAGAAAATGATGAAAACCTTAGAATTTCTTTAACTTAAAATGCGAACAAAGGCTACTAAATACAGGATAATCAAGGGCAAACCCAAGGTCTATAGGGACACACACACCGTAAGGGCAACAGTATTGTGCACAATTTTATTTTGAAAAACCCATCTCTACAGGTTAGTGGTTCATTTTCTTTTTTTTGGAGGGAGAAAGATTGGATTTTTACCTATCTATGCCTCAGCTGAATCTAGCATTGATGTGAACAGACTCTAATTGCCATTACACTGCATTCACCTCGGAGTTTTCAGGTAGGTAAAAAGCAGTGCATAATGGGCAGGACTAAAAATATGCAGACAAAATAATTCAAAACAAATATGTCAATACATACCATCCCACAAAACATGAATTTTCCCAGATTTTTGGAAAGTAGTAATCTGCACTTGTAATAACCCCTACATTAAGCTGCATATGCTATAGCCTGTTACTCAAGTGTATTTAAAAAAAAAAAAAAAGGAAAGTCATCTTACCTGTGCTACTGTTGCCTAAAGCTCCTTGACTTCCTATCATCCCTTCGTTCCTGCCCATCAGTCCCGGCTGAGGTATCACTGAATAAGGGCTACTCGTTCTTATGGGTGGGAAAGTTCCTGCACCTGTTGGGTTCTGCAGTGTGATGTCAAGTGGTAAATTCTGGTTTGGTAATAACCTGCCCAGTTGCCCTGCTCGTGGGTTATTAAAAGCTAGACAGGAGGAGCAAAGAAAAAAAGCAAAGTTACAAGAATGGAAACTTCATTGGTTAAAAAAAAAGGAACCTAGACACAATTAAAACTCTTGGGTTGAGCTATTTAATGCTGCTTAATTTACCCACTCCTATCTGTCTGAGAAACATCCCTCCTTGACATTTTAGTGTAAATTTCAAAATGGAACATTCTGACACTAAATACAAACCAGATATGATGTATATTTTAAAAAACTTAAATGATGCAATTTAACTGACAGAAGAGCCACTACAGCAAAACGCACTACTATGTGATGTGCATACTGCTGCCAATTAATCCTATACCTGGTAGGACTGTAATTGCATGCACATGTCATCCTGAGGCAGATTGTTAGGAATTATCTGTTTTGAGTTTTTCAGCACAAGCTGTTCCCCTGAAGAAGTTATCAAAATTAAGGACAGACTGAGTCTATACTTGATCTTATAGCCCCATTTCTACATGTCCTTCTTGATTTTACTTTTTTTTAATAAATATTTTTTGTCCTTAATAAAAATAAATACTTCCTTGGTTCAGCAACAACAAATAACCAGTCCAGAATTAGAGCTGTGCCACAATAATGTTCTGGTAAAATAGAATGATCCTTGATAGTTACTGCCACCTTTATGTAACTATTTTCTTCTAGTTTGTGCTTTTAACATCAGCCTCTGCAAAGAAAACTGCAGATTGCCTCAGAAAAGGGAGTTTCAGGTTATGACTGGCAAGCATCTGGCTCAGCTGGTCTTTGGGCAATTTTCCAATGCACGAAAGCATCCCCTATGTGCACAACTAATTTTCAAACATGAATCAAACACTGACCTTGCAGTTATGATCCTTTTTCCAATCATACCCATAAAATACATACAAGTAAATCACAAATTTTTGTGAAATTATTCTTTGCAATCTTTCCTGATAGCTTCTTCTAGGAGAGGCTCTGATATAACAGTGTCCTTAAAGCAACTTCTGCATTTTTGTGTTCACCACATTGCAAAGAAGTTAAATAACTTATTTCTTATTTTAGATTGAAGCAGAGCTACTTTTCAATTTGGAAACTCAAATGAGGTTTAGTAAGCTTGTTAAAAAGTACAGAAACATTTTATTACAAAGGTCTCTGACTTTTGTTCTTATTTTATAAAACCAGACTACAGGAACTCATGGTATTCATTTATTTATTTATTTAGGGTAAGTTCACCAGGTGAATTTGCTTATATGTGTGCATAAAAAATATATCACAACACATACACCTAATTCCTAACGATGAGATCAAAGTTTTGTCTTGCCTGTCTGTTCAAATAAGCAAACAAAACCAACTCGTGAAACAAAATGACCTTCTCAAGAGTAGGGGCATCAAAAAGTCTAAGGACTGAATCAAAAATGAACTTAAGTGACAGTTTCAGAATAGTTTGCTCCCGAAGTTTGAAAAATCACATAGATGAGTGAGTTATTATGCCAGCACCCACTGATCTTACAAGAAGGAAAGCTGGAAATGGAGCACAACATTACAACACAGCTGATGAGCTGTGATAGTGATTAGATCCCATATTCTGCTCTTGGTCAGGATGGGACTGAAGGAAGCTCCCTGTCCCTCATAAAACAGACTCTAGAAATTTGGCAAATCTGGCAGCTTTTTTTTTTAACAGAAAAATATTTGAAGTATTTTCATGTAAAACCTGTAACATGAAAGCTGTTTATTTCTTCAGAAAGAAAATTTGAAAAACTCTAAACCTCTTTTGGAATTGTTTATGATTTGATGTTCATCTTACATCACTTTTCTGTGAGCATATGAAGCCCCTCAGTGTTTCTATGCACCTGTTTTCTGTATGCTGTTCTACTAAAAACAAGGCAGAAGTTCCAAGGGAAATCAGGCACAGATACAAGACTGAGCCTGGGGAAAAGGTTTCAGGGTTTTAATATAGATGGGAAACAGAATGCTGCTTTTACAGAACTGCTGCTAACCACCAAGTCACTCTCATTTACAATCATACTGTTACTGTACTGTGAGTAGCTTTGAAGGCAGATTTAAAGCTAGGTTAACTCTAGAAAGCCAAAAAAGCTACACTGGAAGGAACCAAAAGACCTTGCTTCAGGAAAAATATACTAAAGTCTTCACATACACAGAGATTTTTGTCCAACTTTTGTGCTGTTGCTGTTAGTACCCCATACTTACAAAAAAGCATACATTAAATCCAAGCATCTTTCTCTGAGCAACACTGGTAGCAAGTGATCATGTAAGGATCTGAAGTGGTTCTAATATGAATTTAAATACTAATATTTATTATTAATAGAATATTAATATTGATTTAAATATTTCTAAGTAACCTGGGTTAATTTGAAAGTGGCCTAGAGTTATTTTAATATTATCAGAATGTCTACAAGCATTATCTAAATTTAAGTTTAAAAAAAAAAAATCAGTGTACTTCTAAGGAAGTAAATAGATGCTGCCAGCCTAGCCCACAAGGAGTAAAAAATGAAGCAATTTATTATTTTTTATGCTATTTTATTCAACATTAGTGGTTCATAAGACTCCTGTTTTGCTTGCTTTCCATTATTCCATGGTGGTAAACCATCATTTCAATGTTGATTTGTTAGATAATTAATAAAGTTAAGGAGAGCTGTAAGCTGGAAGTGACTCAAAAGCCACAATTTCAAATTAATCTTGGACATTCCTCTTAATCTTCTGTCCTTGTATTAATCTTGTGCTTTTAGAATAAGACTCTCCTTCATGCTTACAAAAGCTTCCCTTGCCCCTTTTATTGCAAGAGCTGCCAGAAAGGAGGGATCTGCATCACAAAAAATGCTCTCCATGCCAAAATCATCGCAGCAACATCACATGCAACCACCACAGCAGGGGATGTTTGATTTATTTTGAGAGTACCCTTAAAACTGCTCAGAGGACACAGACTTCCAGGGTCAACTAGTTGTGAATTAGACATAACCTCCACGTGTGTTTTGAAATGGGATGACCGCAGATGGCGCTGTGTCATCATGCAACACCACACCAGGACAAGTTGCTGCCTAGTTCCCCTCTGGCCAACCCAGGGGCACCATGACCCCCGCTCTGAGGGTTCACAAGCTTGGTGTACATGCATGTGGGAAGCAGAGTGGACTCACTGCTCTGTGAAATCCTCATTGCTGGTTTCTGGGTGGCCACCGCTGTGCCGGGGCTGCTGTCACTGGTGAGCTGCATGAGGTCATTGATGATGGCTTGCTTGTCGACCGAGCCTGCTGGCGCGCCTGGGCGGCTATCCGGGAAAAGCTGTGGTAACTGGCTGTTCTGCAAGTCATCCAGAATCTCTTCCAAGTTATCCAATTCACTGCCTGGCTGCAACAAAGCAAGCACAAACCCACAGTACATATCACTGCTCACCTGCTGTTGGCGTCCTGCTCACACCAAGGCAGGCAGCCCGCAACTGTTAACCTGCACTGGCTTTGGATGCATCCAGCAAGATGCCCGGTGTGGAGGAAGCTCACAAAGCTCTTGAAAAGGGACTGTGCAGGTTTCCCAGGGCTCGTCTGCCTTGCTTTTGGGGAGCCCAGTGTGACACTGGCACCCCTTCAAAGGCTCAGCATTGGGACATATGATTCCACATGGTGCATACCTCAGGCAACAGGGAAATTCTCCATGTGCACTCTGTGATCAGCACTGACAGCAGGAATAATTTTGGCAAGGGAAGAGATCCAACAGTGCAGAAGATGGGGGTTTACATAGGTATAATCAATGCTCCTTTCAGCGCAGTCATATTTCTAGTCTCTTTATGACTTGATTAAAAGCAAATGATGGAAAAGTTGCTTCATGGCTAAAACAATTCCCCATATGCCTTTTCTTTGTTACATTCAAAACGTGAACACTGAATAACACTATGTAAGTAAACTGGCAGGAAATACACATTTCAATGAAGTTAAATAAATCAAAATGTGAGAACTAGTTTCTAGAACTTGGAATTTATTTTGCTCACAAGTTCCAAAATAATTGAAAATAACTTCTAGAGTAAGAAAAGAGAAATCTAGTTACACTGAATGTAGTAGAAAATTAACATGAAATAAAGATGGGAGAAACATGAAGTATATCCTATACCCACATAAATACTGACCTGCTTGTTTTCCTAAAAATGTTGATTTCCACCACTGTTCTTCTTTGTCAGCTTCTCTGTCTATAAACCCTTTTCTGAATTAAAACCCTTTTCTGACTGAAATGTGGAAATTATTGCAATTATATTCTCCAATGCTAACCCTTTCAACAGGGCAAAACTTGGGTAATAATTAACAATAAGGAGTCCGGTCTCAGTTACCACCAAGCTGCACAGGAAACATACCATGACAGTATTTATAACAAATGTCTATTCAAAATCAGCGTCTTCATTAGGAAATGTGCAATGATGGAATTGAGGCAGAGTGAGCAGCCAGCCGTGAAGGACGGGGAACTGAGAAATAGCACTACAAACGTGCACAACTGAAATATAATTCTTCCTGGTTTTTTTTTTGTCCTTCCCCATATCATGAACTTCTTAACTTGTTGAGAGCAATCTTACAGCACAGATCATAGGATAAAATAGAAGTACCTGAGATGGCTTTAAACTACCTACAGAGATGCTTGCAGGCTGGATAGGAAGCACTGCACATTGTACATCATGTAAAAAACTCCTGCTGCCACATCTAACCTGGTCCTGGGAAACCCAGATATTTTATTCAATGGTAGCTAAAATGCCCCAAGGTTACATTGCTACATGCCTATTTTGGGTGATTGGTTGCAAATAAACTTGGTATTATTCTCTACTTCTCCATCACCTCCTAGTCTTACAGATTGGAGTGTATGATGCATAAGAGGAGAGAGTTTACTCCATTAAAAGGCAGCATGTGGGTGATCTGGAGGCTGGTGTTATTGGCAAAATGGTAGGAAATCACAGAATCAGGAGACTAGAAAAAATTTAAGGCCTCAAGGCAAGATCAGCGTATGCCATTCCCTACAGAAGTTCATATAGTTGCTTGTTAAAGACATCCAGTGATAGAAAATCCACAGCTTCCCTGGGGAATTGGTTTCATCACTCTGCCATCCTTACTATTCTTGTGGCTTTTTTTCCCTCAGTATCCATGCAAAATCTCTTTCAGTGAAATTTAGGTCCTTCCTTCCAACTGTATTTTGAATCTGGAGAACACATTGTGCTTCCCTTTCTTTTTCTAATTCTTTCTGTATTTGAACACATGTGCCCTGTTGGGTTTTAAGTTGAACTTAATAAACCCCCTCAACTTGTGAATCTTCTTCAGCATATAACCTGTTTTCTAGGCCTTCATTAGTCTTGTTATTCCTGTGGATTACCTTCAGTTGACCCACACTTTTGTTGAAGCTGTGTCCGGAACACAACTTAAGATGAGGCCTTACAGCTGTTGAGTAAAGCAGAAAATCTACTCTACACACAGCATGCTCTTATGGTATATTCCAGAAAAGCCTGTGATGCTTTTAATTACATGAAATTACTGACTCTCATTGATCTTGAGCTCACTATGATCCCTAGACATAGCTCCAAACAAGTCCTATCTAGTCAGTTGTCCCCTCCTTTTTTAAAAAAATCTGTGACATTATTCTTGACTAATGATAATAAACAGCATTTATTCACCCTGAATGTTTTAACATTTTTTGTCTCTATCGCCTTGTTGCAGCTGAATTTTAATTCTGTCCTCCAGTGGGCTTGCAGACATTCAAGTACCACATGTAGCTTTACCAAGCATATGCCCTATTCTCCCATCAGGTCATTTAGGTTAACTAAAACACTGAGCAGCTCCAGATCCTTCACAAGCTCCTGCAGCATCTCCATTTTGACAGTGAATCCTTCAATGACTACTGTGTGAGTAAAGATTTCCAAACAGCTTCCTACCCACTCACAGTAGATTAATCTTGACCATCTCTAACCTGCTTATGAGAATGCTATGAGTAAAAAGGCAAAAGAGCCTTATTCAAACGTAGGCACATGGCACACACTGCTTCTCTTAGGCCAACAAGCCCTCTACCCTCTTGCCAAAGGAAAACCGGTTAGTCTGACATTACCTGTTCTTGACAATCCCACTGATGACTCACTCCAGGCAATTACAAGCAGCTGGGTGGACACAGCACACTGACAGAAAAGACTGAGCCAGGAGGAATCAAATGTGATTATATGAAGCCTAAATCATGGCATGGACAGGTGATAAGCAGATTCAGAAAGGCACTCCAAGAGACAGACATGAGTGATGTTTATAGGAGCTGCAGTTTGAGCGATGGGAGATCTGGTACAAGAAGACTGCAAGAGCCAGTAGAAGAGACTGATATAGAGTATCATAAATTACAGAAGGATGATTCAATACTCTTTGGGGGAATTAAGACATATGGCCTTCATTAAACGTATGTGAGACAATACTGAAGGGAAGTTTTGTATGTTGCAAGGGGTTTTTTTGGTTGGTTTTGTGCAAGACTTTGTGTCGTGCTTTCTTTTAACATTCTGGCTACTGCAATTTGTTGTTTAAACATTTGATGTTAAAAATAATAATAACAACCCCAAACCCTAAACAATGCCAGCTAAGAACATATTGATCCAAATGTGTCAGAAAACAGCATTCCCTAAGATGCTCTTAATTCGTCTCAGGAAGTGGCAAAGAAAGGACAAATACAACAGATATATTTCAACAACACAAATACATAACCTTCTTTTTTTTTCTTAACATAATCAATATTATTTTTTGTGAGGGTTCTCAACTGCTACAAAAGTTCCAAGAGAGGCTAACATCATAGCTCGGGTTTAATCCTAAACCTGTCTTTCCAGACTCAACCTCAAATGGCACCATATGTACAGAAACTAGCATTAAAACATTTAGGTGGTTAGTTTCATGGGATTTTTCTTTTATTTCTATTCTATATTTATTTTGCTAATGGTCTAAATTGAACTTCATGTAAATAGAAGGCACACCTTAACCTCTCTGTAAAACTCTGTAACCTATCTGTATTTTTTGAATTAAAAAATAAAATAAAAAAGGAGGCCTGATAAGGTGTTAAGCATCACAAGAAAGTTCTTTTGTATGAATTTTCGCTATCTCTAAGCAATGCCATTACTACAGTCTCCACAGAACTTGGATACTGAGTGCCAGAAAGCATAAGAAAAATAATTCTTAGAAAATTTTGCATTTGAAAAAGTGCTTATTTTATACTGTCATGTAGAGAAATACAGATTAAAGTTAAATGCTTAGAGAATTTTTTCAGCTCCACTGCAAGACAACTGCACTTCAACATGACATTTGGTATACAAAAGCTGGTATGTCAAAGTCCAGTTTCCATGAATAGTAAAGGACTGGGTAAGATCCTCAACTGTCCAAAAATCTTCTTCCTGCCATGCACAATGCCCACGGCTTGCACTGAGACCCTGTACTCTCAGGACTTACAACAGAATGCCTTTTGGTGGGGACACAACTTGAAACTATACCTGCCTTACATAAATCCCAAGTTAGCTCATCTGCTACCTCTGAAGCCTGGGCAAAGCATTTGACCATAAGGTGTAAACAAAACCAAATCCCTGCTCCACACGAGCGATAAAGTATTACAAAATGAAGGGAAAAGGAAATTAGAAGTGGAATCAGTATGGTATTTTTCTCCCTGGTAACTGCAATAAACATAAAATTGGCTAGAAATCTAATTATATGATCAGGCTGCTCTATGACTAACGTTCAAAAACAGAACTCTAATTGAATGACATTCACAAAATGGAATCTCCATTCAAAGGTTTTGATAGAATTTCAGGAATAAAGCAATGTTCTTCATCAACTTAATGAATTCTGGCCTATTAAACCAGAAATAGGTTTTTGGAAGATGAGTGGCATGTGTAAAGAAAATATAATAGCATTGGGAAGATATTGGTTCCACATAAAGCATGAGCATAGCAGAGTTGATAAAGTATGTGAGGAACACCAGAACAGTTTCTGAGTTTTAGGACAAAAATGTATATGCTTAAGATGATTTCTGAAACAGCACTGGTGGAGACTGTTGCACTGTGAAGTCCCTGTCAAACTGGCTGTCTATTGTCTACTGGCTAAAAAAAGACACTTGCGCAGATCAAGATTTTACTCTACACTACCCCAAGTGATTACTCAGAGAATAAACTACTTTAGCAAGGCAATATCTGACACTGTTCATTATGTTTCTCTGATGTCACCCTACACTTTCACTCTCATTCCCCTCCAAGCTGTCAGCCAGTCCTTTCCACAGTTGAGCAACTCCTGACCACTGCACTGGCTACTCCTGGCCAGCAGCAGCATATTCTGGCTGCAGCCAGAAGCACACTCTAGGAGTTTTTCAAGGGACAGCCCAAGCAGCAGTGTACAGGGAAGGTGCAGGGTGAAGTCCCACTATTCAGCCCTGAAGTAGCCAGTGGGCTGTCAGGGAGAGTGAGAGAAGGCAGGCTTACTGCTGAGGGACATACTCTTCCCTTTCTAACAGTGGTATGAGCACTTGTGGTGCTTAATAGCAACAGCCCTACTACAGCTGGTGCTGTAGGAAACACTGCTGAGCATCCCCAGCAGGTCTCTTCCCTACAGCTGCTGTAGCTGGAATAGCAATCAGCCTAATAAAGCTTGATAACCATCATCCCACCAAGGAAGGGAAAAAGGTACGGCAGTGCTGGAAATATTTTCTGCCATTTGAGAAAGGCTTCCTGTCAGTTGCTGCTCCCTGCAGAAGTGTATGTTTAAACACACTACCTAGAAGACTGTTATTTTTAGTACAGTGGTGCACTTCAAAGCATTTCCTGCTCCGCAAGTCACACCAAAAGTAAAAGGAGAAAATGCAATGGCTCTGCTGCCTCCTAACACACCCATCTCCCTTGCAGAGGCCATCCCACTGCTGGTCTGCTGCAGTTTCCAGAGAAACTGCACACTCCAATGACTAATTACTTAAAAATACAACATTCCTCAGGGAGGAGAAGTTTTAAATAAACCTGCATAATAGGTAACACAAGCACATGGCTAATTTTTACATATGGGAGGAAGAAGGAGGGGGAAGGATGCAGGAGGATGGAAGAATTTAGCACAAGAATTTGTGTTCTAGTCTTGTACTAAATAGTTCCAGCTTTGATCTAAATTTAGGCAATGAGCACTTCCTGTGGGAGACCATCTTCCAAAGCTGAAGAGTTTTTGATGCTAAATATTTTCAGTGTTTTTATAATTGAGGTGAAGTGGCTATTTGTTTAAAGGCCTGGTCTTCAGATACTTAAACACTTACATTATTCTCTATTTCCCACCATTTCCTCTCCTACTCCACTCTGGAATTCTGTTTATTCAGCTCTAGATTTCACTGCATTTTAAGTAGGTTTTAAAACCCTGTTTACAGCCAATGGGAGCAACAAAAGCCCTTCTGTCATTAGCCAGCAGTCTTCCATCACAGCCACGGGACTGGCTTCTCCATACCTTGGTGCTGAGGAAGCCCTTACCACTTTATCATGATTCCTACATGGCTTTGTGGTTTTCTGAACAACCCCAGCTCCTGGACTTTTCTCTACCTCTGGGTCTCTCTCTCCTGGGAGACAAACTCTGTCTTCAAATTTTAAGAAAAGGCAATACATTCATAGTCCATACTTTAACCCCCTCAAATCCCTCCACGACCTCAGAAACGTAAAACCTAAAAATAAAAAATGAATAGACTATTCACTTTACAAAGTTTATAACTCTGGAGAACCTGATTTTCAACTGCTTGGCAGTGCTTGTAGACACTGAGGTCTCTTTCTTTAAAGCTGGTCTTATAATTAGTTACTTGTTTACATTTAGGGTGAGACAACTTGCCTATCTTTAGTCATGAAAGTAAGGCATCTAGTTTAAACTCTTTATCTGTGCTACCATTTGTCAATGACAATATCACTGAAGACCAGCTTATCTTCTCTTAGACACCCATTAGAATAAGATAAAAATTTTGTAATATTTTTATATTTTTCTATCAATGATCAAAGCAACTCCTAGGACTACCTTGGACTAGACAGCTAATTTCTAGAGGGGACAAAACCTGCTTTCTTAGAATGTGTTCACAAGCTAAGATGTTCCCTGTGTACTCCACAGAGATCAAAAAAGAAGAAATTTTAATTCTTTTAGAAATTTAATTCTTGGAGAATAAACCATCTGAGGCCATGATTTTGATCAATGGATGGCGGACATACATTTTTGGTGATTACCAAATTCTACATTCTGGTCCAGTACCTAATAGGGAGATCTCTGCCTTCAATCTAGTATTGACATCAATGTGTAGGATTTAAACCTACACTGAAATGAAATCTATCAGACACTTTTAAAAATTGTCTATTCTTGCCTTTTTAGGCTGTGAATTTCTTGGTATTTTTGTTTTTTTAACCTAATGAAGCCTAAGTTCTCACAGAGAATCTAAGCCTACCTCTACAGACACTATGAAATAGTAGCTTCTATTCAGAACTAAACTAACATTCAGGTTTGAGGATAAATCCCTGTAGAAATTAGTGTAGTTTTGTCTAAAGCATGAGAAGGTTTGAAAAACCACAACTGCTCCTACATAATGGCAATAGCTGTCAAATTCTGTTGAAACAGAAGAAGTAAGCTTAGGAATCGCCTGGATAACTGACATTTAAACAATGCTGCATCCACACTGTAGTGGTGTGTTTGCCTTCTATGTTTTGCGGTTATAACCACTGCTGAAAGAACTGTCTAACAGTTACAGGCTTCCAAAAGGGCAAATAAAAAAAAATAACAATCCAATGCTGTGACTTAGGGCTAAGAAAATGTTGTCTATCCCTCCTCAGCCTCAAAATACAATGTAGAAAAGATGAAAAATTATGTCCTTAAATACATAAAATGATCAAATACAACAGATTCACAAAAACAAACAAGCTCAAACTAGTCCACACAAAAAATACACAGTATTTTTAATCCAGTATTTTAAAAATGAAGGATATGGCTGTGAACATTTGTAGAGTGTATGATCTGATCATGATTTACAAACTAAGGCTTCATGCACAGGGCTGCCCAGGGATTAATGACCAGCTGGGAGAGTTGATAGTGTAGGACAAATCTAAGGATCATTAACTCCAGCTAGTTATAACCTCCCCAGAAAATGCCTTACACTGAAATTGATATTGTAATTACTCATTTTATAAATAAAATAAACATATGGACATAGCAAATTGCTTTTGCTGCATCCCTTTCCTTGAAAAGCTCTGAAAACTGGAGCAGTCTGGGTGATGTGAACCTGCTGGTTTTTGAAAGTGAATTCTGCATTAAAGCCAGTGAAATAACTTTTTTTATCATAGGTCCTACCAACACAGTTTTTTAGCAGGTTGGGCAGTAGAGCAACAAGTAATCTTGCACAGAACATGAAGAAATTCTGAAAGCAAAACAAATGCAGATAACTTTGCACAGGAGACATGATCTCTACACTGAATTATTAATTGTCCACAGGAACTTGGGGTTCAATATAAAGAATTTTTAAGGGGAAAAAAAGGTAACTAATCCTCCAAATTGGCATAGAAGTCTATTTGCTTTGATTTTAATTTGCCAGTCAAGTATAGCACAAAGATCAGTAATGTAAAGTTGGTATCAGTCCTTTGAAACAACTCCTGTTCTTGAGCATGTACCCGTTTTTCATGGAAGGCCTTTTTAAAACACAGCAGTTCAACATCAGCCTGTGGGAAAAGCTGTAAATTACTTAACACTAACCAACAGTCATGAGTAATTTCTCTTCACCTGACAACCATCTGGGAAAGGTTCCCAGCATTACCCATCTCCTCCCAGGCAAAGTCTGTGCTTTTAAACAGTGATGATCACAACCTAGTAACACCAACAGGAAAACTGAGTGAAGATTGAATTTCAAAAGACAGGCAACAGCCTCTTGAAGTGCCAAGATACTACTCTCAGAGGAAGTTTAATGGCAGGAAGACAGGTCTAGAACATCTTATTCACATGTAATGCAAAGATTAGCTTACCTGTTCATTAGGCTCAAAGCTTATCTCTTCTTTTTCCGTCCTCATAGTTATTAACTTTGTGCTACCGGAAGGGTCTGTCTTACTGTCCAACCGCTCCAGTTTTGGGGGTATGTCTGGTAAACCAATATCTTTAGTATCATCTTTATCTAGCAAGTAGCGAAGTAGTGCATTATTATTCTTCTTAGGACTCGCTGGCTCCTGTTTAACAGTCACCTCTGAACCAGGAGCTGTGCTACTGGACTCCTGATTCAGTTCTTTGCCTGTGGCCTCTGCCGTGAGCTTGGCCAAATCTACAGGAGAACTACTGTCCTGCAATAGTCTGTGCAAAATTTTATGTTTCTCCTTGAGCGAGGTTCCATGTGTCGAACCAGACCCAGGCAACCCTCCTCCCGTGGAGTCCTTGCTAATGTCTCCCATGGTACTGGACAATGGTGAAGGCTCCATCTGATCTGATTTGGTGGTCAGCAATTGTAAGAGCTTTGTCTGGCTTTTTCCGTCATGTAGTTTACTCTGTCCATCAGGTCTCTCACCACTGACAACCGGTGGCATGTTGCTATCACTGTTATCTTTCTGTTCTCCTGAATGGCAGCTGTTCTCTGCCTGTCCAGTTGTACCTTCTGATTGCTCCCCATACATTCCAAAGCAGTCTTTAGAATCCAGGCTTCCCATCTTGCTTAGCTGCGGAGGGTTCATATTCACAGGGGAATTTTGTAAATTTCCCATTTTTAGGTCAGGTGAAGCCAACGACGATCCTAGAGAAACGCCGTGACCCTCGCTGAGGGCCTGAAGCGCGTTCAGGGAACTGTTGGTGTAGTTATGGCTATTTCCTGTGCTGCTGCAGACTCCCACAGGTGAATGTAAGCTTCCTGCAGGGGAGAACTGACTGGGTGGGATGCGAGGGCTTCCTGCCACTCCAGGGCTCACACGATGCCTTGGGGAAAGCATAGAGTTTGGCTGCCCTGGGTTCATGCCGGGGCTGCTTTGTGAGGGGCTATTCATTTTTAGTGCATAGTTACTACCCTGAGGAGCGGATGCTTGTATGCTTGACACATGGTTCATTCCCCCTGAACCACCAAACCTGCCTGCTGGCATGCCCATTTGTTCCTTTGGGCCATTTATGGCAAAATTTATATTGCTACTGATGGTCATATCCTGACCTGGATTCCCACTGCACATGGCCTGATGGGCAGGGCTGCTGGAACTAATTGGGTTCAATATCTTCCCCATTCCTTGTCCAGTCAAATCCTGATTCATTCCACAGACATTCTGCTCTCTATGTGGCAAGGGGAAGAAAAACAGCCTGTTAGCTAAAATGACAGTGGCCAACTTGCAATTACATTACAGAAAAAGAAGCAAAACCCCAAACCTTGCTTTAAAATAACAGAAAAGCCCTAAAATCAAAAACAAATCAACAATTTGACAAAAGTGATATGCAACTCTCAGCATGGCTGAGCATTAACAGTATGGTTTTTCAGAACCTCATTAACAAATCAGTGAAAGAGAAGAAAAACAAAATTATATCTCATTTAAATGATAGTCATTAGAAATGCAAACAGGTTATAGTTCCAGACTCTCTCCCTTTAATGTACCTCTCCTCTACAACTTGGCAAAAGCTAGCTTCTAGAACTGATAGAAATTTCATCTGAAACATATGATCCAACAAGTACACGTTCCACAAGACAGCTGTGGACAGCTGTTTGCTGAAGTTTTGAATTTCTGTGAGTTAACCCCACCAAAAGGCTGGAGCAGGCTATTTGCCCACCAAATTCATAGTGAAAAGAAAGTTGAAAAAGTCATCATGAACTGAACAAATTCAAATTGTGG
>JAOXXN010000395.1:119326582-119336810 GCA_026770055.1 Myrmophylax atrothorax
AAAGTCACATTTCTACACTGCCAGAGTATTTCAATACTGCTTCAAAACAGCATGGGAGCCAAGGGAACTACTGGATACTGCTTCAGAATGAGAACAGTCTGTTAGTAATCCAGTCCTGCACAGGCATTTAGGAAAGGAAACAAGAAGGGAAAAAAAACCCCAACCAAACCCCAAACCACACACACAGGAGCTGAAACTCGTATTTTAGAGATGTAGGCTGTAAGACAGAGGAAACAGAGGAGAGAGGGAGACAGACACACACAAATACACACAGAAAAAGCTCTTGTGAGAGCACCTGAAGGTCACTCCTCTTTTCCTCAGTAGATTTTAATTAGTTTATAGGAAGACACAATATACTTTTTACTTCTGTGCTAAAACTTAAATCAGACAAATCAGACATACTCCCTAACACTAAAAGCTACAAAAGAGACAGAGCCAAGTGGATTAGTAAGAATAAAAAATAGTGGTTCTGACAAAAATAAAATCAACTCTGGACTTCCAAAACCAAATACTAATGGAACATTCCTAATACGCATTTTCCATGAGACAAAAACCACTCTTACTTGCACAGGATAAGTAAGTGCAGATAAAGCACTTTGCTATAGCATGAGAAGTGAAATAACTGAAGAACATAGAGTAGTGAACCTTGTTATTCTGTATTTATTACCTTAGGTATAAACATAAAGGTGAACAGCACTAACTATAAAAAGAGACATTGATTTCTAAAACCTTATTACAAATACAACAGTACCAGCATCTTGCTAAAAAAGGCAAGAATATAAGCAAGTAACATTTTTAACTTAATGGTGCTTTTTAAATTTAAACTTTAGCACCTCATGAAATATCAGGTATAATCAGCATCCAAATAAAACAAATTTCAGACAACTTTTGGTCAGGTGAATTTGCAAATTTACAATTTCTGTAAAATGGTTTCAGATGTAATTACATTTAGCACTGTTTTCTTCCTCTCAAAAAGAAAAAAAGATACTGAGGATTCAAGGAAAACAGCATTGTAATTATAATCAGCCAATACATCTGACACAAATAGGACACACAATGAGTTAATAAAAATTGTATGTTGAAGTTCTGATACTCATCCTTGACTTTAACATATTATTGACTGTGTTTTTTTAAAAAAACCCCAAAATTAACAATGATGGCATTTCTCAGGATTGAACATGTGAAAACCACTACTCCAAAAAAGAAAAGCCAAGCAACAAAGAGAATCAAGGAATAAAATATGCAGTTTGTCCAAAGTCCTAGGAATGATAACATGTTCTTTTAAGAAGACTCAGGACCAATGTATGACAGACTGTGAATTACAGGAATTTAATCCTTCAAAGTTTTCTAGATTTAATTACATTTGGAAAGTTTCTTTTGTCTACTATGCAAAATATAGGAAATTAAAATGCTGAAGTTAAGAACACTATATTAAGGGAAATTGTGTACGCTTAATGGAAGATTTTGATGTGAAAATCCAGCATGCCATTTCTAAATCCTGAAATAATCTTACAGTCTTTTCCTGCTGCAAGCATTGATTTAAAAGTCTTATTTTGTTTCCATGCTATCAGTTCTGGGTCAACTGAAATCTATCAGCCTTAAACAATCTATTTGCTGTGGCAACCATGTCCTTTTCACGTCTCTTTGCAGAGTGTGGATGTAACAAAGCGGCCAGGATTACCTGTGAAGCATATGCAGGGAGATTACAAGCTGAGGTTCATTAGTCGTCTGAGAACGGATGAGCTTGCTCTTCGTTTGGGCAGAAGCAATAGTGCCATCCGACAAGGAAAACCGATAAACAGGACTAAATGCTAGTCCCTGCCTCAGCACTGAAAGCAAGCAAAATAACAGAGTTAAACTAATGAAAAACTGTAGTACAGGTAGCTTAGCTGCTCAACATCTGATGATGTTCTCAATCCATCAGCACTGATACCACAGACACCGTGTAACTAAAAAGAAAAAAAAGAAAATAAATAGACATGGCACATATAAAATAAAGCATCCCATGTACTGCTGGGTGGTTAAAAGAAAATCTATATGCAGTGACAGCAATAACAGGAAGATACTATGGAATACAGTGTATTTCAGGAGTAAACAGGAAATTCTTGACGTCCATTTCACTCTTCATCAAATATGTGTCTAGTTCCTTCTGTTCCTCATACATTTTTTCATCTGTATCATCTATGCCATGATGACTAATATAAACATCTTTAGTTTTCAGATGTTTCCATTAGCCTGTATCTTTTTCTCCTGCTTAAATTGTACTGTAATAGTTACTTCTACTACTTTCTTAATTTAGGAAGTACATATATCTCTTACAAGGGAACAATTGGAAATAAGAACTGGAATGAGAAAGTATTACTTTTTAAAAAACAAATACAAAGATACACAGCTCAAAAAAATTACAAATACAATTACCTAAGCCAAAATTTGGGCTGTGCTACCCTTTCCCAGTGTTGACTGCATTTCTGTGTTGGTGTTTACTTCACCGTACATACTCTGCAGCCCTTTAAGTTTTCATTGTAAAACTGAACTGCAACAAAATCAGTTCTCTAAATTCCATAGACTTCTGTGACATTTCTTTAATTAAAAATTAAAATCATATTATGGGGAGTAAATCTCCAAACATTTATTCTACTGTTCACTCTTTGCCATGAATGAAACAAGTGTGCTCATTTACAATTTCTAGTTGAAAGCACTTACACTAGGATTACAAATATGGGAGAAGGGAAATACCTCAAAAATTTTCATATAATTATTTAGGAAAAAAATAGGAATGAACCACTATACTCACTTTTAATTTCCTATTCTTTTTTCATACATATACATTTTCTATGGTGGTTTAATTTTTTTTTTTAAAAATTAATAGTATCATCTGATCTTCATTTCATTGGTTGTCTTTCAATATTTCCTGTTGTAATGAACTGACATGGTTTTCCAAGTGTGGTCTTTATTTTTCTTGTCTACAGAGCTGCCACATTTTCAGCCTTGCAAGACTGGTTATGATTGCTTTCTTTCACTGTCCCCCACTGTTATATATTGTTCTGCAAGGTTTCAAAGTATTATTTAGGCAGTGAGAAAACAGGAAGCACAATTTAAACAACCAGAAGGCTTTTTTTCAGAGTAAAAATGTAAAGAAAAACAAAAACCTACAACTGTGAAACAATACACAGCAAAATTTCACTGTTAGGTATGTCATTGTTTCAGTTTAACCTTTGGGCACCAGAAGGTCTAAAGCTCTTGACTTTAGCATATACCACATCAGGAAATTCCAGTACTCAATGCCAACAGGATACAAGTGAAATCTCTACTTAAATCATTTTCCAAACCAATTCTTTAAGCAAACAAGAATGTTTCCGTATTCGTCTTGAGGAAATGCTATTTTTCTGACTGTGGCCAATAAAAACTTACCATACATTCTGTATTTTATACTGACATTTAATTTCAAAGCATGTTTCTGATTGATTATCAAGTTAACTCTGCATTTTTTTTTACACTGCAACACTGGATTACATGCAGAACACCCCGACTTTCTTTGCTTCGATTCTCAAATCGTAATGACTTAAAAAATGCAAAGGGCTTTTTAGTCAAGCACAAAGATGCTACAGCCCAAGATATGCCCTGTTTTTCTTTTCCATACTGCAGGGCAGGAGAGGGAAACATTTCAGCCACTATTCCTCTCCAGTGCTGTATCTTTTGCAAGAAAGATATTCCAGAGGTTTTTCCTCCTCCTCTTATAACTCACTTTTCCACTTCCACAAGAAGAGAAGAGCCCTCTCATTTACACTAATTGTACAGTTTATACAATGGTCCAAGGCCTCTCCTACAAAATGATACAGTGTAAACTCCAAAGCTTGTATGATTTCCTCACTTCCCAGATAGCTTAGAGAGGACTCATTCAAACCTTGGCACTAGGTGTAGGAGTTGCTAATTTGGTCATGAATAACTTGAAGAGGACTCAAGTAACAAGTAGTCGGATACCCAAACCACCTTTGGCGCAGATGGGTCCTTACCTGAAACTGCTCTCTAAATCCCTGGTGTAACTTTAATTGCATGCTACCTTCTTCAGTTCTGTCTGAAATCACATAAGGCTGTGAACTTGTAGCACTTCTACTGTATACACCCCAAAAGGTGTTATCTAAAATCCCACAGTATTTCTGTGTCCCCGCACTTCTAAAACACCACGTGAAAGTTTCCGGAAAGCGAGACATATTCAAGAATATTTAACTAATGTCTCATGGGTAAAGCAATTTTTTTTTAGTGAATTTGGTGGAATAATTTGATATTTCAGTTGCAATTTGTGGTTTCCAAGATGGCATGCCTGTTGCTTAATGACCATGGTAACTATTTACAGGCTGGCTGTAAGCCCTGTTCTACAAACATGAACCCAAAGAATGATGCTCCTGCACTGGAAATGTTCCGGTTATTCCCCATTGGTTTTGAAATTACCTTCTCAAGGACTAGAAAGGGTAATCTCTTTTTACTAATTTGGATCTGTGTTACTGGAATTAGCAGAATAAGGGTTTTATCAAAACCCCCCACCCAATCACCGCCACAGAAACCTCATGGGAAACCTTTCACAGTGCAGTATTCTCCTACTTCTTACCTACCATAATCCTGACTGAGTAGATGTACTTGTGGTATATCCTATAATATTTATCAGCTAGATAGAGTGTAAACATGTAGGTTTACAAATAGTAAGAGTGCTGCAGCTTTAGCAATTCACACTGTTTCTCACAGGCAATGTGACAGTAAAAGTCCATTTTTGTAGAGGTCAATGAACTGCAATGTGTGAGTTGAGGCTCTGAAGAACGATAGACACTGAACATTTCATTGGGCAATATGTAAGAGTGTTTCTTTCCAAAATAATTTTGATTAAAAGCACATTCCAAGATGGCACAGTTATAATAAGCAGGCTAAAACAAACAGGGAGAAAGTGCAAGAACCTGTATAGAGAGCTATCCGTGTGTTAGGTAAATCAGCTTGAGAAAGGGACTGTCAGTAGCCCTTGATTGTTCCATGTAAACATGACAAAGAGAACACAACCAAGATATACAAATGAGAAACAGTTTAAATATAGAAAGTGCTAAAAATATGAAACCTAACCTTCCTGGTGATGCCTCTTGGCAAAAGATATTTCTCCCTCATGCTGTGAATGGAACCTCTGAATGCATCTTCTCACCAAATCCTCCCAGCCAGGCTTCATAGCTGCTCGCATGGTACTTGTGTCCAGTGAAGTTATTTTGCCTGATATCAGATATATTAGAAAACATTTGTTACAGCAATTTCCCCACTGAGGAAAAGAAAATAAAATTAAAAACTCCTACCCCTATTTCACAATACCTTGTAGATCCTGGCGTGTAGTAAAGCTCTCTGATGAAGGAAGAAGTGGTCGTTCCTTCATTGGTGCTCTTCTTGCAACACAAATCAAGCAAGACTGCAAATCTTAAAGAAAAATGTTTCTTTAAGTTTTATGAAAGGGGAAGAATTTTGTTTCCACAAAGACTTCAGAAATATATTTTAAAAGTTCCTTAGATCTGAAAAACAGACATTGTACCAATAAAAGCATAGACAAAACTCAGTGAGTTTCATCTTCGTTACTTCCTACAACATTAAATAAACCAGAAAAGCTGGGTTTGTTTTCTTTTTTACAAGAAACATTATCAAGGACTCCACCACAACCAGTATCAGCAAATGTTTATGCATATA
This sequence comes from Myrmophylax atrothorax, assembly GCA_026770055.1. NCBI lineage: Eukaryota > Metazoa > Chordata > Aves > Passeriformes > Thamnophilidae > Myrmophylax > Myrmophylax atrothorax. Next base: position 119,332,292 of record JAOXXN010000395.1, read on the forward strand.
CCTCTAGCAGCAAAACCACTCAGGAGATAATCAATAAACAAGAATACACTGCATGCACAAAGAGCACATTTCTTCAACACTCATCATTTCATACCTTCTAAGCCACATTTTTTAAACATGCCCCAAATACTTGCTGTCCTTGAGAAAGAAGCTTCAAAATAACCATTTTTTTTCCTTACCTGAATACTTACAAAACAATTTGAGGAAATTTACATGCTGCAGTAGTAAATGGTAAAGGAAATGGTAAACCACAATTGTCTTCGAATTCTAAGAATTCAAAAAATTTCCCTTTGAAACTTTCTTCCCAGTCAGCTACATTCTTCTTACAATTGCAGCGATATAAAACTAGGATATGTCTTTGAGGTAAACAGTTTCTCTTTGTTTCAGCTATACTGGTTAAACAAATTAGGTGCATGCAAGTGTGTACACTTATAGCCAAGATGGAAGTACATTTCTACATTTAAATGAAAAAGGAAAAAAAAATTATAATTTTTCCATTTTCCACTTTTATCAACTGCCCCAAGACCGAAGTAACACAAACTGAAAGCGGTAATTACCTTCACCGTCTTCCTTGAAGGAATTTGGTTGAGAAACAGCAAAGCACTGCATAGTTTCATACTTCTGATGTGCTTCCTGGTTATCATGGCCTTCTTCAGAATCAGCAAGAGGTTTTACCAGCATCCGACAATTAAAGGTATGGCTATTACGCCTAGGAGTGTCACCAGACCAAGATCCCCCATTCACTGAGCAAAAGTAAAGATGATAAAGTGAGATAAGTCTGGTAGCAGGCATTTCTGCTGCTTATCCACAGGAAATTAATCAAGGTGCTTTGCCAACTGGTTGAGAAACAAGCTCATTCAACAATAACAATCTAATTTTAATATTAAAGCCCAAACAAGAACATAACAAGGTAATTTATAAAATTACCAGATTTTAAGAGCACTGCGAATTTGTTGAGCTATCATGCTTTTTTCAAGTGACTTAAAATGACATAGTAGAAAAGCAGGATAAAAGTCTAAATATGGATGCATGTAGAAGTTATACAGTACAGCAAAAAGCCTACTGGGTAGATGAAGTTTATTTATGAATCTGGAAAAAAGAGGGCAGTATATACAATATTTCCAGTGAACTTGAAAGGTATTAATACAAAAGAGATGGCTGCATAGAACAAAATCTGTGTCCAGATTAGAAAAGAGAAAGAAAAGGAACTAATATGCATTTATAAAAACAGGAAGTAATACAATAGGGAATATATTGAAACACAGTGTCTCAGCTACAATGGGAAAGACTGAAGGAATGAGAATGACCTAGGTGGAGAGATGGATAAAATTAAAGCCTAACACAGTGCTTAAGACAAGTAAAAAAAGAAACAAAATCCTGAGATGCACAAATATAGGTACTGGACATCAGGGCGAATTAATGTAACGCCACATAAGGAAATAGCAGGGTCATATTTAAAATACTCTTCACTTGCCCTCTTGAGTCATAAAATGCAGTAAAGGCAGTAATATATTGAGTTTAGCCATTTACATTTTTGCTTCTTCAGGGTATACAAGTACAGTAATAAAATGCTGAAGTGAATTGCATAATACTTTTAAAACTGCTGTGAGTAAATGAGGCACCCACTATTGACTTGTTTCTTTTCACCTCCAAAATGCAATAAGATTAAAACTAATATTAATATGAATAAAAAATGGCTGCAACTAATAAAAGCAGCTTTTGAAAGACAAGAGCAAATACTGGTGAGAATAAGCATATTGAAATAAAAACAGTAGTATAAGGATGTCTTCAGTTTTTCTTTTATATTGCCTCTTTCCTGGGCTATTCCTGGAATAACCAGCCTAGACAGAGAACCAACAGAGAATTCACATAGCTAACGTTGTCTTTTACTGATCCACTCTGGAGATCCATTAAAAAATATCAGCTAACATGAGTTACTAAGAGCAATTTTAACAAAGAAGAATTTGAAAAGAGTGGAGGATGCTTTTGAAAATAGTATTAATCATTCATAGTATATATGTACATTAGAAAGATATAGTGTATATGATGAAACTGTAAGTAGTGGAAGGATATTAACTTCAGTTATTGAAACACTGACTTATAAAACCAAAGCTAAATAAGTAATGGTATGAAATGAGTAAAAGTTATATACCTAAAGATTTTGGCAGCAGGATTTTGACAAATTCATTGTGGTCCCCTACATGCAGGATGCTGTATATGCTTGTGTTCATCAGCTCTTCTTGGTTGTACCTCAGGTACTGTGTCACATTCTCAGAAACAAACACAACGTTACCTTCTGGGTTCACTACGAAGAAGAACCCATCTAGGGCCTACAGGGGGAAAACAAGAAAAGAAGAGGGAGAAAGAGCGGGAGAGAGAGAGAGAAAGGGAGAGAAACACAAAACCAAACAATCAGATTAACAAGATATCCAGAAAATAAATACTTCATTCAGAAGAAATAGCTGAATCTTTTCACATCAACCCCAGTTCTTATATTATTGTCTGCAATTACAATGAACACAGTTCAGATTGAGCATCTAATCTTATTTGTATCAAACTACTGTAAAAGCACAGGAAGGTGAACACCCTGCAAAATAATGAAACCCACACATGGAAACAAACCCAATTCCCTACCCCAAAAAACCAAACATAAATAATGGAAGAGGTTGCTATCTGTTTGTGTATGAAAACCCAGACCAGAAGATGGTTCTGCTTAACCCACAGCCTGTTCAGTCTTCTATGCAGTACAGGAAGACTAATCCCAGGAAAACACCACAGGACATGGTGTCACAAGGCAAGGAAAACACTGGCAGAAAGAAATTACTCTCTCCCCACCCCCAGCAGTGCATCTTCATACAGAAGAGGTCCCTTGTAGCCAGGAATGCAAGGGATTAAAAGCAGACAAGGGCAAAGAGAGCTGAGAGCAGGTAGTGAGGATGGGGGAGTTTTAGTCTCTTCTGCCAGGACTACTTTGATTTTTTTAAAATTTGATACCAGTTCAATTTAGTCCACACATGATCCAGGCAACAGGAACCACATTTTCACCTCTTTCACTCAGCTTCATAGTTTTCCAAAGGACTTTCTGTGAGAAAGTGTCTACACTAGTATTTTCTGTTGATTGGTTCCCCCTCCTTATTTCTTGTGACAGTGACAACCCAGCTGCAGCATTCTTTCAAAGATATCTGCTCTACACTATCTGAAGCCTGAGCTAAATACTACATCACTTCAACCCAATGAGGATAAAGTAAAAACTTGAATATTGGTAAGATATTCTCATGCAAGCTTTAATTCATGACTGTGAATGGTAGAAATATGTCAGAATACATCCCTCTAACTTTATGTCATACGAGCAGATAAAGGGAGATACATTTAAACTTGAAGCACCAAGACATTTAATTAACAACCTCCAGACTTCTGCAGCTTTGCCTGATTTATCCACCTCTGTAAGGACTGGCAGGAAATCTCTAGAAGACTTGTTAGTTGTTGTGTCTCCAGGGACAGAAAGAAATCAGAAAAGCAGCCAACCCATGATTCATTATGGGTCAAAACCAAGTGGATCCATACTAAACCTGAACACAGCCCACTGAAAAACAGCCTAACAAAGAGGAGCTCCCATAGAATCATATACAGGCATGTGGCATTTTTCATACAACCAAACTTGTATACTGTAAACTTGTGTGTGGTCTTAGCAGGCACTTCTCAAGTCCTCTGGTGACAGAGATGTTAAAAATATGGTACACTACTGAGCAGTTAGCAAATCCAGACAGTAAAAGAGAGGGCTAAGGGTCTTCAGCCACCTCGAAGAAGGCTAAACCAAAGACAGAGCTGCCCAGAGAGGCTGTGAAACCACCCTGACCAGCGATATTGGCTGGACTTGGACCAGCTTGCAGTGGGAGGTAGAAACACACAAGCTTCAGAGGTTCTTCCCAAACTAAGTCACATAATGATTCTGCTACACGGGAGGGATAGTGAAAGCACAGCGCTCAAGCTGAGTGGCTGAGACAATGGTTGACAAACACTTTCTTTGTTCTGTTTTTATAAAACATAGTAAAACCCACGAATAAATATACAAATGTATACTTTTCCTGACTGCCTCTAAATTAGGATGAACTAGGTATTTCTATCTCCTATTGTCACAAATTCTAATTCCTGACTTTGCCTTGATCATTGCTGCCTTCTTGTACTTTTCTCTGGAGATCTCTCTTCTTTCTAGGTAGTTTCTTAACATTCATTACATTTTCCTACTGAATAGAATTTAGTTTAAGTAATAACGATTTACAAATTAACTAATAAATTGAGGCTCTAATATAATTTTCTATCAGCAACTCTGCATGGATTAGGGTCTTAGACAGCACTCAGCAATAGGACAAGAGGGCACGGGCTTAAGCTCTGCCAGGGGAAATTTAAGTTGGATATCAGAAAAAAATTCTTTACAGAGAGACTAATCAGGCATTGGAATGGGCTGCCCAGAGAGGTGGTGGATTCACCATCCCTGGAGGTTTTTAAACTGAGATTGGAT
>JAOXXN010000395.1:119339115-119354661 GCA_026770055.1 Myrmophylax atrothorax
TATTTTTTTTTTTTTTTTTTTTTTTGCACAAGGTGCTTTCCTGATATGTTAAACATGTCATCCTTGGGTGATACAGTATATGCCATGATAGGGGTTTAGACCCCTCAGGGGAGTGTCTATAAGACTGCCTATTTATGCTCATTTACCTCAAGACTGTCCTCTCTACCCTTAATCTATTCACCATCACTCCATCTTTTGTACTGCTGTTGACACTTACAAATTAAAGATAAATTTTGTTTTATGAGATGTGTGTGTGACTTCTTCTGTGCATCCCTTATTATTCCTTTGAAGTTAGTGGTAAAGATTGACTATGATGAGTTGACCATGAATTAAGCCTATTCAAATGGCCTCCTTTAAAGGTAGCAACTGTATTTTCCAGCTCTTATGTTTTCCCTGTGCCTTTCCAGTCTATGAAGGCATTTGTCAGCCTCTGAAATCCATTAACACCATATGCTGTAAAATACATGCATGATAACCAACCTAATTTGATTGTATTCACTGAATACTGTCAATTTTGTGTGCAGGATGTGCTGTTGGTAGCAACATAATCTCAGAAGGATTTTTATTGAGTAGAGATTGGACAAAACAGTCCTGTTTCTTTTTACTTGCCTTCCCCTTTACCTCTGCATATAACATTAAACAAAGTTGACGACAAAAAAGCCTATAGCTGCCATACTGTCATGTCTATAAACTCTGCCATTTGTGTATTATGATTGGCTTCTGATTTAGTGATTAGTTATGGTTCTCATAAGAAAATAATAAATTACATTGACGTGTACTTTAACAAAACTGTAACAGAACATGTTGATTGTACACTGCATCAGATTTCAGTCAAGTTTCAGTTATTGCACAAACCACCCTGAAACATCTGAGTGAGAAAGTGTGGTAGTTTTAGTTCGGCCTTTTGGTAGGCTTCAGTCTAGCAGATAGTCTTATGTAGATTAGGACAGACAGGTGTCACCTGACTTAAGCAACCAAAGAATTATTTCATACCAGCTGACACAAACTGGGATACAGTAAAGTAGAAGGAGTTCTCTCAGATCCTCATGGCTGCTTGTCTGGGAAAGATGTATCGTGTTGTTTTCCTGGACCAGACCCTACCATTGCTTACTGCTATAATATCTTAGGAAAGTAAAATATTTAGTCTTAGTCTTCTCTCTGCTAAGGGTCTGTCCCTCGGGGGATTGAGTTCTCTTGAGTGATTTGTAATTAGAATGGTGGGAATTGTCTTCAATGGGGAGTGGGGAGTTATTGTTTGTTATTTCTAACTTGTGTAGGTGTGTGTTATATTGTAGTCTTCTTTTAATTTTCTCTTTTCTGTATAATTCTATAACTAGCTAAGTTCAAGTGTCTTGAAGTTTTTTTTCTCCCTTTTCTCAGCAGGAGGAGAGAACTCTGACTCTGTATTGGGCAGATGGTATTTTGCAAGCTCAACCCAAAGCACCTGTCTAATCTTGTTTAGTACTGTGAATTTGGAGCCTTTATTTCATATGCAGTATAGAAAATTATATCTTCCTTTAAAAAATTATGAAAAAGAATATAAATACTTAAAACTGTGAAAAATGCGTTTAGAAATGACAGAATAATTATGCATCCGCCAAAGCTGATTCCTTTAGCTTGATTCAGAGTTTGTGTTTTATGTTCTCTTACATTTATTCTTTCTTACAGATAAAGTCCACAGCAAGAACAGGAATAAACAGTTTGCCAGTGAGCTTAACCAGATAAAGCAGTAGTGACAAAGGAGAGTAGCATATGATATTAGGATCCCAGATAACACACCTACCCAACATTACTTCTTATACATTTGGAAGGTAGGTTTTAACTATGCAGCCTTTTGGGGTACCCAAACAACAGCTTAAATGAGATAGAAATATTAACTGAACTGAAACACACATTTTGAAAAGCTCTCTAGATTACTTTCATATTCTAGAGGGGGAAGTCCTGCTGTAAGTGCTGAAAGGACAAAATATTAAAACAGTATAGCAATGACATGCAATTTCAGAGGAAGCATTATTCACTTGTATACTATGGTAAATATATGTCAATGTTTAGGTACAACAGGTCTTCCACGGTTGTCATGTTTTAAAACAAATAAAACATGCACATGCAGACATCCAAGACTTGCTACCAGCTGAAGCCCCTCAAGTTGTTTGTATTCCAAAGAAGCAGAACTACCTTCTTCTTCAACTCTTACTACCCCAAGTTAAAGAGATTTTCATTGCTGAACCCAATAGAAATATGCTGCCTGCTCTTAAATGGCATAATCCTAAGTAGCCAGGATGGCTTGCCCCTCTTGACCATTCCTTTATGGTGACCTCTGACTGCACCTTTCATTTCATTCATTCTAGGAGGAGCAGAACCACCTTAAGTAAAGGAATTTTGTGCTCTTTACCTCAAGCATCATTGGTCCAAGTGCATCCTTGTCGATGACACTCTGACCCGTAGATGATACATCTGCTTTTTGCACTTCATCTTCATTAGCTGCTGCTGCTTTTTCTGCAATAAAGAAAACTATGTCTTAAATGACAGAGCAGTGATCTCTCAGTGGTACACCAAGAGCCCACAGAGGACTGAGAACAGCTATGAAATGGTTACAGTGCAACAGTTCTGAAAATGAGATTAAATAGTCTCCCATAATGATTCAACGGAAACATAACTAGCCTATTTGCTTCTCAGTTTTCAGGTTTTATGACACAATTGAAATAATTTCTGCTCTTTCTCTGCTAGACATTTTACTGAACTACAAAACCTAATCCTGAGCAAAGAAAAGGGCTCCTTATATGAAGGTGCAATGAGCAAAAGCCACTACCAAGATGTATTAAAAGACTGATCTAAAAGAGCATGCAAAGCTTACAGCTGCACAACTTTTCCACAATTGCTATTTTTTGAAGGAAAAACCTAAGTCCTCAATCTACTGTTTCAGTACTGAGAAACAGCGGTCTCAGTTCTGTTCCCATGCCTCCACCCACATTCTCACTATCACACAATTTTCATACCGCCTTATTTACCAATATGTTATTAGAACTACATACAATTTCAAGTGCAGTATTTGAAAATCATAGGCTAGAAAATAATGATTTAAGGTTTCTGGAACATAATGCCAGACATTACAATGTGTTATATACAGCATCATAGATCACATCCAACTCCAAATGTAAGGGTTACTCACAGAACTTCCAAATTTATTGGGTTTACAGTTCCTATCAAGTAATGGTCTGTATTAATTTTTCTACTCAAGAATGATACTGGTGTTTGAGGGTGAAGCAATAGAAGTAATAAAAACACTATGCAAAACACATATACTAGTACATATTGTACATTGTAAATTAATGAAATTAGTAACTTTTTATTGCGAGTTCTATACACAAAACATTCTTTTATCATTTTTCAAGCAGCAGTTAAGTAAAAGCTAGGGCCACCCTGCAATCCAGAATATTAAAAATAAAGATTTCTTACTTTCAGTATAATGCAGAAGATTATTTTAATGAACACAAAAGTACACTGAAATTACAATAACAAGAATTTATGCATTCTACAATAATAAACCAGTAGAAGATTAATTGTAGGAATTACTGAAAGTGCTATATGTGGGTGGTACAAAGGGCCTTTGGAAAATCACCTTTAGTGAAAATTAAAGTATCAGTCATAAAAAGTGAAATGTACTCAAATACACAGTATTTTCCACTATTTGTAAATCTGCAATACTGCAGTTGAAGTTCCTCTGAACTTCCCTTGGCATAAGTTCTACCGTCAATGTGAATAGATGCTGCTTAGACATATAGCAAAGCAACTTCCTCTGAGAACCCTTGGGTGTTCTCTATCAGTGATTACTCACTGGCAATAAGGCTTTGGTCACTTGTACTGCCTCATCCTAGATTTCTATGGTTTCTTGCATCCATGAAAAGAGTCACAAAAATCTTAGCTGTCTTCACAGGGTATGTTTATACACTATATAACACCATTGTGAATAATGATGAAACAAAATTGCTCTGAAAATGGATTGTTGCAACTAATGGACTAGTTTTAAATCACTTATTAGCATAATTTCATAAAAATAAACAGTAGAAATAACTATTAATATTTCCTCTACCATTTAATCTCATCAGGATACAAAATTAGTACCTCTTGTTTAGACTAGGGACTACAGTGAGATTATACATATATTTCCTTACCTTTCTTCCTTTGGCAAAAAGCAGAAATTAGGTGTAATGGAAAAACAATTGAACAATCCCTCCCATACTACAACACAGCAGAGTTGGCACCATATCATGATACAAAACTGAAAACATGTTCTAAAAATTCTAAAAGAACTCTAAAAATAGAGCTGAGCTTTTAATAAAGTCAGTGATGATATCTGTTTCCCATCTGTTCCTGGTAGCATAAAGTGATCTCTGGTTTCACACTGAAAAATATTATAATGGATAGGGATAGCAGCTTTCTGCTCTCATCCCCTCACTGCTTCAGCCATTGAAACCATCTTGTCTGTGGGAGGACATGGGATTATACTCTATATGCCAGAGATGGAGGGGCTGCAGAGATGATCCACCAATGCTATGCAAGAACATTAATTACATGCTGTTTCCTTGTGTCACCAGCTTACAGAGACGACTTTTGCTGATTGTTTTTCACATAATATGAAATATCTGCTGTAAGTTTTTTCACTCTTACAACCATGGAGTTCATACAAACTACCAATAACATCTATAGAAACAATTTTTTTTTATGCACACAGGTGATATTTTATACAAAGGAAAAAGAGAACGTTTTTAATTACTATAATGGTAATGAACCCAGAAACTGAAATACCAGGTCACACCAAGGATCTCTCAAACCTCACATCCAGTTCCTGACAGCAGCTGCTTTCCTCTCTGCTTCCCTATTTCTCCATTTCGACTCTGATTCCCGACTGCTTCTGTTTTGTCACCAGCTGTTCCTCACAACCATTTGACCTCTCCCTTTTCTTTTCCCTTTGACACTCTTTTTCTCAGAAAGCCCAATACCTTTATGGGATCAATAAACACAGCGCTTGCTAGAGGAAAAAGGGTAATGAATAGAGAAAACATGAAAATGCTATTCAGACACATATGTTACCTACCCGTCTCTCCCAAAGATGGTGACAACATACACTACACTACTCATGACATTTGGCTAGGCATTCTGAAAAGCATTATAAGTCACAAGTGCACCCAAATTATGGACTTCATAATTCGATGTATAACTTAATTGTATAAGAATTCAAGGATCTGGAAAGCTTAGAAGAGGTTACACATTCAGGCCACAAGCCACACTTTTTAAAGTGGCATTGTATAGGAAACCACAGCTTCAGACAGCCTCTGAGTAGGACCAGCTGTTACCTTAGGTCATTGTTATAAAGTGCAGCTACTGATAATGTTAACTGTGCAATGAATTGTCCATTTTTGACTGAACTACAAAACCCATCATGAAAACTATCAGCACATACAGGAAAAGTAAGTGCAAATCCTGTCAGCAATGTTGTCATGGGGAATGTCTCGAAAAGCAAATCTTTGCTTCAGTTATAGAGCATGTGGCTAATTAACAACAAAAATTTGTTGCAGGGAGGTTGGAAAAAAACAATGAATGATACACAAATTTCTAATGCTGACAACACTCATGAATTATCACAAGCCAGTATTTTTCATTTTTCTTAACAGTTCCAGCTTATGGTGTCAAGCAATGGTGCAAAAATGTAAAGTTTACTTTCCCTTTTTTTACTTCTATCTTTTCTAGGTTCATTGGGGGCCCTACAAACAAAGCAAAAAAGCACAGAATTTATAATTTCTACACTAGATTAATGATTTTTGAACATTAGTGGTTAGGAAAATATCTGTAGAGGCCCAACCTTGCAAAGCCTCTCAAAAGCCTTTTATCCAGCCCCATGGGAATTGCTGGTATTACCCTGTGACTAACCACAGCCGCTAGATTTTTCCACTGCAGCCACTCTCGTGGAGAGCTGGAGCTGGTTCCTTGATCTCACACCTTCCAGCCATGCTGCCTCCCAGAACAGCAATGCCCCTGTTGAAAAGTCAGCAAAGTATTCCCAGGCATCCTATGGGCACAGAGGCCAGAGCAGAGCTCTAGTGTGGAAAGAGAAATACAGACTTGCGCCAGTGGAGGAAGTGAGCTGGGTGGAAAGGGGCTTGCCATGGCTTCATCTCCACACAGGGAATTCTCCATTAGAGAGGGAGTGTTAAATTAGAAGCTGGTCTCATCCTTATGCATATGGCTATCATGGATCAAGAATATTCTATCTAAATTATAGTGGAATAAACTTCACACACATGAAATAATTATTATCTCTGCTCAATTAAGAGTTTAGCCTAGAGAGAGAAAAAAATTGAAATAAAACACAAGTACCCCTGAGAGAGACACTACCAAGAATATATACATCTAATTATGTACTATTTTAGTGATGTGTGTAATTTAGTCTTTAAACTGTGGGTATGTTTACAATTGCATAAGCAGTAATATTCCAAAATACACATTAATATTTTCAATTGGGCATCTTGCTAGTGATCAGAAACTGTATTTACTTTTCTACATTTAACACACACAACAAAGAAGCTAAAAAAAAACCCTCAAAAATATTTTTTGACAAATCTATGAGTGGAAAAGCCTCAAGCTTTATTTGAAGCTCATTTCAGATTCTGAAAGCAAACCATTGTGAACTCACATTAGTTTAAGAGAAATTCATAAGTCAGAGAAAGAGAAACCAAAAGCAATAGCTTGAGCTCTGCCACTACTTTTCAGCCTAGGAAGCCTTCCTGGTTTTCCATCCTACCAACTCCAGCTATATTGGTTTCTCTCTGGATTTCTGACAGCAGACTCAAAGCGCTACTGATGGGCAGCACCTTCTCTTGGTTGCATTTTAAACCCTACTTTCCTACCTGTGGGCAGGCAGGACCAACTGAACCACCTGAAAGGCTCTCTTTGTCTGCTCCAACTTCCTTAAGGAAACCTGCTATCAAAATATATCCCCCTTGATGCTCTCTGCAAAACCAAAATGCATTTTTGAACTGAAGAACAAACTGTAGCCTCTGCAGGAATGGTGAAGAATAATTTGAAAGAGAAAATTTGCATCAACACATATTTAGCTTATTTCTTATAGGAAAAACACTTAAAGTTCTTCACAGAACAAGAAGAGCAAAGAAGAGATGCTGTTGAAACCCTCAACAGCGCAGTAGCAATACTCTAAAAATTACCAAAGAAAGAGATCAAGAAAAAACGCCCCCTGTAACAAGGAAAATCAAATTTATTATCCAATACTGTTTAAAACAGGCTTTCTCAGATGCCCTATATATAATTCCCACTCTTCAGAATTTTCTGAAATTGCTAGTGAAACGCCACACCCATCTCAAATCACAGGCCCTCATTTGTATAATAGGTAAAAAATAAGCAAAGAGATTTATAACAAGGGGTACTAGAAAGCTCAACTCTGCACATTCAAAAAAATCAAACAAATCAAGATCCTTTTAACAGTAACAGTGACATCACTTGAAAGGGAGCATAAACGCTATATGAAACTTAAATATGCAATTAAATTTTATACTGAACAATTGTGAAAACAACTTATCTTCTCCATTTTTGTATGGAATAACCAATTACTTTTGTCTCGCCTCATTCATGTTTGTAGGTTTGCCCTGTGTGATCCTTTCTAAATTGCTGTGCAAAAATAACATTCAAAGAAACAATCAAGGAAACAGCACAAGTATGTACCTGTCCAAAGATAAGGGTAGGTACAGTATTAAAAACTAATGCTTATATATAATAGAAAGTATACTTAGCAAAAGGCTACATTTTAGCTGACCTTATAGTTTTGAATACTAGATTAAATAACATTTCAAATATTAGATGTAATAACATCTGTGTGTGACTATCGCTAAGTAATTATTTTGACTGTGGTAATGGATAGGAGATTTTTAACATTAATAGGGCTGTATTATAAAGTGTCTTCAAATTTATCAGTTGAATAAAAAACAGAGACAAAAAAAAGGAAGAAAAAGAAAAAAAAAACGCCTGTATTTGGTAACATGAGTAGTTTTGGACCACAGCACATGATGAAGCAAAGCAGTGAAGAACGTGTAAGTTATTTTAATGCTTGGTTAACCACAGAGAAAGCAGCTCTGCCTTGTAGCTATGTAATTCAAGGCACAATTCAATGCACAGCTCACATGTAACCCGACCTCCACATGCACGTTCCTACCCAGGTCCCATTGCCTCAACACAACTTGCTTTTATTCCCTGAAAGCAAGTAATTCTTCAAAACACCAGTGCATAAGAAAGAGAAACTATTTCAGCAATCAATTTTAAGACCAGCTTATCCCATCCCTGTGAATAAAGTTAGCTACTATTTTAGGGAAGTGATTATGTAGTGAGGTTGCTCTTTCATCACACAGCACACATCTGTCCAGAGCAAAGAAGCTACCAGACTCTTGGATATGTATTTTCCCCCAGAAACTATAGATCAAGTCTTATGGGAAAAACTATGCAACATCTCAGGAAGGTTTTAAGAGGTAAAACAAGGGAGAATTATGCATCTGCACTGAACTAAAATTAGAAAAGCTGCCATATGGCTCTGTGAAGCCAGCAGCACGTTCTTATTCATTAGGAAGCATTCTGCTAACATAAAAACACAAGGCCTTCCTGTGCTCTCCAAATGTGTTTATCTTTTCAACATTAATGCATGATATATCATCAGCCTGCTGAAATCTCCTGCAGTGCATATTAAAAAAGCACAGCTGCACTTTTTCTCAGCACGTTTATTCACTGAGAGCTATCTAAGAGCTCAGTTTTGCCCACCTCCCTGACACACAGCCCCCTCTTGTCAGCCTGGCTCCCCTTTGGCTGGAAAGGGCTGCATTCCCACTGCATTCTCTCCTACTCAGCTCATCACACCCACATGGTTTAGCTTCATATTTACTATTGCTGGTGAAGGCACACAAACAGTAAACGACCCCAGGGCTTAAGCTAAAAGCCCTTGGAAAGTTGTAAGCTCAATTACTCGCTCAGGAGTAACAGCACTTACAACACTGTGATTTCTCTTATCTAGTGTTTCCAACTTCTAACTGGCACAACTGCCCTCCCACACATAACCTGCCCCACCTTTCGACAGTAAAGAAGCATCAGTAAGGCACTTGATCTATGAAAAGCTTCGCGTTCTCACAAACCCCTGAATACAGGTAAACTTTCATGTAGCTTTTCAAGCTCTGAGGGAAGTCTACTCTTAGAAAATTCAGTAACAGTAGCCAGCGTATAAAATTTTCATGGACACTGAAAGTAAAACAAGCACTGAAACCCCATGATGGATTTAGGAATAGCAACAAATGGAAGTAATAATACCTAAAATTAATACTAGCTTCATGTCTCTTAATAATTTTCACATTTCACCATCATTCTTTTCTTGTAAAGTCAGTATTTTTGTCACTCAATACAACTTCTGTAAGAAGTACTGCCTGAGAAATAATTGCCCCCAGCTCAGTTAAACTGGAACATGGACAAAAATCATGAAATTCTACTTACCAAGAACAATATTTAACTGCTGGAGAGAAAGAAGCCTATTACCTCTGTATGTACTTTTTGCTAAATACTTTAATAGGCATTTTACTTCCTTTTCCTTGGTTTCTTCTCTTCCCTCCTCTCATTTTGCCTGTCTTTTCTGTCATCACATCTATGACCTCTTTTTCTTCTCATCACAAAACTCAATGGTCTAGTTTAAAGTGAGGAAGAAGAGAGATGGCAGCAGTGGAAGTGCCCCCACTCCTTCCTCCCCTTGCCCCAGGAGCCAGTTGGCTCCAAGCCCCAGGAGCTGGGGTGTCACAGTGCTACATTCCTGCCACACTGCCCCATTCAGAGCTCCAAGGTGAAACCTCATCCCTCTATAAATACCCTTAAATAACTTCTCTGAAGATTGCTAACTATTGCATTTAACAGTGACAGCTGAAAGTGATATTACTTGCAGAAATAGCATTATTTACAGAAATTTGTACCTACTATTCCCAGATTTATCTACTTAGTGCAGTGGCAGAGATTATTCACACCTGAGATTACCTCAGTAGGTCACTAGTTTCTGGTAAATTAAGGACTGAGGACTGAAGTAAAACAGAATTACAGCCCTCTTGCTGCTGCTGCTTAAGTGAAGAATAAAGTGTCCTATCTGGGACTCCAAATCCTCAATGCCTTGATCCATCCCCAGCACACAAGAAAAATATGAAACGACACAGCAATTACAATAATTTCTATGCTGATATTATTTCTAGTATTTTTATTTATCAGTAAAGACAGAGAATGACAACTGTCCTACTACCCTGTAAGTGAAATCTAAACTAAGGCTAAAGGGAACCCTGGATCCAGAAACTGTTTCTCACTCTGTGCCTCATTTTAAACTGTGAGGATATGTCAAACTACCACATTGTGAGTGGGAAGTTGTTTTTAATCTACTGAACATGGAATTAGGCTTCCATGATGACCATCACCTGTTGAATCCTTAGACATGCTGCAACATTAACTCTTTCCACTAAGTTTTAAAAAAAAAAATGGAAAGGAGTATAACTGGCTAGAGTTTTACTCCTGCTGAATTTTTAGATAGGTCTTGGATTACTTAAGTATTTGAGGATGTTCAACATAGGCTTTTATGTAAAATGAAAGGGTGTGCTTAACTTGCAAACTGAAAAATCAAATGTGCATGTATATATTCCTGTGCTTTAAAGCTATAGTCCTTCTCTTTTCTCAAAAAAGACCAACACTATCTTTCCCGTGTAAACTGACTGATTAGAGAAGGAGCATAAATAAGTAAATCATCAAAGGTGCTGCCTGTCCGGGAGACTTCTTTATCGAAAGGCCAAAATCCAGGATGCCACTGAGAATTTAAATTTTTCACTGGTTTAAAATGCCATTTTAAAAATGCTGAGATTTGGGGGTTGTTTTTGCACTTACACTTTCTAAGAAGATCTAGTAACCAGTACAATCACAAAACTCTGATTGATTGTAGTGTGATTTAGAGAATTTAGTAAATGATTAGAATACAGTATTTAAACAACAAAGGAGTCCACACAGTAAATTAAGTACATTGGCTATCAGTGCTTTACCCCCAAATACCCTGAATTGAATCAGTCACTTATTCTATGCTAGAATCAGATAAGAAGATTCACATATATGTAGCTGTAGACACAAATATATATCCTGGAAACAGTTTTACATCTGTTGCTATTCAGATGATTTCAAAACTCTCACATAAACCACTCAACTGTACATGATAACAAACACCACACATCCATCAGCAATGCCTGAAAATCTGTTACGTTTATATGGCTGAATTTCAAAAGAAAGAGCCAAGCTAACTGACCTCTGCACTGAAATACGAGATACAAATATTTGGCATTGCTCAGTTTAACAAAGTAATTATTTTCTTTGGTATGTACTGAATTAGAACAGAAAATTTTACTGTATTTTTTGGCATTTGCAATTTTAGAAGTGCTAGATATTTACTCAGTGAGTAACCTCATCTTATTTTGATAATTCATCTCTGAAAACAGTATTAATATGAATGTCTAAATGGCAGGAGCCCAATGTTCTTTAACATTTTGGCTGAGCTAATGTTTTCAAAGACAAGAAACATGGCAGGATCTGATGATTTTGTTCAAAACAGGGTTCCATCACGGTCTCAGAAATAATACATTGCTTTACAAATGTTAATAGCTCTCCAATTGGTTCCTTGACATGTAAAAACACAGGTAAGTTTTTGAAAACAAAGATATAAGAGTTAACACTCTTTATACTAGAATCTGTAGATGTAATTGCCAAGCTAATTAGAGGTTTTCAAAACTTAGGCCAAAATAGCATACTGGAAAGGAATATTAATCTAGCAAAACTCTGTTTCTTGAAGCCTTACTGTCATGCACTCAACCAGCTGTTAAAAGGAAACAGATGACACCCTTTCTTCGAATGCCACGTCACCATGATTACAAAATATCTGACTTATTTTAGGATGCTGATGATAAATCTTTGTGACACACCAGATCATTCACAACAAAGGCAAAGATCTTTTTGCTTTTATAAATTGCCACTGACGACTGCAAAAGTTTTCAAGAGACCTAATATGGTGCACCAAAAAGAATTCTGATGGATCCCTATGAGCCCACAAAAAGAAGTTTCCATAATAAAGCATAGGCCAAAATGGAGCACAGATAATTGAAGACAGCTAAGGAAGAACAGAAACAGGTTTAATTTAATGTGTCCATGCTAACATGGATAATAGGGCTCCTACTGCTTCTAATAGTCAGACTATGGTAGATAAATCTTTTATGAAAAAGCTCTAAATCATTAAGGACAAGTAAAGTTTTCTTCTATAATATCCCAGTGTTCAGAAAGAGAAGCTTGGGCTCCTCTTCTTGCACCATCACAGGCCTCAGCCAGACTTTTAGTCAAATTAGAAACAGAAACATTGCTACTACTGCAAGGAAAGTAGAAGAAAAAACAAAAGCTTCTTAAAAGAAACTGTTTACTTCTGCATGTTATTGGAAGGGATTTTTCTAATCCAAATCCTTTACGAAACTGCATTCAAGATTAATTTCATATATTTCAACAGTGGTTACATTACTTCAGGTACATTATGAATACAGCATTGGAGGGATGGGTAATGATTATTAACATGCATTGTTTAAATTCTCTAAAATTAAAAGATCTTTTTTCATTACCTAGAAAATCTTTGCTTATCTTGTTGCTAAGATTTATATCCAGACAAAGTCACTTCTAACCTCAATTGCATTAATTTGTTCTGTCACAGATTAATTAGCAGACATTTTAAAATGCCTGCCAATAGATCTGATAGGTACAAGTGGTCTCCTTTCAGCAGATGAAACCACACTTAATTAGGCGCTGCCATTTCTGTTTCTCTAATTCAGATTTATGAAGAAGGGACCGGCACCCAGTCCTAAATAAGTATAATCCATAAACAGAAAAATGATTAAACAGCAATAGTATCACTTTCTCTATTTTCTCACTGAGCTTCATCAGTTTCCCTCCGAGAGGAAACTCTGAGCTGTCTTAACGGTCCCCCTAACTGGGGGCAACCAGCATGTCAATGGAAAGGATGCTCCACAATGCGCCAGCGGGTGCTGCCGCAGCCAGCTCTGTAGCCTTGCTGCTCTTCCCCAGCACCAAACTCCTGACATGGCACAGGCTGGGAGTGAAGGACCCCCACTCTCCAGACTACAATTTACTTATTTGCTTGCAAAAAGGAACATGGGTGCCCTTGCTCCTCATTTCACCCATTAGAGAACCACCAGATGAGACCTTTTAAGTAACAGTTATTTCCACAATATTATGGGTCCACCTCAGCCTAAACATTTAAGGATACTGGATCTTGAGCTAATTTTCTAAATTCTAAGCCATTTGTAGACCTGGGCCAAAGTTCTTATTAAATAATCAACCAACTAATCAACCAAAACTCCTCTCTCAAAAACAACAAGAGAAACTATAGCCTCTCCTTTGGAAAGGATTTAAGCTGTTGAGATAAAGGATACATGCTCCTTGTCTGAGCTTCAAAGAAAGAATGAATGGCAATGGCCATGACCACCACATAGCTCAGGGAAAGGCACAGCATTCTTGCACTGTAACTCACAACGACCCTGAGAAAGCCGATATACTCTCTCAGTTATAATTAGGTTGGCTTCTCTGGCTGTATTGTTGATATAAAAAGGGGGGGGAAGCTTACTGGGTATCTTTACATTTTAGATTGCCAACTGCAAACACATAATTATAATTTTGAACATTAAGTACGATAGCTTGACAAATCTGTATTGCAATGTTCACTCAAAATCAGCACCTCTAGCAACTAAACAGATGGTGGGGCTCAACTTTCAAGCTCAATAGTAATAACAGTAATCCTTGGTATTCAGCAGCATTACACTCAACAATTCATTAATAAGTTTTGTCACATTCCCTAAACTATCTGATAATTTCTTACTGCAGCAAGTAAGAGTAAAAAGAGTATCAGAGAGACAATAGTGAATGGAATAAAATTGTTACAGGTATATTACTGGTCCTAAAATTATGGCTAAAGCCACACCACAAGCAAGAGACAGTGTAACTGGGCAAGAAGTGAAAAACAAACCGCAGTACAACTACTGACGAGAAAACAGCAAAGGCTTAAAAATAAAGCCCTTCAAAAAAGGGGGAGAAATAAAGAAATACGAAAAAAATCCATTCTATGTAAAAAACCACTTTTGACAGTTAGTGACAGAGAGCATGGCATTCAGAAAAGTCCAAGGGGATATGCAGAAATAACTGAAGATAGTAAAAAAACCCCAACATCTAAATCTTTCCTCCAACTCAAGACGGTCAAAGGTTTTGTACAAAAGAAGCAAGATAGGAAGAATTTTATATTATTGGCACAAAATACCTTGATAGTTTTCCACTGAACACCAAAACAAACAAATGAAGAAAAATCTAAATGAGGGTTCCCCTGAGTTTTCCAATCTGTATTTAGCAATTACAACCTTGATATCTCTTCCTTTTCCTTTTTTTTTTTTAATAATTTCCAAATGAATGAAATGTTATATTTAAATACACTTCCTTTTCAATGTTGAACATAGGCCCAAACCTAATTTGATGTAACTTGTCTCTGGAACATCTCCCCCAAAAGGATCATGGGAATCACAGGTTGTTCCAAATGTTTCTAGGAGAGTGCCTCAGGAGAAAAAGTACCAGTATAAGGCTAGTGCTCTTCATGCTCACACATCTTAAGATATCAAGGGACAATTTTACCTGCCTGGTTTCACTGACTCCTATATCATGACAAGAACCTTCACTGAATGTTTGGAAGAACATTGAAATCTCTTTGGGAGGGTTGAGAGAACCTACCCGCTTCTGCAATAAGTTGCTTCAAATTTCAGTTAACTTTCCACTAACAATCTCACCTTATGTATGAGTTGGCTTTGCTCACAAATTCCAGCTGTTAGGCTGTATCCTGCTTTTGTGTGTTAAGAGTCCTCTGTGACAGGCAAACTGTGCAGCTCCATTTTGTTGTGTGCCAGTAAGCAAGGCAAGGTGCAGGGACATGCTTTTGTGCCCTGAGATGACCAGGGCCACAGTAAAGAGAGGCACCTCACTGCTGCTTCATCCAAAGGGGCATGCAGATAGCATTTCAGATAACATGGCAATACCTGGAGCACCTCCAGTTATGGAGTATCTACCTTAACAGATTTATGGTTTATGGAGTTATCTACTTTAGCAGAACTTAAACTTATGTACTTTTCTGTCTCCACCTTCTGACATTTGCTCTGATCTTGTGTGAACTAAAGATGGGAAGAAGGAGAGTATGTGTATGTTTAAATGTGTAGTGCACACACCGGAGTATGCCTTGTAAAATACATAGAGATGTGCCAACACACTGTAACAATGAAAGGAAACAGAAGGCATGTATGTCTTGGATCTCTAACCATCTGTCTGAGGACAGTCACTACGAGCTCAGCAATGCTGATGACAGAGAAAGCAATTGATTGTTTGCCACGTCATCCTTCAATCCTCTTC
>JAOXXN010000395.1:119355276-119372692 GCA_026770055.1 Myrmophylax atrothorax
TAAGAAACAGAAAGCTGAAGTAGTAATTGTTTTTCATATCCTTGGTGATTTCACATTCAAGGTCCCTTATTTCTAACTGTCCAAACACAAAATCTTCTACAGCAATAACAAAGTGCACAACTTAGAATAGATGCAACTGTCTTGGGTTTAGTTTGAACAGAGGAGCCTTTGATCAATACCTTTTCAATGTGCTGTGAATCCACAGGTTTTCAAGATTCAAACATGGTATGAAAGATATTGCATCATACTGTGAGTAAATATTATATTATTGTTTTTCAGGTTTCAGTCTTTAAAAGGAAAATATAAAAGCTGTGCAACAAAAGCTAGATTCCTTATAATAGATGATCTTTTTTGACTGAAATATCATCACCACTCTCAATGAATTAATTTGCTATTCCATAAATTAAGCTCCAGAGAGAGAGCCAAGGTAACAAGAAGTCTCCTTCCTTATTTACTTGCTTTAGAGGCTGCTGAGATTAGTATATTGCATTCACTAATCTAAAGTACACAGCAAGATGTGGTGTTCTACAGCTAGCACCTTTTAGATGCAAACCTTCCAGTTACAAGAGACTACAAACAAAATCATAAAGGCTAGAAGCAGAAGGCTCTAATCCTTCTTTAACACTTAAGCTCAGTATTTATTTTTTAGCACCTAAACATCCTATATGCTACTGACCAGATATCTCTAAAGACAGAACAGCTGGTGAGAAACACTTTACTCAGAAGCTTAGTTCATATTGAGGAGGGCTGGATGTCAGTTTATATTTCTGTATTTTATTTTTCCCTCAAATTAAAATGTTAAATGAATTTATGAAGTTTTCAGTTTATAAGAGATTATGTGATAAACTGCAAAAAACCCCCAAACAAACCTGTAAAGTTTTAAAGTGTTCAGTGACAATTTAAATGAAGTTGGAGAACAATGCACTTATCTGAAAGGAGGCAGCCTCCAAAATCCCAATTTTCAGGAAGAGATGTCTCCAGCGCTCTTATGCAAGACTTCTTTTTATACTCCCAGGAATATGTAGAATATGATAATTTCATATGATCATTACATATGAAATTAACTAATGCAAAAATTTTATTCAAATACTCCTAGAATTTTATTTTAAAATTTTATTAAAATTTTATTAAGATATTCCTGGAAAGAATAAAGAGGAAACACTTGACACATGTGCCCCAAAGCAGGTTAAATGCAGGAGAAACACCTCAATCCTTTATAGTATTTCCCAGCATCTGTATTAGAGATAACAACCTCTTACAGTGCAATAATATTTGCAGCTATAAAATATAAAGTAAACAACCCTGCTCTGATAGTTTGAATTATTTTTTTTTCCTCTTGGTCATTTATAAGTCATGAAAGAAAACAAAATAAAGGTCAAATAAAAGCAAAATACAAGTAGCATGCAAAACAAACAAGAAAAGTTTCCTGTAACACCTGCCAATAATGACTATTTCTATCTGAAAAAGACCACTATCTTAACAGTGAAGAGTAACATTTAGTTTCTCTTTAACTTTGAGCCACAACATGGAGTCAAAGCTTAGATCTCCAGTCTAAATCTTCAAATGAATTATGTCCAGAATGGAAGTCATCCATCGTTGACAAAGTTCAAGCCCACAGACAAGTGGTGTGTGTTGCTGAGTGACAGCCATCACCTGATACCCTGCAACACCCAACAATGCCAAGACAGCTGTGGGCATTACCCCACGGCTCAGTCATCACTGGCACACCTGGACCGGTGTTGGAGTGGGGCCCCACCAAAGACCTATGGGGAGATAGATCCTCTGCTACTGGTCAACTCAAAAGCACTGCTCAGGCTCACCAAACAACTGCACAAATGCTACTGTCAGGGTAAGGAAGGAAATGGAAACTCAGGCCCAGGAGTTAGGGAAGGGATGGTGGAATCAGGGCTTTTCAACAGCTGTCTTATTTTCCACAGGTTAGTTTGCAGCCTGCATATCAACACCTTTAGGACCATTCTATTACTGATCATACTCAAAATAAATAGCAAAATTGACTAAAATCTCCTGACCAGATGAGGAGTAAACAGTCTCATTAACTTTTGGGGAACAAGGTTGTATTTATCCTAAAAGAGCACATATTACTTCAACCATTATTAGGAAGCAAAAAATTACAACAATCCACCAAATCCTATTAAGTGCATAGGTTTTACACTGGTTTTACAATTTTGATTATCAGTTTGATGATTACTTTTGTTGGTTTTCTTGAAGCAAGAGAATCATAGAGCATTCTACGCTCTAGGCTGAACCATCCCTCTATCCTAATAATCTGAGCCCTGTATGGACACAGCTGTATGTCACAAAGGTGTCTTCAACTACTTCTATCACAAGTAATATTAATTAAGTTATAGCACTGCTTCCACAGGAAACCATTAGTGTAGTTAGAATACCTTAACTTATGTGTAGATAAAGTCTAAAGCAACTATTCTGCATGATACACAACTCCAGTAAAATAAGCAAATGTCACAAAGTTCCCCACTTGATGAGTCCACTGGCTAATGACCACTTTTCATCAGAGACAGAAAAAAACCTGATGGTCTGCATTACCTAAAACCAGTTTAAATTCTTCAGGGAATCAGTAGTTCTCTGGAGGCATGCAAATTGTAAAGTCAACATAAACTGGATATTTAGCCAAAAAGCTTTACCATGTACAGAGGAAGATCAAAGACAGTTTCAGTGCATCACTCTCAGCTGTAGGTAGGGGAGACAGCAAAGCAAACTCAGTTATAGATTTTTTTTTTTTTGTAAATGCTCTGCATAAATTCCTTGACTTCACAGCACAAATTCCTCTGATACTTAATTCAGTCTTAAAATCCTATCAGGCTGAAAGTACAGCACATACAAATAATGATAGCCATGCAGAATTCCTTTAAAAATAATTTTAAAATGGCACAAAATTTAAATAGCCCATCTCCAATATGATTAATATAAAAACATAATTATAGTAACATTGACCCAGTAAAATATTTGCAAAACAAAAACCAACCAACAAAAACCAAGTCTACATATGCTCTCTTGTCTTAATATCCTGATTTGGCAAGATATTTATGCACATAATTTTAACCTTTAAGTAGTTCCACTGACTTAACAGGGATTACTCATCTGCTTAAAGTTAGGCAGTTGCTTAAATATCTTGTGAAATATGCATCTAAATTCAGATCTGATAAACTCAAAGCAGCAGCAGCCACAGCAACACCTCATTAAAGCTTTAAGGCCATGCTGTTTTCCTTTAGCAAGCAATTTTACTTGCAGACTGGCGCTGGAGGCAGCAATAGACTATCTACCGGAGTGACCCTGTGAGTACACTGTACTGCTACAGGGAACAAAAACTGGTTTTGCTATCAAATGCAAAAACAGAAAAAGAAGACAAATATGATTAACAACAAGACTTCTTTTAAAGTTCATACAGGTTCTACAGCTCTTGCATGTCTCTCTTCAACAAGTACTTCTCCAACATTATTTAGCTTCACATAGTGAGTCATTCTGTCCAAGATCTGTCTTTAAAGGCTATTTTGGACACAAGATCTGTCAACTTAAAAGTGTACATTAATAGGTAGACTGATATTAACTACCCTGATACCCCTTCCCTGAACTATTGAAAAGCTGATCTACAGAACACAAAACCACTTCAGAAACTGGTGGCACATGAAAACTGGACTCTGCAGGAAAATGGAAGTGACAAAAGCACATTTGAGGATACTTTAGTACAGTAGGTTATATCCCACTATATGTGAATCTAAATAAGACAGGTGGATGCCATCCTTAAAAAAGGTTACAGAAAACAGAAAGGCAAGGGGAGTAGAAGGAGGTAAATAAAAGATGGAGATCTGGAGTTTAATAAAAGGTACTTGGGGGACTTGAGAAAAAAAACCCCACAACTTGTACATGATGTCAGGACACATTCTTCAGCACTCCAACTGAAGGGGTCAAAGGAGACTGCTTAGCTAGAGAATCTGCTGAAGAAGCTTAAGGTGATCTTCAGTATCCTTTGTAACTACTGCATTGCCAATATTCAGAGAAGAGGGTAAAAGCAAAACTAGATAATGAGGAAAAGGAAGTTTCAAAGCCCAAACACAAGGAGATATTTGAACAGTGAAATGCAAAAAATAGTCTCTGCTTTAAAATGTTATTTACCTGCTGAGACTGAGGCTAGCATGACAGATAAAAGAAGCTCTAAAACTACGGGCAAGAGTTTAATTTTTATAACCTGTTTTATACCGAAATGACAAAAGAAGAAAAAAGAAAACAGCAGAAGGGAGAAAAAGCAATCAAAAAATAATGAGGAAAAAACCCACTAACATAATGAGGGGAGTCAGGCAGGTGACAAGGAAAAGGACTACTGTTGGAATAAAATCAAATGAGATGGATGTGAAATAGTTTAACTGAGTGTCAACTAAGGAAGAAGAAGAAAAGTCAGATTTCTTTGCTGTCAGAATTTTGTTGTCTTCAGATATGAGAAAATATTTTGAGCAGTACTTATACAATTGAAATTAGTGTTTTACGTGCTGAAGTTTCGTCTTAAAATAAGGCAGGATCCTAAAATCAATTAGACACTATTTTACTAAATATATTTCTTAAGGACAATCAAATGGCTTTATAGATCCTTGGCTGCCTGGCATATAGAGGAACGTCTATTCTCAGTGGTCTTTAGACTTGCCTAAAGCAAGCTTTTCAAATTAAGCATGTGCAGATCAGAACTTACTGTGCTTGTATGCATCTGTGTGCATTATGAACACATCTGCAACATATATGATTATTACCCCATCAAAGTAATTTAACATAAATTAAAAATAATAGGAGAGCTTGCACTTTCATGGCATGTAACACCACCATAAAAATCACCATTTCATATCACTTTTATGTTATAAATAAAAAAACTGAATTAATGCTTTCCAAAGCGCTTGAAACACAAGTCTCAAATCCCCAGAAGAAATATCCACTTAAGATTTACATGAATAAAACTTCTGTTTCATCTTCATGCTAAAATCATAATTTTTCATCTCCTCTGGATATTCACAAATCTCTATCCAATCAGTGTAAGATAATATGATAAAAGTCCTCAGAAGAAAATTAAGCTTTTGTAAGGAACTTGTCGTCATTTTCCCAAGTACTGAAAACATTTCAAAACCCAGATTAAAACTTCATGCAATGGTTACATCTACCAAGTATCTTTAATTCTTTTAATGAATTCAGCTTTACACATATATTTATAACTTGCTTTCAACTTGTAATAAACTGAATCTATAACATACCACAACTTAGGAATCTTTGAAGTATATACTGTGAGAAATGATCTAAAGATAACAGATGAAGTATTACAAATATATATTTGCATATAAAATAGATCAGGGTAACATTATACTAAATTATAGAGTACTATTAAAGCAAAAAATCTATTACTTTTTTCAGCTACCAACCCAGCAAGCTTGTCATGGGAAACAAATATCGATCTGCATTTCTTTCTTCCTTGTTTTCATTCCTAGAACCTAAAGTCTCGTCATCAAATCTCAGTAGCAGCTATAAAACTTGCTGCTTTCAGTGGCTTTACAAGGTATTTATAACTGACTGTGCTTTTGTAAGTAATTAGACCTTCATGTACTATTTATAGATGAAGAAGAAAATTTGTGAAGAATTTTTAGTATTTATTTTTAAAAAACCACCAATGTTTTCATCTAATTTGCCTTGAAAGAAATGCAGAGCAGACACACTGTGCAAAAATGGAGCCATTTTAATTTGTCTTTGTTAGTGTAGGATCACTCCAGTTTCAGGATGCTCATTTAGTTTTCTCCTAGAGGTATTTCGCATAACACTAAAAATCAACAAAAAATCTTAACTCCAAGAAAATACTATTTTTAACCTGAGTCTCATTGCACTTTATGCAAGTATAGTATTATTTTAATGACTTTTGTTTTGGAAATAGATAATACAAGCTTTTGACCATTGTACAGGTCTTTTAAAGGGTCTTGGCAGTGGAAAAGCAGTCAGAAAGATCTGGAACAGCCTAAAAGTTAGTAATTTAAATGATGAATATATATAATTGCAGGTTTCCTAATGTGAGGTGATAAACTACCTATTAAACCTGAGAGCACAATAATAATAGCATCACTAGGTCTTCAACGTGTTTGCATTGACTATGTCAGGATTTTTGTGGCACTCAACTGAAGTACTGTTAATGCAGTTTGGACATTTGCTATATCTAAGACATTTTTGTTATTGAAATTCCTGTTCCAAAACAATATTGCATTTCAGAGTATGCTGCCATGTGAATTTTTCTTAAAAGGAAAAGTGTTTTAAATTTGCTTTTACAACAGAATTAGCTTTTAGGTAGGAATAGGTATCAAACCTTTAATCAGTTTAAAGGAATAATTTATTTTAACTTTGCATCTAGAGCCTGAGATGCTATTAATGATCACCTTGAAGGTCTCAGTGTTTTGTAATGCCCTTAGAGAGTCTGAAAGTCAGCCTGTATCAGTTTTTTGCAAACACCCAAACAGTTACCAGAACATCTAATTATTGCCAACTGCAGAAGCTTGTATAAGAAATCAACATCATAAAGAGTAATTTAGTGTCTTTATAGCTCAAGGGTTGCAAACTACTTGTTGAAATAAATTCATAGTGTTTCAGTCTATCTTTAGAATTGTATATTCAGTTGTTTTTGCAATAAGACTTTATGAGCTTAAAAATCTAAGTGCATATTCAGCTTTAGCACAATTCTGGTCCATGATGACTTCAATAACTTACATGTAACTCCACTGTGTGAGTGTGAATATTTTATAACAATATGAAAGTTATTTTTATAATATTGATCCTGAACAATAAAACCCCAGATTTGACAAAGTTACCATTAGCTAGAGCCAGATTTTCAGACTAGATGTTCTAGAACTGTTCACAGAACTACCAAGTGGACTAGCAGATTTTTCTTTGTGCACTCATTCCCCAGGAAAACACAATTTTTTTTGTCCTTATCCCTCTCTCAGGTAAAGATAAGGAGTATGTGTCTCTTGGTGCAAGAGCAAAACAATAATTTAAAAATGAATTTGAGAAAAGGTTTAATAAAACAAAGGGAAAAGAATATCTCAAAAGCCAGCAAGGTGCAAAATGGTGATGGACACTGTGCCAGGTTAAGAAATAGACTTCTAATATGGGGCATGGCAATGTCACTAGAATATCCACTGTAAAAACCATAGCAATCTAATAGGAATAAGAAGAGAACAAGCTGAGAGATAGAAATGCTCTCTAAGATTAAACAGTTAGAGGTAGCTGACACAACTTGACATCTTCCAGTTCGTTTTGAATAGACTGATGTCAAAAACTACAGATCTACTTATAACCTTGTTTTAGAAATGAATATGTAAGCAACACGTATTCTCCACTGTTATAACCTTACACATACACTATGGAAAAGGAAGTGTTATTTTCCCACAGAAATCACAGAATACTGAAAAAGTGAAAGATGTTTAATTCAAGTGTTTGAAAACCAAAGGAATCACTCTAAACACAGTCTACAAAGAAATACAAATCTTCTACATTAAAAGAAAAATGACATGCACCTACTTTTAAGAATTTGAATCTGCCCCAAACACCTGCAGTGCTATTCATGCCTGCCCAGACAGATGTGTACCACAAACCCCAATTCCAAAAATTTAAAGTTCCTAAAAGATTTGGGTTTTCTCTTTGAATAGGAAATATATCAAAAGAAAAGAAATACAAAACTAATCTTCTAGACAAAGAACAGGAAGAAAACTGTCACGTTCTCTGGTTTACATTTATAACAGGACCCTATCTAGAGATTAGAATAGTTTCAAATCTATTGTAGTCGAGGATATGATGTCATCATTTAAAGGACGCAGATAATTTAGTCCACAATATCTATTCATACCAACAAAAGAAAGCAAAATGGGGTATGCAGTATATTTACATAGCCCACTCTCCTGGATTATGCCTCTTTTGCATGGATTCATCATCCATATAACAGTATGCAAGTAGTCTTCGTTGTTTTTTTTTTTTCCCCCAAAGCCATCTGCTAGTTTAACTTTCGTGGAAGCACAAGTTATTTCAATTCCATTAGATACACATATCAGACTGATCGATTTTCTCTCTCTCTAAGTAATTTTCGGTCAAGCTTATTCTAAAATACTGAATATGACACTTAACACACTCTGTTCACATGACATTACAGTATTTTTCTTTACAGATTAATGAAAAGCATGGGAATTTGCTACAGAAAAGCTGAAGAAACTATCAGGTTTGCCAAAAATAAAATAATAATCAACAAAAAATATTCAAAGTCAATTAATTAGCCTTCTTACCTTGTTCTTTTATCTGACGAATTTGCTTCACAGTTTCTTTCAAGATTGCACATTTGTCAGGTTTAAAGTTAAAGTTGTCAATATCATTAAAATTTGCAAAAATCAGCTCTGCAAGTTCTTCTATGTATTTATTCTCTTGCTCACGATTGCGTTTCTCAGTGCTTCTTTTAGGGCTGAAAGAGGAGTTTACAAAAATGTCACTGTTAATGTCAGATTGCTTGCCTTCTGGCCAGCTCAAAGATGATTTCAAAAGGTTTGACAGCAGTTTAACAAAATCAGAGAGAGAACTGCTCTCTTTCACTACAAAAATACAGCTTACAAAAGTTTTTCTCAAGCAGAAAGCTTTCTTCTGAAACAAGGAATAGGAGCATCACAAAAGATATTACTTTTTTTTCCCAGCAGTCATGTTTTTCTTTCGAAAGAAGCTTGGGATTAGAAATCAAAAAATGCAACATTAATAGGGTGAGGGGTGAAGGTAGGGTGGGACTTGAACACTTACAAGTATCCCTCCCACATGGCACTGAGAATCCAAGGAGTATCATATAGTGATCGTGTATGAGAAAATAAAACAGCTTAAAAAGTTAAACCAAGCAAATCCATACTTCCTATTTCCTTGTGAATTTATGACAGTCATAAGAAAAGATGACAAATGAGTGATTATTCTTTAAACTTTTTGTTGGTAACACACAACTTCTGTAAAACAGAAAAATATTTTTCAACAACCTAAGTATAATGAGAGAGGTGGTAAAAAAAAAAAAAAATCTCAGATTGCCAAAATGAGTGACTGAAAACTGCTTGCAGTTACTAGCCAAAAAATGGTTTTTACATATCTCCTAAATTGTCACTAAAATTCTGCATTTTGGCACAATACTGGATTCAAAATAAACAAACAAATAGTAATAAGAGAGCACAGTCCCCATCCCAAACACTCAACAACAATGAATTACTGCACCAAAGTAGTTTGGCACTGACTTCTCCCTGCAAAAATGTTGTTTGTAATTTTCTAACTGAAAAATATACATATATGTAACATTTTTTTAACTCCTTCTCTCAATATCTTCAGAAGTAAATTGTCTAACCTGGGTCCAAGCTGATCAGGATCCTTGCGCTTTCTTGACTCTGCTCTGGATGGGTCAGAGGTATTTTCTCCCATCCCACTCATCTTGAACACATATCAGCAACTAAAAGAAAGAAAGAGCAAGAAAGGGTTATGGTGGACAAAGTCTTGAGTTCTCTGTTCGTATTTCCAAGGTTCTCATTTCATGGTCAACTCAGATTTTACTTGGCAAATCTATCATTCGAAATAGAGTTTGTTTGAAAGGTACCAATAAAAATACTGTGTTTAAGGCTCCACAAAATGCTAGACAAAACTCCTTTGGAAGAAAATTTGTGGTGGGCAAGGCAAAGCATTATCATCTCTCTGGTTGTTATCAGCTATGTAAGAACAGGAAAGCATGTTTTGTGCCTGGACTGCTGAATTTTCATGGCAAATTTGCAAGGTTGAATGAGGAAAGACAAAGGAAAAGCCACAGTGCCACACAACAAGAAAAACACAACAGAATTGAAACACCTGAAATAAAACGTGTGTCCCAGCTCCATAAAAAGGTAGCACAAGCAGCTTTACTGAAAAATCTGCACAAGTACATGTACAAAATTGTAGAAACAGAACATACGTCGACACTAGAGACCACTGAGGAAGTATACATATTTTGTACATATAATCTACCTCATAAGGAGAATAACTTGTCCAGTCAGCATGTATTAAAACAACACAAACTTAAAATTTGTGCAGTAAACAGTGTGTGGAAATCCTGCCCTGCTCCTGGCTGGCTGTTGCCCTATGCACCATAGAAGCACATGAACCGTGCCTGCCCCAGATTACATACTCCTCAGTAAATACCAATATTCTGGAGGCAGAAATCACCATTACAAAGGATAAGGGAGATGATACAAATGTTCAAAAACCTCATGCAAGAGGGCAGTCCCAGCTCACCATCTGCCTAGTTGCTGCCAGTTTTGTAAGGATGATGGCAGAGAGATGTTGCCAAGACATTTCAGAGAGCTACTGTATTGTTCAGGACTAGGAGAAAAATAAACATGAGGGCCATAAAGGAGGTGAGTGTACCCAGGAGGTGATTCATACCATGCTAAATTAAGAGCTGGAGCCTGTAATTTTATGACCACTTCACACTGGCATAAAGCGGAAGTCAGGTATCAAAACAAGGGAGTTCACCACCTCCTTTAAGACATTCATGTCTGTCATACCCTTTCCCTTCCCTCTTCTGGCCTGGTCAGCCATGCACTGAACTTAATATCTTATTCTTTTTGTCATTATCTTCAATCTAGCAGCCAGTCTATGTGCTGGTAATCAGATGGTCACACCAGAGATCTTAAGTTCTCCCAGTGAAGATACTGCAGATATTGGCAGGAACAGCCCAGACAGGTCCAAGCAGTTCTGCAGGGATGCTGAGAAAGACTACTGCTTGAAACCTGAGCAAGCAAATGAAGATTTGGAGTCATCTCAGATTCAGAAGTGATCACCACCTAACATTTTTCTAAAAATAAAAATTAAAAATAATTTCTTGGTGCTGAAAATATTTTTTTAACCCATTTGAGAAGAAAATGAGTAGTCTTGCTCTTTCTAGATACTGGTCAAGTTCCATGAAAAAGACTGTATGATGCCTGAAACACAGAGCTTCTGGATGGTCTTTGATATGGATGGTATCAGATGCTAATTGAAAATTATGTGGATTATCTTTTTCTCTATTGAGTCTATACATGCATATGTATATCGATGTGTACCTACTTGCTGCCATAATTTTGAGAAGAACTCACTGTAAGAAGAGTTAGAAGGGACTGATTCTGTGGTGGAGCAAAGCTGAACTCTCAAAAGGAAGATGTACCATCACAACCTCAATCATTCTGTACTTTCTGGAGAACCCTCAGTCATCTTATCAGGGCATTTACAGAGCCACACCAATGCCAACCATACTGCAGAGCATGTCCCCAGTGCAGTCTGTGACACTGGCTGCTCCTTAAAAACCACATACTTTCATGGATTTCTAGCCCAAACAGACATTCACATCCTAATTTACCCAAGTATAGGAGTAGAAATATACATTAATATATTTGGAGCTAAGTACTTTTGTGAAAATATGCAATTTCACAAGTATCACTAGTAGAGCTCCAAGGAAGAAGCAAGATACTATTAAGAAAATTGTGAACAATAATTAAACAGAAACTGCGAGGAGACAGTAGTTCCACATCTCTGTCAGTGGAAAGCTGGAACTGTCCTTGGAGCTCTGTTCTAATGACTAAATTTTTCACTGACCAGGGTGAGAAAAAATTGTGAGTATGGTGAAAGCTGTACATTCCCAAGATCTGATCTCTGAGCCAGACTCAGATGGTGACCTAAAGTTCAGTAGAACAAGTAGGCTGGGGAATCCCTTTATTTCTTGTTTCCCAAGAGAAATGTAGATCAGCTAACTACTTTAGTTGAGAAAAGCAAGCACAACAATTCATGAAAATCTGTCAAATGTTCAATTGCCATCTCAACCCTCTTCCTCTCTAAGTAGTAAGGTAAACATTTAGACTGGACATCCTCCTTAAATTCGTCTTACTCCCCAAGAAAGCATATAGAAACACTTATTGACAGCTTTCCCACCTACTCTGTCAGGCTTACTTCAAAAGGAGGTTTTATTTTTGAGGGAAGCAAAGTTTCAGCAGTAGCTCCACCAATACATTCACACTGATGCTATTCTGTAGGAATTCCACTTGGTCTACATTATGAGCCTTTGGAGTTCACATTAAAACTTATCTCTCCCCATAAACTCTAAACTTCATCCTACTGTATTGAAGGAAACCAAAGTGGTATCATAATTATGAAACTAGCACCTTCTTCTCTCCTTATAAAACATAGTCAATGGTTCTAAACAAATAGTTTATGTATTTATTTTATTTTGTTTCCTCAGCAGCATTATCAGTTTATTCTTAGAATGAGTTACCATTTCTCTTTCACTCATCATAATTTACTTCTGGAAATCTAGCACCTACTAACATGTTTGCTTCTCTGTTCTCCCTTATGTCTTAATTAAAAATCATGTTCTCTACTTCAAAGATTTGTATAGGGGCTGTGCAGTTCCTGTGTTGTTGGTGCCTGCGCTCCAGAGTGGAATGCAAAATCCAGAGTTAGGTGTCTTGGAATATGGAGAGCTACACAGATGACACTAAAGCAATCTACAAAATCTCAGAGGCTACAGTGAGTTGTTCGTCTGTATCTAGTACACCGTACTAAAATCAAAAGGATGTGTGCCCAAACTGTCTTCCTTGGGATTTAGGGGCTGACCAGTATAGCTGAAGTTCTGCCATTCTCTTGGGATTCAGAAACTAAAATCCATTTCCAAGTTAGAATAAATGAGGAGGAATAAACTTTTACAAACTGTGGATAGACTCTTCAATAATACTATCCACCAACTAAAGCAGCCAGAAACTGGGTGATGGAGATACAGTTGCCTCTTCACAGAGGGCTTTCAAGCGTGTATTTTTCATCATGCAGGACAGCCTCCTGTGTGGTTGGCTATCTGCCTGCCAAAACTGCATGTTTATGAAGCAAAGAGGGCAAGTTTGATTAACTCTTGCAATGCAGCAGGAGTCTTTAGGTGTGAAATCCATACCACTAAACACCAAGTTAGTAGTTCAAACACTGTTCTAAAACATGTTTGACTCTCTCAGGCTGAGAAGAACCTCTCTGAGCAATAACTCCAACTAGTTGAGTCAAAGAGGTGAGCACTCTCCCAGATTCCTTATGTCTTTTAAAAAGAAAGGAGCTGTTTTGTTTTTTTTTTCCATGAGCTAATTCACAGCTAAAACCTGTGCATACTGCTAGATGAAGAAGATCTCTGGAGGGTTTAGGCACCTCTACAAATGCAACGTGGATCAAACAAGGAACTAAATCTTCATTTTTCAGAAGAAAGTGCTTCCGAGCACATACAGTACCAAGGAACAGGGCCCTCAGAAACAATATTTTTCAAAGATAATTTAGGAACTTTTAAAGTAATTTCAAACAATTTTAGGTTCCTGAACCACTCAGATAACTTCTCAGACCAAAAAATAAATCTTACATATTTGAAGCCTGAATTTTTCTAGGAAACATGACAAGTCAAAACTAAAGCCACTGCGAGTAGAATGACAAGTCAGAGACTTGAAATTTTACTACAATAAACTTCCCCTTAAGGGAACTACCTTAGATTAGAAAGCAGTATTCATCCTGCTCCTCTAATCTTTGTATACATCTCTGTGTGAATTTTCAGAAAGAAGAAAGATAAAGAAATTGAACATTTTGATTCATTTAATATTTTAGACAAAATGGAAATGTAGCTCTATCATACGCTTTCTGGTACAAAAATCAACGGTACAGAAAAAAGATTAACTAAACTGGGAATTAGTAAAAACAAACCCAACAGTTATCACTGTTTTGACGAGAGAGAGATAAAAACCATATCTAATAACAAAAAAAATAGCATCATGACATGTCAGATATTGAACTAAATTTTGAAAGAATATGTCTTACAAAGAGGAATCTGAATACGTCTTGGAGAATGAAGTGTCATGCACAACCAGGCACTCCCTTTTTCATTGTGCACGTTGTTTGAGAGCTGTACAGCACTTCAAAATACAAACACAGTATCTAACTATAGAATTAGTATTTTGCCTTCAGTGGTGGCAGCAGATATTTCTTCTCAATATATATTAAGGATTTTCCCATTTGTCTTAACAAAAAACAGACCAACAAACAAAAAAACCCCAACCAACAAACACCACCACCACCCCCTACCCCCCAAAAAACCCCAACAAACCAAAACAAATACCAGCAATAAAACTGCAACAATAACTAAGAGCTGAATTTCTAATGCTGACTCAGATGCTACTCAAGCTTCAATTCCACTGGGCATGAATGAGCAACAAACAATAGAAAGATAAATACACTCACTGCAGCATTTTCCTACAAGGAAGGAGATAATTAGAAAAGCAGAATTATTATTACTAAAAATACCTACTAAAAACTAATTTTAGTCTGCAAGAGATGACCCTTACCAACAGGACATCTCAGGTAACATAATATGTTCTTTCTCTTTACATTTAGGACCAGAGGCGTATTTGCCATGTCTCTCCATTTTGCTACCACAGGCTTAAGCATTCAAAATACTTCAGGACCAAATCAATGCCTCATTATTCCAACTGTTAAATGTAAATCAAAAAGACCGAAAAATTAAACTAAAAAGCTCCAGGATAGTGTATGTTAGTAATTACATTCATTGACACCTAACCAGTTTCCACCAGAGGATGAGAGAGTGAAACAACAGAGCCTGAAACATACTTGATTTCTTTTTTTTATCAGTAATAAAACAATAGTCTCTGCTCTTGGCGTGACAGCACATCCTCCTTTACATCCTCCACCAGCAACTGCTCAAAGTTGGAGAACACGGAGAGACTTAACCTAATTATAAAGCAACAGTAAAAATTCATCTTTGGAAGGAGGAAATAAAACAGAGACCCCGTGAAGTGGGAGATAAGAAAATATCCAGCACAAATCACTTTTGGGAATTTGTAACATCTCTTTGACTCCTCAAATGCCATGAAGGAATATGGCATGCAGAGAAAGCCTTCCAACACTGATCCTCAGCATCAGTTAATTCAGTTAATCATCCAGAGTCAATGCAGAAGAAGATAACGTGCATTCTATCTCTTATCAGAGCAGGCCATCTTCCAAACAAGGCCTGTTAAACTGTCAGATTTATTATAAGCCTAACAAATGCAGTGAGAGAATAAATGAGGATTATACCTTCAAAGCTGCTATTTCAATCTGAAAAGTTGCAAACAAAAGGTAAAGTACCATATAGTGGACAATCAGGTAGCAGTGCTGTACTACCACCCTTGCATCCCATCAACACATACAAGCAGTGTATATACAAATGACTCATAAGAAGCAATTTATTAAAGCCAGTGTTTTATTGAGTAACAGAGACAATACTGCTTACTGACCAAAACCACTACAAGTCAGTGAAAAGTTTGGCAAAAATTTTCTCCAAGAGCCTACTTAAAAAATAAAAACAGCTCATACTTCTGTGGTTAATTGTTTACTCAAACTTACAGCTATTATAGTACCCCTTTTTTCCTGTGAAGTTGCCATGACTAGAAAGCTTTCTTGTCTCGGTTTCAAAATTACAAATGTACTCCACCACAGCATTAATTCTGGTAGAAGCCAGAGGAAAGCTGGAAGTCACACGCAAATACGGATTCTTTGCATTTTTTACTGCTTATGAACTGTTTCTTCACTGGCTTCATTTCAGAATCTGAAAATATTTAATATTGGTATATACTGCAATATTCAATGCTTTTGAAAAAGGCAATACTTGCAAGCCACTTTCCCAGGCCTCCAAAGGAAATCGCTGTCAGAGGCAGAATAAGATGCTAGATCAGAGATGGGGGCCACTGGAGCCTAAGGCCATCCTCTTATTGGCCAGCCACAGCGGTTCAGGAGGAAGGGTTGCTTTAAACTCCTAACACATTTCGTTGTAGCACCTGTCAGAATCCCAGTCAGGAAACTGAGCCTTCCTGCCCCATGCACCTCACTGCACTTGGAAAAGCTCAGCCTTTTTGCATGTAAACTTGCTCTTGAACGAGTATTTCAACAAATCCAGAAAGACATGAATAAGGGATTGGAAAAGAGTAAAGAAATAAGAGGTGAAAATCATAGGATATAAAAGAAGCAGGGAAAAAAAGACTGCATTGTCCGGTAAAGTTAATTTTAAGCAAGAGATACACTGCTAAAAGGTTTGACAGAAAAGAAAGTTAAAGAGATATTAAACCATCCTGCTGAATTCTTGGCATAAGTAAGCCACATGTTCGACACATGTCACTGTACCCATTCATCACCAAACACCTGGAACTGGGATATACCCCAAACAAAACAATGCCAGTCTGCCAAACCTTGGTTGGTGATGATAATCTGATATTAAAAACATAAACTGATTTAAATAAGGGTATGTTTTTTTCTTGAAACAGCACTACCGCTTATACTATGGATGAAACTGCCCAAAATCTTTGCCATCCTCCAACACAGAGTATAAAGCAAGAAGAGGAAACAGAGTTTCTACAAGGAAGGTGGTAGCAGCAAGATGAAAAACTCTAGCCACCTTTAAAGGACTTGTACTAAAATCTGACATGTACCTGTAGCCTTTTCTATCTGAAAATAACACTTCTTACTTAGATGACACAATCTCATTTGAAAGAGACCCTATTACAGGCAATATTAAAACAAAATTTATGGTAATATTTACTAAACTTCATTTTATCCTTCAACTTCACAAACTAGAACTAAGAAAAGGAACATAAATTATTTGCAAATGCCATTAAGTCCATGTATAAAAGAACTGAAAACTAGCTCCAACACCTACTACTCCTATTTTTGCTCAGTCTACAAAAGGTAGTAACAGACTATAAACAAATGTTTAAGCTGAAGGCTCCTTCCTCAATCTTTTCCCTTACTCTTGTGTAATGGCTTTAGAGTGGTGTATTGGACAGTAGGAAGACAACACATTCCATTTGCAGCCTGAAAGCCAATAATGCTCATGAATTTTTTACCTGACAGACACTTCAAGATGCCACTGGGAAGATTGTCTAATAAACACATTAGGCTGCAAATGGGCAGCAGCAGCTCTTTAACACATGCTGTAACAGTCAAATAAGTGGCTAACATTAATGTTCACTGTTACAGATTGGTATTTTATATGACTTTCTGTAAAATCCACCTACATCTTGAAGGAGAAAGAGATTTTT
This sequence comes from Myrmophylax atrothorax, assembly GCA_026770055.1. Lineage (NCBI taxonomy): Eukaryota > Metazoa > Chordata > Aves > Passeriformes > Thamnophilidae > Myrmophylax > Myrmophylax atrothorax. The sequence goes on from JAOXXN010000395.1 coordinate 119,372,442, forward strand.
CTCAGGCACTCAAACCCACAGATTTGAGGATACTCCAGTTCTACTTCAGATTTTGCCAAAACCCCTTGAGACTGACCCCAACACTGTAAGATGGCTCCAACCTTCTGTATTCCCATAGGCTAAGGCTCTTAACAGAACCACTCACTCAGCTGCTTACGGATTAGGCTACGTCAGCACCTCTAATATGCCCAGGAATAGCAAAACCAGCCTTCAATTAAAAAAACAGCAAAAAATTTTCAGAAGAAAGTACT